>CM064974.1:68538508-68616746 GCA_032847665.1 Solanum chilense | reverse complement strand
GGATCGGAGTGTCACGTTCCGACACATAGTATTAGTGGGACGGGTGTCACGAACCGACACATAGAATTAGGGGATCGGAGTGTCACGTACCGATACATATAGGGGATCGGAGTGTCACGTTCCGACACATATAGGGGATCGGAGTGTCACATACCGACACATAGTAGTAGGGGATCGGAGTGTCACGTACCGACACAAGAGGAAGAAAGATAATGAATCTTGAAAGATGATAAATATACTCAAACATAATGAACTTAATTCCCAAATGAGTATGGTAATGAGGCTTGAGTCCTCATGGATGAACTTGATAAGTACTTATTGATGATTATTGTACTTGTTATTGCTACATGTTGAGTTTATAGTTGATTTATGATATTATTGATATATATTATCTTCCATTTTGAGTTGGCCGATGATATCTACTCAGTACTTGTGGTTTGTACTGACCCCTACTTTTATGTTTTCTTCTTTGTTATTTGTGGAGTGCAGCAAACATTCCGTCATCTTCAACTCAGCAGTAATTCGAGCCAGTCTTCGTCACACCGGATCTTCAGGGTGAGCTAATGCTTCTAGCTTGGACTGGAATTCTTCTTCTTCAAGTCTTGATGCCTTGAATTTCCGGCATGGACTAGCTTTTATGTATTTTAGTTTCTTAGACATTTTTAGTTTAGTAATTTGAGGATAGATGTTCTTGTGATGATGACTTCCAGATTTTTGGGGAAATAATAGATGTTGAATTTTAATAGTTATTGATTTGATTTTTATTAATGATGTTAAGTCTTCCGCGTTATTTTCTGTTGTTATACATTGAGATGTTAAGGTTAGATTGGTTGGTTCGCTCACATAGGAGGGTAAATGTGGGTGCCAGTCGCGGCCCCGGTTTTGGGTCGTGACAAATACTTGATAAAAGCATATGAAAATTTCGACCAAATAAAAATCGAAATATATAAAACAGTTATATTGGAGTAGTAACAAACTAATCTATCTATTAAAGGAATAATGATCATTTTCCCTATTAAAATTGTGGATGGCCTCGAAAACCATTTTCTCAGATATAACTCCTTTCGATTCAATTTACGTGACATGATTTAGCAATATATAATGTTAGAAAATTCAATTATTATAAACAAATTGAAATTTGTGCTTTAATACAAATTAGAAACATCAAAATAATAGAAAGTTTAAAAGTTGCAACATTTAATATAGAAAGATATACAAATAATATATATATATATTAACTTAAGGTCTATATTTCTTCAAAACCACTTATATATACATGTCTTTCTTGTTCTTAGAATTTTAATAATTCATAAATTTATTCAAACAAGTCAAATATCTATATTAAAATCGATAGTAAAAGATGATGTTACATATAATAACCAAATTTACTGATCTCCATAATTTCGACACAAAATATAGATATGTTATTTAAATGGTAAGAAATTTTGTTTTTTAAACATATTTCTTAAAGTATAACAAATTAGTGGTGTGCCCTTAAAAGTTCAACACTAATATAAATAGTAAATCACTTTATTATAATAATAAATTAAATCCTGAATTTTTGTCTTTGTATCTAGCCATTAATTTAAAAAAATATACATAAATTGCGCCCGTTTTTATTTTTCTATATTAATTCAATTTCACCAAAATATCTTGATCTCATATTAACAACTAATTTTCCTGTTTTTTCTATGTAACTGCATTATTTTCGCATTAAATGTTTGTTTTTAGCACTATATATATTTATATATTTTATATTTTACAATCATAACTATATTCTAGTGAAAACTCATCGATAATTTTCCCCCTTGGCCTCCCTGGCCCCTGTCAAAGGGAATACATACAAAGAAAAATAAAAATAAAAAACATTTCTTCGGATACAGAATCTTTGTAAGTATTTTTTGTAACGAAAAAATCACTCAACTTTGATCAGGGGTTATACGCGAGGAGGTTACAAGGACAAAAAAGGTTTTCCAAAATTTTGTGTAAATTTTTAAAAAAAATTGTCAATATAGAAAAAGAGAACAATTAGAATAACTCAAAATACCTAAAGGGGAAAAAAATTTAAAAAGAGTCTAAAAATTCTCTTTTTTTGTTCTTTTTGACTCTAATTAACATCATTTGATTGTAACCGAAGCCATGGAAGTCGAGAAAAACATAGAAAATCAATTTGAAGAAGAAATTCATGAAGATGAAGATTCACCGATAGAACAAGTCAGGTGCGTTTGAATAGTGTGATCATCTCATATGAAATATTAAATTATTTGATGGCAAAGTTCTATTTTTGTAATATTGTTTCCTATTTTAACCTATTGCAAAAAAGAATGATTTTACCTATTTTGAAATGATAAACTTCGAGTTCTGTATTAGTGTTTGGTATGGAGGAAAACATTTTCAAATTCTTTCATATTGGTCAAAAAATTTGAATTGCTTTTTAGAAATAAAGTTGTGTAATAATGAGGAAAAATAACTTCCTAATAGAAGTAGGAAAAACAATTTCACAAATGACATTCCAATATGTATATAGCTTGTATCCTCCACGCCCTTCAAGACACCTATCTTCACCTCAGCTCCAAACTCTCATATTATTTATCTAGATTACATATCAGATATAAAAAAAAATAATCAAAAACCGACTCTTTTTTTTTAGAAAAACATTTCCCATCATACCGAACACACCATTAATGACATTTTATAGCCACACAAAAATCATAAATTCCTATTATAGCCTTACAAATATGGTGGAATGTTTAAAACATTATTTTATTTTGTTGCTGCATAAATATCACAATTTCCTAGATAAATCATGTTCATAGAAAAATGGATACAAAAAGAAAGTTCTTTATAGCTACTTATATTAACTTTATTTACTTAATTATATTATGTCTCGATAACCAGGTTGACAGTGTCAAATCAGGACGACACGAGTCTACCAGTATGGACATTTCGTATGTGGTTTCTCGGACTCCTATCGTGTTCAATTCTGGCATTTCTCAATACATTCTTCAGTTATCGGACACAACCATTGAGCATAAGTATGATAACTGTTCAAATCGCGGCGTTGCCAGTGGGAAAACTCATGGCTAAAGTGTTGCCAACAAGGAAATTTAAGATAGGATCATGGGAGTTTTCATTGAATCCAGGACCATTTAACATGAAAGAACATGTTTTGATTTCAATATTTGCAAATTGTGGTGCTGGGACAGCTTATGCTGTTTCAATTGTCACTATTATTAAGGCATTTTATTTGAGGAATATATCATTTGTGGCTGGTTGGGTTCTTGTTGTTACCACTCAGGTAATTTTCATCTTTAATAGTTCAATAGGTGAGAATTGTTCAAAACATATTGAAGGACCAATGTGAGACTTCTCACGAGTCACGCCCAAGGCTAGACATCTGGTGTGTGTGGATAAGAGGGTTCAATGTCAGAAATGAGAATTGAGAATTAGGAAGTATTTAGCTCTGATATTATTTTAAAGAAATAGATCTTAAGCTTGACTCATTCACAAAAGGTAGTTTAAGAGGTGAGATTATCCAAATTATGTTAAAAGAGACCACTGATTACTTAAAGAGATGATTTTGATACTCTTCAAACGTGTGTTCATATTATTACAAACAGACTAAGAAAGAGAATTTCGCATGATTTATATGTTGCATGGGAGATTGAACACACGAAACAAAGTCTAGTATTAAGTTGGGAAGTTCACACTTCACAAAGTGTTGACTCTACTAATCAACTAGAGTTGGGACGAAAGCCTACATGGGAATTCTTGAAACCCGTGTAGGCTTTTGGCCCAACTCCAATAACTATTAAGGTAATAGGAATGTCCGCGTGGTGAGGGGTAAAGTCGTGCGTATCCTTATATTATAATCAAAGACTAAGGTTAAGTTCTCTTATAACTTTTTGAGAATTTTTGTACATGTAACAAAAATATTTATTTTAAAAAAAATACACTTCATACCTATTAACCTAACATGGTGTATTTGATCAGGTTTTGGGGTATGGATGGGCTGGGATAATGAGAAAGTATGTTGTAGACCCTGCAGAAATGTGGTGGCCTGGCTGTATGGTTATAGTCTCTCTATTCAGGTAATTATTTGACGCGCGATACTACTTAGGTACCTGATTAATTCAAATTCATATCACGTTAACTTACTCATGAAATTCTTTTTAACAGGGCACTACATGAAAAAGACGCGGATGGTAAAAGCTCAAGAGGAAAATTCTTCTTAGTAGTTCTAGCTTGTAGCTTTATTTGGTACATAGTACCAGGATTTCTCTTCCCAACATTATCAAACATTTCATTACTTTGCCTTTTTTATCCAAAATCAGTGATAGCACATCAAATAGGGTCAGGAATGAAAGGGCTTGGGATATTATCATTTACATTTGATTGGTCAGTTGTGGCATCATATCTTGGAAGTCCATTGGTATGTCCATTATTTGCAATAGTGAATGTTATAGTAGGGTATGTTTTTGTGGTATATATAATGATACCAATATCATATTGGGGGTTTGATATTTACAATGCAAAGACATTTCCAATATTGTCTTCACATTTGTTTAATGCACAAGGACAAAAGTATGATATTCACAGAATTGTTAATAATAAATTTGAGTTGGATCAAGTGGCTTATGGGAAACAAGGAAGGATTAATATAAGCACTTTTTTTGCACTTACTTATGGATTGAATTTTGCTGCTGTTGTTGCTACTCTCACTCAAGTTGGTCTCTTCAATGGAAAGTAAGTCTTCTTCTTTTTTGTTTTATAATAATAATAGTTTGATCTGTCGAGCTGTTAGAAACGACTTTTTAGTTATATTAATAGTTTATTATGTCGAGCTGCTGAAAAGTTTTTTTTTTTTTTTTATCATAATAGTTTGTTCTGTCGAGCTGTTGAAAAGTCCTTTTTTTATAAATAGTTTGTTTTGTCAAGATGTTGAAAAGTCTTTTTTTTATAATAACAGTTGGTTTAGTCGAGCTGTTGAAACATCTTCTTTTTTTATAATAATAGTGTGTTCTGTCGACCGATTGAAAATCTTCTTTTTATATTAGTAGTTTATTCTGTCGAGCTATTGAAAAGTCTTCTCTTTTATCATAATAGTTTGTTTTGTCAAGCTGTTGAAAAGTCAAAAGTGTCTATTTTGTGTTTTAACTAGCTTTTAGGGAGGGAAATAAGTATTTTTTAAAGTAATTATAGAATATAATAAGATTGTTTTTAGAAATGAAAAGAATCAGTTTTATTTTTTCTATAAAAGCACTTTTAACTTCAAATTTTGTATCTAAATTATTCTTAGTCAAGCTGATTTTTTTTTATAAACAGGATTAGTGACAGATTTTATGGTTTAGCTATCAATTTATTTGTTGCTAACTTTTTGTTTTTTAATAAACACAAATTGTTGCTCTAATTGGAAAAAATATTTTCAAATGGATTATTTAAACACAACTGTTACTTTGCAAATGTACTTTTTTTTAAAAAAAATATTTCATTTTTATTCGTCACTTTGAACATAGCAAGGAAAAAAAACACGTTTTATCCTTAGCGTTAATTATTTTTTCTCCAAATTATTTTTTAAGACCTATTACTAAACATCGATTAAATACGAATATGATGGTAAAATACTCATATCATTCATTATTTCTTTACGGACGTACTGAATGTTTTGATTTTCCACCTAATGCCCGATATCTATACTGAAACCTAATTATTTCATTTGAATTGGCACCGAAAAGTCCCACATACTGATTGGTATTTGTTAATTTGTTTAGGGAAATAATTTCTAGATTTCGAGCTTCAAATAAATCAAGAAAATCTGATGATATCCACACAAAACTTATGAAAAAATATCCAGACATTCCTGGCTGGTGGTTTCATGGAATGCTTGTAGTTTCATTGGTTTTATCACTTATACTTTGCATTGTGTGGGTTGATCAAGTTCAACTTCCATGGTGGGGTCTTATTTTGGCTGCTGCCATTGCCTTGATTTTCACTCTCCCTATAAGCATCATCACAGCCACAACAAACATGGTAAGTAATTAATACTCTTTCGGTTCCGTTTCAATTTATTTGTCTGATTTTGACTTCACATAGAGTTTAATTATGTTAGTAGTATATAGTAGATGTTAAACTCCTGATCTTTGGACTAATTCATATTTTAAACCACTTTAGTGAAAATCCTGACTTCGTTACTGATTTTGAGTACTTGACACGTAGTTTAAGATATAAAGAAAAAGTTAGAATCTTGTATATTAAATTAAATATACTACCTAGATTAATATTATACCGAAATGTTGTTTATTTTTTTGGTTTTAAACATGTCAAGTTTGGAGAGGAAAATAAAATAATTTTTTTTAATGAATAAAAAAAATAAGATAAACAAATTGAAACAAAGAATAAATATAACTAGATTGTCATTTTCTATTATTGTCTTTAATATTTTGTGAGACTATTAAGTAATAATAATAATGTGAATGTTCTCATTTAGTTAGATCCAATTGTTTGTTTGGTTGATTAAGTTTTCTAGACTAAACAAACATGGTAATTATTAGATTGTATATTACAATAGCAACATACTCTGTGTAATTTTAATTTAATTTTCAATTTTTTGGTGCATTGAATATTTTTTAACTAAACAAATTTTTGCTTTTGATGACAGACACCAGGATTAAATGTGATGACAGAATATATTATTGGTCTAATAATTCCAGGGAGACCAATAGCCAATGTTTGTTTTAAAACATTTGGATATATAAGTATGGCACAAGCTGTTTCATTTTTAGCTGATTTTAAGCTAGGACATTATATGAAGATTCCTCCAAGATCAATGTTCATTGTTCAGGTATTATATTATATTAATTAATTAATTAAATTACTCGTTTTTGTCCTCGTTTATAAAAACAGAATTCATAGATAGACACTTTAATTTGACTTCCATTAGCGTGCATGAGGTTGAACTCCTCCACTTTCATTATGACCTATGTTTAGATATCTTAACTCGTCTCCGGTGACTGAAATTGATTATGAAGTAATATATGCACTAGTTCGAATGTTCTTTTTTTTTTTTGGCATAATACATTAATATGTCTTTTAATTTGGGCTCATTTCATATTTATGTCTTTCAACTTTGGGTGTTCACAAGTAGCTAGACACTTAAACTAATATAAAGTTGAACAAATAGACTCACATGTCTTAAGCGGCATCCTACGTGACAATTTGTTCCCTACGTGGTCTCCTACGTGTATTATGCCACATAAGACTTTATATGTTTACTTGTTCAACTTTATACAAGTTTAAGTGTCAGCTTGTGCAGACACAAAATTTGAGGGCATAAACGTGAAATAATGTCAAGTTAAAGGACACATTTATATATTGCGACATTATAAATGTCTCTAAACCTTTGACATTAATGTGAATAAAGATTTTAGCTCTCTTTGTTAATATGCATATTTATTGCCGCTAAAAGCTATTTTTACTATAGTATATGCCTGATCATCCCTTCATAAGTTTGTTAATGTACTTTTGATTATCTTCTTAAACTTGTAGTAAATTGAACAAGTATACACATGTGTCTTACCTGGCATAATACATGTAGAACACAACATTGCCATGTAGAACGGATGTGTCTAATTGATCAACTTTATACAAATTTAAGTTTATGCTTGTGCACACCCAAAGTTAAAGGTCAAAGATGTCAGCTGACGCCAAGTTAATGGTTGTCTTCGTAATTATTTTATTATAGTACTGTACATGATATTCAATAAGCTGAATTTTTTGTTGTTGTTGAAACAGTTGCTTGGAACATTGATTGCTGGTACAATAAACATGACTGTAGCATGGTGGCTACTTACAAACATTGATAATATATGCCAAGATGCATTACTCCCAGTAAATAGTCCATGGACATGTCCAGGAAGTCGCGTCTTTTTCGATGCATCGGTTATCTGGGGTTTAGTAGGACCTAAAAGAATGTTTGGTGATCTTGGAAACTATGGTGCACTAAATTGGTTCTTTCTTGGTGGTTTTTGTGCACCAATTTTAGTATGGTTGTTACATAAAGCATTCCCAAAACAAAGTTGGATTAAATTGATTAACATTCCAGTACTTTTAGGTGCAACTGCAAGTATGCCTCCAGCAACACCTTTGAACTTCAATAGTTGGATTGTCTTTGCTATTATATTCAATTACTTCATTTTCAAATACCAAAAGAAGTGGTGGCAAAAGTATAATTATGTTCTCTCAGCTGCATTGGATGCTGGATTAGCATTTATGGGAGTTTTTATATATTTCTTCCTTGATAAAGTTAAACTTAATTGGTGGGGTACTGGAGGAGAATATTGTGGTTTGGCTAGTTGTCCTACTGCTAAAGGCATCGCGGTTCATGGATGTCCTTTGCATTGACGTGCTCGTTTTGGACTTGGTCATGCTTGATCACGAGTTTATCAAGGTCATGTGTGCAACGGTTTAATATGTTTGTTGATCAGGCCAACGATATGTATAGTTGTTGACGAAGGATGTCTTTTGAGCTGGTCAGACTCATGTGTGACGGTATATATATATATATATAGTTGTTGAAGAATGTCCTTTTTGTGTTGATTTCACTATAACAATAGTCGTTTTCTTCTCAAACTTGCACGTCCCTCTTTGAGTTGATCAGTTCATGTGCGACAATATCATTGAAGAATTCACCATTGTTATTATTTGTCGCGCTCTTAAAAGCATGTTTGTACAAAATTACCTTCTTATAGGAAGTTAACCCCTAACTTGTGTCATTGTAGATTCTTAAGTAACCTTAACTTGTGTAAATATTTCTCACACTAAGGTGATCCTCCACACAATGTAATTATTTTTTTTTAAAGATTCTTTGAAGTTCAGTTTGATGTATGTACTTGATCATTCAATGAGTAATTAATTTTTTTTTGTAGTATTGGTGATCTTTTCTTGCTTGCTTTGTATATTTTTCCTTTTCTTGTAGTATTCAATGTCCTAATTCATTTTCTGATGTCTTTTCGTTATTGTTATTAACTTGTACTTATAAGGTTAGTCAAAAAACAGAAACAGAAAGAAGATGAAGTAGACAGAAAATAAAATAATCCGAGTTCACAGAACCTACTGTGCCTCCTTAAGAAATTTAATACCCTTATTGTACCCGAGGTATCGAGATAAAAATGATTAATCCTGTTAAAGAAATAGTGGTACCTCAAACTTCTTTAACTTCAGCGAATTTAAGAACACTAACAAATCACACAGACTCATTCTATCGACACTTTGATTTTGAGAGAAATTATATATATTCAGAGAAGGAAAAAAATTTCAGTATTTTAAAAACGAAAAAATGACTTCCTTTTATAGCCATTTTCACCAAAAAACGTGTCTGTTCAGAAAAATCTGTTCAGACCCGTTTTATCCAGAAAGTTGTTGATTAACAAAAATTGATTAAATAAATTTCGTCCAAAAAATTTATCAACCAAAGCATTTACCAAATCCAAGCGACAACGACGGAGCAAGAGGGCACCTTCTTCTTAGCTCTTTAAAAAGTAAAGGTAGTGTTTCCTTATATAAGGACAACAATTTCCCTTTCTTTTGCCGATATGGGAGAAATGATTTTTCATTTGTACTCTGCAAATGACTTTTCATTTTCCCTCCAAATTGGCTCCTTCACTTTTCCATATTCTCTCTTTTCTTTTCCCATTCACACTTTGCTAAACCGAACAATTGTGAATCAGTTTCATTAATCGTTGAAGTTAAATTAAATCTTAGATCAACTCAACAGGTTCTAGACTACTTTTAACAGTGTTGTCAAAAGCAAAAAGCGCAAAGAAACACTTAAGGTCCGATGGGGGTTTAAGCACAAGCTCTAATGAAAAATTAAACACAAAGGGAGAAACTAATACAAATATAGATGTTAAGTGCAAGACTAATAATTATAGACATGAATGACAAATATATGGACAAATTAGTGTTTCCCCTTCAGAAGAAGCTCATTAACAAAGAAAAGTATGTTTTAGAACATTGATGACAACACTAATAGCGCACATTACGTGCATCTTCTCCACTAATGCAGTGACAGCCTGAAGTATTTCAGTATGACAAGAGTCAAGGATCCCGATAATTGGAGTTTATATGTTGCTTTCAAATTATATGCACGCGAAAATTACCTCAATTTTGTAGTTCCTGGCATTTCATAGTGTTGTAGTTGTGGTTGGCTTAACTGGAGATGAAGAGGTGCGAGAGGGTCCTCTTTGACGCTTAGACTGCTTGAACTCATGGCCATTTTGCTCACTACATTTGCATCTCTATTTCCATAAACCTGATTTTCAAAAAGGACATGTAGAATATTTTTTGAAGCAGAATGACTGAGGTTTTTGTTTTGATTTTTTAGAAGGAAATTATTAACCACTAGCATAGGCGAAATCTTTACTAGTGATATATACCAATACCTTCTTATACAATTCCATATTTTCTCGACGAACAATGTCTAGTTTTTTATGAAGTTCCTTGTTTTCTTGATGGCTGAAATTTCTCTGCAAAGAAACAGATGAAGTTGGCTTGTTAATTATTTTTTTAGGATAAATGACAACAAGTGTGTTGCAGTTAGGGGTTGACCTTTCGGTTTAGTTCTTGTACCTCGTTAATCAGAATTTGGTCCTACAGAAATCAGAGGTTGTCAGTGCTATTTATACAAATAATTTAGCATATTTGGAGGTGAAAGCTCATACCTTTTTCACACGGACACCACGCAGACTTGTTTCAAGTTGCTTTTCCAAGTTCTGTAAATCTTTGACATTCAGTCCTGATAGTTCTTCACCCATCATTTTTCTGCCAGAGAAGCAATCTTTTAAGCCAATTTAGGCCTTTAATATAAATCCACAGGTAAAATGACTGTGACTGCAAGCATATGTTTTGCCTCTAAAAGTAACTAAAACGACTTAGGGAAAAAAACGGATCCATAAACATCAAATCCTAGCCTCCACCTTTGTTGTTAGTCATATTGCATCAAAGATATTGTATCTTCTTCTGAATATAACAACTCCATTTTAGAATATCACTCGTATACTTGCATGTTATGAGAGTCTCCATGATCATAGCAGAGACCTAAGTCACTTTCTTGTCATGCTGTCTATTCTGGACATGTATGATGCCAGAAAATTTTCAGCCACTTTTCAATATTCTGACTGTTGCCTTTGGTTTTAGTCCTATTGATAGTTTAATGTCATTCACTCAGAACTTGAATAATTATGCTAGTTGGGGGTGAAAGAGCTTACCGATGATTCCGTTGCAAGTTCTCTAGTTGTTGCCTCAGCAGTGCAGCTTCCCTTTGCCAAAACTGCGACAAGAAGATATATTAGTAAATTCCAGTAGCTTGGATTTATCAATAAAAGAGAAATCAATAGAATGAGCCTTTCAGAAATGGTTTGATAAGATTGTTTCACATATCAAAAACCATAAGAAGCCTTTCAATAATGGTTTGAAGACAATAATGAACTACTAATGATTTCTAGAATTAGCATCGATTAACCAAAACAGAAACATACTATTTCAAAAGCAAACCATAATAAACCTTTCAATATGTGTTGAAGAAAATAATGAGCTACTGTTGCTTTACAATCATGTTTGAATTTTGTATGACAATTTACACTATTGGTTCCTCATCTAATACTTCCATTCACCTCGTGTAATACAACTTATGATTCCAACCTCATCTGGTGGTGCAAGATAGAACCCCTGGTGGCTTGGAATGGATGACTGTATATTATCTTAAGATTGAGGTTGATATGTAGTTCTTTAATGTTGTATTGAAGCCAACATTGACAAACCCACTCTCTCTCTAGTGAGTTAATATTCTCAATGTATGAATTCCAAGTAATATGTGCATAGTTCTTACTGTTAACATTATTATGCATGAAGATGTTCAGTCTGAGAAAAGGGGAGTCTTTCAGTTTATGTTTTTGCCCGTGCTAGCTCCTACATCACCATTATCCCTGTCTCTAAATGCTGGCACTTCTACTCATTAGTTTATTGGCATTTGGGTATAAGACATAGGATTGGCATGCATCCGGGTGTGTATCGTGAGAGCTTGGATTTCCTTCAACTAATCATTTTTGCATTTGCAGAAGAGTTATTGCATCTTCAGTGAGTTGAAAATAATTGGCAATCGAGTAAAATGATGGTACGACATATTTTGGGAATACGGTCTAGAGGATTTTTTCTCTTGAGTTCAGATGTAGCTCAAGACGACTAGTCAAGTGTGACCATCTTCACAAAAAAAGAATCTAGCTGTGCAATTTGTATTTCTCGAAGGTAACGTTGGCAGGGGCTTAGTTTTCCTGCATATCAAGAAAATGTAGCACATTGTTTTTATATTGCAGAAGACCTAACTGCATTCTAGTACCCATGGTGTTGGCTTAAGCTGAATCACTTAGATTCCTGTAATATAGCAAACCTTTCTGCTTTTCTTGAACAGGAAATTATTACTTGGAACCCCAATTAGAACTTATTCCTTAGTTCCAACGAGATGCCCATACTCGAAACTGTTTACTGTTATAACTTATAAGTATATTTGGTATATATCCTTCGAGCAGTAGATGCCATATGATGGTGGCATTAACATCTCAGCACAAATCTCAGCTATGTGATAAATCATGTCAGCACTGAGCAGTCAAATTTGGGTTAAAAGACACCTGATTAAGAGGGTCCAAGAGCTGCTTCTGTGATCAATCTATACCAGAAAATACAAACCAACCATTTCCATTTCCATGCTTTAACTGAACTACTAAGGCACTCGGCCAGATATGCAACTTCTGAAAGTGTGAAGGTCCAAAGTTTCTATTCTTTTCCCTCTAATCACATAATCTTCACCTATGTTCTGACCTGCACCACTGAATACTGCTCGGTAAAGCAAAACAAACTATTTTTTAAGAAAGTTTTTATCCCTTTGCTTCAAATCTTCTGACCCTGAAACAATTGCAAAGAAGGATTTAGAATCTCGAAATAGCAGATAGATGATATGACTAGGCTAAGATTGTCTGTAGTCTTGTAAAGCTGGATACTGTTGTTTGAATCAAAGACCTTCAACCAGTGATATCCCGATTCCCAGAATGTCATTATGGTATTACAAGAGTGGCCAAATTTGTAACAGCTCCATGTTATTGTCATCTTGGT
This sequence comes from Solanum chilense, assembly GCA_032847665.1. Classification (NCBI taxonomy): domain Eukaryota; kingdom Viridiplantae; phylum Streptophyta; class Magnoliopsida; order Solanales; family Solanaceae; genus Solanum; species Solanum chilense. Next base: position 68,603,585 of record CM064974.1, on the reverse strand, counting down.
ATAAAGTTTAGTTCCACCGTTAAGGATATTCAGTGGACCTAATGGTCATAATCGGGTTATTGTCATCCTGACTTTTTTTACTTACCAGTTCATAGATGTTACAAGTCTTTTTCGGATGTGGTTTTTTGGAAGTTGTTTCAGGTACCATGACGAAATAAAGTGCACTTTGTTTGTGTTATTGAAAAATCTTCCCTCTTGGCCCACCATCTTTGTAGCTGTCAACTCTGAATACATTTTTACTTTGCTGTATCTTAACTAACAAGTTCTTTTTTGTCCTAGTTATTCTTGGCCACAAAGCTAACCCTTTGTTAGTTGTATTGGCCTTCATCATAGGTTCCATCATTAGATGATTCCTCCTTTTCTCCATAATTGAAGGATCAAATGGGGATGGTATAACAGATATCTGCTAATGAGAATTTCCATTCTCTCCGCCCACTTTGTTTGTGGAATCAACTGTTGACACATCCTTTCATGCATGTGCATATTCTTGTTATCATTTATTAGAACCATAATCCAACAACCCTGGGATCCAAGTTCAAGGAATTGATCTGGTTCACAGGTACAACTAAGAGAAGTAGAATCCGAATATCATGCAACTTCTGGCATCCGATTTCCGTGGAATTGGGATCCAAGTTCATGGAATCGATTCATTTTGATTAATTTTTCAAGTATAGGTTGTCCTCAAGAATTATTGTATCATACTACTAGTCTGCTGGCAGCTTTACTACTGTCTAGAGATTCTAGGACTTACTGTCCTCCTGACTTCACGACCTACGTGTTTGCTTGTGCTTGTTACTAACAGTTCTAAGCATCTTAAAACTTAGATGCTATAAATATAGAAAAAAATCCTGATGTAGGTATACAGAATAAAGTTGGCACTCAAACAAGCAAAGGCTTATATAGTAAAGACACCAATAAGATGTATGCATGGTAATAGTGTACGAAACAAACAAGAAGAAGACTACAAATGCATGAAAGAATGTGCTGTGAAGTCCTGATTCTTTTACGCCGTCAACAAGTAGCTTGATACAAGTATAACGTGTTGTAAGGTCCTATACTCTTCCCCTGCAAGTCGTCGACTAGTGCTGTATTCTCTTAAGAAGTCAAATAATCTAAAAGATATGAAGTATTTTGGAGTCTTGGAGAAAATTAACAATTGCAGAGTCCTATTCTTCAGCATTACAGTCTGTCTGGAGTTTCCCCTAGCAAATCAAATTATGATTCTGGTTTTTCTTTTGAGCTCGTATCTGTCTTCCAGTTTTAACATTAAAGAAAATTCCTTTTGGTATTTTACAAACTATATACAATTCAGGGGAGAAAGTAAGTATCCAAGAAACTATTGTGCATTTTCTCCTTTGACTAGGTGACTGTAAATTAGCTAGCAAAACTAACCTTGACCTCAGAAGTTGGATCTCCCAATTTATAAGTGTTGTCCTCCTTTGCTTTGTTGTATCTTTCAATCACTGATTTCATGCTGTCAAAATAGTAAAACTGTTCAGATTTTTCTAATGTACATACTGAAAGCTAGTCATTTGCATTGACCATCGCAGTGTCATAAAGTTGTTATAAACGAGCAGTAGTTCATAATGTTGAGAAATCTCAAGGTTATGGTTGAATATTTGGTTGTACAAGTACTTCTAGCAATACTTTTTTGCAGAGAACCTATGTTTATTGCCAGCCTTACACCTTTCTCGAAGGCCAAATGGCAAGACAAACGCTGCACCATTGTCGAAGGAGAAACCCTAACCACTAAGCAAGTATGTGATCCAGTGTCATCATCGGACATGAATAAAGCATAAATGTAGTGTAAAAACACAGAACAACATACAACTCTAGAAATGTAAAATCTGTAATCAGCATGTATAGTATTGCGCTGCATTGTATATGCGTGTAATAGAAACACACAAGTTCAGCTATTGCACTGCATTGTATCAGAGCCATCATGGATCAAGATTCTCAAATCTTTTCTAGTTGCTTTTCAGATAAGAGTTCGGGATCCTTGGATCACCTCCAAGGAGTGACCACTTAGCGTCACCGCCACCATAGGAAGGAGTTGAGTGTGCAACAAGTGACCTTCATGCGGACACCTGCCTCAAACATGTTCTATCCTACTTGACATAATACAGGTAAGACACGAATTGCCACATAAGACGCATGTATTTATTTGTTCAATTTTTTTTGCAAGTTAAATGCCTACTTGTTCGGAGAGCGTAGATGTCCGTTGAGACCAGTTAAAAGGACATCTTATGTATTATGTGTTATTAAATCTTGGCCAGGTTTGCTGTTTTGGTGTTACCAGCTTGCACATTCTGGCCCATTAGTGGTGGTGCTTTGATCAACATGCCAAGTTGTTGAGTAGGAGTGACTTGAACCAGCTTTGATTAATCTCTTTGGTCATGTCTGGTTTAGAACTCAGTTGTTGTTGTATCTGTTTGGGTCTTAATAGTGTGTTCAGGAGCTGCCTATAAAAGTGAAATTGAACTTGAATCTCTGTTGGGCTTCCAAACATTTAGGGGTTGTTTGTTTGGGAATAAGTTATTCTAGGATAAAAGTTATCCGATTATGTATATGGGATATTTTATCACATCACACTACGATATAAATGGTGGGGGGATAAATAATCCAATGTCTACTTAAGATCTCCGAACAAGAGCGGCTCAAGCGTATTAGTGGCCTAAAGCAAAAATCAAACAAGGACTCAAATTTAAATTGTTAATAACTTTTATATAATTTGTTTCTTCTAGTTTTCATATGATAATTTCACCATTCTTATTTTAAATTTTTTTTATTGAATATTGTACTCTAAATATGTCAAATTTCTTCTAATAATCTCTTCATTTTTAATGAAATTTTACTTTTTCTACAAATAGTATTCAATATTTGTTAAAAAATAATAACTTATAACCTATTATTATAAAAAAAAAAAATGAGGCCTCTTAAATTTTGGGAGTCTAACACACATGTCTTTTTGTTAACACTGTCGAGTCACCCCTGCCTTTCAAGTCTCCAACCAAACACATAGAGGATAAAGTAACACTGCATTTTATCCCAGGATTATTATTCCTTATATTTCACATCAAACGTCTCCTAAAAGATTTCTTTATACGTTGTGCTTGCCAACTCACAACTACTTTGTCCGTTCCTAAATAAGTGATATTTTAATCTTTTAGTTTTATTCCTAAATAAGTGATATATTTATTTATTTATTTTATTTTTTGTTATTATTCCTAAATAAGTGGTATTTTACATTATCAAAAAGGATAAATGATATTCTTCCAATTATTCCATAATCTAAATAAAGAGAGTTTTACATCTACTAAAGACCTATTATCTTCGAAAATATCGTACTAGGATGGGAAAATATTTAGAGCATTATTTATATGTTTTGTTTTATATTAAACGAGAAAAATTGAAATTTTTTTTTACAAAATTCCGAGAAAAATCTAAGATTATTTGACTAGCTAAAGTTATTTTATCTGTGTATATATCCTTTAAATTGTAATAAAATACCTTGATTACTTTTGTTTAAGGAGTTGAAAGTGATTTAATAATTTATTTTATTTGAATGTGAATGATTTTTGTTTAAATCATGCTATAGTATAAACAAGTGTGTATTATTTGTTGAAAGTTTATAAACAGATGTAAATTTAAAATGGATAAATATTTGTCCTTTTATTGCGAATATTTTAACTGTGATTTGATATTAATGCTTACTAGTCTATATAAAATGCCTAATGCATTAAATGTTATTAAACTAGTTTCACCTTGAGTTTGAGAAAAAAAAAATTATAACAAGAAAATTATCCTTTGGATGTGCTATAAAATCTTTACTCTAATACACTATTAACATTTTAAGCAGAAGATTATAGAGTAAAATCCTTCTAAATTAATATTATCGGAATCATAAAATATTATTATTTTACAGAGTTATTATTTGATCGATAAATTAATATTTTTAAAAAATGCTTTTGAGATTCAATAAAGATTAATTTTGATTACATCAAAATCATTATATCTTACTAATTTATGTATCATATTTATTGAATTAATATAAAAAATAAATTCATCATACATAAAGTACAATGTATGATATATATATTCATATATTGTAATTTTTTTTTTTATCAAATGATTCTTTGTTTATCCATTGTAATTAATAAATCATTGTAATGTACCTTATTTCTTAATAATTAAATATTATTTATTGTACTTTTACTAAAAACATTCAATGTATGATAGTGAGAGAATAAACTATATAAGCAACATAAGAAACTTTTTCAAACCATACAAGTAATGATTTCTCGTTTTAAAAGATGTCACAAAATCAACAATAATAAATCAAATATGTACGTTAAACATTATATAAGCATAATGAGACCTGCACTCAATAATATTTGCAGTTATAGCTTGATGAAAATTTTCATTTAAAAGTTAATTAAGGTACATTTTAAGCACATTCAAACAGTCATTTGAATATATTTAGACTAACTTACTAAAAGGAAATGATATCAAGTGGTACAAACTAACAAAATTTTCAAACATGAAAAAGGTTGTTTAAGAGTAGTTTCTCTAATATTAAGATCATGTGAATATAATTGAAGAGTTAATTTTAGAGAATACGAGATATATAATTAAATTTGTATATTCTCAACAACATTTTTAAGCATAACTTTTCTCATGATTGTATTAAGAAATCAAGCTAAGAACACATGGTATCAAGTCATTTCGGAGAATGGTTCAATTGATATACAAGACATGAACATAAAATTGGAGTCTGTGAAGGAAAAATAGAATAGTTCCTAATCTAAAAGGTGTTTCTCATATGAATGAAGTTGATTTGTTACAAAATAATTTGAAAAAATAAAGTAGGACAAATTTGGAGAAAATTTTATATATATTACTCAAAATTATGTAAAATCATGTTGCTTTAAGAATGTCAATATGGATAGCATGAATTGTCATAATCGTGCAAACAAAAGGTGTAGATGACAAATGCATTTTTAAAAATACATTTATTGATTTGAACGTAGACGAGTTTTACTTTGTAGTAGATGATAGCCCACCACATCCAAGAAATATTAAAGAAGTACAAAATATTGCAATTTTTTTTCTTGCCACCCAACATTACTTTAAAAATTCAACCGGTCTTAGGATCAATTTGTTTTAATATCATATGATAAAATCTATTACAATAATACATTTTGAAAACTTTTATTATTTTAACTTAAAAAGAACGTTCAATCTTTGAGGTTATGTTGGGTGGCAAGAAAAGCAATTCAACATTTTGTAGTACATCGATATTTTTTGAATGTGCTGAATAATTATTTACCACAAGCAAAATTCGTCTACCATGTACCATGTATTTTGTGGTCAAATCAACAAATATATTCGTCAGAAAACACACTTATCATCTATGTTCTTTTGTTTGCATGATAGTGATAATTCAAGTTGTTCATGTTGCTTTGTTATTTTTCAATAATCTTTATAGACATTTTTATCATATTTATCTTTATTGCAACAAAGGGATTCGAAATCATAGAAACACACTTATACTATACTAAGGTCCTATTACCCCCCCCCCTCCTCCCCTAAACTTATTTTATAGGCAATATTTTATCCCTTTTTGGCCTACGTGGCACTAGCTTGAAGAAAAAAAAGTCAATCAGCGTTTGGCCCACAAGATAGTGTCACGTAAGCCGAAAAGTGATAGAAAATATTGATAAAAAAAGTTCAAGACTAATAGGACCTTAGTACAGTATAATTTTTTTTTATTGATCCCAATTCCATCTCCATATCATGTATATCAATTGAACCTCTCTTTTTGGAATGACAGAAATGAATGGATACCATGTCTTACCTTGAATTTTTCAAGATAGCCTGAGAAAAGTTGTGTTCAAGATCTTGTTAAGAATACAAAAAATTCATTGTATCTCTTACTTTCTCCTAAATTCTCTCCAATTATTTTCACACAGTCTAAGTGTTGGAGAAATTTCTCATAAACAACTTCCTCCATGTCTAAAAAGTTTGTTGACTTGTGTTGCTTGATAGTCCTTTCTATTTTTAAGTTAGCCAAAAGATATTCAGTTAGTCATTTTGAGTATGTTCTAAATTGTACCTTGACTAACTTAATTTGACATGAAAATTTTCATCAAGCCACAATTGCAATCTTTTTAACTACACGTGGAATGATCTCTTTTATACTCACATAATGCTTTACATATTTGATATGTCATTGTTAATTTTGTGACACTTCTTAGAAGAAAAGCCATTGTTGGGAATGATTTGGGGAAATTTTCTCTGTTACTTATATAATTTATTCTCTCACCATCATACATTGAATGCTTTTAGTAAAAATTCAATGAATAATATTTAATTATTATGATGAAAAAATGAATATTACAATGATTTATTAATTACAATGAATAAACAATTAATATCACAATAGATCATTTTTGATAAAAAAAAATTACAATGAATCATACATTATACTTTATGTATAATGAATTTATTTTTTATATATTAATTCAATAAATATGATACATAAATTAGTAAGATACAATGATTTTGATGTATTCAAAATTTAACTTCATTAAATCTTGTAAAATATACTTTAAATTAATAAACATTAATTTATCGTTTAAATAATACACCTATAAAATAATAATATTTGATGATTCCGACAATATTAATTAGAAAGTTCTAATGTATATCACAAGAGCATAGATGATTTTGTCTTAACCCATTATATAACAGCTATAAGTCTTAATCCAAAATACTACTTTTAGCATATTAAAGCTACACATAACTAGTAAATAGAAAACTTTGTAGTAAAATTAAACATAACTCTTTTAAATGAACCTATTTGGATCATAAAATCTCGAGCTAATAATCTTCATCCTAGTAATTTCAATTAATTGAGAACTTCAATAATAAACAAACACATTACATTAAACTGAATATTAGTGCCAAATAAATTACTTCAAAATAGAAGAAGATACAAATTGTCTTTCTTTCAATCCAACACATCTAACTCTAAATAAAATGTTTCAATTAGACATTTTCGATTCAAACTATGAATTTTATTTTGGGTTTGTGTTCATTCATTCGTCTATGATGTAGTTAAGTTAACTACATAAAATATCTCATCTTCTTTAACTATATGCTTGCGCCTAAATACGCCTTAAAACATCAAGCATTTTTTACTTGTAGTTAATGTGTACAGTTAAAAAAGATGATACATTTCATGTAGTTAACTTCACTAACTAATAGACGAATGAAAACACACGCAAAAAGTTTTTTTCCAGAAATTTGAATATAAATTGCAGTTCAAGCATCTGACAGGCAAAAAAAGTGTGAGAAATAGGGGGAAAAACCTGGTGTTTGTATAATCATAGAGCTTGCTAGTACTGGAGAAAATGATGACTCCAATCTCCGCATCACACAAAATAGCCAGCTCCTTTGCCTTCTTCAAAAATCCATTCCTCCTCTTCGAAAACGTCACTTGTCTGCTAGTTGAATTGTCGATCCTCTTTATCAATATTTTTCCTCTCCCCATCAAACCCGATCTCTATATCTCTTCTTTCTCTCTCTACACACACACACATATATATATATGCACAAGCACAATCAGAAATACACTGAATCGAGATTAATCCGTTAAAATTCACTCTAGAACTTAAATCCTGAACCTATAAAATTAAAATCGTAGATCCGCGCATCTGTACAGGAAAATGCCAGAAACTGATATTTTATACTTGATTTGATGCTAAAATCACAAAACAGTAGAAAATACTATTGTATTCTGATTCAAAAAATTTTGAAATAGAGCTATAATGTACGAATTTAGGAGAGAAACCAATTAGCGCTTTGGAAATGAAGTTGATTTTGCAAATGAGTTCATGTAAACCGAAAAATTTTAGCTTGAATCCATTAAAACTCACTGAAAATGCTGAAACTATTGAGCTCAAAATTCAAACAATATGAGTTCATTGGTTTCGTCGATAAGCTTAAAATCCTAGATCCGTCTCGAAAAATAGTCAGAAACAAATACTATTTGAAAAAACGGAGAAATTTACAGTTAATATTCCAAAGAAAATGAAGACGAAAACTTACTTGTAATGATGAAGAAGACAAAAATGAGAGCTGCGGTTTCGTCGTTTCGGGTCAATCTTCTTCTGATTGAGGAAAAAAAAAAGTGTGTGTAAAAGGGAAGAAGAGAAAACCGCTGATGGTTTTATATTGTGCAATGAAATGCCACGTGTACCAATGAAATGCTTGATTTCGTTAATTTGTTATAAAAAGTGCCGACGTCAATAGATCGCTGACGCGTGGTGCGGTATGTAGCATTTTTTATTGTGCAATGAAATGCCCTGTACTATGAAACATTTTTTATTTTTTCGAGGATCAAAAAAATTTTAATTTTTTTAAATAAATTTTATATTTTTATAATTTAAGTAAAAGAAAAAAGTGTAAGTCGCAATAATTAATTATTCAAAATATTTAAAGATATATAAAATATTTACAATTAAAAATAAATCTGTTAAAATCTCAAAATCTAAAAAGTGTCATATAAAATGATACGAAAGGAATAACAATTTTCCTTTTATGTGAGATTCTAGATGACGAATTACCCCTCTTTGGTGGGTTGATTGATTCGTTTGATACACAAGATAAAGTAAGAATATTTCATTCTTATTTGTCAAAGACAATATTTGATTTTATTTTCCTTTTCACGCAAAATTTAATATATTTAATAAAATTTTTGGTGGCCAATTTTTGTTTTTCATCACATGTTATATGTATTAGAAATCTTATAGAAAATACCTTTTTCATGAACGTTTATGTAAAATTAATCAAAACTTGAGTCGTTTTTCACCTAGTATAAGTATATGTATCTCGAAGATTCAACAAGCTCTTTTAGTATAAAATTAGGAAGATATTAACCAATAGAAATATCAGAAATCTTATAGAAAATACCTTTTTCACGAACGTTTATGTAGAATTGATCAAAACTTGAGTCGTTTCAGATTCTGTGGATATTTCACCTGGTATAAGTATATGTATCTCGAAGATTCAATAAGTTCTTCTAGTATAAGATTAGGAAGATGTAAACCGATAGAAAATGGGATGATAAATTTATGTGTATATGTATCTTCACACCTTCATAGAAAAGGGATCAAGAGTGATTTAAGTATTAAAGGTGAAATATTGTACCTCATGAAAATCTTTCAAGGCTATTCAATGTATAATGAATGGTATGTTATAATAGCAGATAATAAAACGATATTTGAAATTAATTAAAGGATAATTATAATGATGGTTGGTATAATCATTAATGTCAACATAATATTTTATGGAAAAGAAATATTTTGGACATAAAATAATATTCCGAGTGTAAATACAAAATAAAATAATTCCTTTTGGAGATAGATGCTTTCTTCATACATTTTTTTTGGACCCATTTAATCATAAAAATTATTCACTTTTTTAAAAAAATTTACATCTAATCATTCAAAAAAAGAATTAAATCCAGCTTAATGTTGTATTTTAAATGTGGCAACTCCTTCTACATTTAACAATTTATATTTATGAAATGGGAAAAAGGTCTCAAAAATATTCAATTTTGGTTGAAATTGTTGTTACGATATCAAATTTCATGGAGAATTGTTTATCACTATACTATTTAATCGGGTATTTTATATGTGCCCATTTGGACACGTTACTATTCATAATTATGCAATATTTCTATGTTCACGTGGGACTTATATACCTTTAAAATACACTGTTAAATGATGCTGAGGTAAAAAAAAAATCAGAATTCAATATCATCACAACAATTTCGATCAAAATTCAGATATATTTCACGTATTTTTCTTATATATAATTTACTTTATGGAGAATTGGTATAAAAGTAAACATAGAATATCCCTCCACCTACCAGTACAACTGTAATCATCATATAGTATAAATTATAAAATATGATCCACATGCCAATAGGACACAAAAATAATGGCTTCTATTTTCGGATTTTAAGGTTACCACAAAAGGAAGTCGTGCACCTTTTAAAAGTTTTAATTTTTATGACAAATTGTCATTTTTTTTATTTGTTCTCTTTGTCTACCCAATTTTCATTCTTTTCTTATTTTTTATTTTTCTCCAAATAAGAGTGGAAATAAAGAAAGAAATATCCACTTATTATCCAAAAATGGCTAGTGCTCTTTGTTTCCTTTGTTTATATGGTCTTATTACTTAGTGGTCTGGTATGCGGTTAAATAGATTAATTTTAAAAATTATTTTATTTTTTAAGTGTATTGTAGTATTAGAGAACAATATAAGTAGAGCCATCAAAATGGGCTTAGCCCATGAAACTGACCTAACATGTTATTGCGAATTAGAGTTTATAAGGCCGACCATTATAAATTTTTGGCCTTTGAGTGGTCAGAGTCGATCAAAACTATTGATTTAATGATAATTTATAAAAAAAAAAAAAATTCACTAGTGTATGAGCTAATTATTTAGTGCGTCCAGATGCATGTATATCGGAATATGTAGACTCAAAATTATGTTTAATTTGTTCTAAATACACTCTATTCAAGTAGATTTCAATATATGTAGGATACATAGACAAATCATGTGGCCTCATCTCCATCCATCTCGATCGCCATTCTCTTATCTCGTTCATGTATCTGGGATGCATCACACCACCAGCTACATGTATATCGCGTATGATCACACTAAATTCTTTTCTAATAATATTGAAATACTACTATTGTTTGTCATATTTGATTTAAAAATCTTCTCATTTTCTTGGTGTTATAAAATCTTAGGTTTGAAAAAAAAGAGGTTAGCCCACTCCAACCCGCAATCCTTCTAAGTTTGGGTTGGATTGAGTATTTTCAAGGCATACCGAATGAAGGATCGAGCCGCCTTAGCCCATCAAATTTCTTGACTCGCGAGGTTTGGGACAGTAGGGCTAGGCTGACCCTTTTTTGATAACTCTAAATGTAAGAGAATGCTTGTGCATGTACATAATTTTTTAGGTAATTGAGATTTTTTCTTTTCCATCAAAAATCTCTATCTAATCTAGTTTTTGAGTTCATACATGATTAATTAAGTGTGTGATGTTTTACATGAACTATCACCAAATATTTATCAAATCACATCTTAATTATTGGTTATTTATTTTTTCTACTTGACAATGATAATATTAATCCAGGTAGAAAATGTAAACAATTGATATTTGAAGTGTACTTAATTTTAATTTTATCATAATTTAGGTACAAAACTCACACATATAAAATTCAAACAAGTAGAATACTTCAGTGTTTTTTTTTTTTGTTTTAAGTATAATGAAATGACTTACTCTCTTTGACTCATTTATATGATTTACTTTTCTTTCTATAGATTTTACCTCAATGAAATAATTTATAGTCACTTAAATGTCTATTGTGTATTTTATCCCTATAAACTTTAAAACTCTTGTTTCTTTCTAAACTCTGTATTAAATCAAACTACGAAACTGGAGTGTATTAAAACAAATGTTTAGTTGGATGAGCCAAGCCCACGTGAACAAGATTTAGGGTGTGTTTGGTATGAAGGAAAACATTTTCTGAAATTTTTTTCCAATTTTCTCATATTTGGTTGGGACAAAAATCTTGGAAAATGTTTTTCAAATTAACCCATTTACCTCAAAATTAAGAAAAACATTTTTCAAAACTCTCCTCCATCTTCAAATTACATTTTGTTTTTGGCAAAAATATCAATTTTTAGAAAATATTTTCAATTTTCAAGATTTTATTTTTCACCCGATCCCTGACCCCCACCCCACCCCCTTCCAAAAAAAATTGAGTTCGATTTTAAAAATATTTTTATTCTAAAACTCCTACCTCCCTCCCCCCGGCAGCCTCACCCAACCCAAAAAAAATTAATTTTATTTTTAAAAAATATTTTCAACTTCAAAATTTTATTTTTTCACCTGTCCTCCCCCCCCCCCCCCCCCACACAAACCTCCCCAAACCTCCCCAAAAATTAATTCTATTTTTAAAAAATATTTTCAACTTCAAATTTATATTTTTTCACCTAGCCCTGCCCCCCCCCCACCCCCATACACACACACACTCCCAAAACCCACCCACCCACCCAAAAAAAATTATCTCTAGAAAATATTTTCAATTTCATAAATTATATTCTACTCTAGTAAAAATAAAAGATGTCTCAAAAAACAATTTCATTCATAAATCAAACACTAAAAAACATTTTCGAAAAATATTTTATATTCACCAATTTAATATGAAAAAATAAATTCAAAATTTAGTTATTTTTGAGAAAAACATTTTTCAAACACACCCTTAGAGGACCAATAAGATCCCTGCCTCGTTAAAATGAAACAGAATTTAGTGTAAGGTCAGTTGATTATGGTAACTAGGGTTTCTGCATTTCCAACTAAAAAGGGAGGACAAGTGTCAATCATCAGCAGAGTCAAATATAGACACACAACAAAAACCAAGAAAGTTATTGCTACTTTCTATAATACCTTCGTAGATTCCACGTTATAATGAATTATTATTAATCTGCTTGATAATTGGAGAATGAACTTTAAAAAAAAACACCTTTAGCAAGTTGCACAATTGATGATTATGTTAGCACTAAGAGATCGTTTGATTAGTGGCTCAATCAAAATTTTTGATAAGAGGTTTAAAAAGAAATAGATATATAGAATCGAAGAAGGTTTGACATTTATTATATATATCTAAAAAGTTATTTTAACCATGTAAAAATAATATAATTTTCACGAGGGGGTTCGGATGAAACTCCTAAAAATATGATAGCTCTGGCATTGCGTTTGATGGCGGGTTGGAGTTATGCAGATATTATTAATGTGAAGATTAATTATGATCGAATCTACAGATTATTTTATGCAAGATTTAGTTATTCATGTATTCTACATAAGTTATGCATAATAGCGGAGTCAAAATATTCACTAAGATGATTTGAAATATAAAGAAGTAAGACATGGAGAAGTAGAATGAGGTTCAACATGTTATGTTCATATACATAATAACTAATTTTAATCATGTATATATAGTGTAACTTTCTATCACAAGGGTTCAGATGCATCCCATCAATCCTTTCTAGGTTTTGCCCTTAGTTATGGTTTTTTTTGTTTGGTTTTTTCACCCGGTGTTCGAAATCCACAATGGAGCTCCCACTAAATTCGGATTGCACACTGCAGGGGCCCATTCGGGGGTGGAACTCCCAACAGGATTTTCTCCATATCCAGGGCTCGAACCTGAGACCTTTGGTTAAGGGTAAAGCAATCAGTGCACCACAACTCATGTTGATGGGGGGGGGGTTGTTTAGTTATTCGTGTTGTTCTACCTTCATATCTTGTACAAAATAATAAATAGTTTCTCTTATAACTTATTATTATATTGGTTATGTGAATTTCTAAATCGTAAATCAAATATCATATTATATTATTTTTCTTGAAACTTTCAAAATGACTTTAATTTGGACATAATTAGATAGCTAAATCTATAGTTTATTTAATTATGACTCGTAGCTATATATGCTAGAAGGAGGAAAGAAAGGTGAGTGAAATAGAGAGAAGGAGGAGGAAAGAGACAACCGATATCTAGAGGAGAGAGACAACCGATATCTGGAGGGAGAGAGGAGAGAAAGATACAATTATTTTGTATTGGCTGATAATGTATAACAAATACAATTGATTTGTTTAAAAAATTATTACTAGAAGGAGGAGACAGACAAGCGAGCGAGATCTAAGAAAGAGAGATACAACTAATTTATATATCTATTACTAATTATATCACATTTATAATTTATACAATTGATTATATCGTATGTGTTTGTTTAATTACGGCTCATGTTTATATACTAGAAGGAGGTGAGAAAGATGAGCGAGATTGACAGAATGAGGGGAGAGAGAGAGGGCAAGTGATATCCGAGGGGAGAGAGATGAGAGGAACATACAATTATTTTGTATATTTATTGATAATTGTATCACAAATACAATTAATTTACTTTAAAAATTAATTGGTAGAAAGAGGAGAGAAGCGAATGAAATCGAGAGAGTCGAGCGAAATCAATAAATATATATATCAATGTGAATACAATTGTATCAAAGACCATTATATTCCATTCTTTGATGCAAATGATCCAACTTTAAGCCCAACAAGCCCATACCCGTAAGTGAACCAAATTCTAATACTTCCTCCCTTCACCGATCGTTCATTCATAATTGCAATTCAGAGAATATTAGGTTGTTCTTCTATTCAAGCAAAATAATGGAATTTTGAACACAATTTATCTGAAATTTTTAATTTGAGTTAAATAATTTAAAATATAATCGAATGTATACATATATATACAAGATTCAATGAAAAAAAATTAATTTATCATCTTCTTTCTCGATTACTGAACTTTGATTTATCCCTTTTTCTCTGTTATTATTTCAGAGTTTCATTTTGCAGGAGAATAATGTCGGTAGTTTCTGATCAAGCCACAAGTATCTGCAGTTACTGGTAACTTGTTCTTAATTTTTGTTTTTTGAATATAGAAATGTATTAAAACTATAAATTCCATTATTGTTTCACGTTTTTGGTCCCTTAGCTGGAATTTATATATACAAAAGTATCTGGGTTTGTTTTTTTAGCTGCAATTTCATCCCCTTGTGAGGAATGAAAGGTCTTTGAAGATAGGATACTAGTGTGCATTGACATCTAGGAGTAGTTGATTCCGTATCAATTTGTTTGTGTGATTTTGACCTGAGGAGTTTTGAATTTTGTGATGTTAAAGTAAAAGATATATTGAATCAGTGCTTTTACAAAGGGTGTCCAAGAGCTAAAGTGAAACTGTTCTTAGAAAGTGACTTTTTTTGCTACTAATGAGATTCAAACACATGAAGACTTTAAATTTGTGTGTCTTTAATCTTTCAATGCGCCTAAAACCACTAGGCTACATCATATTGTTGTGTCAAGGTACCAAAGTATGTTATTTAGCCATTTCATTTATTATTTTACTTGTATATACGGTATAATATTCTGATGAAGGTGTCCAATTGGACACTCTGTGACAAGGGGTGGCTACGCCACTGTATTGAATGTATAAAAGTGTCTTTTAATCTGGTCTTGAATATGTCACATGACAACTGATAAGTATCCTTCGGGGTGGCCCAGTGGTTTGAGCTTGGGATTTCCATGTTGGAGGTCTCAAGTTCGAAAACTCTTGCCAGCAAAGCAAGGGGTTTCCTTCTGGGTCGAGCTCGTCCGCCCGAGCTTGCCTAGTGCGGATTACTGTTTGGTTTGCGAGCTATTGCATAAGAGTGTGGTTTTAGCATGTGCGCATCCAAAGGGTGACAATAGTGGATTACCCTTGTCATCTAAAATAAAAATGTCTTGTGACAAGTTGAAATTAAAGAGTTGCCAAAAAAAAAAAAACATAAGAGAGTAAATAAGATTTTCTTAGATCATTTGGAAGGAGCTCAGAATTTAATTATCGATGACTGGTTATGTTTCTAGCATGACCACTTGATCACCACTATATACTATAGGAATGATTTCTCTTATCAGTTGCAATTTGGGTTCACTAGCTAGCTACGCTCTAACTACCCATGAACTAGGTTGGGGTGAAAAATTTGATAATCCAAAACGTTGGTTAGAGTTTAAACCTTTCTCTAACAAGAGTGAGCTTGCAATGTGCATATGAGGTCCAATATGGAAAATTAAATACCAGCTAGGCTATTGGTGTGTATTTGTATATTGTGATGTTGGCACAAGTGTTAACTGGTGTTTTACTCTTTCGATTTATTTTGCATGAGGGACGTGAGCTACACGCGGATGTACTATCTAATCCTCATTTTCTAACAATGGAAGTTGAAGAGTTCATGTCTTTAATATATGATGAATGATCGCTGGGATTGTGGATAACACATTCTGAAATTTTGTTTCCAGTGACAGAGTAATTCCTTGTTCCAATCTCGATTTGCATGTTGCTCACTGCTCCCGGAAGCTTGAAAAATGTAAAATTTGCGGGGATGTGGTTCCAAAAAAACATGCAGAAGAACATTTCTTGAGCACTCATGCTCCGGTAAGTGTTCCTATTTGTTTAATCTTGTCATTTTTTGTGAATAATGCCGTGGAATTAACAGGGAAAAGTGAACTTTTTCCCTTCTCTAATTACATTCTCAACTTTTACACACAAGGAGTTCTCGAGTACCTATGCATCGATTGATCCCAATATATATTAGTCCCTTTTGAGATAGATACAATTCGATTTCCTTTGTTCTCCTTCCTGTTTGCTTCCAGATACTGTTTGTGTGGGTATGCACATTTGTCAGCTATCGGTGTTTGTAAAATACATATTTTTGTTCCTCGTTTCATGGCTGTGCAATACAAAAGAATGGATAGAACTTAATTCTTAATTTCGTTAACATTAAGTATGGTGCAAGGTGTTGCTACTGAATTCTTTTCTCACTTCTTCAAAGCTGCTGTTCTTTAATAAGCCAGCTTCAAACTTTCTAATGTGATCTTATGCATGAATTATTAGGTAGCCTGTTCTTTGTGTAGTGAGACAATGGAGCGTGAGGTATTAGGTGTTCACAAAGGTGAAAATTGTCCACAAAGAATTGTAACATGCGAGTATTGCGAGTTTCCTTTGCCTGCAATTGATTTATTTAAGCATCAGGTTATATTTATAATTACTATCTATGATTAAACTTCTTTCTATTTTATACTTTTTCTTGACTGTTTAAACTTCAGTATCCTGCTGTTATAATATCTGTATTCCTTTACCAGGAAGTATGTGGGAATAGAACAGAACTCTGTCATATGTGTAGCAGATATATTAGGCTCCATGAAAGAGATGTCCATGAGAGTAGATGCAATGGAGGCACAAATGTCATTGCAGAATCTTCCAGGTATGTGGACCTAAAGTTTGATTTAGTAGACATTTTTCATGTCTCCAAGGTCGTATTGAACTTCCCTTTCAAAGTTGAGTAGATTTGGTCATTTGGTGATGTTTATGAGGTCCAACTGAGTCCATTAGAAAGTGCATATCTCTGTCGTTCTTACCTTAATGTAATTATTACTCAGACATGCATTTCATGCTTATATTTTGCTTTTCCTCTCTTGTTGGTACAAGTGGTCTATGGATTTTGTCACAATGATAAGTGAGCACTGACTTACAAGACTTGAAACCCCTTCGTTAACCACACACCCCTCCAATTTGAAGACAAAAAGAAAACATAAATGTGGAAACATTCTCTATAGATGCACTGTGGTGTGTGGCCATGATATAGTGAGCCTAACCTCATCATGGCTAGATATGAAGGGTCCTTGGTTAGTGATCATGACTAATAAGCCTGACATCATATAGGGTATTTCGTTCCAGCTTGTAATCTTTCCTTGATATGGTTTTGAGTCAACAACTGTTGCTCGCAACATGTCATGTTTGCTGGTTAGCAACTGTGACAAGGCATGCTACCATGTAATACTTTTCTGCTCTTCGAATCAATCCAACTTGACAGAAGCTCTTCTTGATGTGAAAATCAGTATTCTTTTTATACATAGCAACTAAAACACCACATGGTACTAGTTACGTTGGTTTTAACACATGAATAATTCACTTAACCAACCGACTCCTGTGTTTATGAACTTTCATGGGAAGGCTGTAAAATCACACCTTTTCACTTATTATAATTTGAAAGCCATAAAGTTCTCATAGGGCAGTGCGTGATCTAACAATTGCTCTTTTTCTTATCAACTCTTTAGATCCTCAACTCCAGGTTTCTCAAATATGCGCCTAATCCACCTATGTAATAATACTGTAAATTTGACAAACTTAGAAGTCCCACAGTCTCTAAATATGTGAGAGCCGTCTTCTATAAAAGAAGAAAGAATTCTTTGTAATAAGAGATGACCAAATATATAAAGGGCGGACAAAGCTGGCTGGCAGAAGCAGAAAGCAAACACTTTCTTGATGGACATAGATAAGGTAGATGAAGGATTAACCACAAAGAAAGAAGAAAAAGAAGTTTCAGTGTAGCCTTAGAAAAAACTGGACTTGATCAATCCCCTTTACCGGGTAGGTAAAACATAAAGGAAACAAGCGTGTAGATATCTGTATGTACGAATCGTATTATGGCTAAGAAACAAGTGTATAAACATATGTCACCTTAGTCCTGGCCAAGTCTGACCTAAATTTTTATGATTGTTGTGTATGATCATGTTTAGCACAACAAAATACGGTGTTTGGTTACCTGTTTACAATTCCGTATAACTAATACTACTAGTATAACTCTAACCAACAACCAAACAACCCCTCAAGGTGCTCCTAAGCATAAGTTTTTCTCTTTACATTTCAATTGTTTCCATCATATGGCTCGTCTTATAAATGTAAATACACTTCTAAACCATTTACTAATACACTCTGCAACTGTACTATTGTCTATTGTGCTGCTATATCTTCTGCTCTGGTCTTTACTTTTTCGTCGTGTTTCTTGTATCTTTGAAGCAACACTAGTCTAGCTGAGAGAGATCGTCACGGTGCTCCTAGAAGGCAACCACACGAAGCTTCCAGGAAGCGGCTTCTATTTACAATTGCTATAACAGGCGTTGCTGTTTTGTTTGGCTCACTTATTTACCAGAAAAAAGCAGAAGACAGTCAAATGCCTTAGCATCTTTTTACTGTGATCCATCAACTGATATATGTTTTAATTAGGAGTTCCAAGATTTCATAATGTAACTACAAAGAACTAACATGCAATCAAACTGTTTTATGTAAATCAATTTAAGTTTCTAGTTGATCAAAATAATGTAATTTGTCTTCTTGAAAATAATGCCATTCATGATGCCTATGACAATAATATGGACTTTGTTTATTTTAGTGGGAAAGAAAAACACAAAAGCATATTATATACAATTATAGGGTAAACGTAAATTTATTTTTTGTAATAAATAATATAATAGGCATCATAGTCCTAATAGGTTTAGAGTTAGGGTTGAAGAGGTTTTATCTTTTCTTTATTTATATATAAAATATAAATAATTACAATGAGAAAAAAAAAATATTATTGGTCTTCTTCTGTTTCAAGTGTGTCTGATTTTTGCTGAATCTCAGGTTTAATTGGAATTAAACAAAGTCAGATAGAGTTGAATTTATATTAGATTATTCAATCGATTTTTTTTTAATTATTAGTCAAATTCTTATCTTCCTTCTCGATTGTTAAATTTTGATTTATCCTTTTTTTCTTTTGTTATTAGAGGTTTTAATCAAATTAAGTACTTTTAGAGGGGAATAATGGATGTAGCTTCTGATCATCAAGCTTCAAGCATTTGCACTCACTGGTAAGTTGCATATAATTGTTGTTATAAAGCTATTTTGAGATAACCCGCACTAGATAAATTTGGTGTGACGAGCTAGATCAGAAAGCAAGCCCCTTACTTTCGCGTGTAAGGGATTTCGAACTTGAGACCTTCAACACGAAGTCCCAAACCCAAACCACTTAGCAAGCCCAAATATAGTTAGAAGTGGAGTAAATTTCTCAAAAAATCACTTTTGTAAATATTTATATTTAGCAAAGTTAATTTAATTGTGTATCAATACATGAAGTCATTAAATATAGAAGTAATGTTAAAAAAACATCTAATTATGCTAAGTTCAAGTGTGTACATGACCATAATATATTTTTTTATGTCACATAGACAGGACACACAAGTAATAAAATACTTTAAAAACCCAATATCAAATTGACATGTTTTTCCATTGTTTTCCTTTTTCTCATAAATACTTTGATTTGATGTACGCGAGTTTGGAGTTTTTCGGAAACAACTATTCTCCTTTTCCGAGGTAAGGGTAAGGGTAACTGCGTACTTAGATCTGATGTACTTGAGTTGGTTTTTTTTTGGAAATAACCTTTCTACCTCTCCGAGGTAAGGGTAATGTCTGCGTACATTCTAGTGTCTCCAAAACCCCGCTTGTGAATTACACTGGGGATGTTATTATTTCATGTTTTTGTTACCTTTGCTGGAATTAATAAAGACAATATTTGGGTTTTGTTTTAGCTGCAACTTCTTGTCCGTAGATGGGATGCTAGTTTGCATTGACAATTTGATACACCATACTGATATGTTTAAGTGCATGGATGCACTAGTGTGAGAGGTTGGTTGTAGTCAACGGTTAGAAGAGGTGGAGATAGGCCGAAGAAGAACTGTGAGCGATGATTAGACAAGATATGACACAACTTTAGCTGACCGAGAATGACCTTAGATAGGAATGTATGAAGGTCGAGGGTTAGGGCAGAAGGTTAGTAAGTAACTGAGTGTGTTGTCACACTTTGTGTGGAAGAGGCAGGGGTCTAGGCTCCTCTCCTCTTCTTTTTAGTTGTATTCTTTAGTTATCGCGTAGTTTCTTATTCTTCGATGTGCACCACTAACTGTTGCTACATTTGTTACTTTATTGTCTTATATTTCTTACAATCATATGTCAGATACATTTCTTTTGAGCCGATCGAGGGTCTACTAAAACTAGCCTCTCTACCCCATAAAGGTTGAATACGGTTTACATATCCTATCCTCTCCAGACTCCACTTGTGGGATTACACTAGATATGTTGTTGTAATTCATTTCGTAGCGGGGTTGTGAGCTACAGGAAAATGTGGATTTAGTCAATCATATTATGCTAAATATGATCTTTTCCTATGTGGTGTTATTATTCATAATTTGCTGATTTGAATCGTTCTGTTTCCAGTGACAGAGCGATTCCTTCTTTCAATCTCGATTTGCATGTTGCTCACTGCTCTCGGAAGCTTGAAAAATGTAAACTCTGTGGAAATATGGTTCCGAAAAAATATGCAGATGAACATTTCTTGAGTACTCATGCTCCTGTAAGTGAACCTATTCGTTTTTCATCCCGCGTATCGTATTGCTTGCTCATTGCTCTCTTCAATCCTTTTTATGCTTGTTAATTTTCAGGTATCCTGTCCCTTGTGTAGCGAGACAATGGAGCGTGAGGTATTAGCCATTCACAAAGACGAAAATTGCCCACAAAGGCTTGTGGCATGTGAATATTGCGAGTTTCCATTGCCTGCAACTGATTTATTTACTCATCAGGTTATAATGACTATCTATGATTTAGCTGCTTGTTCTATTTTGTACCTTTTGTCGTTAAATGATTGAACGATTGTATCCTGTTGTTATAATATATGCATTCCTTTACCAGGATGTATGCGGGAATAGAACAGAACTCTGCCAGCTGTGTAACGGATATATTAGGCTCCGTGAAATAATGGTCCATGAGAGTATATGCAATGGAGGCACAGATAACATCTCGGGATCTTCCAGGTATTTCGAGCCTAAAATGTTCATTTAGTTGGGATTTTTCGTGTCTCCAAGGTCGTTTTGAACATTTCTCTCAAAGTTGAGCAGATCTTTGATTGTGTAGTTGTATGTTTCATCATTTGCTAATTTGAATTGTTATGTTTGCAGTGACGGATCGATTTCTTCTTCTAATGCAGAAGAACAATTTTTGAGCAATGATGCAGTGGTAAGTGAAGAGAATCAAAACTGTCTCGTTATATTATTTTAAGTTTCCTATTCCTCATTTACTCGTAACGTTTGCTTAATAAATCACATCACTATACACATTTTTTGTTAATGTTGACCTTCTCAAATGCCTCAGTGATTCGTGCTATCATCAACGCTAACATTTTAGCGTTCAGCCTGTCCTGCACCTAGTTTCAGGGCTTAAGAGTTCTTGAACGAAGTCTTTAAGAACATTCGATTTAAGTTATGCCTCTTTCATCTTCTAAAGTTTTTGCATTTGATGAAGATATATGTTTTGTTCTCTCGCTCACCTGCTATGCTTCTGTCATTCTGTTCTGTTTTCGAGTAACCTGCTGTTATAATATTTGCAATCGTTAAGCAGGAAGGTTGTGGGGATAAAACAGAACGATGTCATCTGTGTAGCAGATATATTAGTCTTCGTGAAAGAGATGTTCACGAGAGACGGTGTAATGGAGACACAGACACCAATTCAGAATCTTCCAGGTATACAAACCTGAAATTTTGATTCAGTAGATACTTTTCATGTCTCTCGATAGTCGTTTTGAACCTTCCTTTCAAAGTAGAGTAGATTTGGCTTTGATTCTTTGGTGATGTTTATGAGGTCCAACCATTAGTCCATCGGAAACATACATCTCTCTGTCAATCATACCTTAATGTAATTGTCGCTCTTACATGCCTTTATTTTGCCTTTCCTCTCTTGTTTTGGTACGAGTGGTCTATGGATCTTGTTTCAACGATTAGTGTGAACTGATACCTGTATAACTCTAACCAGCAACCAAATGACCATGTGGTCGTTCATGTTACTTGATCATATGTGTCTTTTCTCTTTACATTTCAATTGTTTCCATATATCTTATGTTCGTGTGGCAAGTTCACTGGTCTTTACTTTTTCGTCGTGTTTGTTGTATCTCTGAAGCAGCACTAGTCCGGCTGAGAGAGATCACCGTGCTTCTAGAAGGAAGCTCCGTGCAGTTCCCGAGACGCGGCTTCTATTTACAACACTTGCAATAACAGGCATTGCTGTTTTGGTAGGCACACTTGTTTTCCAGAGGAAAACTGTAACGACCTGTTTAGTCGTTTGAGCAGCAGATTTTATTTCTGGAAAAAATGGCTGAGACGACGGACATCACGACGGACTGTCATGGGCACGACGGACCGTCGAGGGTGTCTCATTCCAAAACACTTGGGAATTCTGAAATCTAAGTACTGAAATCGACTCTCTGAACTCTGTGACGGACCTGCAGGACAGACCATCACAGGTACGACGAACCGTCGTGAGCCCCCGTTTCAAAACACTTCAACTCTTGAGAATTTGGTACAGGGAACGATTCTCTGAACGTCGTGACGGAAGTGCAGGACGGACCGTCGTAGGTACGACAGGCCGTCACAAACTCCTTAAGGAAATCGAGTCTCTGACGAACCTGCGTGACGGACCGTCGCAGGCACGACGGGCCGTCACAGGTTGCGTAAATCCCAGGCGGGGTTGGATTTCTGTTAAGTTTTAAAGGGGCGTTTTGGACTATTCCTGCTATAATTATAAAATTTGTGGGTTTATATTAATAACTCAATCTCTTGGGGGATAAAAGAGGTAACTTTGAGTTAATTAGTGGGTTATTATTGTCATCTTTTACACTTAATTATATGTTAATTAGGATAAAAGAAAGAGGGTTTGAATAAAGAAAATAAAAAGAACAAAGAGAGAGAGAGAGGATCGATCGAGAGAGGAGAAGGAACGCTGATTTGAGGATTTGCTTGCTTGATCACTAATCTTCGGTGGAGGTAGGTTATGGTTTTGTTTTTACGTTATTCGTAGTAAACTCTTAATAACGAATGATATGTATTGGTAGTATTGTAAACCTGTCTATATGCTTAATTGTATGCTTGCATGAATATGATTATGTGATTGTGATAAAATAAGCATGATGAAGCTATTGAATCCCAAATCTTGAAAGAAACCCTAATTCACTTTGTTAATGGGATTGATGATGCCTTGATATAAAAGAAGGCTTGATGAACTAAAGTAATGAGATTGATGATGCCTTGGTATAAGAGAAGGCTTGATGAATTGATAGAATGATGTTAGTGGATCGAAGTGTCACGTACCGACACATAGTAGTAGGGGATCGGAGTGTCACGTACCGACACATAGTATTAAGGGATCGGGTGTCACGAACCGACACGTAGAATTATGGGATCGGAGTGTCACGTACCGACACATAGTAGTAGGGGATCGAAGTGTCACGTACCGACACAAGAGGAAGAAAGATAATGAATCTTGAAAGATGTTAATATACTCAATATAATGAACCTAATTCCCAAATGAGTATGGTATTGAGGCTTGAGTCCTCATTGATGAACTTGGTGGTACTTATTGATGATTATAGTACTTGTTGTTGCTACATGTTGAGTGTTGTAGTCGATTTATGATATTAACTGATATATACTGTTTTTCTATTTTGAGTTGGCCGATGATACTTACTCAGAACCCGTGTTTTGTACTGACCCCTACTTGTTTGTTTCTTTCTTTGTTATTTGTGGAGTGCAGCAAACGCGCCGTCGTCTTCAATTCAATCGCAACTCTAGCCAGTCTACGTTACACCGGACTTCAGGGTGAGCTAATGCTTCTAGATTGGACTGGATCTTCCTCTTCAAGTCTTGATGCCTTGAATTTCCGGCATGGACTAGCTTTTTATGTATTTTAGTTTCTTAGATACTCTTAGTTTAGTAATTTGATCATAGATGTTCTTGTGGTGATGACTTCCAGATTTTGGGAAATAATAGATGTTAAATTTTAGAAGTTATTTTGTTTAATTTATATAATGAGTTAAGTCTTCCGCATTGTATTTTGTTCAATATGTTTGGGTTTAGATTGGTTGGTTCGCTCACATAGTAGGTTAAGTGTGGGTGCCAGTCGCGGCTCGGTTTTGGTTCGTGACAATAACAAACATTTTACTTTGATTCAATTGTATGCAAAGCAAATTTTATACACATATTGCAGCGAAATAGGCCAGCGAATTATACAATTTAGGCCAGCGAATCATACAATTATATATGTATAGCGAGGCCAGCGAATTATACAGTTTTATATGTATAGCGAATTATACAGTTATATTTTTGATATGGAGCGCAATTATGCAAACTTTGCTATAGCATACAAATATGAATTTTTTATTTGTTATATGTGAAAGTTGCCCATTATTTTATCCTTCGTTAAGCTTTCGGTTTAATTCTTTTTCATCCCGTCCCCTCGGTTTCGGAAAAATATCTTGTGTACCCTAGATCTCTAACGAAGTTCCGAGTAGTGGGCAATTTTAAGTCATAATTAAAAGTTGAGGGGTAATTTTAACTTGTAATTGTTAGGTATCAATATAGACTTAGCTAAAAGATAAGACATAACGGAAGAAAAAGATTCATATATATTATCTCTACTAATTATATAGTCGATCTCAACTTATTCTTATTATTATTATTCTTATTATTATTATTATTATTATTATTATTATTATTATTATTATTATTAAACAATCATCATGTTAAAATTAATGAGTTTTTGGCAAAAATAATCTTTAAACTAATTATACAGTCATCATGTTAAAACTAATGAGTTTTTGACAAAAATAATCTTTAAACTATAATTCAAACTTAAACTACATTCTTAATATAATATATATATATATATATATATATATATATATATATATATATATATATATATATATATATATATATATATATTATACAGCCATCATGTTAAAATTAATGAGTTTTTGACAAAAATAATCTTTAAAACTATAACTCAAAACTACTACATTCTTATAGATATATAGAGTATATATATATATATATATATATATATATATATATATATATATATATATATATATATATATATATGACAAATTCTAATAGAATGATGAAATTGCTAATTTTTGTTACTTGGAACCAGGAGGATGTTTTCTATATATATATAAACATCCTTCAAGTATTAAAAGGTTAGCAATTTCATCATTCTGTTATAATTTGTCAAAAAACTGACAGACACCACAAAAATCGAGTTATCCTTTCATATTTATTATTCCAAGATATAGCAAAATTATTATCATGAACTTTTTCGACAATTGAGTTTAGAATTATGCAAAATCTTTATTTTAATAGTTTTTCTTTTTCATTTGTTTTTTATGTGATTTAATATCAAAGAATTATCAATTGAAATAATTTTTTTCTTAATTGAATCTGTTAGAAGCGGTATTTGTTAGAGACTTTCAATAATAAAGAATGAAACTCATATGCGAGACAATCAAAAACTTTAATCACTTTAATATCAAATTGCCTCAAAAAATTATTGAACTAATTACAAGTTGAATTTAAAAAACGTGAAAATAATTAGCTCCATCTTTTTTCTCCTTATAAACGAGATAAAGAAAATCATATATGCACTTTCTAATAGAAGAAGATTTACTACAACATATATGCACATGGCATTGATGGCAAAGGATTTGAAATAGTACATAAGCAAATTTGAACCATCTCTCATCTACCAATAATGTGTGCACAACAAGAAGTACTTTCACAATTTTTCCATAGATTTCTCTTTTCCATATGATTAACTTTATGCTTCAAACCCTAACTCATGGTCCAACTAATTTGGATACGTGTCGATGAGGACTTGAATAAGATTCAAATTATATTTAGATTCTTAAATTGTTCTATATCAACGAAAACGTGATAATATTCTTATATCATATTTTAAAATAAACAATTGTACTTTTTGTTTTCTGATTTTAAAAGGTGATTTTAAATTGTAACTAAAATCAGAGTGTCTATGTATATATACCAAACTATTGTAACTTAAGTAAGAAAAAATACGAGACAATTTACTAAAAAAAAAAGTCTGTGTTGTATGAACATGGTAACACTACAATAAAAATAGGTTGAATTCATAAACAGATCTCTAAACTTGTTGGGTTTTTTCCTTCAGGTACCTCAACTACTCCATTTTCCTATTGAATCATTGAATCACCCATAATTTGTTCATTTTAAACACTATTGGCTGATTTTGATCAGTTTTTTTATCGTAATTGTCTTCAATTGTGTTTGTAGTGTAATGATTTTGATTTGAAGGAATGAAGTCAAACTGTGTATTAGTCTCATTTGTTTTCTAATGTGTTCAAATGACTTGAAGTAAAACATAATTATTCTCGAACAATGTCACTATCAGTTGGATGAGTTCTGAAACAACATATGTATCTTCTATTATTACCCTTCACAAAACATGGTTCCATTATCAACCAACGATGTTTTAAAAGAACAAATTATGGATGATTCAATAGGAAAATAGCATAGTTGAGATACCTGAGGAAAAAAACTCAACAAATTTAGGGATACGTTTATGTATTTTGCATAAAAATAACTTTTAGCGGCAATAAATATAAACATTCATAAAAAGCGCTAAAAACTTAACCGACATTAGTTAAGTGTATTAGAATCAAATCGCTAAAGAGTGTTAATCGTCACTAATATATATATATATATATATATATATATATATATATATAATGACAAATAAAAATTAATTAAAGCTGATAAATTTTTTTATGCAGTGTAATAAGGTAATTTGAATAGTAGACAAGTAAAAATTTGGAAATTTTTTTTCTCATCTACCAATAATAAGTGCACACGAAAGTACTTTGAATTGGAAAGTTGTGATATTTTCAGAGAAAAAAGCTGCACATGACTTAAAATCTACATAACAAATTAACAAAATAAATAAAATAAAATAAACAGCACAATGGTTGGCCAGAAAATCATTTGCAGAGAGAATCATGCTGGGATCTAGGACTTCATAGACAATATCTATTATTCTAGACCATCTTTTAGCTTTTGCAGATCCTTTTTGGTTGTCACATATGAAATGTTTTTGCTTTGTGACTCATTGTGACAACATGACAATCATAACAAAATGTTTTCGATTTTCTATTCGATATTCGTTATTCATACAAAATTTCTTGATAAGTTAATATATACATCGAGTAAGGCTCATTTGAGCACAAAAGGAGTTTTTTCATAGGGATGATACGTAAACTGACATTCAAACTTGGTTGTCTCTGTTGGTTAGTAAATACTTCTGTTTGAGTTACAATTAGACAGTTCAATTCGTCTTTATAGTGTTAGTTGATGAATACTAATTCCTCCGTTCGGTATTGTTCGTCATAGTTTCTATTTTTGGAGTCAAACTATAAAAACTTCGACTAATATTTTAAGATGTATTTTTCATCCTATTAATATGCAAAAAAATTACAATTTATAGTGCTTTTCATATAGTTTTAGAATATCTATTTTTTTTGTTTAAAATATCAAATTAATATAATACAATTTAACTTTAAAAATTCATCAAATTGACTTTCAAAAAGCACAACATGACAAACAACACCGAACAGAAGGAGTACAACTTACAAAATGAATAATTTAGACGTCTTCAAAAATGTATGTGGCTCGTCAATGTTACATGTCAATAAGACACAATGGAAACAAGTTGAAGTGTTTAGTTGCCAAATAAGATCAAGTTGAGATATCTAAATGTACACTTTTAAAATTGGAATACTTAATTACTTGTCGATTGAATACAAATTTAAATATATATTTATATATTATTTTTTTTCTATTCAACATTCAAAATCGAAATATCTGAGAACTAGAATAGAAGGATTCATCCTATTCTTTTTACCAAAACCCTTGATTTTGATTAGAGGGTTCATTGACTTTTCTCTATGGTTTATAGTAAACAAATATTCCCAATACCATAATAATGATCCTTTCCTTTCAACAAGAGACATAATAATAACCTCATACAATTTCAAGATTCTGTCCTTTATATGTGTTAAAAAAAAGGTTCTTCAAATTACTACTAAAGTTAAATTGGAGTTGATTTATTCACGATAAATTTATTCTAGTAGAATATATAATATCGATAATTCGATATAGAGCACGTACTATTACCAGAGTGTCGTTGTTTTTAGCATTACCAACTCTAACAATTTTTAATTATAAACTTAAATAGTATGTACATATATATATTTTTAAACGCATTTAAGATATTCAATAAAATTAAAACGATCTATTATTCTCAAAAGACTAACCCTAATGTTGCAATAACCAAATCAAATTATATATATTCACTTTAGGTTTGTAATGTTCCATCATAATCTTCTTTTGTTTTGTAACATGATGTATCTATCTCATAATAACCAAATCCCTTATAAGTTGCTTAAGTATTTTACAACATCATTAGACTATAATCAAGTAACACATTTGTATATGTTATAAATTAAATTAATGTGAATGTCATGATGAACATAATTTTTTTTGGTCATTTTTGTCTTCTTACACCCAAGCAATTAGAAGATCAATATCAAAAGATGCATTACAATGTCTAGCAACATGAGTTTTTTTTTATATATATAAAAAACAATTCTCTTAGTTGGCTATAATAACCACTATATAGTATAATGTCCCCTCCTAACCCCCCCCCCCCCCCCCCCCCCCCCCCCCCCACAAATAAAAAAGAACCTTTCTCTTTTTCTTTATAACCTACTTGTAGTTGAGTGTAATTCATGAGCACTATAAACTTTTTGTCTAAAAAATATGACTAATTAAGTGAGACAAGAGTAATTTGTTTATGTGACCAATAATTTTTGAGGATAGATATAAAAAAAATTAGTGTGTTTGAGAGTTTTAAGGGTTACGATGATGATTGTAATTTTAGAGATGTGTGAAAATAAAAGCATATTAAGTTGTTTTTGTTATTGGATAATCTATTACTGAAAATCATTTCTACATTAAAATGTTCAACGGTTCAATATTCTGCTGATCCTTAACTTAATGAGCCCAACTAATATATATATTATGATGTTCGAGTTTTAGGTAAAGTGACACTTCTACTCGATCATTTCATTAGATACTGAAAATTCTTGGATTGAATAACTAACAACGAGCAATTTGAAATTTAATAGATAAAAAAACATTCTAAACCTTTCTACATTAAAATAAACGTACACTTAATTAACACATCACAATATTATGATGTATCCTTACCACTAGACCAAGACCTTTGGCACATTAAATGACAAGAATTTTGAATTTATGGTTTTGAATTCAATGGCTGATCATGACACTATATATTTAATATTATACTGGCAAGAAAAAGTTATATAGTTTTTGACAAAGAGTATATAAAAAGTACTTTCTATCACTGCCTAACTTTGATTTTGTTTTTTATTATGCACACACGAATACCTTTTGTTAATTTTTTTATTTATAGTTGTCACTGAAATGATATTTTCTATGACAATTTCAAGGGTCAGTCTTTTTTCTTTTTTGATCTTACACTATTAAAAATTGTATTTTGTTATGAACAAATTGTATAGCTAAACAACAAAACTCATCATTAATCCAAGTTAACGATGAATTAGCAATGAATTTATGTTACCTTACAAACTTAATATGAAATCCAAGTATTATTTCTAGTAGTTATTTGCTCTTTCCATCGACTAGCTACTAGAGTCTTACAATAATTTTTGCGGCAATTTTATTGAATCGCCATAAATATCTTTACTTTTTGCATTATTGTAGATAATCGATACATCAAAATGTCATCACTAAGAGCGTGTTGGTAATGGAGGAAAATATTTTCCAATTTTATCATGTTTGATTGGGTTAAATATTTTCCAAATCAACTTATTTTTCTCAAATTTAAGGGAAATGACTTCCCTTCAAAACTTAAGGAAAATATTTTTCAAAACACTTTCTGACCCCACCCCCACCCTATAAAGTTTATTTTTAAAAAATACTTTCAACTTCAAAATTTGTTTTTCCACCCTACCTCGAAACCCCACCCCCCCTCCAAAAAAAAGTTTGTTTTTAAAAATTAATGTTAACTTCAAATTTTCATTTTTCACCCCTACCTTCGACCCCCAACCCCCACTGCACCCCAAAAAAATAATTTAAATTTATTTTTGAAAAGTAGTTTCAACTTCAAAATTTTATTTTTTCACCCCTACACTCTCGCCTTCCACCCACCACCCTACAAGCCCCCCACCCCAATTTTATTTTTTTTAAGTTTGTTGTTAAAACATATTTTCTTTAAGTTGATTTTTAAAAAATACTTTCATTGCAAAATCATTTTCTGCTCTAGTAAAAATATATATCTCAAAAAAAAAATTTATTCAAAAAACAAGCACTAAAAATCTTTTCTGAAAATTTTTTCTATTCACCAATCAAATATGAAAAAATAAGTCAAAAATCTACTTTTTTTTCCAGGAAAACATTTCCCTTCATATCAAATATACCCTAAAATGATATATTTTTGGTAAAGGGGTTTCATATACCCTTTAACTATGTCATTTGAAGTATTTGTCCATCTAACATATATTCTTTTTCTCTAACGAACGTGTTAATTTTAATAACAAAGTTGAGAGCTACGTCAAACTTTTTTCCCTATTTTTTTTTTAGGACAATGACACTTGTAAGGGTCACCGGCCACTATATCTATAGCTTTTTGTGGCAATCTTATTGAGTCAACATGAATATCTTTTTTTTTAATGTATATAGTTGTGACTAAAATGATACATTACTCACAACAAAAACTATAATTATTTGTATTTTTAGTGACAAGTTATAAATTAGAGTGATTGAGCATTAACAAACATAGTGAACACACTATTAATTAATGTATTCTTCACAAATATGCTTAATATTAAAATAGTTATAAAGTATGATATATAGTTTCGTAGTACATTAATGGATGGAAGAGGCACTAAACATACATAATTATTCATTTTTGGAAGGTGAAGAAACAAAAGAAAATGGGGTAATGATTTCCACAATAGTTCTTTGTTTGGCATTAAAAAGAAAAAAAACAAGAAAGCAACTTAAAGAATATTTTAAGAAAAAGAATATTGTGTTGTTTAGTTAATTAGTGTTTTTCCTATTTTCTTTTATTATTTTCGATTAAATTTAAATTCAAACCAAAAAATTCTAATGACACACCAATCAATTGGCTTAGATATATCCTCTACAATATTTTGCAACACGTTTTGTACAATTGGAAAATGTCCATTTATTATATCTATGTTTCTTTCACTCTTTCAATCAAAGTTGATCCTTTTTTTCGGAAAAGAACCTAAAATACTCTTGAAGTACTGAAAATGGTACAAAATTACCCTTCATCCACCTATTGGCTCCAAATTATCCTTTCCACCCACCTATTGGCTCAAAAATACCCTTGTCATCCATCTTTGGGTTTAAAATTGACCATTTATTTAACGATTTCGAATTTAAACTATTTAAATATCTTTAAAAATATTTAGCGCTCAACTATTGGATGTAATTTAATTTATCAATATTATTTATAAATCAACTCACTACCCACCCATTACTAATCAAGCTCCACCCAATTAATATATCATTTCTAATATCAAAATTGCCCTAAACACTACTAAAGCATGACTATTACCGATTTCTAAGAATGAAATTCAAAATTATTTGATTCTGAATTGAAGCCCCAATTAAATTTAGGTTGAGCTGCTTATTTAGGAGGACACTTCCAATAGGATTCGATTTTAAACTTGAATTCGAAATTTATGATTAAAGGTAAAAAAAATAGCACCTCTCAAATTAATTCATGCACTTTTTTAAATATAATTCTATAAATACTTATTATTTGTTTTAAATATTAAAACTTTAATTTATTATTTTTTTAAAAAAATACTATTAAGTAACATCACATAATTAAGGCGAATGAATAATTAAGATGAACATAGTAGACTTTTATGTTTATCGGCAATTTCTATTTGGACATTTGAATTATAATATGTGTTGATTGACGACTTGAGTGTATGATAATATACTTTTATAGACATTTTTGCCTTAGATTTTTAGAAAAATTTGTTGGTAGTAATTTTCCTGTTGTGTATTAATAATGGGGCGTAATTCGTGTGATCTAATTAGTAATGGTTGGGTAGTAGAATGGTTAACAAATTATATTAATAAGTCAAATTATAACAAATAGTTAAGCATCGTGTATTAAAAAATATTTAAATAGTTTAAATTTAAATCGTGAAATAAGTGGTTAATTTTGAGTCCAAATGTGGATGAGAAAGGTATTTTAGAGCCAATAGGTGGATGAAAAGGGTATTTTGAAGTCAATAGATAGATGGAGGATAATTTTGTATCATATCTGATATTTCAAAGGTATTTTATGCCCTTTTTCGTTTTTTTTTTTTTTTGACGATTGAGAAATCGTTAGTGGAAGGAGCCTATTTAAATTGAAAAAATAACAATGATAAATCCTAAATAAATCTAAGCTAAAGAAAAGATGCATGACATAAATGGCAAATGCTAGAGACTATTAGGGAGCAATTTCCCTTTCGATCTTTTTCGAATTAATCAGAATCCAATACGAAAAAAGTTAGAGATTAGGATGTAGTTGCCAAAACAACTATTTTATGGTCTTTAAATACAGTAACTTCATGAAGAAAACAGCAAATAGATGATTGTTACTATGTTTGAAGATTATTATATAATAATTATTTTGGCAACACTATCCTAGTCATTTGTCAGTCAATTTTGTTGACTAAATTATTGTTCATTTTTTTTATAGTAACATAAAAATAACCATATTTTCACACAAGTCTCTTTATCAATTAGTGAGAAAAAGAACATAGAGATAATTGAAAAATTAAATAAGACCATTGAAAAGTTGCCTAACTTAAAAGACCCTTTTCTTCTTTTTACATTGGATTATAAATCATTTTGTCCTTTAACCTATAAGTCTACGAAAAATGTTTTTCTAAAAAATAAGTAATTTTTTAATTATTATCTTAAAAATATTTATATAGCATCTAGATAAATATTATGAAAAGTCCAAGGGAATGTACACTGGAGCACACAGACCGAAGATCTCATTTATCCTAAACAAGTACGTAGAGCATTTCATGGGATTATGGAGAGAGTCTCAACCGATTTCGGAAGATGTCTGAGGATCATAAGTACGTCACTTATAAAACTTACTTTCTTTACTTCCATTAAGAAAGACACTTTCCTAATCTTGACAGAACTAATTATTTCTTCAAAAAAAATAAAATTGAATAAGTCGAACATGACGATCTGAAAAATAATTTCACCCTTCCAAACACTCCCCTAATCCACTAAATACTATGTTAAAATGTATTTACCCCTCAACAACTTTCAAAATATCTACTCGAAACAAGAGTCTATCGAGGACAATTTCTTGTTCTCTTTATCTCAACAAGGTACGATCAAACTTGTGAGGTCACACTAGATATATTATTATCGTTTCAGCTCAAATATCTCTTTTCTTTGACATGAAACTTTCTCCAATTATAAATTTCATCACAAAAAAAGAATGTTATAATAATGTACCAAATTTTCTAAATGTGACAAAGCTTAGGACCACCACTAAGCTTGATAAGTCCTTTTTTTCAACTGAGGCCATACTTATAAGACCTAACTACAAGTAACTTAGTAGGGGCCTCCCCTTCTCTAAGCCCTCTCCATCAAGAACTAAAATCCATCAAACAGATACCTGACACTATTAGTAGATCCTTTGTAGAGGTTGACAAGTATTCAACAGTCAAAATCTCTTTATAACGATGTTGTTTGTCTGAATATTTTGCATCTATTACACATAATATAACATAATCGATTCCAAAAAAAGCTCGATTGTTATAGTGAAATGTTATTTTAGAGGATAGCAATTGACTTCTCCACACCGAGCAGCTCATACAACAAGTTACCTTGCTTGGACTTATCAAAAAAGTTGTTGCACTCGTGTCAGATCTTCGGAGACGAGCACTCAACAACGTTTTTTGAAAAGTTTAATCTAACATAAGTTACCTGCTACAACATATTAAAATGCACTAATTCTTTACGTTGTCGGTGTATATCTATATATGTCAAATCCAAGTAGGAAAGTGATTTTGTAGACAGACAGAAAAACACACATGCATTCACTCCCACGTGAAGTGAATATCCTCTCAAAGCCTATTACCCCATTGTGGAAGATAACATTTGTGGACCTAGTGAAGTTTAAAAGCCATTGAGGAAAAACTTTTGTGCAGCCATAATATATGATTTACATATTAGGATACACGGAATACAATAACATACACAGTATAATTCCGCAAGTCGGGTGTGAAAAAGATAGTATGTACATAAAGTCACAAACCTTACCCCTACCAAAACAAGAGGGTGTTTCGTACACCCTCGACTCGAGAAAATAACAAGAGTACTGAAATTAAGATAAATTACTAAACAAAGTATTTTAAAAAATGAATAGAAACTACAATAAATGCAGAACATTAACGTCAGCTAGCAAGTAAGTACTCAAACTTTAAGAGTGCACACCTTCAATTTGGCCTAAACTGACAACTAAAAACTTCGACTCGTCCTCACTGTTTCTTGTGGACACCCAACACTAACGTGACATACAAATTTTAATTTAGAGGTGTCTAGATGATCGTTTTGTAAGTAGGAATGTTCAACTGACGGAGTAAAGACAATTTGACGTGTGTAGATGTGCATACTCAAAGTTGGAATGTTTACTTGTCAGCTAAGACCAAGTTCGAGTGTTTATTTATGTATTATGACAAGTGACAGAAATAAATAATAACAGAAATAGAAGATTAGGATACACTGAAAAGGTTGCAAAAATATAATAGTAGTACATATCACCTTTCGTATAGATGGCTTTAAATAAAAAATTTGGTGACATTGTTTCACCAAATGTGAACACTTTGAATAAATAGTTGGTGTAGGATACCAAATTCAGCAGATAAATTTTGCTCAAAATAGCAATGAGACATGTTAAAAATTAACATATATGGTGGTAGTTGGAACCACACTAAATGACAGGTGAAATTTTCCACTTCAAACAAAAACACTGTTGAGTTTAAAATCAAAAAAATTTCAATATTTTCCATAAATTAACATCCACTTTCAAGATATATAGTCCTCACATGCAGTCCTATAGACCACTTAATTAGTGCTATTGATAGTGACATTTTCAAAAGAACTCCCCATTATATATTCTCTTGACCAACCTTAATTTTCTTGAGGCCATTCTACACCTTCTATTTTCACTCAAAGAAAAGGCAAATTTTCAAGAAACTGTGTCAACAACCACTTTTAAGAAAGAATGAAGTCATCACCAACTCATTTCTTCTTTAAACATAATAGCATGCTTCTAAGGCTTCTTATATTCATACTAGGCATTTGCTCAATAAACAGAAGTAACCTCTGTTGTGATCAACTTTTTGCCACCCCTTCAAGCTTCTCAGTGATTCAATCATCACTGAAACAGTTAACTATTGAAGGGTGCTTTAGTTTCAAGAATTTCGATCACGTCGCGAAGGACTTCGGCAACAGATATCACTTTCTTCCATCAGCTGTTCTGTACCCGAAATCGGTTTCAGACATATCATCCACTTTAAAACATATTTTTGACATGGGAACAACGACTGACCTAACTGTTGCTGCTAGAGGACATGGTCACTCTCTAGAAGGACAAGCTCAAGCTTACCAGGGAGTAGTGATCAGCATGGAATCGCTTCGAGCACCAGCGATGCGTTTCCACCATGCAGGGGAACTGCCTTTTGTTGATGTCTCTGCTGGAGAGCTTTGGATAAACATCCTGCATGAAAGTCTTAAACTTGAATTAACACCAAAATCTTGGACTGATTATCTTCACCTTACAGTTGGAGGTACTTTGTCGAATGCCGGAATCAGTGGGCAAGCATTCAAACATGGACCTCAGATCAATAATGTCTACCAACTTGAAGTTGTCACTGGTATGTTCATGCACAACAAGTTTATTACGCCCCAGCTCCATAATATCAGCCAGAGTTCTGAGGGAGCATTTGGCCCTGAATTATTTTTACTTTTTTTGTATTCATAGCCAAACAAGCAAACACAACTTCAATTTTTCACTTTTGAAAACAAAACTACTTTTTTCAAATAGTCACAATTTTCAAAGTCTTCCCATTTTTTCTATTTTATACAACAGAGTACCAATCAGCACCTTGAAGTCATATCACTAATTAGTAAAAAAGTGATTACATTGTGGACTTGGACTCAACAAGTCAGCAACAGAAGCCAATTCTGTTACCACAAAAGTTATCACCTTCTTCTTTTTTCTAACTTCTGGATACTTTAACTAAAACTATAGTGGAAAAATCACATCCCTCCATTTCTGTGAGTTGGATTGTTATGTATTATATTGCTGGAGGTTATTAAAATTAATATATTTATTTCACAGGTAAAGGAGAGGTGATTACTTGTTCAAAGGAGCAGAATGCTGACCTGTTCTATGGTGTACTAGGAGGACTAGGCCAGTTTGGTATCATCACAAGGGCTAGGATTGCTCTTCAACCAGCACCTAAAAAGGTAATTTTCCTGACTCCTAATATCAAAGAAGTTTAACGTTAATCGGAACAAGATTTAAGGAGGAAAAAACAGGGGAACAAGCCAGAAATTTCTAATAAATCCAATTGTTAACAGGTAAAGTGGATCAGAGTGCTGTATTCAGATTTCTCAACATTTTCCAATGATCAAGAACAGTTGATATCATCCAAGGATTCTTTCGACTATGTAGAAGGATTTGTCATCATCAATAAAACAGGATTGCTGAACAACTGGAGGTCTACTTTCAATCCTAAAGATCCACTTCTAGCCACAAAGTTCAGTTCAGAAGGAAAAGTTCTCTACTGCCTAGAAGTTGCCAAATACTTCAATCCAGAAGAGACACCTAATACTGAACAGGTAAGCTATTTTCTAAAGTCAAGTTTATTAAGCTTCTGTCTTATGACAACCTTACACAGTGTTCACCTAACCATGTCAACATCTTGACTGTTGTTTTCTTTATACTACAGAATATTGATGTCCTCTTATCTAAGTTGAATTATATCAAATCCACGCTTTTCCAATCAGAAGTCTCCTACGTGGAGTTCCTCGACAGAGTCCACGTGTCTGAGATGAAACTCCAAGAGAAGGGGTTATGGGATGTCCCTCATCCATGGCTAAACCTTTTAATTCCAAAGAGCAGGATTCATGACTTTGCACAAGAAGTTTTTGGGAAGATTCTAACTGACACTAGCCATGGGCCTATACTCATTTACCCAGTCAACAAATCAAAGTACGGAAATCATTATCACTCGAATAATCTTCTTACAGGATGTATGCGTCTTCCTAACATGATGTATGATCACTTTGTGTTGCAGGTGGATAAAAGGAACATCAATGGTTACACCTGAAGAAGATGTCATGTATTTAATAGCATTTCTATCTTCTGCCATGCCATCTTCAACAGGAAAGGATGGACTAGAACATATTCTCAATAAGAACAAGAAGATACTGAACTTTTGCAATAAAGCACATATTGGAATGAAACAGTATTTGCCACACTACACAACACAGGAAGACTGGAAAGTTCACTTTGGCCCTCGATGGGAAACATTTGCTAGGAGGAAATCCACTTATGACCCTTTGTCTATTTTAGCTCCTGGACACAGAATTTTTGAAAGAGCATCACTCCTTAAACAATATTAACTTCTTCCAATAAAATAAATAGCTATATAGAGTTCTTTACATAGATCTATGGTTATAATGCTCCACAACGTACACATGTAACAAAGTTGAAGCATTGTAGTATTCTTTTTCAGAAAGAACTATCTTTGTACATTGAATACCTGAAAACTGGCAACAACTTGATGCTTGTGCTTAGGGGATTTGATTAAAGATTCAGTAAGATTTTACTCACGGTTGACATTTTAATTTTGCATAATGGATTTTAATATGGAATTCAAATCTCCAACACAACAAGATACATCAAACCAGGAAGTGCACAAAGGAGAAACAATAGATTGACAAGTAAGCATGTTGCTAAAAAGATCCACCGAGCTATAATTAATTTCATACATGGGGATATGATTTATTTCATGAAGAACCATAAGACACATAAGGGAACATTCAATCAACTGAAGCAGAACTGAGAGTTTAAGAGTGCCAGTAAAACTGGAGAACACCTTCAAAGTCCACCTTAAGTTGTACCATGGTTAGATCTATTTCTTTGCAGGTTCTGTCCAGCCAAGGCCTGGTCGAGTAATGCTTTCACGTTGCCCTTCATAGTCCCACGCATCACGAATAGAAGCTTCAAAGTCAGTGGTATCAGCTGCCACAGGAAGAACACTATTTAAATCGTCTCTTGCTCCTAGACCTCCGGCTCTTATTACATCATCCATAGTGATATCCGCCTCCATGTTTACATCACCATGAGATTTCTCATGTGCTGGGGCCACATAAGCTGCAACGTTTTTACCACCTTGACCTTTATTCACTTCAGATGTCTCTTTCACAGAAGCCTGCTGCATTTTTCTATAGGACTCAATGCCCTCACTCTTAGCTGCAGCTAAAGATGTGTCATGTCAAGGGAAGGACATCATTTATTTTTTGCAGCATTTGGAATTGATTAAGTTCAGACACAACTTATTATCATCTAACTGGACAACTGCTAAGTTTGAGAACACCTCAAATACATCTATCGACGAGAAGATTCATGAAAAGATAAAACACTTTAGTTGTGATATCTACCCTAGGAGACAGTGAGTTAGAGCTCTTTCTTCGACAAAAAGAGAATGATCCCCTTTTTATTTGTTCCTTCCTTCGCAAAAAGAAAGATGGTAAAATACTAAATTTAGGATGCACTAAATCCTTATATCTTCAAGGCAGCTGGTATAGCCTTAAGATCCCTCACTTTGTCCTTCAGAAAACATCTTATCCAACTACGAACTGTGGAACTTCTCAGATTAATTTTTTGATCAAGATATCACTAGTGGGTCAAAATTCAGCATATATTAATAGTAACCACCAGAAAATCAAATGACAAAGACATCTTCCTTTTTTGATGGATCAAATGACAAAGATATCTTCTTCTTTTTTGATAGATCAAATGACAAAGACATCTTGTTGGGATAATACATTCAAGAACTTAAGAGTAATGAATTTTTGATGACCAACTGAGTAATGAATTTTCGAGTAACTTAAGGGTCATATAGACAAATACTGATGTAGGGAGAAGAATTCCCACAACAGATCGAACAGAAACCTTCTTCTCCCTTACAGTAATGTGCCTTGATCAACTCTTTGGAAGGAGGGGAGTTATTAACTTCTGCAGGGCATTATTTACTCTTGCCAAAGAGAATATTTTGTCAGTTTCCTAACCAAGTAGATACATCATCTCCTGCTAAGCAGAGGACGTTACCTAATCTTATTGATGATCATTCTGATGCAGTGACACCAGTGTGTTTTGCAACAGCCTTCCACCCTTAATTTTATGGTGATGCTTTTCATTCTCAGAAAGTGAGGAGTTTTTGCAAGATATTGAAATGTCCTGTGTTTTGAGGATACCCCCTGCTCTAGAAAACTGGTACACTTAAGCAAGTCCTGCACCTTAAATCCCACACAGCCCATCAACGGTAATATCTACCTACTTAGCCTTGAGGAATGTTCAAGTTTGATTTTTCATATTGCCTATCCAATTTTTTGGGCTCCGATAATCCACCACGTTGTTTCCACCTTATTATTTTTGATAACCTGCATCCTTAAACTATTTTCTGATCAATATTGCATCCTTTTAACTATTTGGTTAGCTTCTTCCAATGATATACTTTTATGTAAACCCCTAATTAAACTCTTTCAGACACCAAAAGACATACAATTCTATAACCTGTTGGAAATTTAAAAAGCAACAAACCTACACATAAATTAATTGTTTTCAGAACAAACAGAAATATTGTTACAAGATCAGTTGTACGTGATGGGCAGAAACGGAGACCTAATAACAAGCTGAAATACCTTGTGAAGCTCCAACTGTATCGTGGTCCATGCTGCCTAAATTAAAACAGAAGTTAAATTTCGCTAGCAAGTACCTTCACCACTTAAGATTTCCACTAACAAGTACCTTCACCAGCTCAAAGCCCCTCGACAGAACTTTCAAAAACCCTGTAACAGCAGCAGCATCTATTATTATCCAAGGACAAGAAACCACGAACATACTACAAAATGAGAGTATAAACTAAACAGCAAGCAAATGAGGAAGAGAAGATGAAATACACTTATCAATATTTGTCAGATCAAGACTCAGTTTTGAAACCAAATGATTGTTGTTACTGCATACCATTACTCGTGCTTATTTTCCCCACTCTCAACCAAGACACATCGAAGACCTAATACGCAATCTACCAAAAGAATTTCCAGTCATTTCTTGAACTAGTTACCAGTCTTGCTACCTTAACTTTCTATTCTTAAATCATCAGTCACTAACAGACACAAAAAGGAGAGCAGAAGCAAGCTAGCATTTTGGTTATGGATTCGGCCAAACCCAGCAGTTTTGGTTCAAACCGTATATTTGTATTAAAATTTCGTT
Source organism: Solanum chilense (assembly GCA_032847665.1). NCBI lineage: Eukaryota > Viridiplantae > Streptophyta > Magnoliopsida > Solanales > Solanaceae > Solanum > Solanum chilense. The sequence continues at coordinate 68,562,512 of CM064974.1, read as the reverse complement.
GAATATGTTTATACTATTAATTTAAAACCCTATAACTTAAGTCTCTAGTCTCAAACATATAAGTTTCAAATCTTGACTCCGCCTCTGAAGGCAAAGAACTATCAAGTCACTCCAATCCTTTCAACAAAAACTTGCTTGTACCAACTGGAGAAGTTTTTATACTCTATGATACCCTTTAAAACATTTTGTGTCAATATATCCTTCTGATTCTCGTTTTGTCTTCTTTTTCTTTTTTACTTTTTTAGGGGAATGATTAGTGGAGTTAGCACTAACTCGTGTGCACCTTGACTTATTTACTGGCAGCCAATTTAACTTGAGCACCAAGTCTAGAGCAGATGGGATCATACTGAGTGTTGTGGCTAGGACCAGGGGCGGAGCTAGAGGGACGAAATCGGTTCCTAATTCATTTAAGGTCCAACAGAACATTATGTACGCATCATATATGTTGAACTTGAATCCCTTACGAAAATCCAGCCTCCGCTACTAGCTAGGAATCAAACAAAGAATCCTCAAGTTGTTACTCCTATGCCTCAACCACACAGCTGCCTATCATGGACTTCAATCTTGAGTTTGTTATTAACCCTCTTTACATTGGTAAACATACATACATCTAGAAAGACCAACGCACATATATATTACATATTCAAGACAAAGACTGCACTTTTATTATTTATCTTTCAAAATAAGTTCAGTCATTTCAAAACACCAACTTCCTCTTCATCCCTCCTCCACCAATAATAAGCACTTTTTGCAAGAATTAGTCTTAAACCTTCATCTAGAAAGAGAAGGTGAAAACATAGCTAGAACCAACAACAACATACCCAGTGTAATCCCACAAGTGGGATTTGGGGAGAGTGGAATGTACACAGCCTTGGATCAGTGATAATCAGCAATCGTTCTCTAGGTTTCATCATGAACCTAATTAGTTATCTTAGATTGTTGGGGAATAATGAAAAATATTTCACAATAATAATAATATAATATTATTTAGCAGAATAGTAGTCCTGGAGATAAGATGAAAATTACTACGATGATATGTTAATAATAGTGCAGAAAATTAGTACTTTAGTAGTGTTAGGCATTATCCTAAGAAACTATTTCAGCGGTGTGAAATGTTTCCCGGGATTAACCAAGTCTTCCATATTTAAATAGAGGATACAGGAATCAACAAATTAATTTAAAAATAAACCATCAATTAAAATAAGTAAAACTAAGATGGAAGAGGGGAACGAGTGATTGTAAACAAAGGAAAAATACTGATATATTGTTATGTATTGCAGATGGTTTGAGGGACTATTTATAGTGGAAGGAACATATTTGCACATGAAAAGCCTTAAGACACTTGTCTTCAAACAACAACAACAAATGCCACTAATAGTTAGTAAGCACAAGACAAGTAGATCATTTTTTTTAATGACAAGGAAACATGCGGCCGCTACCCTTTGGGTGCGCACAGGGTAAAAAACCCCTCCTATGCAATAGATTTGAAAAGTGACAAGTGTTAAAATCTTTCAAATAACACTACAATTTCCCACATTTCAAAGATTTAATGAGAAAAGATAAACAAAATGCAATAGGCGATGGCGTGTTTGAATGTATTCATGAGAGCTCTAAAGACTAGGCCAAAGTCTCATAGGAGCGGCCACTCCACTTCTCATATAGGTGAATTCATCAAATCTAAACTGCTCTAAATACACCATTTTTAATTAAGGACTATGAATTCATTAAGAGTTAATAACTCATTCCTCATTTTTAGTAGCAGTTCAAGCACTCTCAGTTAGTGTGCAGTGTCAATACTGACTTGTTATTACCCATATGAACCTACTTCATGGGATCTCGATCAATTAGGTTGGGTTACCATCTCTATTGACAATCAATTGGCCTTAAAACCCATCTCAATAGATCTGAAAAATTAATTTTCTTTCCACAGGTTCAGTCAGTGAATCGGACGAATTCAATTCTAACTTCATATAATCAATTGCAATTATTCCATCTCTCAGGAGGTGCTTAACTACATCATGCCTCAATTTCATGTGTCGACTCTTACAATATAAAATTTATTCTTCGCAGTAGCAATTGTGGCTTGACAATCACGGTGTATAAACACTAGAGGCAATTCATCCTTTATTAAAAGGATATTCGCTAAGAAATTTCTTAGTCATTCAGACTCAGAACCAACCATCTCCAAAGCTACAAACGACTCCGAAAGACACCAAACCTATTGCATTTTGCCCGGAAAATCCAGAAAGTGATATTATTTTTTGTATTAAATCTTTGAAATAGTGAGGAATTGTAGTGTGATTTGAAAGATTGTAACACCAGTCACTTTTCAAATGATCCACTTGTTTTGTACTTACTAACTATTAGTGGCATTTGTTGTTATTGTAGGAAGACAAGTATCTTAACATTTTTCATGTGCAAATATGTTCCTTTCCACTATAGATAGTCCCTCAAAATAATCAGCAATACATAACAATATATCAATATCCTTTCTTTTGTTTCCAATCACTCGTTCCCCTTTCCCATCTTAGTTTTAGTTATTTTAATTAATGTGTCAATTTATTTCCCCCACTAATAACTTCTTGATATTAATTAATTTATTGATTCGTGTATCCTCTATCTAAATAGGGAAGGCTTGCTTTATTTAGGGAAATATTTCCGCTGAAATAGTTTCTTAGGACAATGCCCAACACCACTATTTTGCTAAATAATATTATATTATTATCATTGTGAAATATTTTTCATTATTTCCCAACAATTCCAATTATGTCAAATTGTAAATCTCAAACCGCACTCCTACCTTTTGAAGGAAGGTAGAGATGTTCTTTCAATAATAGACCCTCGGCTCAAGTAAAGCATATAAAAACAAGTACTTAAAGCAAATACAATAGCGCGCAGATACCATGCTGAAAACAACAAAGAAGAGAACCATAGCCAAAAAACAAAACAATAAGCAAACCAGACATCAGGTAATACTAAAATCGAAGAATAAAATCTTAGCTAGAACCATCACAAGAAAACAAGTCATCCATTGAGAAATACTCAAAAATAAGCAGCAAGCACTAAAAAGAACCAATCTTTTTCAAGAAAAATCCAATCTTGCATATGTTTATGCATCTGTTGATTAATAAAACACAATATCAATGTATATCCTTAAAATTAGATATTAAAAGGGGTTAGCAGACTGACCAAAATGAAGAAAATAAGCAAAAGGGTATCTGCAATATCAACTATTCTGCCGCACTCTGTTATGGGATTCTTGAATGTGATTTTTGTTTATGAGGGCGTTGAGTGGAGTTGACAGTGCAAAATATACGTGTAGTAGAGGAAGAGAGAACACGTATCTTTGTCGATTTGCAATGCTGCCAACTTATGAATTGAATTCTAGCAAAAGTTGCCCCAATGGCCCAATCTTGATTTGTGCACATTATTGGCCCAAGTGTTTGGTGTCTTTTCATACTATAAATGGAATTATTTTTTTTATTTCAAGAAAATTGAAAGACTCATTACGTAAGATATATAGATCAAAATTAGGAGTGTGTTTGTTTTCCAATTTTTTCATGTTTGGTTGGGTCAAAAGTTTCGGAAAATGTTTTCCAAATCAACTCATTTTCATCAAAATTAAGGAAAATGACTTCCCTTCAAAAATTAAGGAAAACATTTTCCATAACTCTCCTCCAATTTCAAATTATTTTTTTTTTGGGAAAAACATCAATTTAAATAAATATTTTCAATTTCAAAAATTTATTTTTTCACCTTATCCTTGACCCTACCCCCAACCCCAACCCCTCCCCAAAAAATTAATTTTGCTTTTTAAAAATATTTTCAACTTCAAATTTTTATTTTTAAACTCCTACCTCTCCCCCCCTCCTCCCGGCCAGCCCCCACCAACCCCATTCCCAAAAAATTTAATTTTATTTTTTAAAAATACTATCAACTTCAAATTTTTATTTTTCACTCCTATCCCCTCCCCTCACCCTCCCCCCCCCCTCCACCACCACCCAAAATAATAATTTTGATTTTGAAAAATATTTTCAATGTCATAAATTATTTTTTACTCTAGTAAAAATAAAAAATGTCTCTCAAAAACATTTTTCATTCATAAATCAAATACTAAAAATCATTTCCAGACAATATTTTCTATTCACCAACCAAACATTAGAAAATAAGTCCAAAATCTACTTGTTTTCTAGGAAAACATTTTCTAGGAAAACATTTTCCATGGAAAACATTTTCCTCGATACCAAACACACCCTAGATGTAATTTGTTATAGATAAATATTATCTAAGTTAATTTGTAGTATATATAACAAATCTTGTTCGTCTACTTCTCATTTTGTTAGTTACTCTCCTATGTATTTGATAGCTCAGAAACATTGAATTACATTAGATACATACAAATAATGATGAGTTTCGTATAATATGATACAGATTTTAAAGGTTTGGTACCGCATTCGATTTCAAAACTATTATAACACTATCATACCCATTTAATCTAGTATGTTTCGATATTTTGAAGTTCGTTTCTGATTCTTTACGGTATGATAAATTTGTAAGTATAGTTTGTTCAACTTCAACTAATATAAACTTGTATAATAGAGTTTTATGACTTCAAGATTCAAAAAAGCATCTTAATTGTATCATACTAACACATTACACATGCAGAAAATATATTGAAAAAAAAATACAAACGTCTCATTTTGTTAATCAATACATTTAAATAAAAAAATAGTAGTCAAAGTTTCAACTTCTGAACATTAGTTTATACTAATAATAATAGGTTGCATATTTATTAGTGTGTATATATCCATCACAAATTAGGATTTCCTTTTAATTTATTTTATTACCAAAACTGACATTCCCCTTTCGTGATAAGTTGTGACTTTTATAAAAAAAATTATGACTTTAATGAAAAGTTGCGACTTTGATGAAAAGTTGTGACTTTTATAAAAAATTGTGAATTTTGATGAAAGTTGCGACTTTAATGAAAAGTTGTGACTTTTATAAAAAAATTGTGAATTTTGATGAAAGTTGCGACTTTAATGAAGAGTAGCGATTATTATGAAAAGTTGTAACTTTTATGAAGAATTACGACTTTTATGAAGAGTTGCAACTTTTATAAAAAATTGTGACCTTTCCAATGGGTCGCAACTTCTCCAAATAATTGCAACCTTTTTGATATAGCACAATAAATATTTTTTTTTACACTATCCTTTGTTGTCTATAAATATAGGGATTCGCTCTCATTCTAAAATTATGAAAATTCTAAACCTCTTCGTCTTTCTTCTCCTCCTCTTCCTCCTCATTCACAATTATGTATTTTGTTCTTGTTGAATGACACAGTAACACCATTGTTATGTTACATAACCTGGTAGGTCTTTTAACAATCATTAATGTATGCTTATGTTATTTAAGGATTAATGATAAGATGTAATAATTTTCATTTTCTTTTACATTATTAATTTATGCTTATGTTATTAAGGATAAATGATAAAATGTAATAATTTTCATTTCCTTTACACTATTAATGTTTGTTACTACGTAATCGTGCATGTAAGATAATATAGTGTTTAAGTGATAATGTTGAATATGCTTTAAATAATATTTTATAAATTTTGTGATATTTAATTCCCGCGCAAAGTGCGAGTAATGTTACTAGTATATATATATATATATTTAGAGATATGTGACTATCTCACTTGCCTTTCTCTATACTTTAATGTATTTGATAACAAAAATACATCCATATAGGTGTATCTTCTTCAGTATATGATAGAAAATTCTTAATTAGTTGGTAAAATACATAAACGAATATTCTAAAAAGGCGCATCTTACAAATGATAGATGTAAAATTTCATTGTATTATGTGATGCTTCGAGTGTGAACATACACATCTTAAATATGATTAGTCGGATTGAATCTTTTAAATTTCTATCTACGTATAATATAAAGAAAAGATCCTACCTGACTAACGAGATATAAAATCCTTCAAAACCACAACAAAATTTCAAACGTCAACTTAAACCCCCTAATTACCCCGCTCTCCTCTTAACAAAAACCCAAACAACTCAAAAAGATTCCTCTTTTCTTCATCAAAAACCCTAAATCCCTAAATTTGGGATTTTTTTTTTGTGATTATCCGTTATCTCATCGGATTATGTCGTCGACGGCCGCCGTCAAAGATTTCCGATCTTCAATCAGTTCATCTGTTCAATCATCGAAAACTACCGCTGATTCCAACTCCTCCACTAGTTGTAAGCTTGATGCAGGATTTGATTGCTCGTTTTCTATTCCATCGTCGGTTCCTCAACCGAGTTCCGGTTTTCTGGGTCGATCAAGGCGGAAGCCAAGGCTGATGAAACTGAGGAAACAATCGGGTCCTCAAATTATCGACCCGAATGAATCGAGTTTTAATCGGGTCGACCCGACCCCAAAGGTTAGTAGTACTGGTACTGTAAATGGGTTTCCTGATTGTGGTAGCTTTGGGAGAAGTGACAATGTGAGCTTTGGTTTTTGTGCTGGTAAGAGTGATTCTACTTTCAATGCGAATTTGGACAGTTTAGGTTCTAATAAGAGTGATGTGGCTGGGAATTCAGGGGCAATGTTGAACAATAAAAATGGAGAATCTTTTGAGAGTGTGGAGGGAATGGGAGGCTGTAGAATTGGAAAAAATGGTAAAGATGGTTTTGTTTTTGGTGCTAGGAAGATTGATTCTGATTTGGATTCATGTTTGGGGAATTTAGGTTTTGCTTTCGGAGCTAGTAATACTAGTAGCTTCAAGTTTAACTCGAAGAGCAAGCACGGTGATTGGACAAATAAGAGCAGCTCAGCGTCCTATCTGAATGTGTCTAATAAGGAGCCTGAATGTAGTGAGAGCAATGGTAATTCGAAGTCAAAAATGGAATTTGGACAGAGGAAGTGTAGTGGCAATGTTGGACAACCACAAGGGGTCAAGAATTGCTTGAGTGAGTCTTATAAAAATGGGCAGTCTAGTACATTGCAATCAGATAAATTGAATGCTAACTTTGTATTTGGTGCTAGTAAACCTAACTTTGACTCAAAAAAGGGAGTGTGTAATAAAGATGCAGCATACAGGGAACCAGAGTATCAGGGTCCAAAACTGAATGACACATTTGTTTTTGGTTGTGGCTTCAAAGGGAAGAATAAAGTGAATGAAGATGGTAAAGTTGCTGAAGACATGGAGAATTTTAGCAGAGAAAAGATTCAAAACCACAATGGTTGTTGGAATGCCCCAAAAAGTGACACGGGTTGTGATGGGAAGCTCAAGTTTGATTCAAGTAGTAGAAATATTGTAGACACTGACTTCCCAAAACCCCCCATTTATAAACTCTCCGATGAGATGAATTCATTAAACATTGGCCAGCCAGCACCGGTTAATGGTGCTGAAAAGATCAATGGTTTGAATGAAAAGTCACGTGTCAACATTCAGAATGTATTTGTGTTTGAATTTAACCAAAGTACTTCAAATGTTTCAACTGAAAACGGTGCTTCTAATTCTTGTGATCTGCCCAAGGATGTCAATTTAAAAGATCCTGTTAGTAGCTCTGGTTTTGATAAAGCTGATACAATTGATGGAGAATCAAATGCCAAGAGAGCTTGTGCATCTGAAATTGTTGAAAATTTTGCTAGTTCATTTAAGGAGGGCAAGGACAAAAGGATGCCTGGAGATACAGTGCATACAAATTCTAAGTTTGGTCTTTCGGGTGAGCAAATTAATTCATTTAGCTTTTCAGCAGGAATCTCTGGGAAAGAAAATAAGCCAATAAATTTTAACAGTGAGTTTGTAGTCTCGAGTGAATTGCCGCAGGATCGTCCAAGTAGTGACACGGAGAGGGATAATATGCCCTTCTCATTATTTACCACAGAGATTTTTGGTCCAAGGCACAAAGTTGACACCCCGGAAGCACCTTCTGGCCATCAAGATGAAAAGAAAGAAGAATTCAGCTTTCCGAGCACACCATTTATACCTGGGAAGTCCTTTTCTGATTTTAGTGCATCCAATTCAAGTAAATCATTTTCTTTTACTGCTGATTTATTTTCCGGAGTGAATGAAAAATTGGGTTGTGGAACAAGTAGCAGATTGAGGGACAAAAAAGTGAAAAAGAAGAAGTCATTGAGGCAAGAAACCTTGGTACAGAGAGTAGCTGGGCAGACTGATCTTTCTAATGGAAACAGTTCCACGCACAATGCTCAGTCTCCTGGATGTTGTTCACCTATGGATTTTTCACCATATCAGGATACAAATTCTTCTACTTCTGCTGATAATTTTACCAGGGCAACTGAAAGCAATGGCGATGTGGCTGCTAACAAAGACACTCCTGTTTTCAATGACTCTCACAAGAAATGTGGAGAAGGAAATGAGAAATTTTCTGGAACTGATTCTGGAAAGGACTCAGATACTCGGAGATATTTTAGTTCCTATACTTCACCTTCTGCTCAAGATGGGTTATCATCCATTAGGCGTCAATATAGGAAAAAATACAAATTGAAAGTTGATAGTGGTTCAAACAACGTAAATCGCAGAAAAGTTGAGTTTTCCACTGATGCAGTTCAACATTCTTCCTTTGGTCGCAAAACTTCAGGAGACATCCCAAGCGGAGTTACATCTCATATGAGAAATAAAGTTATACATGTGTCTAAAGTAGACGAAGACCATGGGATGCTGGGGCTCACTGATCGTGAAGTCTGTGAAAAGTGGCGGATCAGGTGCTAATATCTTTTAGCTACTCTTTTGGTGAATTGCTATGATTGTCAAGATTTCCTTTGAGCTTTAGGATTTCACTTTTGCTGCAATGATTTCATCATTATGGTTGTGTTCTGGCTTTTTCTGGAACTATCACATTCTGACATTAAGCATTATAAACTTGTCCTTCATATTTACAATGATTTTGTCTGTATCAGGGGAAATCAAGCCTATAAGGCTGGAAATCTTTTGCAAGCTGAGGATTTATACACTAAGGGTATCAAATCAGTCTCTGCTACAGAAATTTCAGGCTCTTGCCTGGAGCCTCTTTTGTTATGCTACAGCAACCGAGCTGCCACTCGAATGTCACTTAGAAGGATTAGGGAAGCCATCAGTGATTGTGCATCTGCAGCTGCCTTAGACCCTCACTTTCTAAAAGTAAAACTCAGAGCAGCAAAGTAAGGGTTCTACATTTGGCATCTGATGTTTATAACATGAATATTCCATATCTAACACTGATAATAGTAATTACCTTATCATAAAAAAGACACCAACAGAAAATGTTGAAGACATAATTAGGTAAATGTACTCTCTTGCAACTTAAGCTTTTATATGAGATGGTCATATACGCCAACATGAAATTAGAGCAGACAAAGGCCACGGAGTTAATCTGGTGGAATTTCTTTTGATCCTATATGGAAAAAAAAAACAGAAATTGAGGGTTAGTGATATCATTAGGTGTCGTATTATCATCATTTGATTCAATTTCCTTATTCTAGAAAGAAATCTGTTGACTGTTGAACCGAATGCAGTGTGTTCTTTTATAAGACTGTTATCTTTTCCTTCATGAGTGAATTGTTTGTTCACAAACTTATATATCTTGACAATCTTTGCATGCCAGTTGTTATCTGGTTCTTGGTGAGGTTGAAGAAGCAGTTAAGCATTACAACATTTGCTTGGAATCAAGAATTAATTTGTGCTTGGATAGGAGAATTACAATTGAAGCAGCTGAAGGCTTGCAAAAAGCACAGGTGACCAATTTTTGCTTTTCCAGTGAAACTGATGCTCCCACCAGTCCTAGTGCTTACTTATTTCTTTGAATGGCTTATTTTTCCGATTTTTTAATAATTCAAAATGATGTTGACTATACTTCTTATGGGATTACACTGGATATGTTGTTGTAGGCTACTACTTGTTTATGTAGCTTTAATCTTGGCATAAATTCTTCTCATCTAATTACTCTACTTTTTCACCTATGAAAAACTTCCCTAACTGTAATTTGATTCTTATTGTCAAACTTTTCTTTCTTGATCATCATTCTAGTCAAACTAGGTTTTAATTCAATGGGAGTATGTTTGTGGTGTTGTCAATTACTTATGCTTAATTACCTAGTTCGAAACCCCGTGCCAACGAAAGCAAGGGGTTTGCCTTCTGGTTGAGCTCGTCGCACCAGGCTTGCCTAGTGCGGGTTACCTCTCCTATGTGGTTTGTGAGCTATTGCATTGGAGTAGGGTTTTACACTGTGCGCACCCAAAAAGGGTAGCGGCTGCGGTGCGGGTTAACTCTCCTATGTGGTTTGTGAGCTATTGCATTGGAGCAGAATTTTACCCTGTGGAACCCAAAAAGGGTAGCAGCTGCGGGTTTCCCTTTTCGTCAAAAAAAAGATGCTTAATTACTAAGATTGGAAGCTATTGATAATGAGTTTATTTATTTTTAATATTTTTTTTGAGGCTGGTTAATTGTATTCTTCAACATTAAGGGCATGTTGGCCACCAAAAAGTGTCAATTACAAGCTTCCTATAAATCTACAATTTGATCTGTATCTACTATACACAACTGCTTACACCGTTAGAGTAATAATAGTATAATACTAAGCAATTCTATTTAACTTTGTGTATTGAATTGGATCTATCGTCAAAACATCTAACATTCCTTTCCTTACAAACAGACCTCCACAAACATGATGGTATTAGCCTTCACCATCTCCGCTGACTCTTGCTGCCTCCTCTCCTAACCCATCTCTTTAACAACTCTGATGTATTTTCTGGCATTGTCCAGTTCAGACTTATGCCAAGGAATAAATCCCAGATTTGCTTGGTGAAGTTACAATGCAAGACTAGGCGGTAGTTAGTTTATCCTGTCAAATTGCACAAAAAAGCCCTCTCTATCACTAGCCAGGTGAAACATTTCACTTTTGTAGGAATGCCTCCCTTCCAGAATGAGTTCTATTGGGGTTGTGAAGCATGTGGTGGTATTTGGACGTACTTTAAGATGATACCTTAGTATTTTGTGAGGCAGTAAATGAACAAATCAAAATGCTGAGGGCGATATTTGTAATATCTGAAGTAGTATCAGGGTTGCATATTAATTGAGGGAAGAGTTTTGTCTATCCTATCAACACAGTGAATGCAATTGAAGGCCTAGCTAATATCTTAGTTGGAAAGGGTGGTGAACTCTCAACTACTTATCTAGGCATGCCTCTGGGGCCGATAGCAAATCAAAAGGAATCTGGAATGGGGTATTGGAGAAGTGTGAGAACTGAGAAGAGACTTACCAATTTTTTTTTGAAACTGCGAGACTTACCAATTGGAAATGCCAATACTTGTCACTGGGAGGCAGATTGACTTTGGTTAATAGTGTACTTGATGCACTCCCTTCCTATATGATGTTTGTATAATCTATGCCTGCTAGTGTGTCCAACTGCATTGATGCTTTGAGGAGGAAATTCCTATGGCAAGGGAGTGAAGATAACAGAAAGTACCACATACTTGAGTGGGATGAATTAATTGTGGGCAAGGAAACAGGGGGACTGAACATCAAGAACCAAAAGAAACAAAACGAAAGCTTGATGAAATGGTTATGGAAGTATGCAAATGAAGATGGCATGCTCAGGAAGGTTGTGATTACTGCTAAATATGGAATGGAGGACAAGTGGGGTATGGTGAGGGGTTGAATTAAAAGTTCTGTTTTGAAATCAAGTTGGTTCATTTAAAATTGCATACCCAGTGAAATCCCACAAGTGGGGTATGGTGAGGGTAGAGTGTATAAAGACCTTACCCCCCCCCCCTTACCTACCTTGTGGAGGTAGAGATGCTGTTTCCAGAGAACCCTCGGCTCGATTTGAACTAATCAAAGTAGGTATGAAAAGGAAAAACAATAGGGAAGAAACCATAGCAACTAATAAAGAAACAATAACAACTACAAAATAGTGCAATAACCGAAACACCATAAATAATAGATGCTGAAAAAAAAAAATCTTTTTTGTTTCTTATTTACGGTTACTAATCCAAAGCAAGACACTACAAGAATAAGTTGGTTAATTTATAATATAAAATATCTGTTCGGTGAAACTGGATAAATTGGGGAAAAAAATTATGTTTCCAATTTTAAACATGTATTTCTTAAAATAATTGGGATAAAAATCCTAGGAGAAGGACAAATGTGTGATTTTGTTGTTTTGGTTCCGGGATTGTTATCCCACATAGAGTGTGCTACAAAATTAATATTATCTTGGTGAACTTCTGATTGGGTTACTTATTGGTGGCAGAAAGTATCTGAACATCTGCATCGGTGTGCCGATCTCTTGCAAAAAAGAACTCCAGATGCAGCAAAAGATGCACTTGCAATTACCAATGAAACCTTGTCTATCAGCTGCTATTCAGAAAAGTTACTTGAAATGAAAGGAGAGGCTCTTTGCAAGGTGTGTGGTAGTGCTATTATGAATTTTGAGTATCTTTTTCTTTTTAAATTAGGCAGCTTATAAAACAGTAGAACTTATAGCAACTTGATTCTGAATTCTGTGTGTCATTACTGTAATATTCTACAGCTACAGATGTATAATGAAGTGATTGAGCTGTGCGAAAGTTCTCTTGATATTGCTGAAAAGAACTTTACTTCTGACTTCATGAACTTAAATGATGTTGATAGCAAAAGCTCCTCTTTGATGCCTTGGAGATGTCTCCTTAAGTCCAGGGCGCACTTTCATCTTGGAAAGCTTGAGACGGCCCTTGACTTAATTGAGAAACAAGAGCATTTGGTTTCTGTTCAGAAAAGGTAAGCCTTAACTTTCAAGAAGCTTGTTCAACTCTCCTCCTCCTCTTCTTGATTTCAGGAATGATATTGAGTAATTTGCTCAACCTTTCTGTAGATCTGGAAACATGACCCAGGAATCATCATCTTCTCTAGCAGCCACTATCCGTGAACTTTTGCATCAAAAGGTATTTTACCTATTGTTTTAGGATTTATCTCATTATCATCTGGTATTGGGTTCACCAAAATTATTGACTATTTTCCTCGTCTTTTCGGTTGTAGAATTCCACTGGTTCTTGTTAGTGATTTTTTTTTTTCAGTTTGAATCTGGTTCAACTAGCTTTTCTAAGTGGTTAATTGTTCTTCTCTCTAAAACAGAAAGCCGGAAATGAGGCATTTAAATCTGGCAAATATACGGAAGCTATTGAACATTATACTGCTGCTATATCCAGCAGTGTTGAGTCACGCCCTTTTGCAGCTATCTGTTTTGGCAATCGAGCTGCTGCTCACCAAGCTCTTGGTCAAATTGTTGATGCCATAGCAGATTGCAGTCTTGCCATTGCTCTTGACAAGAACTACACAAAGGTTTGTTTGCAAACATGCACTAAGCAGACTTTCAGTTTTCTCTTTCTAACTATCTTCAATGACCTGAAGTTCCATTTCTTTTTAAAATGAAACCTAAAATAAGGTGTCAGTAAGTATATTGTGAAAGGGAACTTTATAGATCTGGATGGTTTTACAATCTGTTAAGCCGTAAGCAGCAGGAAGAGTAACAATGCAGATCTTGAGGCCTTTGCTATGTTTCCATGTCTTCACCTTATTAGACATTTTATTGGAGTCAGCAGTGATCACTTTTACAAAGGAGCAAGTATTAGGATTAGACAATGAATACTAGCTTCAGCAACTTTCTCTGTTCCAGCATGTGTGTTTTGGGTTCTACGGAGAGTGAGGAATTGTAGGTGTTTGTAGGGCAGAACAATCACTGTGCATGAGATGAAATATCGTGTGTGTGTATGCCTGCTTTTTTGGTGTAGACTCCAGGATGTTTATGAGATACACAAACTAATAGATGTCATTATCTTGTTTCCTGTGTAGATTCTTTTGTATAGAGGTTATCCCCTTTTTCTGTTATTTAGCATTCGGGGTCTGCCCAACCTTGTACTTCCCGGCCACCTTCTTGGTGTCTGATTTTATCCTATTTATAAAACCTCTTGTTTACTGATAAAATAAATAATTTTTTTGAATCACCTCCCCAATTTTAATTTGAAAGGAAAATAATGGGAGCATAAAATTTCAGTTGCCGTCAGGTTTCTGCATTCCAAAAAGCCAGCTCTGTTCTCCCCTTCCAAAGTCACCAGAAGCCATTCCTAAAAAGTAGTAGTTGACTGTAAGCCGAGTAGCCGACTCTCTACAATACTTCCCAACTCCTAACATGCTTAAAAGAAAATATTTTACTGCTAAAATTAGCTGACTGTTTGAAAGGGTGCTCCGTAGATTGTTTCCTTGTGTGCTGGAGAATTAAGCTCAAAAGGCTATACCTGGATTGGAACGCATATTCTCTCTTCCTTCTTTTTTCCTCCTGAAAATTCTCAACTGTTAAGGAGAAATAGGAAAAGAGGATAGCATTATATTTTAGATTTTATTCGAGTATTGTCTTTTAATGTAGATTTTCTTCTACGGATTTTCCATAGGGTAGAAAATGAGAGAGATGGGTTAACTCATTTATCTTGTGGTGAGTTTCAGAAAAGTACTCTGAGATTGTGATTTCCATCTGGCGAATTAAAATATATACAATTATTATTCTCTATTAATAATTTCCTAATCCTTATCTTTATGAAGTCACGTAATATCATTTTTGTCATGTTATTTTCACCTTTTTTTAAAAATTATATGAATCTATGTTTTAAAGAAACAGCTAAAGTACTCAGCCTCTACATCCGCATGGCTTAGAATAAAAACAGTTTATTGTATCTCCACTATTTAAACGCTGGATCAACATATACAGCGGAAGCGGGAAAACAAAACACCAAAACAACAAAAGATTTCTTCAAGATATTTAACTTTTTCAGTTGTGTTGACATGCACCATCACTTTGTGGAAAATAACTTGTAAAATGTAGACCTGGTGATAATTGCTGATGTTGTGGTGTCAGTTAAGATTTTATGTCCTCCCAGTTGTCGTTTATTGTGGATGCTCTACTATCATTTACACTACAAATTTGGTGTTGATATTGGCGGATTGCTATAGAGAGCTGCTGCTTGAGATTGTAACATTAATTATGCTGTCCATACTGTCATGGTCATCCTAGTTATTTTGTGTCTGAAGTGGACTTATACCTGATCCGCTCGGTCTTCTAAATTTGACAGGCTGTTTCAAGGAGGGCTACCTTACATGAGATGATTAGAGACTATGGGCATGCTGTAAATGATCTTGAGAGGCTCATATCCCTTCAGGAAGCTCAATCTCAAGAAAGGACTCGACAATCTGAGGCGCTGGATAAGTCAAATGCAAGCAGTGCTAAAGAAGCAAAGCGAACTCGTCGGCAGCTTTCGACAATTCAGGAGAAGGCTAAAAGAGCAACGCCATTGGATCTTTATCTTATTTTGTAAGTTCAAATCTCATTCTAATTACCATTGAATTTCTTCATAGATATGATTTTGATCAACCGAAAACTTGTCAATGAGAATAAATGAATTGAATGCGACTGTATGAGGCTTGCCATTCTTTACTGTTATTCATCATTCTATCTTTTCCAAGACAAATGTCCTTGTTTCTTCACTGTCCTTGCATTACATAGCACTTCCAAATGGAAGTTTCAGTTGATTGTACGTAGACACATATATTATCTCCTGTTTCTTATACTTGAACTCTTAAAATATTCTTCCTTCGTCTCGTATATTTTCTGCACTTTTTCAGGTCTAATATTAGCCAAATTTTAAGTGTAATCTTGCATGATTCATTATAATAGTGGTGTCTTTACTATTGTACGAATCCAATCCCATACAGTGGTGATCGGAAGAAGGAATGTTGTGATAACCTTTATCAAAAAAAGAAGGAACATAGTTGTTGGTTTTAAAAGAGAAGAAATTGCAGGAAAAGAATAAAAAGAGAAGAAATGTGGTTCCCAGAACCCTCATCTCTCCTACTTTCTAGGAGGGAGGTTGAAGCTTCTTTCCGGCGTCCTTTCAATCGTAAACCTTCCATTGACCTTAATCTACCACATTTTGTGGTAGGTTTCCACTTCCCATTCCCTTTCATATCAACTTGGGGTTTTTAAGACTTTGTATACAAGATGGAAGAAGACAGATCTACTTCAATGCAGGTTTCAAGTCTTTTGATATTACTAGACGGACATTGGGCAGAGACACTTGGTTTGAATGGGTGGAGCGCAGTCGAAAGATGATGACAAGGTCCAATATGAGTCTGAAGATATTGAGATGGATCTGTAACATCCTCAAAGAAGCATCTAGAGATGAGAAGACCGTGTCTAGAAGGTGGAAGACGAGGGAAAATCAATCTGAATATTTTTGCACAAGAAAGTCAAATCAATATGGCAGATATATGAGCATCCTTTCACTTCATGGTTTAGAGAGAACAGTCATTATTATCCCTGAGTTAGCCATAAAGGTAGGTTGGAAAGAGATAGCATTTAAGATAGAATGGTTCTTTCAATGCTCCAATCATATGTCATTGGCTGCACAACCAAGATTCATCGAGGAAGATTTACCCTATGCTAGGGTGGTTGGGGAGAGTAAATGGAAGTCAAACCTTCGAGACTCAACAGTGATAGCTGGCAAGGGCGACATCAGAATTAGTTTACCTCCTGGAGTGAAGGATACTGGGTTGTACAAAAGGTGCCTGGTGGCATCTTTTGAAGAAGGAGAAATTGAGATCCCGTCACTATCATACATCAAGAAGTGGTCCTCAATTTCGTGGAAAGCTGTATTTGGGATCAATATTGATGAGATGTCAAAGGTTATGTTTCTTTTTGAATTTCCAAATAGGAATATGGCAGAACAAATAATTCAGAGGGAATGGAGTTGGAAGAAGACCAAAGTCAGTCTTCAATGGTGGAACCCAGTTACTGGTTGTATACCGGCAACTCAAAAATCGACCACTACTTGGATTCGTGCTTTGGGAGTGCCATTGCAACTATGGTCTCAACAAGTATTTAGAGAGACTGGGAATTTATGTGGAGGCTGGGTCTCAACAGAAGAAGAGACAGATTTAAAGAACCACTTAAAATGGGCAAGAATTCAAATTTCATGGAACGGAGATAATTGCCCAAATGAGATTATGCTAGAAAGAGATGGAATCAAATTTTTCATTCCTATCTGGGTGGAAAAGAAGGTTCGATTTATTAGAGCCTCACCGGAGATGGAGAAAGCTGGTGAAGGATCCAAAGGTTTGTTAAATCCTTTGGACCCCTGGACAAAAGGAGTCCTTGGTACTAGGAAAGATCAAGGGTGTAAATCAAACTTTGGTGTAGGATAGGCAGAACATGTGGGAGGTGCAGACACAGCTGGATGTCACTTAAAAGAATTAAACAAGTCATGTGAGGAGGAGGTGATTTTAAAGTCTCAAAAACAATCTATGGGCCAACTGAATAAGGGAATTGGGCATGATGGAGCAACCCAAGTCATCTTTAATGACTTAACAAGACCAGCATCTGAAAACCTTTTTGATCCTCACTTAGTGGAAATAAATACATACTGTCCTCTAACCTTACAATCCTGCACCCATGAGATTGATGTGACACCAGAAGAACTATCAAATAGTCCAGCAGTCGCTAATATTAAGAAGGAATTATCGCCGGAGGAAATGGAGATAGAAATTGCCTGTGACAAAGTAGGGCAAAGGGTCAGATTTCAATTGATCATCACATTTCCATTGTTCCATATAGCCATACAGAGGGTGGTTGAGGATGTTGAGCCAATCCAACAGAAGAAGTACGATTTCTTCATAAAGATAAGCAGACTACGACATGGATCAGACAAAATCTAATTAAATTGGGGGAAATGTTTGAAATTGACTTTCAGGGGCATGAGGAAGAGACATTAGAGCTACTCATGCAAATAGACAGCCGCAGACAGGCAAGAAAGATGGAGAATGGAAGCATCATCAAAAGACCAATTCAAAGATGAAGGGAAGAGAGACGGGAGGGAAGGCGCAAGTTGTTGCTATGAAGGTAAAACTTGTTCATGGATTGTTGGGGGTTTGAATAATAGGGAGAAAAGGAGATTTGTTAAGAGTATGATTCACAACTGGAATGCAGACATAGTTTGCCTTCAGGAATCAAAATTAGAAGGTTTATTAAAGATTTAATCAAAGAAATTTGGGGTGGGAGATAGGTGAAGTTTGCTTGCCTACAAAAGCTAGTGGCACAAGAGGAGGAATTTTGATGATATGGGATAGTAGGTCTTGGAGAGGGGAAGTGTTAAAAGTGGGATCATATACCTTAACCTGTTAATTTGAGGCACTTTTACAAGACTTGAAGTGTCATATAACAACTGGTGGAAACACTTATGGTTTTGTGGATAAAATTAAAGGGTTGTCGGAGTCTTTTGAATTCACAGGAAAACCTGATCACATCTTGGCATGCAAATTGAAAGCTCTAAAAGGAAAACTTAAAGAGTGGTGCAGGACTAACATGGGCAATCTGGGAACTCAAAAGACTCAAATTCTAAGTGAGTTGGTCAGGCTATAGGTTGTCCAAGAAAATAGAGTGTTGTCAGAAGAGGAAACTATTGTGAAGGCATCTCTTCTGATGGAGTATGAAGAACATCTCAAAAATGAAGAAATAGCTTGGAGCAGAGATCTAGAGCACGCTGGTTAAAAGAGGGGGACCGAAACACCAGCTATTTTCACAAGCTGGCCAATGCACATAGGAGAAGCAACCACATTGATCAATTAGTGGTTCTGGGCACAACCATGATGGATTCAGAGAGGATCAAAGGGGAAATCATTGGTTTCCATGAGAAGTTGTATACAGAGAATGTTGGTAGAAGACCCATAAGCAACCTGGTAAACTGTCCTACTAACTCTGAAGCAGAGAAGGAAGCTTTACAAGGTAACTTTGAGGATTAAGAGGTTTTTTCTTGTTTGAAGATGTGTGCCAAGGACAAAGCACCTGGTCCAGATGGCTTCACAATGGGATTTTATATTAAATGTTGGGAGGTGCTGAAAGAGGACATCTTGGGTACTTTCATAAATTTTCATGCAAGGGGTGTTTTTGAGAAAAGTTTTAATGCTACCTATGTTGCATTAATTCCAAAGCACACCGAAGCTAAGGAATTGAGAGACTTTAGGCCTATTAGCCTCATAGGTAGTATTTACAAGCTGCTATCAAAGGCACTCATAGAAAGATTGAAGAGAGTGGTAGCCAAGTTGGTTGATACTCAACAGATGGCTTTCATAAAAAATAGGCAAATAATGGATGCCATCATGATAGCTAATGAAGTGGTGGATTCTAGAATATCACAGGGGAAGGCAGGAATATTATGTAAATTGGATATTGAAATGGCTTATGATCATGTTAATTGGGAATACCTTCTGAAAATACTTACTTGTATGGGATTTGGGAGGAAATGGATCAAATGGGTAAGATTCTGCATCTCAACAGTCAAATTCTCTGTTCGGATCAATGGAGCACCAGAAGGTTTTTTCCCAGCTCAAAGAGGTCTGAGGCAGGGAGATATTTTGTCCCCTTTCCTTTTTTTATAGCCATGGAGGGTTTAAATAATATGATAAAGGTAGCAACGAACACTAACTATCTAAGGGGATATGAGGTGGCAACAAATCCTAATTCTGTACCAAACTTGGTAGTCACACACCTTTATTATGCAGATGACACTTTAATCTTTTGTGATGATGAGGAAGGGCAATTGCTGATCTTAAGGTCAATTTTGGTGCTATTTGAAGGTGTCTCTGGGTTGCATATAAATTGGAGGAAGAGTACGTTGTTCCCTGTAAATGAGGTTACCAACAAAGAGGAGTTGTCTAGAATTCTAAGAGGGGAAGTAGGAACTTTACCTACCACCTACCTTGGAATGCCTTTGGGAGCCAAATCAAATCCCATGAACATTTGGAGCTCGGTGATGGAGAAGTGTGAAAAGAAGTTGTCCAGATGGAAGTCACATTATTTATCTTTAGGAGGCAGAGTTACCCTTATAAACTCAGTGTTGGATGCTCTTCCCACCTACATGATGTCCATCTTCCCAGTCCCAAATGGTATCATATAGAGGTTGGACAAGGTTAGGAGAGATTTTCTCTGTAAAGGGAATAAGGAAACTAATTCAACAATCGTTCATCTGGTCAAATGGAAAAAATTGCTTTGGGGGGGAAAACAAGGGGGTCTTGGCATTAGAAATAACAAGCTACAGAGTAAGGCTCTCAGATTGAAATGGCTTTGGAGATATTCACAAGAACCTCAAGCATATTGGAGTAAGGTTATTAAAATCAAATATGGTGAAGAAGATAGGCGGATGACAAAGGAAGTCAAGACCCCATATGGGGTTAGTGTGTGGAGATCAATTAGAGTACTCTGGCCTTTCATGAAGAAGCACACAAATGTAAAGTTGGAAATAGGCTCAAAACTTCTTTTGGAAGGACAATTGGTTGAGATCAGATAGCTTAAAGAGTTTATTCCCTAACTTAGCTGTGATGGCAGTAGAACCGGAGGTGAGTGTGGCTGACACATGGACACAACAAGGTTGGGACATTCATTTCAGGAGGAACTTCAATGACTGGGAAATTGATTCAGTCATTGAGTTCTTCAAAATGTTGGAGGAATTTAAGGTACTAGTGAAGAAAAAGATAGACTTAGCAAAGGTAGTTTCAAGGTGAACTCTGCATACAAGTTTTTGAACCAAGGAAATCTACAACGACAACTTTGGCCTTGGAAACATATATGGAAGATCAAAATCCTCTTCAAAGTTGTCTGTTTTACTTGAGGCTGTTTTGACACGAGAACCTCAAGAAGAGGAAATTTTCCTTGTGTTCCAGATGTTACCTTTGTGGTGAACAGGTTGAGACAGTTAGCCATCTGTTTCTACACTCAGTTGTGGAGAATCTTTGTTAGCCTTAGGGGTATTAGTTGGGTCATGCCTAACAAAATAACTCATTTGCTATATAGTTGGGAGGAAGCAGGAGTAGGAGCTGTTGACAAAGACAGATGGAGGATAGTCCCGGCTTGTATCTGGTGGACAATATGGAAGGAAAGGAATTCAAGATGTTTTGAGCGCAGAAATTGTCATCTACAGATGATCAAACTAAATTGCGTTGACTTTTTTTGTTTCTAGTGTAAACAAATATACTTAGAGGACACTGACTCAATTAGACATCTAGGATCTTGTTAGAAGTAGAGTCAGTTAGATGTCTTTTTGATTTTGCTGTAAATATGGTTTCAGTGCTGCCCATGTACTGACTTGTCAATAAACACAACTGTTACCTTCTCAAAAAAGGAATAAAAATGTAAAGGATTACACAAGAAAGAAAAGCTTATGAATTTTACGTTGAAATAAATTCTTTTCACTGTATATGCATACAATTTATAATAAAATAAATAGCTCCTAACGTAAAATTAAGCAAAAAGATCTGCTGAAAATTGCCAAAGTCCTAAGGTCTATAAGAATACTGTTTATTCAAAATTCAAATTGAATTAACTCCTAATTAAAAGAGCTAGCTAGTTGGCTCGGTCTATTTTAATAAAACGACTGCAGTAAAAACATTACAATTCTAAAGCAAGTATTCAACAGTTGTGATGAACATTTTTGTGATGGTCCTAAAGATGCTATTTTATGTAATAAGAAACTGACCTTTTTACCATAGAGCAAATACCTACTGGCTACTTGCATGTTTGTATCTAGTCTGAAAATGCATGTTATGCTGTATGTGCTTGGTGCCGAACTTCTCTGATACAAAGTTTGCATTACTTCTTGCATTTAATGTAGTATTAGTGTATTACCTCAGTTTCTGTGAAGAGATTTCCTCTGTTAAAAATTGACTATTTGAAGTTGAAAAACTGGTTGTTCTACATTGAAATCTACCAGATTTACGTGGTCAATGTTTCTGACCTGAAGACCTTGCATCTGGTAGTTGATACTCCAGTGTTGTATAGCTAGAGCCAGTGTATACCTCTTGTAATCTATGCTCGCTGAAAATTTGTGAAAAATATTCTTATGCATTTGACATATTGGTGACCTTATATTCTTTCTCAGGGGAATCAAGTCATCTGATACAGAATCTGACATCAAGAAGGCATATAGGAAAGCAGCCCTCAGACATCATCCTGATAAGGTCTAAGTCACAAGCCTTTTAGAGTTCAGTGGTTGAAAGATTAGTTGATACTGATGGTGTACTCATTAATCATTATATTGTTTATGTAGGCTGGTCAAATTTTGGCAAGGAGTGATGCCATGGATGATGGAGGGTTGTGGAAAGAGATCTCTGATACTGTCCGCAATGATGCTGATAGGCTGTTCAAGTTGATTGGAGAAGCGTATGCAGTTCTCTCAAATTCCGACAAGGTACACTAACACATGATTAAATTTTCATCCTTTCTGCTCAAACAATTGATCATATGCCTCTCCAGCACTGTCATCTTAATAATTTTTGCAAGCTGCATCTGTATGCCATGCAGATTTAGACTTTAACATCCGGTAGAATACTCTTGATGATTATGATTTATGTTGTAAAAAAAAGCGAATCTATGAAAATGTTCTGTAAAATATTCAACAGGATCGTTAACTGTTAAGGGAACTTGCTGCATTGCCAAAGCTCCTACGTGAAGCCAACTTTATGATGCTCTAACATATTCATAAGAACACCCCCCCCCCCTCCCTTAATTTTTCATATGATATTAGAACCTGTACGGTTTTGGTGGAGAGAGAAATAGCTTTCATGTACTAGTAAAAATCTTGTTCGGGGTGTCTTCCATATAGTAGCTCCAGCTGTGTGTTTTACATGCTTCATGGACCATCAATCCTAAGCTAGATATCATTGGTCCAAGTCATCTACTTGTTAAGCTAGCACTCCACTTTTCCTGGTGAACGTTTGGTGATAGCTTTCTTGTCAACTTATTTTATGTCAATTGACTTACCATGTCAACGACTAACATTTTGGTGTCTTTTTCATCATCAAATTGCTGCTCAGCTCCATATATGACCAGTGATATGGACAGCATGCTTGTCTATATTAGCGGTCTAGTCAAGCTGTACCGCATGCATGTGGGTAAATTCAGTTGTATCACATGTATTCACGGTAGCACCAATGACGAATTCATGGAAATGCCAAGTCAATTTTAGTTGACTGCTATGGCTCATTTTTTAGATGATGATTGGTTTTGGATTACATTCCGGACATCATTATTGGGAAAACTCCCATCTCATTATATGAGTATGTAAACTTGGCCATTTTAGGAACTCCCGGATCAGGAAAGAGTTGGGTACAAATGAAATTGGGAAAGAGTTTATTGTTTCTCGTGTGTAGGTAAGTTACTAACCTTGGTATTATTTCTGTGTTGCAGCGTGCAAAACATGATTTAGAAGAACAAATAAGGGATGTTCAAAGGGAAAGTGCGAGAAACAGCGGTTCTTGCAGACCTTCTGATTCTTGTTCTTCTCCATTTGAGAGGACGAACTGGTCACGAAGACAATCTAACTTTTACAGTTCTCCATTTGGTAAAAGTAGTAGTAGGCACTATGGACAAGAGTATTGGAGAACCTATGGAGAATCACATCCCAGATGGTAAAAGGTATGCATCTTCTACATATCTGTAGAATTAGTAGTAGTGCCTACAGCCTGATGATCAAATGGTTCTCTATTTCTCAATCCTTCTGAGTTCTGACTAGCCTCCCCTATTAAACCAAGGTCGAAAAATTTGAAGATGAAGGATTCCTAGAAAAGTAAAGGATTAGTAATCCTTTTTAGAAACAAATGGATTCGGTCTTTGAGCTATGTCACAGATTGGTGGCCTGATCATGCTAAGCAAGACACAAAATTCTATCTTAATGACCAGTTTGCCCCTGGACATTCTGCCAAGTTACATTTTTTCCCCCAAAGATGAAGCTTTTATTAGTTTGTCACCTGCTTGCCCAGTGGAGGTGTTGAAAAATTTAGCAAAAAAAAGGAGGTTTTATTTTCTTCCATTTTGCCTTTAGAGTGGACCTTACCTTGGAGTTTTGATGGGCAAATTGTACATTAGCCGAGTTTATCAGCATATAAAAGGAATAAGATCAAGTTTTGCTTATGTATATATGGAAGTTGGTTAAT
>CM064974.1:68448137-68538408 GCA_032847665.1 Solanum chilense | reverse complement strand
TAGTAGTAGGGGATCGGAGTGTCACGTACCGTCACAAGAGGAAGAAAGATAATGAATCTTGAAAGATGTTAATATACTCAATATAATGAACCTAATTCCCAAATGAGTATGGCATTGAGGCTTGAGTCCTCATGGATGAACTTGGTGGTACTTATTGATGATTATAGTACTTGTTGTTGCTACATGTTGAGTATTGTAGTCGATTTATGATATTAACTGATATATACTGTTTTCTATTTTGAGTTGGCCGATGATACTTACTCAGTACCCGTGTTTTGTACTGACCCCTACTTGTTTGTTTCTTTCTTTGTTATTTGTGGAGTGCAGCAAACGCGCCGTCGTCTTCAACACAACCGTAATTCTAGCCAGTCTTCAATACACCGGACTTCAGGGTGAGCTAATGCTTCTAGCTTGGACCGGATCTTCTTCTTCAAGTCTTGATGCCTTGAATTTCCGGCATGGACTAGCTTTTTATGTATTTTAGTTTCTTAGATACTCTTAGATTAGTAATTTGAGGATAGATGTTCTTGTGATGATGACTTCCAGATTTTGGGGAATAATAATAATAGTTGTTGAGTTTTAAGTCTTCCGCATTGTATTTTGTTGTTAAATTGTTGGGTTTTGTATTGGTTGGTTCGCTCACATAGGAGGGTAAGTGTGGGTGCCAGTCGCGGCTCGGTTTTGGGTCGTGACAAAAACTGAAGACACTCAAGTTTCCTAGCAGATTTACTGTAATGATCCCATCAACTTATTCTTTTATCAAGTTAAAATAACAATATCCGATCCTTCAGGGTGGCCCAGTGGTTTGAGCTTGGGTCTTCCATGTTGGAGGTCTCAAGTTCGAAACCCCTTGCCAACAAAAACAAGGGGTTTGCCTTTTGTGTCGAGCTCAAGCTTGGTGCGGGTTACCTTTCCTATGTGGTTTGCGAGTTATTGCATAGGAGCAGGATTTCACCCTGTGCGCACCCAAAATGGTAGCGGTTACGGGTTTCCCTTGTCGTAAAAAAAAATAAAATATCCGCGTCTTAGAGTTCAGATGTATTTATTTGTTAAACTTTATACAAGTTTAAGTATCTACTCGTGCACGTGAGGTCAAGATAAATGACATGCTTATGTGTTATGTCTTTTACTTTGATTTGTCCATCTTAAATTTTGCATGTTCTTTAAGATATAGTGATTAATATAAATATATATATATATATATATATATATATATATATATATATATATATATATATATATATATATATTTTATCACGAGATACATATAATGTATTATTTTATATATATATATATATATATTTTATCACGAGATACATATAATGTATTATTTTAAGATTAGGATAAAATATTAAAAATAATATTTTTTATCTTGATACATGAAATATTTATTTTTATTATTGTGAATAAGTAAATTGGAGATATATAAGTGAAAATGACATATTGAAAGAGGGGAAACGAGTAGGAAACATAACTATAGGTGGACCACAATTCTCACTTGTCTTATCTTAAAAAAAATATTCAAATTAAATCGTGAATAAAAAATAATTTTATTATAACAATATTAATATTACGTTTGTACAGCCCTTAATAATTATGATAATTTTTTAGTATTTTATACTATAATTTAGAATTGAAAATTAATATCTTTAGCTCAAATAGAGTTTAGTAGTTGAAAGAATAATTTTGATTGTTATTAATAAAAAAATTGGTGAATTTAGTAAAAGTACACAAAAGAAAAAAATTCTAATCATTAATAAATAATAGTCTACCTCGCAATTTCGATTCGAGTTAGAACACATGTTAAAAAAACTATCAATTCAATTTCATAACTAATTGTTACGTTTCAATAAAATTCAATTCTGATATGAAAATTCAAATTCAAGTATAAAAATCGAAAAAAAATATAACTAATAATAGAGCATAATGAGGAAAACATACGACAAAATGAAGCTTGTTTTTTTTTTTCTTCTGCATTTTGTCTTTTTGAGACAGATTCAGATTTATCTCTTCTACGTTAAGCATTCTTACAATTATTCCTTTCAAAAAGTTCAACTCGTGACCAGTTTGATTTATCGACTTTCATGTTGGGTTTAAATTATAGTCACTCGGTTATTAATTATTTGTTTATTTTTAAATTGATCTATATATTAAAAAAATAATTAATATAATGAATTTATCATTTTACCTCTATTAATTACGAATAGAATGAATTAAAAATTAAAGATTTTCAAAAATTCTAAATTTTTCAATGTAATTAATTGAGAATATAATAAGTAAAAAAAAATAGTCCTTTCTTTATTTGTCAAAATGAACAAGTAATTAGGAATAACTAAAAAAGAAAAATTGGATAAGTAATTAGTGATCGAAGTAGTATATACTTACTATGTAGTAAGTAAATTTATGGACAAATAATCAAGTATACTCCGAACAATCTTAAATGATTTATAGATACTCTCCATCATACTTTTAAGACATTGGTGTCCATTTCGTTCAAAAACTAAAGCATATATGTCCTTCACTCTAACGAAAGACTATATAGAAATACGTGGCGCAATCTTATCCGTCGATATGATATTTAATAAATATCGGATCAGTGGATAGAATTGTGACACGTGTATGTTCGTTATTATATAAAGTATATATGCTCTAATTTTTGAACGACAGAGACACGAGTATTCCAAAACTATAACGGAGGATATCTTCCTACTATTTATGATAATTCAAAGTATATTTATCCTTTTTCGCTAAGTTTTTTTCACATGATGTCAATAGGTAGGAGCAAGTAGACAAACTTTACAGTACAACTATGGCCTATGGGGTCAATGGCATGTGTTTATGGTGTTAATAATTCAAATTTGCATCACAATCAGCCAATAATACTCAAAACAAAAGAACTTACATTTTCATATTTTCATGTAAAACAATTTTCTAAAATCTTTCTTTTTCTTTGCATAGGTGGGGATAACACAAGTTTTTTTTTAGTTTTTTTTTTGGTTACTTTAGGGAAACTATGTCTTCTACAGGACTGCTGTTAAATGCTCAAAATGATTATGTAAAGTTTTTTTTCCTTTTAGAACATACTTCTATTCATTTTGTTATTTTCATAATAATTTCCTCCTCTGTTTTGCTTGTTGTTCTTTTTTCTTTTTTTTTAAGGGGGTGGATTTAGGTAAGGGCCAAGAGGGGTGTGGGTTACAAAGATTGAATTTTTAATGAGGAAATTTCATAAATATCTATAATTTGAAGCATAATTATAGTTTGTAGTTATAGTTTGCTTAATTACGATTCATAGCTACTATTTTAGAGTATTAAAGTCTTGATTTTGATATCTTTTTAAGAGAGTTTTTGTTGTAGGTGGTGATAAATAATGGAGTTGTGGAAATAACTTGGACAAATCCAGGAGGAATTATCAAAGGGATAAAGTACAAGGGAATTGACAACTTGTTAGAAGAAAAGAATAAAGATTTAAATGGAGGGTAAGTTAGATAGAAGGTGTAATATGTTGTTTCTTGTGCTTCGATTATCATATTATTTTGTTGTAGTTCCTGTTCAGTGTCAGAGTGGGTAAAAGTCCCACATTGATTGGGGAATGGACCGGTGGTCTCCTTATATGAACTTGGGCAATCCTGCCCCTCATAAGCTAGCTTTTGTAGTTGAGTTACGCTCAGATGTCACATCCATTTATTCTTTTTTTGCTTTGGAATGTTTAGAAACAACCTCTGAGGTCCGTACACTCTACCCTCCCCAGACCCCACTATATGGAACTATACTGGGTATGTTTGTTGTTGTATAATCAAAGAAATCTGTCTTTGAGGATGTACAAAATCTGAGTCTGTGTTTGTATCATTTTATTTAAGATGATAATCCATGGTTTTTTTTACAACCACAGTTGAATAGGTAGTGATTTATCTGATGCTGTTGAAACAAACAGGTTTTGGGACCTTAACTGGAGCGAGTCGAGTAGTACAAAAACAAGGGGAAAGTTTGACACGTATGTATTCTTTACTCTCATCCTTTTCCTACGGTAAAAGTTAATGTTCACCCTTAAGCTATGTTGCTCGGACTTTTCAAAAAATGCCTGAGGTGAATACTGAAACCTCCAAAAGTAGTGCATTTTATAAGGATCCGACAGGGGTGCAAGCTCAGTTTTGGGAAGTCCAAGCAGTACAGTGAATTAACCGAGGTTAAGAAGTTTAGAGATTGCTTTATCATCCTTCTTTTCGTTTGTGTCGATTATTGATGCAGGATACAAGGGACAGATTTGCAAGTTATAGTGGAAAATGAGGAGCAAATTGAGCTTTCATTCACAAGAATGTGGAGTCCAGAAGTCCAGGGTGAACAAGCTCCTTTGTATATTGATAGGAGGTTCATGTCGAATTTAGATTGTTTTCTTCTAATCGTTTGAGTATAATTCGTCATTAATGGACTACTAGGGTTCTTAGTTACTGATACAGACTATTTGCAGGTTTGTAGTATTTCGTGATGTTCTGGGATTTTATTCATATGCCATCTTTGAGCACACGAAAGACATGCCTGCTTTCCACCTTAACACGACGAGAATTGCTTTCATGCTCAATAAAGAAAAGTAAGACTCTTTATAGCTATATTTGGGATGTAGTCTGAAATGCATCAAAATGTTGTTTCCTTGAGGATGTAAAAATGATGAAACTCTAACAAAATGAAATCGAAAACGGAAACAAGAAGTAACTGTCAATGATAACTTCTGGCATTTCCAGGTTTCACTACATGGTCATAACAGATGATAGACAAAGATTTATGCCTAGTGCAGAAGACCGACTTCCAGGTAGAGGCGAACCATTAGCCTATCCTGAAGCGGTTCTCCTTGTCGATCCTATTGAGCCAGAGTTCAAAGGAGAGGTATTATACTTGAGGGAATTTACAGCATTAAATGAGTAAGGCTGTAGTGTAAATTAGAGGTTATAGTGAACTTAATATACTGTCTCTTTTGGATCCCTAACTGCAGGTGGATGACAAATATCAGTATTCACTTGAAAACAAAGATAATCAAGTGCATGGATGGATATCTTTTGATCCTCCTGTGGGGTTTTGGCAAATTACTCCGAGCAATGAATTTCGAACAGGAGGGCCATTTAAACAAGATTTAACCTCCCACGTGAACCCGACCACCCTTGCTGTAAGCAGTGCTAATGTTTGTTCGATTATAAACAGATAACTGTAATCACATTTTCCGTGAAGAATATGCATTTAGTTCTTTTGTGATCCTCAGTATCCTCTATAGCGGTTGGCGAGCAATCAAAGGCATACAATAGTTTATATGAACACAATCACATAGTGAACTTTCGCAGACTTCATTCATATGATTACTCTAAACTATAACTCCCTACAAGTAATTTCTTTTTTAAAAAAAATTGCAGATATTTCTAACTTCCCACTATGCTGGTACAGAGCTTCTGGTAAACTTTGAAACTGGGGAAGAGTGGAAGAAAGTCCTCGGCCCCGTGTTCACATATTTTAATTCTATATCAGACAAAGACAATCTCTTTGGGATGATGCGAAAAGACAGGTCAGGAACAAAGAAAACATAGATGTTGAAATCACAAAAGTAAATCAGTATAGAGAATAATGATTCTTAACTTGACATAGTTTCACATTTTATATTATTCAGATGAACGAAGAAGTCGAATCCTGGCCTTACAGTTTCCCAACTTCTGAAGAATTTCCTAAGTGTGATCAAAGGGGCGTAGTTAGAGGTCGATTGCTTGTGCAAGACAGGTACCGTCCTCTCTTACCTTAATTCCACATTTTGCATTTCTAGGTTCAGTAACTATGTCGTCTGAGTTAGTCTTATGATCTTATGGACAGATACTTGAGCAAAGAAAATTTACCTGGTAAAGCTGCATCTGTAGGACTAGCAGCGCCAGGAGACGCTGGATCATGGCAAAGAGAGAATAAGGTACTTTTCTCTATCGCTCTGAATTGAACGAGAAACGCAGTGCCTTATAAGTAAACAAGCTCATCTAACCTGTATCATTCAGTTAAAACTACTAACAGACATGATATGCATAGGGTTACCAATTTTGGACTACGACAGATGAGGATGGCTGCTTTGTCATTAAGAACATACGTGCAGGGTCATATAATCTTTACGGAGTGGTGCCTGGATTTATCGGAGATTACAAGTATGAAGTTGTAATAACTTTAACAGAAGGTTCTATTAAGTAGCTGCAATTTCAATTAGAATCTATGCTGAAACTTTCTGAGTTATCAAATAACTTCTAACCATGATAATTCATATGAATGCAGGTTGTGATATTGAGCTGGGTGAGATTGTTTATGAGCCTCCAAGAGATGGTCCTACCTTATGGGAGATCGGTATCCCTGACCGCTCTGCTGCAGAATTTTATATTCCTGATCCAAACCCGAAATACGTTAACAAACTTTACCTAAATCAAGACAAGTGAGACCCCTATAGGCCCTTACCAACTTCTTAAATTTAAACAGGCTAACGTTTGTACAATTGGTAACTGAAAGAAAACATTCTGTCGTAACATTATGCCAGATTTAGGCAGTATGGTTTGTGGGAGAGATATGCAGAGTTATATCCCGAGAACGATTTAGTCTACACAGTTGGAGTCAGTGACTATCAGAAAGACTGGTTCTTTGCTCAGGTTAACAGGTACTTCGTCTAACATTTTCCCCAAAACTCATATTTCTTATTCATAAGTAATCGTAAAACTGTTGCTACTGATGACTTTCTTTAGACTCTCAAGTTATTCCAAGACTCCAAAGACATGATCAGTGTGTAAATACTTGTATGAGTAGGGAAATAGGTGACAATGTATATCAAAGTACTACATGGCAAATCAAGTTCAAGATTGGTAATGTAGATCAAGGTGGAACATACACATTGCGCGTAGCACTTGCAGCTTCTAATCATGCTGAATTGCAGGTATCATACAAATTTCTTACATAATGTTAAACATAAATTGAATTGGTTGGTGCCATTGTATTCACTTGAAACTAACATGAGCTGAAACTTTTTGTAAAAGGTTCGGATCAACGATCCAACAACAGATCCTCCCCTACTTTCAACTGGAGAAATTGGAGGAGACAATGCAATTGCAAGACATGCTATTCATGGGATCTATTGGTTGTTTACTGTAACGATACGTGGTTCTCTACTTTTGGGAGGAGAAAACACCATATTTTTGACACAAGCAAAGACAGCCAACGCGTTCCAAGGGATTATGTATGACTATATTCGCTTGGAAGGTCCCTCATGCCAGAACGGAAACCTCTGATTAATTCTTTTTCACCATATTTGTAAAGATTACATTAATTTGATAGAGACTTCTTTGTATTGAATGGCCTGAGGATTTTACTTGTCAATATGTGACTACCAGATTGGGAGACAAGTTTATATGCATCAAATAATAAAGGGAAAAGGCTTAAATATGTCATCGAGCATTTAGAAAAAGACTCATTTATATTCTCCGTTAAAAGTTTGACTCATCTATGTCATTGTTATTAAAGAAATGGCTTATCCATGCCATTTTTTTTAACTACTCAAACAACGTTTAACACTTCTCGGTTGAAGTTTTGGATCAAATGTACTATTTTTCCTTCTTCTTCTTTAAGAACACCAAGAACACACGAAGAACCTTAACTAACTCAGACTCCAGATTTATCTAAAACAAGCTTTGAAAAGAAGATTCAATCAAATTAATAATACTAATAGAGGGTGTTTATTTCCCTTACTTTCTGGTTTTTAACTCACAACTCATAAAATTATACTATAAGAACTACTGCATTTACCATTTTAAACATGTCATTCTATTGCTTTGCAGCAGCAATAGTGATTATGTACTGAATCTCCTCTGCTACTTCTTTCATCGAAGGCCTGCTTTGTCTTTTTTCCTCCAAGCAACTCACAGCCAGAAAACCGAGTGCCTTCATTGTCTCCAACTCCACGCTGCTTGCTCCCACCTTTAATGCAGGATCAACGGCATCCATTATTCTCTCTTCATCTACCAACCTTTGCACGTAAATAGCCAAGTTTACATCATCCTGTGGTCGACTAAAGTCTATTGCCTTTTGGGATGTCAAGAGTTCCAACAACACAACTCCGAAACTGTATACATCACTCTTGTCTGTCAATTGGTAGTTCCTGTAGTACTCGGGGTCAAGATAACCAAGGGTACCCTGAGCACAGGTGGACACATGACTCAGGTCTGTATGTGCTAACCGTGAAAGACCAAAGTCTGCCACCTTAGCATTCAACTTGTCATCGAGTAAAATGTTGCTAGACTTGACATCTCGATGGTAAATAGGAGAAACTGCAGAGAAATGCAAGTAAGCAAGTCCCTCTGCAGTTGCATGAGCAATGCTGAGCCGGGAATCCCATGCTAGAAGTTTGCGTTGCAAATACAAATGATCGCTAAGAGTTCCATTCGGGACATACTCATAAACCAGCAATGGTTGTTCAAGCTCAACACAACAACCTAGAATACGCACAAGGTTCTTGTGGTTAACCTGACAGAGTATTCTGACCTCGTTGAGAACTTGCTCAATGCCCTTAGTATTCCCTAGCTTGGCACATTTAACAGCAACCACGGTATCATCATCAAGTTTACCATAGTAAACTTCACCATAGCCTCCAGCACCAAGAAGGCGATCCGTAGAGAAATTGTTTGTTGCTTTCTTGATTTCTTTGCCTGTAAATAGCTTCGCAGATTTTACACCACCTGAGCTTAGAATATCTTCCCGTTCACGAGTAAGTCGATCTCGTGCTTCCTTAATTCGTTTCTGACGTCTGTACACAAAAAAAACAATTACTGCAGCAACCCCTGCCACACTCAGGCCTGATGTCAAACCTGCAAATCCAAGAAATGTTCAAGTATTTTTGGCGAACTCTTAAAAAGCAGATGATTTCAATTATAAGCTCCTCGAAGTCTCAAAATAGAGTAAAAAACGAATTGCTCGGGTGCGGGTGTTCGATACAGGTGCTGAGGTGCAGAGTACTAATCCTAAATTATAAGATTCAGGGATGGATCCAAATACAGGTGCAGAGATTCAGCTAAAAATAATGAGAGAAGCATAAAACGCACCCCTAAACTTGACGCAAATTATTAATTTCATTCTCAAACTATTGACGGTCTTAAAAACACCCCTTTATTTAACAAATCGAAGCTACATACACCCCGACCATGCAACATTACTGACATACATCCCTAAATTCTCGTCAAGTGTAAAGGCGCTTTCAACACTTCTCTCGATTTTTATTAAGAACCCCATGCTCTACAAAGGTTTGAGACCACTTGCTAAATCATGCTGCATATCGAAAGTGTATTGGGGGTATATTTAAGTTTATTTAGTCAAGTAGAGAGGCGTATTTAAGGCTGACAATAGTTTGAGTATGAAACTAATAATTTGTGCTACGTTAAAAGGATATTTTTGAGACTTTATATGTCTAAGTTATGAGACATTACGTGGAAAACTTAGTTATTTCAAAAAAAAAATATTGATCAAGAAGAAAATTTTATAAGGAGATAAAAGAAAAAAAAAACTATCATACGAATTTCTTTATACAGGTTCATTTAAATTTATTCCGTTAAACTTTGGTTTTTATTTTTATCACAAAAATCATTATATATGCCCCAGAATTCTCCGCCAATATTGGTAAAAGTATCCAAATTTGATTGATCGAATCCGATATGAATCCCACACTCACATCTTGTGGGGATAAAAAATGAATAATCCAAACAACTTAAATAAAAACAAAGTAATAATGTATACTAAATGTGACACATTATACAATACCTGCTATGAGTGCAGTGTGGTCTCTACCACAACCATCACGATCTTGGCATGTCACATCTGCGTATCGAGTTCAGAAATAGTTATAACAAAATCACATCCAAATTGGAATCGAAAAAATAATTTTCTAGCCTTTATATAATCACATTATATGTTATTTTTAATCGGAGATCTTTATTTTTATATTTACAATATCTAAAAAGTCTCTTTTCTCTTTATAATAAAATAAAATTTACCTTGGGCACATAACGCTGCAATTGGGTCCCAATGAAACCCGGAATGACAAAAACATCTGTTAACACCTCCATTCGAATTCGGGTCGGGTCCACAAGTCGAATCAGAATCACAATCGGACTGACCCGTACAAACCGGCTCCGGTGGTGAAACCCACTGCAATTCAATCCCGGCTTCCGGCCATCTACTAACCGGTAACGATGGATTCAAATTAACAAAACTCCGGTAAGCCCGACAACCCGATTCCCTAACCCGAATCATATACGACGTGGACGATCCACCTGCCCTAAACGTACAACAAATCGGCGCGTTCCTACACGCGCCAATAGCTCCACCATTTTCAGAAGTTCCATTCAGGTAAGTATGACACAAACTCTGAGAAGTGCAATTAAGCGGAGACGCAAGCAAACTCTGAGAACAGTTCAGGTAAACGATCGTGTTGCTGCTGGTAATGTTGAAAGGAAGAGATGAATTCAACTGAACACCGACGGTAGAAATGTCCTGGGTGATGCAGGTG
The DNA here is from genome assembly GCA_032847665.1 of Solanum chilense. NCBI lineage: Eukaryota > Viridiplantae > Streptophyta > Magnoliopsida > Solanales > Solanaceae > Solanum > Solanum chilense. The sequence goes on along the minus strand of CM064974.1, from coordinate 68,527,856 downwards.
TTGGATAGAAACGGCGATGGTTCGATAGTAAGTGTCTGCGTATCGGGAGAAATTGAACTTATCGGATATGAATTGTTCAACGTATCGAAGAACAGTCGATTACTGCAACGTATTTTGTAAGATTGGTCGCCGCAATCGGGGCCAGTACTGAGTGGGTAAGGAACTGGAGAAGATCCACAGTCAGAACAACGACGAGCAGAAAGTACTGCAGGGGTGGTGCAGATTAGCAGAAGCAGGAGGAGCAGGTTAGCCATGACTTTTTTTTTTTTTTTTTGAAAATGAAGAAGGGTGATGAATTATTGATTGATTTTTATAGTAAATTTATTTTTGTTATTTTATTTTATTGGTCAAAGAAGTTGCAGTTGTTTATAGAATTTTTTTATATTTTTGGTATGAAATAAAATTTTGAAAGATAGTGGATGAATATTTTAAAGATTTGGAAGATTCTTTAAACTTTTGACTTTGACTTTTATTGTGATAAAGATTTATCATTTTTTTTTCTTAAATTAGCTTAAATATATTACTGATGAAATAATGACATTATCTTAATTTGGAACAAGTTTTTATGATTTTCCTTTAAAAAGTAGAGTTTTAAAATCTTTTTAGTTTCTTTTTCTATATTTGCATCTTGAAAAAGAACGTAAATTGAGCCCTACATCATTCTGTGTCATCGTTTGTCTTTGTCATACTTATCCTGCTAAATTTGTATAATATTTGATTGTGAAAAAAAAAATTAAGCGGATAAGTAAATATGTACTAGTTAATTAGCTAATATAGTTATAATTTAAATTAATTATAACTTGCAGCTTATTTTAGTTGTAATTACGTTATTTCTTTCCTTTCTATTGCATTTTTCCTCTTTTATATATAAATATAAATTATACATATGCGTATACAATTATATGACAAATACACAAATACAATAAATTTCTCTTACATTCTGTGTCCTCTCTTGCTCATCTCTCCGCTTTCTTTCAATCTCGTTAGTTTGATACACAGATATATATGTATACATGTTACATATATATTATTATCTGACAGATATAAATACATAGTTTATCGCTTCCTACTCTTTGTCCTTACTTGCTCGCCTCTCTCTTTTCTCTTTCAATTTCGTTTGTCTCTCTCCTTTATCTAACATGTAGCTATGAATTGTATTAGCAAATTATAGTTATGAAGCATAATTCAGTTATTTTTGAATAGTTATATGCGAAAATTCCTTGTTATTTAGTATGGTTAGATTTGAGTAAGATTTATTGGAACGCGCTAACCCTTCTTACACTTTGTTTGGATCATTGTTACTGATTGTTTCATTATGTATTGTATTGTATTGTATTGTACTCTATTGTATGGTAGATACAATGTTTGGTTAGATTGTATTGTTGGTTGTTGTTTAGTAACATTTTAAGTGTTTAGTTTGATTGCATCATACTGTATTGTAATTTATAAATTTACTTAAATATCCTTAATTATACTAGTGTAGGAGGTTTGACTAAATTTAAATAATTAAAGTAAAGGGTAAAATAGTATTTTTGAAATATTATGTAAAGATATAATCGAAAAAAGAAATTAAGTAACAATGGGAACTCACCAAATTGGTTGTTCCATAAAATAGGAATTTTTATTGTTACGTAACAACGAAATTTAACAATACAGTACAATACATTTTAAATAATAATTAAAACAAATATCATATATAACAACGATATAATACAATATAATAGTAACAATGATCCAAACAATATAATTATATGTTGCTATCCCAAAGCACTTAACGGATGAAAAGCCATTGTTATAATATTAACATTATCGTATTTAGTTTGATTTAACTAACAATTATGTTCTTCAATATATATAAGCAGAATTTAAATTTGTATAAAATTCAATAATGAGATACATGTTCTATGAAGGGTTTGATGTGACAATTCACGTCTAACATGTATTATGTCACGTAAAACATGTATGTCTATTTGTTTAAGTTTATACAAGTTTAAATATACTTATTGATTTTTTCGACAAGTGATCATCATCTCTTTTTATTTAATGACTAAGGATACCCGCAGCCTCTACGCTTTGGGTGCGCACATCTCTTTTTTTAAATGACAAAGGAACCCCGCAGCCTCTACCCTTTGGGTGCGTACAGGGTAAAAACTCCATTTCCATGCAATAGCTCGCAAACCACATACGAGAGGTAACTTACACTAGGCAAGCCCGATGCGACGAGCTCGATCCAGAAGGCAAAACCATTGCTTTCGCTGGCAAGGGTTTTCAAACTTGAGACCTCCAGCATGGAAGTACCAAGCCCAAACCACAGGGTCATTCCGAAGGGTAATTAATCATCATTGGTTTAACCGTTAAGATTTAATACAAACAAAATCATTGAAAACCACTTGGAGAAAAACAAGGTGACAAATCAAATGAACCATACACATAAGTTTACAGATTGCATCAGACGCAAAAGCAAATTACATACTCTCATTGTAGAATAATCGTGAGTTTGAGTCAATCAGAACTAAAAGTATGAAACAAAAGTTTAAATCAAGGACTTTATATACTCAATGATATAAATATAATTATTTAATTATCATCGAATTGTGTTAAGAAAAAAACTCAAACCCTTAAGTACCGATAACCAATAATAGAAAAATCAAAATCATTACCTAAACCAATAAATCAATAATCCATTATTGATAATAACTCTGTTACAGTTTGAACTATCAATTTTAATTCAATTTTGAAAAGTCCTAGTAGAAAATTTATCCATTAATAATGAAAATTACATTAACATTTTAAAAAAACATTTAAGATTTAAATATCCAAAATCTCATTAAATTTTAGTCAAATAAATATACAAAAATTATTTTTAAAATCTATAGTCGAAATAATTTATCAAATTATTTATAGCCTATTCTACCATATTGAGAAAACAAAGGAAGGGTAATTTCGTCATTTCAATTCACAATTTCACCGGTCGCCTATATAAGCCATTCCCTACGAATATTAGGGTATAAAAAGCCCCAAATTACTTTCCCTCTCTTCAAACAAATTCCTCTCTCCTCTCTCTCTTTCTCTCTCGTTCTTCAATCGTAACTCTCCTTTCTCCCTTAATTTACCTGAATTCATAATTCATCAATTGAATTTGTTTGTATATAATTGAATCATATTGTTTTTTGGTTGAAAAATCTGTGTTTTTTTGTGTGTGCTGATTGTTAATTTTATTTGCAGATCTCGAAAAAAGGACTCAAAAATGGCGACTTTTGAGCTATACAGGAGGTCGACGATTGGGATGTGCTTGACTGAAACACTTGATGAAATGGTATCTAATGGAATTCTTAGTCCGGAGCACGCCATTCAAGTTCTCGTTCAGTTTGACAAGGTTCTTTTTTTTTCAACCTGGATCTAAGATTTTTAAGTGGATGTACTGTTATTTTGTGGCTGTGGGTACAAAATTAAATAGAAATTATGCTGTACTTTGGTTTGGAGATTGTTTAACTATGTATATGGTGTAAGTTTAGTGCGATGTGCCCAAAACCCACTGCCCAAGCATGCCATATTTCATTGCATTTAGCTCCTGTTTGGCCATAGATTTTGAAGTTCAAGCTTGAAAAATTGAGTCTTTGAAGTTGTGATTTTTGGAATTTGAAGTTGGGTTTGGATATGCATTTCGTTTGGAATTTTTTTTTGAAGCTTTGTGAGTGTAAATTCCAGAAATCCAAAAACTAGTTCTGGGGGCCTAGTATAGGTCCATAGATATTTGGAATCCTATTCTGGAGAAATGTGAAAAGAAATTAACCAGATGGAGATCACAATATCTATACTTAGGAGGTAGACTAACTTTGATTAACTCAGTCTTAGATGCCCTCCCTACGTATATGTTATCTCTCTTTCATATACCCCAGTGAGTAGTTCAAAGGCTGGATAAAGTCAGAAGAAACTTCTTGTGGCAAGGTAATAAGGAAAGGAAGGGTTTTCATTTGGTCAAATGGAAGAACATTATCAGAAGTAAAGAACAAGGTGGACTAGGTATCAAGAACCTTAAATCCCAAAGCAAAGCAGTCAAGGTCAAGTGGCTATGGAGGTACCATCAGGAGGACCAAGCCCTCTGGTACAGGGTAATCAAGAGCAAGTATGAGCAACTGAACACATGGGTAACTAAAGAGGTCAACCACCCCATATGGTATTAGCCTCTGGAAATCCATTAGAATAATCTGGCAGTTCCTCAGTAATCAATTAACTGTCAAAGTTCGAAATGGTAGAAAAACAAGTTTTTGGATTGATAAATGGGTGGGTACTGTGAGCTTTAAAGATCTCTTTCCCGACATCTTTGTTTTGGCTCAACACCAAGAGAAAACTGTTGCTGAAATGTGGTCACCACAAGGATGGAATATGATCTTTAGAAGAGACTTGAATGACTGGGAAATTCCCAGAATGATTGAACTTTTCAAACTACTGGAGAGTTTCCAAGATATCCAACCAGGTGAAGACTATTTATGGTGGCATGGGCACAACGAAGGAAGATACAGGGTGAATGAAGGATATAAACAAACAAGTCTTATGGAGAATCAAGATTTCAAATGGCCTTGGAAGCAAATTTGGAGAGTCAAAGTGCCACAAAAAGTGGCATGCTTCCCCTGGCTGCTAGCCAATGAAGCAGTTTTGACATTGGACAATGTGGCCAAGAGCGGTATATCTTTATGCAACAGATGCTCCTTATGTGGTAAGGATACAGAGACAGTAAAACACCTCTTTCTACACTGCAATTTCACTGTTCAACTGTGGCAGATTTTTCTTAATCTAAGAGGCATTTCCTGGAGTATGCCTAGTAAGATTGATGAGACTCTTTTGTTGGGAGGAGGCTGGAGTTGAGGCTACAAACAGAGAAAGATGGAGGATAATACCTGCTTGTATATGGTGGACTATATGGAGAGAGAGAAAAATGATACATGTTTTGAAAATAGGGACAACAACCTGCAGGAAGTCAAGCTAAAATGTATTTTGTTGTTCTGTTTTTGGTGTACAAATGTCTACTCCAATGAGACTGAGTCAATCATAGATGGTTTAGGATCCATCTAGTTCCTGGTTTAGCATTGGAAAGACTTCAATCTTTTTCTTCTTTTTGTAAATATGGTTTTTCAGTACTACCCAAGTACTGACTGAAATACAATGTTACTAGTGTCAAAACAAAAAATCCAAAAACTAGTTTGAGCTATTTTTTGGGAACTAATAGAAATTGCATCCACTACTGTTTTGTGTTACTGGGTTCATAGGTGAATGTAAAATTATATTTTTTCAGACAATGGATCAACTATGTATGGTCCAAGTTTATTACAATAGCTCTGCATCTACCTTGCATTAAGTGGTAATCTATTTCTGTAAGAATATACCGGCCTTGATGTGCATGTATATATGTGTACATATTAATAAAATAATCTAGTTCTAAAGTCATGAGTAATAGTTAAAAATACTTTTTTTTTGGCTATAGGCCATTCTTATCGCTTTTGTTGTTGCATTGCAGTCAATGACTGAAGCTTTGGAGACTCAAGTAAAGAGCAAGGTTACTATTAAGGTACTTATAATTTGTTTTTTGTTCGTGTCTGTTTGTCTGTCAGTTTTTATATCCATATTATGAACTCACAACGATTATACTTCATTGGATCAGTTTCATGATTTGCATAATTAAGAATCATGGACTCCTTTTTGGCTTTCTGTGTCTTTTTTATAAATTTGATAACTTATTAAATGATCCAATTTACTAGTAGCATGGTTGAATATGTCTCTGTTAGTTTTATTTAAAAGATTAGAAGATGAAGAAGCTGATTGAATCATACATGTGTCTGTTTACATCCGTTCAGACGAGGCGACATCCCAAAAATGCTGCCTTGTCATCAATGTCAGTAGATAAGCAAGCGTTACTTTTTGTATAGTGATGGAAATGATGTCTGTGGAAAGAATGATCTTTAGCCTGTTACTTAGAAAATGCTACAGAAGTACTGTGACAGAGGAAAACATCTCTTGAAATTTTAAGCTTGTCTCATTCTAAGATCTACAGTATCTTAGCGAAATTACTCTGGTCTTTCAAACCAATCTCCCAAAAAAATAAAACCGAAGGGAAAAGGTGCTTTGGTCTCAAAATTGTCAATTTAGAAACAACTTTTGATGGTCTATCCTGCTGGATTTGTGTGTTGTGTTCTTATAGAGGCTATTATATTTGAGATATAGCAGTCATTCTCAGATCTTTTCCTTTTCATTTAAATTATAATAAATCAGGCACATATTTGTAACGTTTCCTTTGTCTAATAACATTTAAAAGGGACCTCTGACCTCTCCAATGTACTGCAGTTGCAAAACTTGAGGTATTCTGCTTGAATCATGCACATTCCGATCGATTTGACTGAAGCTTATCATCCTCTAGGAAAAAACAAAAATATTGAAGAGGATAGAGGATTAATCACTATTTTTATCCCCGTCTTACATGATATGACTGATGTCATAAAAATCTAGGAGACGAGTTTAGTTATCTTCACAAAGGAGGAGTTCTGTTGCCAAGTGATTGCAATCAGACTGAGGAAGCTGATTTTGTTGATTTGCTTGTTCTCTGCAATAGTCATCTGTAACACAACCGTATGTAGTACACCCAAATTATGTCTCCTGACAATCAGGAGTCATGAAAATCCAACTAATGTTTTCTTTTGGGGGATGGAGGTGGAGGTGGAAGGTATCTTAAGTAGTTAAATGAGCAGCAGTCTAGTGGATGATTCCTCAGTAGCTGAGCTTGAATTAGAAGAAACATTGTTGTAAATATTAACGGCAACTTAGGAGTGCTTCCCTATGAGAAAAGCAAAATATATAAACAAGTTGCTCCCCCACTAAAATACAACAATCATTCAAGATCTGGTACTTTACTAGAAATAAAGTAATTTTACTAGCTAATACTTCTTGATGACAAGAAAGACATGACAGCAAGATTTGAAGTTGTTGTTGACAAGTAAATTTCAAATCACAGAGGTCATAGTACAATTTGTGTTTTAAAATTTACTTGTCGACAACAACTTTAAATCTTGCTGTCATGTCTTTCTTGTCATCAGGAAGTATTAGCTAGTAAAATTACTTTATTTCGAGACAGCAGCTTCAAATCTTACTTGTCGACAACAACTCCTGAAGTGTAAGAGACAACCACCTTTCAGATTGATTGTATGAAGTAAAGTACGTTAATATGTAGAATCCTTTGATAGCTACTGTTTTGCTCTTAATCTCCCTGTACTCATTCCACTCCCTTGTTTATTCTATTATCTTTACACAACATGTCTCTCCACTTACCATGAGGCCATTCAAATTTATGAGTAGAAAGGTATTGTGCAACTTGAAAAGAATTGATAGAAGTATTCACAACCTGTCAAAAAGCGAGTGCCTTTCACCAGAGTCGAGTATTTGGCACATGGTCGTCCGTTGCGTGCTAATTTTGTCTTTAGCTTATAGCTTAGTATGTGGTGTTTGGGCCAATTTGCCCCCTGGACTATTCCACCTGGTTACATACAACTCCTTTTTTTGATAATGAGGTACATACAACTCCTATTAATACAGGTACCAGGTACTGCCTATAAGGCTTAGACAGATAGGATTGAATCACTTAGCTTGCCTCGATTGGGATTTTAATTGTGGTCTTCATTCCATCTTTATTAACAGTTGACCTCCAGGTCTCACTTTTTAGTGCATTGGAAGTTTGGAACCCATATGTTATCAAATACATTATGTTAGATGTTAAAATATGCACAACTGTTTCCGCAAGTGGGTTAGGTGTTCAAGAGGGTGCTCAGATTTCATTAGTTGTGAAATGAGATCTTATGTTCTTGCTTTCTGTAACCTTGAAATTGAGCATAGGGCTTCTATTAATAGGTCCGTCTTTTGTCATCTCTTTGATTTTGCTATACTATCAATGGTCAAAGCTTATTTTTGAAGAATTCTATCCTCTTGCCAGCAATTTTTGTCTGTTGGGTATCTCTACCCTTTTTATTTGTTTTTTTCCGTCCTCCTTTAACTACTACTGAATTTTGGCTGTTCGCTATTATGTAATTGCTTCAGTTATATTCTTCTCTTAATTTGAGCAACTATGGTTGCAGGGACATCTTCACACCTACAGGTTCTGTGACAACGTGTGGACTTTTATCTTACAAGATGCTGTGTTCAAGAGCGAGGAATGCCAGGAGACTGTTAACCGCGTTAAGATTGTGGCATGTGACTCAAAGCTGCTCACACAGTGAGAAGACAGCCGATTGAGAGAATTTTCTGTCTGTTACTGATTTCCATTTCTATAATTAATGTAGAAATCGACATATGATAACTCTGAGAGAAGAGAGTGGAGTGTAGGTGTGGTTATATCCATTCTGGGTATATTCCCAGGGCTGTTTAACACCCCTATATTTTGTACAAACCAGCAAACATCAATAGCTATCCGTAGTCAAACTGTTATGTTTATGATGCCAATGTATTTTACTATGGACCTTTTGTACAATGTTGAACTTTAGTATTTCTGACATTTATATGAGCTCAAGAATCTAATCTCTTTTTTTGATGAAGCAAGTAATTTCATTGATGGCATCAAGTAGATGCAAAAAGTTACAGAACCGATACACGAGAGGCTATTCTAAGACCAGGGAGCTAACAAACTGAATAGCTTGCTTTGTACATGTATTAGCATGTAAATGAATACACATTCAACACCTGAAAAACTCCATGTATGGCGAAAGGGAAAGTTGTTTTGACTCACAAGTCTGCATGGACATCATATGCATCATCGCCAAAGCTTTTCAATGTCACTGTACTCGCGGGTTTTTGGCCAGAAAGCCTGGAAAGTATCAGCCTTGCAACATTTTCAGCAGCAACAGCACTTGTTTCTATGGTGCTAGCTGCATTCTCAAAAGCATTCACATAGTACAAGTGCTGACCATCCAAGATAAACGGTGCAAATACCTCAGGAGCATGATAATGCGGGTATGCACCCCAGTCTATCTTGATTGTTTCGTTTCTCACACTGAAAATCTGGTCTAACAAAACATCATCAAGAGGTTTACGCGAGAACACCTTGTAGGACATATCATTCTCGTTATGTTGCTTAAGAACTGAAATACTCGAAAAAGGAACATCAGGAGTCTCAACAGTGCCCACCAGTTGTGGAACTTCTGATACCGAACTTAAACCAAAATATGCCGGATTCAATAGACCTCTGATGAATGTAGTATATGTGTGCTGTAATTTCCTCTCCGGGATTGATATTCCGGGAAGAAATTGAATGTTCACCTCATCCAAAGGTGTAGCTACAACTGTTATTTCACATTGATAACTCTTTCCCTTTGTGGTATTGAGTTGATATTTTTGCTCTATGGATGAAACTGATTCTACTTCTTCATCAAGATGTATTTCGATGTTTGAATAATTGATCAAACCAGCAGCCAGTTGCCAATTTCCGCCTTCAACTGACCATACACCTGAATCAGATCCAGCTAACGAAACAGCTCCGGCAAGTCCACTGATGCTGATACTTTGCCCGTAATTGATTCTGGTAATAACCGTGACTAGTTCTTCAATGATCCGAGGAGAAAAACGAAGATCGAGTAACTCCTCCTGTAGAGTTCTTCTCGTCAAATTGTAAAGCCCAGACCATTTAAGCATCTCTTCCACAGTTTCGAACACTGGCCGTGACTCAAAATCTTCATAATACTTCAAAAAATTGTCCACGGTGTTATCGACGAATTTGTTCAAGCTAAACAGAGAGAACCCGTAGCGAAAGAAAATTAAGACCGAATTAGCGAAGGACACAAGGCGTTTGATAATAGGGAGATCCGAATTGATACTTAGGGTTTTGAAAACGAACTCCCGTCCGTTCCAAATACCAAAACCCGAATCAGATTCAGAAGAAGGAGGTCTTCGGACAGAGAGATATAAAAACTTAGTGTAATTCAAAGTATGGTAGTTCTTCGGATGAAGAATAGATGCACCAGCTTCGAATGTCTCCCCGGCGAGAGTCACCGTGGCCGTGCGTCCTCCGACGTAAACATTCCTCTCGAAGATTCTGATTTTCCCGATTACGGAGCTGGAATAGTTCCGGAGGAAGTGCGCCACTGAGGACCCACCGATTCCACTGCCGATTATGCAGACAGTCGGAGATGATGATTCCAAGTCAACGGCGACGGTTGTGGCGGTGGAGATGAGTACAAGTGACAAAATCAGGTAGAGATTCTTCATTCTTGCTTTGTATTTGAGCTTTTTCCTTTTGCTTAACAATGGAGAAGTTTCGAAGTAGACGAATAGATTTTGTCGTGTTAGAATGAATGGAGAAGAAATGGATAAAAGTCAACGTAAATTAAGCGATAATGTTTTCTAAAAAATGGATTTGAATTATATTTAGCATAATAATACATCAATGTAAAGTCTTTAGCTTATTTGACATTTACGTTCTCTAATTTTGGACGTAAATAAATAAATATGTGTATTGCATAATATATGTTAGATAACGTGTCTATTTGTGTAATTTTTATTCAAGTTTCAGAATATATTTATGCATATTTAAAATTAAAAGACATAAATATCAGTTGTGGTGCTAAGTTAAAAGACATGTTCATATATTATGTCATGTATTTATTTAACAATTATTTTGGCAATAAAAATTATTCATTTTAATAAATTACAAACTATTAGTGAGAACATGTCGCGTCATATCGATCACCAAAGCAAATAGGAACAAGCTCAATGTTAACCCCTAGTGCACCCCATCTCGACTGGAAAATGTCTCGAGCCTCCTTCCATTGTTCTTACTTGAATCTTGGCTCAATTACCACCCTAATGTTAGTAGTGCACCTTTAGGTTGTAAACATCACTAAAGGAGAGTTCACTCAGACGTCGGCCTTTTCAAGGTTAATAAACATCACATGCAAAATTCTTTTTTCCCTCTCTCTATATTTCTTCATTGATCTTCTCACAAGATGAATGATTTCTATAGTTGAACGCATGACATGAATTTAAACTAGTTTTCGAAAGTTAACACATCACTCATCACAATCATTCCCATAACCTTTTCCTAACCTTTCAAGGTATGCTCAATAGCTTAATATTTCTACAATCATTGCAGGTCTGTATATATCTTTATTTTTGCACAACATAATTATTATATTCTACGTCTAATTGCCATACATGTTAGCCATCTTGAAAATAAACTAATCAACCTAGTCAGTTATTTTAGACCCGCCTTATATGTGGTTTTTCAAACTTCTATTATTTTTTCATCTGCTCCAATCGCTCTACCATGATACACATAACATTCTTAACCTCCTCAACCTTTAGAATCCTACAATATCATATCTTGCCGACTCTTTGAGTTCTCTAAAGCTATTGCTTTTACCCCTATGATTGTTGTTTACTACAAAATTTGCCCCTCGAAACTCCTAATACCTCATATTTAAATTTTTATGTCAAGCAAGTGAAACCAGAACTTTTACAATTCAAAATTTTGTGCATGATTCAAATTTGAGAAATATTATTCATTATATTTTTTATTCAACAATATATTACTCGTCATTATCCAAAAAATACAATTTTGCCCTTAAATCTTAAAAATCACATCCGAAAGTGAAATTTGAACATTTTTATGAAAGAACATAAGTACATGACATTAATCTATTTCAAGTCAAAATTTTGCTGATAACAAATAAAAACAAAAACAAAAAAATTTTGGTATAATAAGAGATAAAATTGAACATGCTATATAGTATAATGAGACTAATTTGGATTTCCCAAATTATATATTCAATCGATAAGTTATCTAAAAAATACTTTCACAAGCCAAACTTAATAATAAAAATATTAAATAATTTCGTGTCGTAATATCTTTTAATTACATATTGAACAAAAAAGTAATTGCAAAACTTTTTTATTTTTCAAAAAAATATTTTCCATCGCACCCAACACACCGTTAGTATGTGTTTAAACGTAGCAAATTGAAAAAAAACTTGTCACTGTTTTTTTTCTTTTTTTGTGTATGCAAATATGGCGGATCGAACTCAATTCCTTTTACGTCTGTCTCCTATAATCACTCCCATTGACCTTTTCTCATCCTCCTTCTACTTCGCTTCTATGTCAATTTCTCCCTATTCTTCTTTCTTTCTACTTCAATTTCCAACTCCAATTCATTTCCTAATCTTTTTTTCGTCAAAATGCAGAAAAATAGCGTATTGAGATTGATTTTTCTGCTTTGAATAATGATTTATCAGTGAGATAAGATATCAATTTGATTCGATCCGCCATGGCTGCTTCTTTGGCTAAGTATATGTTCGGTTTCTTTGTTGTATCAGCTATATTATGGAGTATAATCAAGTAAGTCAAATGCATTTCAAATTAAAATTTTCAGTTTCGACTGTGTTTGCTTTATATTATTGATTTTTTTCACGAGTATATGCTTTACTTGAGTCGACTGTCTATTTGAATGTGTATACTCCACCCTTGTCAGACAGCACTTACGTGATTACATTAGGAATAATAATAATCAACATACATAATACATAAATATATCTTTTTAACTTGAATTTAGATGACGATTAGTATACACTTAAACTTATATAAAATTGAATAGCTAGACTATGTATCAACGTGGCATAATACATGCAGGACTCCAAGTAGGACATAAAAATATATTTCTTTGATAACCAGAGATTTCATTTGAGTTAGCTGGTGCAACCCAATAGTATGGCCCCATCCTCTATCCGGCTCACTCCAAATTGCCTTGTATCAACAGTTTCCAAGTGTTTTTATTATTTATGACGGTAGTGTTTCGGACAACTTACATGAACCTTGACTATCCCGCCCTCCCACTATCACAAGTACGAGGTAATTCTGCCCACTAAGACAGGGACATGGGAAGAAATCGTCTAGTAGTTTTTGCGTTCGATGAAATTTGAACATTAGAACTTATAGTTCTCCTCCCACTTCATTCTCCAGTAGGCTACATTCTTGAATTCATCATCCCACATGTCTTTATCACTGAACCTAAATAATTGAAAATATATTTGTAATATAAAAACATACTACTATAACTTATAGTACTCTCATCAACTTAAAATCTGCTAATTTAATTGGTTTCTTTATATGAAGGGACTAATTTATGAGTTTACTCGGAAAATTGAAAGGATTGACCCTAATAGTGCACGTCATCCTTTCTGAAACAAAAACAAAGGATTATATATCTTTCTACCATCAGTTAAACTTTAAGGTTGTGCTAGTGTTTTCTTGAAAAATACTAGAGAACTATAATCCATTAGTTGAATAATTGAACTTTGGTGGTTGTGCTAATGACACTCTAGAAGCATATCAGACACTAGTACATGTAGCAGATAGGATATAGTTGTTGCAATCCATTCACATTTCTCTTCTAATTAGTCATTTTAAAGAATGGTTTTGTTGAGTGTAAGACTCAACTTAATTGGGTTAGATTGATGTTTTGATGATATGCTTGTCGTTTGCTTCTTTTTGGTGCAAAATATTGAGTCTTAGTAGTGATTGCAGAAGATTTCCGTTCTTTTTATTGTCAGCATCAAGCAGTCTAGTTCTATCCAAATAAATATTGTTAGCTAAAACATTCGAGTGTCCCATTTTGGTCAATCTTGAATCTGTGAATCTCGTTTTTCTTTTCTTCAATATCTTTTTCCTTTTACATTTATTGAATTATTTTTTGTCCGTGTTCTTTATGCATTTCTTTCTCAGATTTTCTTCCAGGTTGTTCAAATGGATTTTAAGCCGAGTCATGAAAGCCTCCGTTTCATTCCGTGTTGGAGGATGTAATTGCTTGAGAGACGTGGCGGTGAAGTTCAACAGGGTCCGTTGTTTCTTTTATCTTTTTCCCTTTTTTCTTTTTCAGTTTGATCTATATATTATTGTAGTGATTCCAATTGTCTTTGATATTGTGTTTGTTTGACTGAATGGTTTTAAACTCAACGAAATCTATATTTTGTTTTTTGTTTATATTTATTCTCTTAGCTGACTATTTTGACGTCATGCATAGTTTCCAACTACATACTGCTTGTTGTCCACCTTTCTAGGTGATGTACTTCTTAAGAAGTTGGTTAGAAGAGTAGATAATATGTAAATTAGAAGTTCATTTGGTTTAGCCTTGACAGCATAATTACTGATTTTAGTTTTCACCTTAGGCTAATATCCTAGCTAAGACTGCTATAAAATTTATAACATATATAATCTTACATTTAGGACTTAAGTAGCAAGTTTTTGATTGTTTTGGCCTTCAGTAGCATGTTTTTGATTGTTTACTTGTCAAGGCAAGTAGGCAACAATCCTTGCAAGATATTCTATTTAACCCCGAGTCATAGATTACTTAAAATCATTATTCTCATTGTGATAACTGATAATTTTCAGGGTGCTGTTGAGAGCATATCCATCAGCGAAGTCAGACTCAGTATTCGACAGTCCTTGGTTAAGAATGGGGCTGGTTTGATTTCCAGGGATCCTAAACTACATCTGTTAATATGTGGACTAAAAGTTGTAACGAGGGCTTCAAATAAAAGCGCAAAGAAAACAAGCTCAAAGAGAACAAGATCTCGTAAACCTCGGAAATTAGGTAGAGGGAAGTGGATGATTATAGCTAATATAGCCAAGTTCTTGTCGGTTTCTATAACTGAGACGGCTGTAAAGGTAAGTCTGGTTTCAATCATCACACTTGATCTTCTGGGCGTTTAATTGTTTTACTTGCCTTTTCTTCCACCATACTGTTGCACCAAAAACTCCATCAGATTTTCTTTTGCATTTATGTTTTTGTCAAATTTATGACTTTGTAATTGTGCATGCTGAAAATACTTATTACAAATTTGAATAATCTTTCTATTCACTGAGATTTTTTCTTTATGTGTGAGAGGTAGTAACAAAGCCAGGATAGTAATTGCTTTTGCTTGTAGAGTATACTACTTCCTATCTGTTGAATTTACACATAGTAGGATTCAAACTGTAATGCATACAAGAATTCAGTTGACGTATACCTTGGAGATCAAGGTTCAATTCCCAATAGAGACGAAAACTAGGTGACTTTTTTCCATTTGTATAAGCTTTAAATGACAGAATTACACAATATCTGTGGTGGTGGGAAATAGAAGGTACCCGATGAATAGTCGAGTGTGCGTAAGCTTGCTCAGACAATACCGTTATTTAGAAAAAACAAAAGAAATCAGTTGAAGTATATAATTGGCTGATAGGAACATAGTAAATTTTTGTGTTAACAGATGTGACAATAAATGTGAAACTAGATATCCTACTAATATTAACCTGAATAAAGTAATCTGCAACTTGTGGCTAATATTTAAGAATTTATATGAGTTCCATTGTAGCGTGTTGACATGTTCTATACTTTAATATGAGGATGTAGCCAGACCAGTTTCAGAAGGGCAGCATTTTACAACTTAAGGCAATTTTTGGGGATATTGTGGGACTATATGAAGTAAAGGTAAATATTCAGTCGGTGCAAACTGAGAAGAGCTTGCAAGGAAGTTGCTTTAAGAGTGCAGGCAAGAACAAAAAGGAACAGACAAAAAACTAGAAATAGAGCCAAAAACGCTTGGAGTTGGTGTGATCAATAATGTTAGTATGTCAAGAAATGAAAATGATGAGAACCTCAACGAGCTGAGTGTATTGTCTTAAGGGGTTCATTAGCTGTAATCACTATTCTGAGTTATTTGGGGACCAGGTACTTTGAGGTTTGGATATTCTATTTTGGTTATTGGTATACTCCGTCACTTCGATGTACATGGGGTCCCCTTCGAGTGCTTCTAATTCAATTATCTTACCTATCAAAAGAAAAAATGTGTTATTGTTTTTTTTTTTTTTTCAAAATTATATATGGGACATTGAAATAATTACTTTGGAATCTTCCTGTACTTTTATGTAAAGATTATTAAGAAACAGTACCAAGAAGAGGATAATTTGGAGTACTTCATTAGTTAGTGGTATTGAGGAATTTAATTACTTTGTTTTATGTGCTTGGAAATTGGTATAGGACAACTTAGTGGTATTTGGGAATATTTTTATTGCTTTATGTGCATGGAAATTCATTACCCGTAAAGTGACAGATTGTACGAAAGTAGTTTCTGTCCTGCAATGGGATGTAGCCTTTATGTAGTAACTCGATGCAGTGATAGCTTTATAAAGTTGTTCTTAATGGGACATCCATTTTGATAGAGTACGTTCCTAATTGGCGCTGATGTACATGTACTTTAATTTTCCCTTTCTTTATGCTTATGTTCTGCTTGTTTATTTTGGTAGCTTTTTCCCCACTCGTGTTTTTTGTTTCTTATGCATGTTGGTTCACTCTTCAAATTTTGTAGACACCAAAAGCTGGTTTGGAAGTTAAAGAAATGACACTTGATATATCTAAAGATAGTGGACCAGACCCAACCTTGTCTGTAAAGTTTCGCATTGTTTCTATTCTTGTTCAATTATGCGAATCACAAACCAGTTCTGGTCAATCATCAATGCACAGTGGATCTTTACCTGCCAACCATGCAATACAAACCGTGACGGAAAAGACCTCTGCTCCTTTCAGTTGTGAGGAAGTTTCTCTCTTGTGTGAGTTTGGCCATGATAGGTATACTTTTTCAGTTGTTTCATTGTTTGAAAACAATCATTTATGTAGCTTAGCATATTCAGTAACTGACAATTTATAGCACCTCTCTGCTGGTCATTCCAATCGTAGTTAATTCTCTTTTAGCCTGTACATTGTGAGACAGACTTTGTTGGCATATACTTTCTGGTTGCATCAAATCAGAAAAATAAGCTTTCCGAGTATCATACCATACTGTCCATGCCATTATTTTTTATTTTTTAAGAAGGATCGAACATGCAACTCTCTGAATACTTTGAACACCCTTTGCCGCTGGGCCGTGCATCTCAGTTAGTTCTTGTTATGACATTTTAACAGCTCAGTCCATCTCATTACCTTTGATGTTTAAAACCACGAGAATCCTATTTTAGGATAATCATTTGGCTTAACTACTTCTACATATGCTTTGCGTTTTATACATTATAACTTATAAGTATAAAATGTAAACCTAAATGGTTTAGTTTGCTTTGGAAGTAGAGCCTTCAAGCATCTCCTACAACTAAATTTTCCAAAAGATGGAAAATAGTTCTCCTCCCTAACAACATAAGATGTCTTATGTTAAAGAGTAACGGTGACTCTCAATATGCTGTACACAAGTGGCAAATAGCTAAACTAGAGCTTTGTTTGGTTTCTCATCTAAAGCAAGTCATTTGTCAATTGAACCTACAGAAGCTTATTCTTATGTTAGGAATGAGTGGTCCCAGGTTGTATATTAAGCATGTGAACCTTCTTGATTTAAATCATTGCCTTTTGTGAATAAGAATGTTCCTGCTACCACCACCACCACCACCACACACACAAAAAAAAAAAAGAGAAAAGGAAAAAGAATACTATTTTTAGTTGTGACTTGTTCAAATGTCATTTGAATAACCGGTCCCATCTCTTTCCAAACCTAACATGGTAGTTACCCATCATAGGCAATGGCGGAACCAGAAATATCACGAAGGGTGTCCGAGTGATAAAGTTAACCTTCTCTTCTTAAAAAATGAAAAAAAAAATCTTAAAAATTATTTTTTTTTTTTGCAATAGTGAGATTCAACACTCAAACACTTTAAGTTGTGTGTTCTTTACTCTTTCAAGCGCCTGAAACCACTAGGCTACATCATATTGTTGTGACAAGGATGTCCAATATATGTTATTTAGGCAATTTATTTATCATTTTACTTGTATATATGATATAATTTTACGACGAAGGGTGTCCAATTGGACATCCTGACATAAGGGTGGCTACGCACTGATCATAGGCCTTTCTATCTATGGTCATGTAATCTGATCTTAGAGAAACCAACTTTTGATCTTTAAGTCTGATGTCAACTGTGCCTCATCACTTCTCTTTGCTGTTGATTTCTATTTAGGGAAGCAGGAACTGTTGTTAGGAATGTCGATATCAGAAATGGTGAAATTTCTGTTAATCTGAATGAGGAGCTGCTTCTTAAAAAGAAAGGTGCTGATACTGCACATGTAGCTGTAAAGCCGATTAATGAATCTGGTACTGCTGAAAAAACAGAGAAAAAACCAGCAGCATTGGCTGTTATGAGAGAAAAATATGCTTCTATGTTTCCAGAAAAGGTCAGTTATTTCCTTATTCTCATCTTTGCTGACGTGTTTTACTATATATTTCATCCTCTTAAGCAGTTTGGTGTCTGTGCTAAATCGTCAAATAAGCTAAGACGAAATGTACAATTTGTGCAGTTGTGCTTAACTAAGTTTTTAGAGCTTGTTAAAAAATGGATACTGCCTTCCCAACATGAATCCGGATTTAGTCGGTCTCCAATGTAGGTACTGGACATCGGGTGGGAAACAAAAAAAAGTTTTAGTGGTTGTTTAAAAATGAGGTGAGGATTGCCAAGATCATGTAAGAAGCCAAATTCTCATCCCACAAAGTGACGTGGGACAACTCTAACTCCTGCTCCGCATTCCCTCGTCTTATGTGGGACTTAACAGAGGCAATATCTACATGGTGCATGAGATATGAAGGTGATCCTTACCACTCGTTTGAGCTTCTGTATTTATGGGATGAGAGAAAATTGAAGATCAGAAACATGAAAAGGGGAAGTTTCTCTTTCCGCTATGTTTAAAAGCCTAGGAGGTTAGATGGAGTGGACTTTGGAGGCTAATGGATCAGTAGGACAGGGGAGGGATCTTAAATAGAGTTTTGAGAGCTGAACTTGGGAATGACGTGAAGATGGGAGATGCAATTTGTTGTACGAAGAGTAATATTTCTGACGAGGAGAATAAGGTGTGAAGGATTTCAAGAGAGGAATTCTCAGATTTTATCAACTATTAAGGAACACTTGAGACTGAGAAGTAGAAGAGTTTAATGTTGAAGAGTATAACTTGCCTAGTGCGAAGAAATGGCCCTTGGTCTTACTATTCAAGAAAAAATCTCAGTCATGGTAACAGATACATGTAAGTGAGATGAACATTGAATAGGATTGTTCATATGGATATCATGTTTTACAAGCTTATTATTTAGTGAGGGAAAGGATTCCACACTCTTCAATGTGGATTTCTAAAGTCTAAGTATGCGTGTTTTGTTGCATGCTTTGCAGCATGTAAATCA
The DNA here is from genome assembly GCA_032847665.1 of Solanum chilense. Classification (NCBI taxonomy): domain Eukaryota; kingdom Viridiplantae; phylum Streptophyta; class Magnoliopsida; order Solanales; family Solanaceae; genus Solanum; species Solanum chilense. The sequence continues at coordinate 68,508,651 of CM064974.1, read as the reverse complement.
ATTTACTGCAAGGTGAGGTTCTTAAGGAATGGTGTGATGCGGTTGATTACCACTGGGAAGAAAATTCAACAAGAAGAAGCTGGAAACTGAGGTTCAATAGCATGAAGATATGCTGTTGAATCGTTCTTACAGACAATCATGAGTAATACTAGACTAGAGCAAATAAATTGTGAATGTAATCTATCAGTTAGAAGGCCCTAATTTACAGTAGTGTTCTTCAAATACTCCAGTATGTGTGGAACATGCTCCAATTAATTGGATTCAACATATTCAGATAAACCGTCAATGTCAAGCATTTTGACTGAAAATTTTGATGTGCATTTTCCAATCTAGTCAAAACTAACTCTTTCATAGACTAGTTCTTTCTCCTGTAGTTGTAGAAGAACTGGTTTCTATATCTGTAATTTCTCTCTTTAATTTTTCAGGCACTTTAAGATAAACTTTTTCCCCATTACTTCAACAAATTTGATAATTGCCCATTGTTAATAATTTAAATGGAAATCATGATCTGAGTGCAGTTGGCAGCTATGTTGCTTGGACTCTCCAAAAATGTTGACCCACACGTGTCGAATCCTCCAAAAGTGAACAATTTCGGAAGGACCCGACAAGCGCCTATCGACATTTTTGAAGAGTCCGAGCAACATAGTTGGCAGAGTACCTACCAGGAAAAACAGATGCAGTTAGGTAACAGATTTTATCAAGCAGTTAAAATAGAAGTGACTTGTGAATTAGGTATCATCTCGTGCAATGCTTGGTAAATAATACATGATTGACATACTGCATACCAGCGCTTGTTATGTATTAACACACATGTAGTTTGTGGTGCATGCATTTGATTGATATACTTACTGTATTTTGTTTGATAGCTTAGCTTCACTTTACCCAAAGTGGATGTGAAGTTTGTGCACCGAGTGGAGGGTTTTATGGTTGAGAATAGCATTACGGGCATCCAACTAAAAGGCTCAAAAACTCAATCCATTGAAGATGTTGGAGAAAGCACACAACTTCATGTTCAGTTGGATATCAGTGAGATTCATGTATGTTCTCATGGTTAATTCCTTTAAACTCTTCTGCACTATAAAATTTCTATTGCTCAGTATTAATCTAAATATTGATTCTTTACTATTCTGTAGCTACTTAAAGATGCCGGCACATCAATCCTGGAGTTATCAAAACTTGAAATCATCGCTTCGGTTTATATTCCAGTTGAGGTAAAATGCTTGCTTTTAATGGCACCATTTTCTTAGCTTTCATATTTTTGTCTAATTGCTGTACAGTTAACATCATGCCACGTGGTCGAGTTTATTCTTTCACTGTTGACAAGACAAACTTGGGCATACTATACCTCAGTGAAGTCCTCAAAACTTGATATGGTGATTAAGATGATTAGATATTACCTTCCCCAAAATACCATGCACGATGAAAAAAATATGCCAAGGGAGGGGGTGTTTTTTACGTGTTCTCTAACCTTTGTTATTTAGTGGCTAAGAGGGGGTCCTTTTCGTGTTCTCTAACCTTTGTTGCTTAGTGGCTAACTTCCAAAACATCATTCTTGTATCTAATCGCGTTGATTAGCTAGCAGTTCTGCAAGGTTTGTAGGAGTTGGGTAGGGTCTCTTTTCCTAAATATTCCTGTAGTTTAAGTTGCGATACATAATCCATTTTCTTTATGATGAGTTGAAATGTTTGCATGGTTTTACATATTGCTGCTATAACATATGTTGTACTTGTTAAGGGTTCACCTCTACATCTGTGCTCTTCTACCTGCTCCATTTATAAGGATTCATGGGTATAAGTTAAACTAATGTTCTATCCATGACATGTTCTCCTTTTGGTATATCATCTTTTTCATGCTTCCCCTTTGGCATTCATTATTTCTTTAATTCTAAGTCAATTTCTTCTCCTGTAATTTGATCGTTCATAACATTTTGTTTTCAGCCTGCTTCACCGATCAGATGTGAAATTGGTGTTAAGCTGGGAGGTAGCCGGTGCAACCTCATAATTACTAGATTAAATCCTTGGCTGCGCCTTAATGCTTCAAAGAAAAAGAAGATGGTACTCAAAGAAGAAAGTCCTGCTCGTGAAAAATCAAGGCCATCTGATCATAAAGCCATTATATGGACCTCCACTATTTCGGCCCCTGAATTAACTATAATGGTCTATGATCTGAATGGCTTGCCATTATGTCATGTAAGATTTCTGTAGCATAAACACATCTATGACTCTTGTCGAAATGTTGTTCCTGACTCGAAATTATTCTCGTTATTCCTTCTCAATATTTTTGTGTTTTCACTTCACACAGAAAACATTTAGTGATCCTAGCTCACAGAGAAAAATGTGTGCGCAAATTTACTTGAGCTGTTTGAATGATTTAGCTAGGATGAACTATGCGATGCTTAAATATCTAAATACAGATCTGCTGAAATTTTGTGGGTTAAGATGGTAGTTACATCAGCATGGTAAAGATACTGGTGTTGAACTCTTCCCTATAATTTGCATCTTCTCAGCTACAAAGCACTCATGGAGTTGGTAAGCTTTTGCATGAACCGATTTTCTTTGCCTTATCTTGTAATCAAGTTCATGTTGCCTTCAACTTCAGTTAGTTTCTCCTTCTATGCAAAGTACTCAACAGAAAAGTTGATATCACTATTAGCATGGTTAATTAGCATGTTGGCTGGTATCTGTTAAATTACTTTTCATAGTAGATGCGTTATTCTTCTGCTTAAAATCTTAATTACGATGCATCATCTTTTGTTATAAAAAAAATGATACATCTTACTTTCATCTGTAAACAGGGTTGTTCTCAGTCATTACATGTCTTTGCCAACAATTCATCAAGTGCAGATGCAGCAGTGCAAGTGGAAATAGTTGAATTCAATCTGAACATGTCTGACGAGCATCAAGAATGCTTAAAAGATCTGTTAAGCATTGAAATAAAGACTTCACTAATTCATATAGCAAAAGTCAGTCTTGACTTAGGCAGGAAAGATCTGGATTCACCTGAAGACGGACTCAACTGTAAAAAAGTTCTCTCTGTTGATTCTACTCACATGAGTATATGCTTGACCTATAGGCGCCTCGCATCCCTGATATCAGCTGCTTTCTCTTTCAAGCGTTTTATGAAGAGTTTTTCTGTTTCTGGTAAGAAAGCAACTACCCAGGGATCAAAATCATCCAAGCCATCAGGAAAAGGGATTCAAGTAACAAAATTCAATCTACAACAGTTCTCTTTAATTTTAAGTGGAGAGGTGGGCTTGGAAAATGCTGTTGTTCCTGACCCGAAACGGGTCAACTACGGATCTCAGGGTGGTCGTATTGTAATAAGTGTTTCAGCTGATGGTACACCACGCACCGCAAATATAATATCAACAGCTTCAGATGAGCTAGAAAAAGTGAAGTATTCTGTGTCCCTTGATATTTCCCACCTCAAATTTTGTATGAACAAGGAGAAACAATCAACACAAGTGGAGCTAGGAAGAGCCAAATCTATCTATCAAGAACATTTACTAGACAGAAACCTTGGAACTAAAGTTACATTGCTTGATATGCAGAATACAAAGTTTGTTAAACGAGCTGGTGGCCTTAAAGAGATTGCGATGTGCTCTCTCTTTAGTGCTACCGATATATCAGTGAGATGGGAGCCTGATGCGCATATAGCATTGGTTGAACTGGGTTTGCAATTGAAGTTACTCGTGCACAATCAGAAGCTTCAGGATCCTGCTAAAGAAGGAGATCTTAAAGATAATGAGCAGAGCAAAGACTCCAAGGAATCACAACAGCTGGAGAAACAACACAAGAAAAGAGAATCGGTTTTTGCTGTTGATGTAGAAGTGCTTAATATATCTGCTGAAGTTGGAGATGGTGTTGAGCTGTTTGTTCAGGTGCAGTGTATCTTTTCAGAAAATGCTCAGATTGGTATGCTTCTTGAAGGGATCACGCTCAAGTTCAATGATGCAAGAATATTCAGAAGCAGCAGGATGCAAATCTCTCGTATTCCCAAATCCTCTAGCGGTGCAGCTAACGAAAAAACTGAGAGTGGCACAACATGGGATTGGGTAATTCAAGCCCTTGATGTTCATATATGTCTGGCATACAGGTTGCAGTTGCGTGCAATTGATGATTCTGTTGAGGATATGATTCGAGCTTTGAAGCTCGTAACTGCTGCAAAGACGAAACTTATGTTTCCCAATAAGGAAGAGAAACCAAAAACTAAAAAGCCTAGTTCAACAAAACTTGGTCGAGTCAGACTCTGCGTAAAGAAGCTCATAGCTGATATTGAAGAAGAACCACTACAGGGATGGCTTGATGAACATTATCAGTTATGGAAGAACGGGGCTTGTGAATCAGCTGTCAGATTAAACTTTCTTGATGAACTTATTTCGAAAGGAGGAAAATGTGGAAACGCTGCTGAAGGAAATGATCCTCTTGATGATGGAAAGATCAATATTAGTGGAGAAGATATTGATGTAGAGGATACTTCAGCCATTCAGAAACTGCGAGAGAAGATCTACAAGCAGTCATTCAGGACATATTACGAAGCATGCCAGAAGCTTGTTCAGGCAGAAGGATCTGGGGCCTGTAATGAAGGATTTCAAGCGGGTTTCAAGCTTAGCACTGCAAGAACTTCTCTTTTTTCAATTTCTGCTACTGAATTAGATGTAAGTGTGACAAAGATTGAAGGAGGTGATGCAGGGATGATAGAGATTCTGCAAAAGCTCGATCCAGTATGCCGTGCACATAGCATCCCATTTTCACGATTATATGGTGCTAACATCAATTTGCGTACAGGTTCTCTAGCTGTTCTGATAAGAAACTACACATGTCCACTATTTGCTGCTAATTCAGGTCGTTGTGAAGGCCGTATTATAATGGCTCAGCAGGTGCAATCTTTCGTTCCTTTTTTTTCATCCTCCTCAGACCTCCAACGGCTTGTGGCGTTTACTGAAAATATATGGTCATGAAAAGGCAAATAACTTTTCCTGCATCTGCTGTCTGCTAGATTTTGTTTTTGGATATCCTGCGATACCTATATACTTAATTTTATCTGTATGTTGTGAAAATAAAATTGCTTCTTCTCATAGTGTAGACAGTAGGAGATTCCCCATCTAATAGTTTTCAATCAGACCTCCCAAACTTGTTGCAACTTCTATCATTTATCATTCTAAAATATTGAAGAGACTAGACGTAAGTAGTGCACTTGCAAGTTCTGTTTTAAATTTGCCAATCAAAGCACAGTTTTACTTGCTCAAGTACTGGAAATATTAGTATGACTGATATGACTTTAAATGATAATTGTGACAGATGAGTAAAGTTCCCAGTTATATTATTATGACATAGTTGTTATCAGCTTTGATATTAGTTCTACAACGTTACATCACTGTAAGGAATAAATCGGAACATCTTTGTTTTCATTATGGTGCAGTACTATGTGTTGCCTTTGTCTTGTTAATTTCACTTTCTGTTGGTTAAGGCAACAAAGACAAGTGGTGCTGCTTCTATTTTCACTCTATCAGTGATTTAGTTCACTTAATGCTCAACAAACTCCTGAGCCGTGCGTATATTTAACTCTTTTTGCTAAGTTCCATTAGTACGCTAATGATATTCATAAGCTGTTACTAAGATTCTACTAGGTGAAATAATCTTGAGTGAGATAATAATACCATTTAACTGTATTTTTATCTTTGCACCTTGGAATTGGATAATCCTAAAGCAGAAGATAACTTACTTTTTCTCAATTATTTTCTTTTGAGAAGTTTATTTATCAATGCAAATGGTTTATTTATCAATTGCCTTTTGATTGTGTGGGAATCTGTTGATGTTCTCTGAAATAGTGGTGAACCTTGTTTGGTCAATATTAATTGCAGGCAACACCCTTTCAGCCCCAAATGCAGCAAAATGTGTTCATTGGGAGATGGAGGAAGGTCCGTCTGCTTCGATCACTCACCGGGACAACTCCACCTATGAAAACATATTTGGATTTGCCCTTACATTTTCAGAAAGCAGAAATTTCATATGGAGTTGGTTTTGAACCTGCTTTTACTGATCTCAGCTATGCTTTCACTGTGGCCCTTCGTAGGGCCCATTTGAGCATCAGAAATCCAACTCCGGATCCTCCAGTACCTAAAAAGGAGAAGAGCTTGCCATGGTGGGATGAAATGAGAAGCTACATTCATGGGAACTCCACCTTACATTTCGGTGAGACTCAAATCAATGTTCTTTCCTCTGCTGATCCTTATGAGAAATCCAATAAGCTTCAGGTAGCAACTGGGTATTTGGAAATCCAACAGGCAGATGGTCGTATTTATTCTTTCGCGAAGGACTTCAAGATTCTATTAAGCAGTTTGGATAGCTTGTCGAAGAACGCCAACTTAAAACATCCAACTGGCTTTTCTTGCACTTTCCTAGAAGCCCCGGACTTTAGTGTTGAAGTGTTAATGGAATGGGGTTGTGATTCTGGAAATCCTCTAAACCATTATTTATTTGCTCTTCCAAAAGAAGGTGTGCCTCGTGAAAAAGTTTTTGATCCCTTTAGATCAACGTCTCTGTCCCTACGGTGGAATCTTTTGCTTAGGCCCTCTCTTCCCGTCCATGATAATCAGTCAGAATTACCTTCTGTGGATAATCAAGGTGTCTCGAGTGGTACTACCTCTGGTGCTCTCAAGCAAGATAACGGGTCAGTCAAGTCCCCAACAATACAGGTTGGTCCTCATGATTTGGCATGGCTAATCAAATTTTGGAACTTAAACTTCATTCCTCCTCATAAGTTGCGGACCTTTTCAAGATGGCCCCGTTTTGGAGTTCCAAGAGTTCCTAGATCTGGCAATCTGTCATTGGACAGAGTAATGACTGAATTTATGTTTAGAGTTGATTCGACACCAACATGTATAAAGCATATGCCTCTATATGATGATGACCCAGCAAAGGGGCTGACAATTACAGTGACAAAGTTCAAATTAGAAATTTATTTAGGCCGGGGAAAACAAAAATTTACATTTGAGAGTGTACGTGATCCTCTTGATCTTGTGTACCAAGGAATTGACCTTCACATTCCAAAAGCATTTATCAGCAGAGATGATACCATCAGTGTTGCGAAAGTAATTCAAATGGCTAAAAAAGATTCACAGTCTGTAGTTTCGGATATGTCTACTAATGATAAACCTAGTAGTAGGAGTGGCAGCATGGACAGACATCAAGACGATGGTTTCCTTTTATCATCTGAGTACTTCACCATCAGAAGGCAATCCCCAAAGGCTGACCCAGAAAGGTTATTGGCATGGCAAGAAGCTGGTAGAAGAAATATTGAGACGACTTGCGTTAGGTCTGAGGTCGAAAATGGTAGTGGAAGTGATGAGAAAACAAGATCTGACCCAAGTGACGATGATGGATACAATGTAGTGATAGCAGATAATTGTCAACGTATCTTTGTCTATGGTCTTAAGATTTTGTGGACACTTGAAATCAGAGATGCTGTTCGGGCCTGGGGAGCTGGACTATCTAAAGCCTTTGAACCTTCAAAGCCATCTCCCTCTAGGCAATACGCCCAACGAAAGCTGCTGGAGGAAAGTAAGGTAATTAATAGTACTGAATCACAAGATGATAACCAGACTCCTCCCAGTCATGATGCAGGGACATCAAAGAGTCAAGATGATAACCATAAATCTCCTCCAGAACCTGAAGGGCCATCAAAATCACAATCAGAACCACCTCCATCAAATGCAATCAAAGCAGACACTCCTCAGTCAAGTTCTACAGGTAAGCTCTAACTGAAAGTTGAATTCTTGTCGTACTTTGGACATGGAATGTGTATTCTACTTTGGGGAATATGGAGGCATAACACCACAATTATGCAGGGTGCAGTGCATATCTGTAAAGTTAGGCTATGCATTTCACTGATTTAACAGTCTGACTAGGAGGAACAACTTTTTTCTAGGAACTGTAGGTATTAGGTTTATCCAGGTTACTGACTGGCACATATTGGCAATCAGTGTGTTGCACTAACAGGGGATAGCTTCATGTGCATGTGATCAATGTGAACATTTACATAGTCTTTTATATGTGCATGAGAACCTTTTGGTGGACTTCGCACTGCTTGAACTCCTCGCTGCTAAACGCTTATAGTTGTGGTTTGTTCTTTTTTGTGCTTTATTACCAGAAAAGCTTGGTACTTCTGAAGACTCCGAGGAGGACGGTACTCGTCATTTTATGGTGAATGTCATTGAACCACAGTTCAATCTTCACTCCGAGGATGCAAATGTAAGTTAATAAAAACTCATTCTAGGGTAAAATGTTAATTTTAATACTAGCGAGGTCATAATTTTATAATTTATTTATCATTCTTCATAGCTAATTATCAGTATTTGTTTATTTTCTTTCTCTGTCGCCTAATCCATTTGTTGGATGATTTTATAACTGAAGAGAGAGGACATTAGTTGACATCATTCTTTCATATTAAGAGATGGAAAATGGAGGAACCACAAGGAGATAAGTCTGTTTAAGACCATCTGTTCTATTTAGGTCAGGAAAAACAAGGAGAAATGCTTCAAGTTGGTTACAATTTTTTTACTTATCCAAGAGCCAACCAAAATCATGTAATGCATACAGACGATTGATGCAGCCAAATCAATTACTTTGTGATTGGGATATAATTAGAATGCAAAGCTCATCTTCATAAGTAACCAGCCCCCTAATCTGAAACTAAAAAGTGACTTTTTGCTTTTCAATTCTCATCCTTACTGAAATCAAGATGTATAGCTTTCTTTTGTTTATGGTGTAGAATGGAACATGTGGATGACGCTGAATTAATTCTTGAGTTGATAGAATCAAGACTGGCCCACTATCAGATATATCCTCCAGTGCTCACAGTAACTATTTTGATGGAATTTAGCTTAATACACTGTTGCATATTTCTGCTTATATTTGCATTATATCATGTATATATTTGGAGATATCGGTTAAAATGCATTCGAGCATGGAACTATGTCTCTCACGATACATGACAAACTTTCAGTAAAGCTGAGAGAGTCATTCTTAGTTTCTTTCCGGTAACCAAGGAGATGCACTTAGCAGAGGTCCTGGAACAATATCTGCTTATAAAGAAAATAGCAGAAAACATTTGTATAAAGATGAATATTTGGTTTATCATTTATTAATGTGAGATAATGTATGGTTCAGTTACTGGAAGTGTGTGTCTTGTTTCCCCAAGTGCTTCCAACTTCCAAGTTTGGTTTATGCTAGCATTGAGTGCTAGAAGACGCTGAAAATTTTCTTTATGAATAAGTAGTATCAATGTATCATTACATTCCATGTTCAATTCCCAATTCTTATGTAAGCATTTTCAGTGAAATTTTTAATCCAACATACATGACATTAGTTTTCTACGGATACAAGAAAGTCTAAAGATGATCTATGTGTAATCTGTTGCAATACTTTGATATTCATCTATGCTAATGCTACACAAACCTTGCTCCTTGACAGGGTAGATTTCTATTAGCTGCTGTGAGCGGCCGTGTTTTGGCTCGTTCATTCCATTCAGTTGTTTCCATTGGTAGTGAAGTGATTGAGAAAGCTCTTGGTGAAGGAGGTGTCCAAGTTCCTGAGTCTCAACCCCAAATGACATGGAATCGCATGGAGTTGTCTGTGATGTTAGAACAGGTACAGGCACATGTTGCCCCAACTGATGTAGATCTAGGGGCTGGACTGCAGTGGCTCCCTAAAATTCGTAGAAGCTCACCTAAAGTAAAACGCACTGGAGCGTTACTTGAAAGAGTGTTTATGCCTTGTGATATGTATTTCCGCTATACTAGACATAAAAGCGGAACAACACAGTTGAAGGTATGCATGGTTTCTGAATCTCTGACAACCTGCTGAATTTTTTTATGGGATCACAATTGTACTATCTTTTGTTTGATTATCAATTATGATAATGTTCTATCCAGGTGAAACCCTTGAAGGAACTGTCATTCAATTCACATAACATAACTGCAGCGATGACGTCTCGCCAATTTCAAGTTATGATAGATGTGTTGACCAATCTTCTCCTTGCTCGGGCTCCAAAGTACAGACACCTATTAAAATTTCTCATTAATTTTCACTGAACATCTTATAGTTTTTAACTTGCTTATTTGGGAGTGGCATCTATCTTCATTTGTTCCTTAGAACCCTTTAAATACTTGGATTTTAGGTCAGTTGCTTCCAAATCCTCATTTTTATATTAAGTTTTCACTAAGCTATTGAGATTGCTACTTCAGGCCTCCAAAAGTTAGTTTGTCATATTCAGAAGGTGATGATGAAGACGAAGAAGAGGAGGCTGATGAAGTCGTTCCTGATGGAGTGGAAGAGGTAGAATTAGCAAGAGTGGACCTTGAGCATAAAGCACGAGCACAGAAGTTGATCCAGGAAGATATTAAGAAATTATCTCTTTGTACTAATGTTTCTGCGGAAATAGTCCCTGCAAAGGGAGGTGATCTCTGGATTATTAGTGGTGGAAGGGCCATATTGGTAAGACAGGAACTTTCTGAAGCCCTTTACCTTTATGAATGTGATACAGGTCCCCTAACACTTTTATTCTGAAATAACAGTGTTGTCAAAGGCGAAAAGTATAGAAAAGTTCCTAACGTCTGTTGGGGTTTTAAACGAAAGAAAATTTATGCATGAGCTTTAGTTATGAAAGATGCAGTGAAGAAAAGAATTAAACATAGCTATGTAATACAGAAAAGGTAACTATAAAGACAAATAGCAATTATATGAACATAGTAATTGGAAAAACTATAACTAACTGAAATATGAAGTGGAAAATAATTTAAAGTAAGTACATGAAAACTTTGACCTTATAAAAGAAAAAGTAGTAAAACTGATTTGAGATTTTGATTAAGATGCAAAGTTGCAGTTTTAGGTTTCTAGTTCAGCATAAGTGGCTAGTTTTTTTACATTTAATTTCTACATTTCTTTCTCTTACGATCAAATTCATGCATTACTCTTCCTTTCAATGTAACTCTTTTTCAGTTTGTTTGCAGCCAACTTAAGTAAATCCATATAACAATTGGATGGTTGGCTATAGATTCATTTTTTTTAAATGCACCCCAATATTTAACCTAGCAGCTATATTCTTTGAGTAACTTACCTTAGTAATGATGTTTTGCATGTTTGGTCCCTTGTCTTTAGTAGATTCATCATAAGTCGTTACTAGCATCATCGGTTGTTTTGAACACAGACGGGTCACGTCATTTGTCATTGTACAGATTTATCACAATACTAAATAGGTGGTCTATTAAAGTGAAGGCTTATTATGTTGACCGTCTACAGGTGCAAAAACTGAAGAAAGATCTGATAAATGCCAAAAAAATTAGAAAAGTTTCATCTGCTTCTCTAAGAATGGCCTTACAGAAGGCGGCACAGCAACGGTTGATGGAGAAAGAAAAAAACAAAAGTCCTTCTTGTGCTATGCGCATCTCTTTGCAAATTAATAAAGTGGCCTGGAGTATGCTTGTAGATGGGAAATCATTTGGTGAAGCTGAAATAAATGATATGGTGAGTCTATCTGATTTCATCTTGTTTGGTTCTATTTTTGCTAGGATGAAATTCCCATGGAGGTTCTCTATTGAAGTAATACCAGTATCTTTCATCAGTAGGCTTTTATGTCAGACTAGTCAGCTCACACGGAATACTGAAATTCTCCAACAAAATGAATTACATCTAGAAACTGCTGGCTTGGAAGTCTGGTATCTGTTAGTCAGTAAATTAATCCTTGGTATTCTCGTATTAGTTCAGGAAATCCTTTCTGCTCCCACCCAATAAACATAAGATAATCAATGTAGTCTAAACTGCACCACTAATATACAGTGAACTAGCAGCTGATTCTTTTTGACTATCCTAGAAGTTAAAAATTTCCCAAATCAGGTAATGTACTGTTAAATACTCCAGCACTTCGAGTTTTGCACTCTGCATCATGCTGAGGTTGGTCTTCTATTCTGAAAAATGGATATTTTGTGAAAAATGTGAAAACCCTCTTTCCCCCTGACGAATGGCATAATATATTGAAAAACTACATACTAATCCACAAGTTGGAGATGCAAAATTGTGGCAAAGAGAACATTCTGAACTATGAATTCTATTGTTAATCTAAACAAATCATTCCTTGTTCAGATGAAAGTCATTGTCTAAGGCTTTTGGATCTACTGCTAGAGAATGATCGGATCATTTTTAGTTGCTCTAGTCATTGTTTAACTGGATATATTCCAATACACTATTTGACCTAGACAACTGCATTAGAAATAAGGTTCAAGTTAGCAAAATTCCATCTTTCTGTGTTAAGGCAGAGAAACATTCTGGTTGTCTTTTGCACCTCCATGATTTTGAAGCTGCTAGGTCTAAAAGAGGAGAGCCCTCAGTCCAGTGCATGCAATTGGTTCTTTATGAAAGTTCAGTGCCTAGTGCACATATATAAGCTCAAGACTCGCTATCAGTTAAAAGTAAAAGAATGGTTCTTTCTCCATTCTGGTGCTCGAATATTTTTGAGGAGGTCAGATATATCCTCCTCCTATGTAGCTTTTGTTCTGTATCAATAAAGACAGCCAACTTATGGGTTCTTACTAGAGGAAAGGTTAGCAAAGTTCCAGGACACTTAGATGAACAGTAAAGTACCGGCTAAGAAGATCAGGGCTTGGGTGAGCGTATTCGCCAGCTATTTCATTAGGGAGGAAACTCTCTTGATTATAGTGATGCATTTGAACAGGAAAAAGTGATTAGTTTGTCCTTTTCAGCTTGTTTTGGAATCTGAAATTCTGATATTTTTAGTTATCAGAATTTGAATCAAAACATTTTATTTGCCATTTCTAAATGCAGATATATGATTTTGACCGGGATTACAAAGATATTGGGATTGTTAAGTTCACAATAAAGAGCTTTGTTGTGAGAAACTGCCTGCCGAATGCCAAGTCAGATAATCTTCTATCAGCATGGAATCCTCCTCCAGAATGGGGAAAGTAATCCTTGCTCTTTTTGTTTAATTTTATCTCTGTTCTACTTCTTGCATTATTAGTCATGCATCTTGTTTGTGCTTTTCAACTTTGCTGTTTGGTGCCTTTATTGAGTCTTTCTGTTGGCTATGTATGTATGTCTAATGAGCTTTTGTCACTTTAGTCCTTTTCCTGAATTGAAGATAATGTGTCATCAGGACATGCCCTCATTACAGCCTTTCTCGAGTACTTGGAACGTCCTTTTCCTGTCCGCAGAACAGTCTCTCATGCCCTTAATTGTCTGTCATATCCTGATCTGTTATGCTTATCCTTTTCACTTAATATATGCCCTTAACCATCATCTTGAACTTAATTGAACAAAATCTGATCTTAGTACTCAATTATTTCATATTTGGGCAATTACACATTATTATGTCTGTCTACATGATTTGATTAGTAACAGAACATACTTCATTATTACAACTGTCCTCTTGTAATAATTTTGTATACGTTGTTATCTGAAACCTAGTTAAACTTGGTGTTCGGTTCCTGTCTAATTTATTGAGTTTGTGTGGCAAAGTCAAGACAGAGTTCTCTTTTACTTCTTCCTAGAATTAAGAGAATCAACACTTGGCTTAGTGTCGATGTCTGCTGAAAACTATTCGGTGGCATTGCATAAAATTCTTCCCTTTTTTTGGTCATCACTTGGGAGAAACACTGTAAGGCATACCTATTGAAAAGGAAAAAGATAAGTATCATTAAATGAAAATTGAAAAATCTGCTAATGGGTAGACTGGTAGATTACCTAGCAATGTTCATGGAGATCATGATGTTGTTTTTTGTTGTTCCTGATCATACTTTTTTTTACTTGTCATTGCCTCAGAAAAGTGATGGTCCGAGTAGATGCCAAACAGGGGGCTCCGAAAGAAGGAAGCTCTACCATTGAACTGTTGCAGGTAATAATGGTTCTTTTTACGAAAGATACTGAACCTTGTAAGTTTTTATTTTCTTGAGAAGATGTCACACAGAGAGGAACTTACACTTGTCTCATTGAATTATTCATTATATCTTCACATTAGGACAGTTGTAAGAGATCAACCGGTTTGCGTTCTTTTGTCGTCTTTTGTGATAATTCCTCTTAGAACCTGTTTAAAGTTTTCCTTTGTGTAGGTGGATATTTACCCCTTAAAGATACATCTTACTGAGTCAATGTACAGCATGATGTGGGCATATTTTTTTCCAGAAGAGGAACAAGACTCCCACAGGCGGCAGGTGTGTCTCAGGTCCCATTTATCAGTTGTATTATGCAATGAGTTTTTACCCATGTGATGCTACAATTATGTGAAAAGATCATGTTCAAAGCATCTTTTTGTTTGTAGGAAGTATGGAAAGTTTCAACTACTGCTGGTGCCAAGCGTGCAAAGAAAGGCTTTTCTGCGCAGGAAGCACCAGTGTCAAGTAGTCATTTAACTAAAGATTCTCAGTCTTCCTCCTATGGCGATTTATCCCAGGTGAGTCTCTGATTCCTTAAGTTGGTTGTTGTTTGCTTATTCATCTTGCTAACTAATGGAAGCAGACGATGGTATGAACTGTGCTTTGTGCGTCCTCTTTATTTAAGTTTATTTAAGATCTTCAGTATACTTGCGTAATCTCTAACCAAACAATTCTCGAGTATCTTTTTCAACATTTGGTGTGCTGAATATATGCAGGCAACAAAGAATCCAAAAGCTAATGCTAGTGCTGTGACCCCTAATCTTAGACGAACGTCCTCCTTTGATAAAAACTGGGAAGAAAATGTAGCTGAATCTGTTGCTAACGAACTTGTACTGCAAATGCACTCATCAAGTATTTCTTCTTCAAAAAGTGGGTCCCTTGCAAATATTGAGCATCCAGATGAATCTAACAAAAACAAATCCAAGGAATCAAAATCAATTAAATCTGGTCGTTCTAATGAGGAGAAGAAGGTGGGGAAGGCACATGACGAGAAAAAGTCTAGGCCCCGAAGATTGAGAGAGTTCCATAATATCAAGATTAGTCAAGTTAGTAAAAAAAAAAATTATTGTGTTTGTTTTGTAAATTTGTCTGTTCCTTAACTAACTCATTCTTATTTATGCATGTGATAGGTTGAGTTACAAATTACATATGAAGGATCGAGATTTGCTGTGGGTGATATGAGACTGCTGATGGATACATTCCATCGTGTTGAATTTACTGGGACCTGGCAGAGATTATTCTCTCGAGTTAGGAAGCATATCATCTGGGGAGTTCTTAAATCAGTAACGGGAATGCAGGTTATAATAACCACGAATTTATTTTTAACTTCTCATTGCCTAAGTATTGGCGATATTCAATCAATGTCTTCAACTTCTGATTCATGTAGCTGCATTACAACCACCGCTCTTCCGTGATAAGTATCTTAGACTGTTAGATTACCTCAGGGGGTTCTTAAAGCTTACGGTGCCTATTTCTGTTAATTTTAATACAGGGCAAGAAGTTTAAAGCAAACCACCAAAAGGAAGCCGGTCCTTCTAGTGTTCCCGATATTGATCTGAATCTCAGTGATAGTGATGGTGGCTCAGCTGAAAAATCTGACCCGTTATCCTGGCCTAAGCGTCCCGCTGATGGTGCAGGTGATGGATTTGTCACCTCAGTGAAAGGCCTTTTTAATACTCAGCGTAAAAAGGCTAAGGCTTTCGTACTTCGGACAATGAGGGGTGAAGAAGATGACTTGCACGCTGACTGGAGTGAAGGTGAGGCCGATTTCTCTCCCTTTGCCAGACAACTAACCATAACAAAGGCCAAAAAGCTGATCAGACGACATACAAAGAAGTTCCGTCCTATAGGAGGAAAAGGTTGGTGGATCTCTGACATTCTAATGTTCTCTTTTAGCATATTGAGCCTCCTGTCTTTCATGAGGATAACATAATATCAAGGTAAAATTGCTAAAATGACGCCTAAACTATGACCGGATGTGCAGTAGCACACTCATACTTTATGTGGACCTAGTACACCCCATGTATACTTTTTTAAAACATTCTTTTTGGCATTTATCCAACTTGACACAAGCTGAAACTCGATTATAGAAGAATATAGTGATTCACGAGATTAAATTTCAAAGGATTTAACTGATTTCTTCGTAGATTGTTATTCAGCTCACCTGATAAATGTCAAAGAAATGCTTTGGGGGCATAGGAACCCCGGAAAGTATAAGTGTGTTACTACAAATCCGTCTGTAGTATAGGCGTCCCTTTAGCCATTTTCCCTAATATCAAATATTCTAACCTCCATGTTACACTGAGTACCAGTGACTGTGTTGCTGATTCACAATTTTTTTCCAGGTCATAAAGGTTCACTTCCCTCATCGCCAAGTGCAAACGCCACATTTGAAAGTGATTCTTCAAGCGAAACATCACCTTACGAGCAGGAGTAGCAGAACTTGATAACAGCAAAACAAATATGATTTTAGGATCTAAAGTGGGAGTACCAATTGCAGCCTCGACGAGTCCTACTTAGATTGTGTGAGAATGCCTACTTGTTCTAAAACGCAGAACAAGGTAAGAGCTGTGCACACTGATGGAAATAAGTCCACTGACTATTAACATATCATTGCCTTTTAGAGCTCTGAAGATATCTTAGAAATAGATGTGAAGTGATTCCTTTGAGTATGGGTTTTTCTTCTTCTTTCTATTATGTCTTTATTCTGTCACCCTTGTAGAATGGACTTTTGGACTTGAAATATCATGTGTTTAGCAAAAAGCTAAAAGGTTTATTACCCATACTTTATCCCTGTGATTTGTGGAATGATCTACAACGACCTGATGAACGTTGGAAGTTAGGTTCTACAAAACGACAGTCCTTGAACTCTACTAACACGGGATACTTTATGCATCGAATTGTCCCCTTTTTTGTGTGTCGTTTAATTTTTAATAGATTCTTGTTCAACTGATCAATTTGAGTTTAGAAGCTTGAAATTAGTGTTGTTTTGATCATCATGTGAGTTTTGGAAATGGTGAGATAAAAGAAGTGTCAACTCATGTTATAACTAATTATAACTGTTTCATTGAAGTTTGTCTTGTACCCGAGACATTGCTAGCAATAGACTACTCTATCAAGGGTATAAAAGGCAAATTATAGTAATTTATACATAAAATTTATAAAATAACAAGTATTGTGATCAGTGGCGGATCCGGATTCGAACTTGAGGCGTGCAACTTAATATTTAGGGGTCTTACCATTGAGCCATCTATTTTTATTTGTTATTGAGGGGTTCAAAATATATACATCTACAGAATTACAGAAAAATTACCTTATATATATCGTGTATTTTTTTGCCGAAGGTGTTCGGGTGAACACCCTGGACTCAACATGGGTCTGCCTCTGATTGTGATCCAACTATTTATAGAAAAGGATGACATATAAATCGGATGGAGGAAGTATTAGCTTAATACATAATCAACCCATAAATTTGTTAGGATATTTATAGGGGTGATTGAATTGACTTCTTTTTTAAGTGACTTCTAAGTTAAAAGTCAAAAGTTGGGTTTTGGCTTTTTTTGATACTTTTTCGGTCTTAAAAAAGGTCGTAAAACACTTTTTGAGTCATCCAAAGAGTTCAAAAATTAAAAAATGACTTAAAAGTCAAAAGTCACTAAAAATAAGACAATTCAAACACTCACTTACATATGCCAAGCTTTCGTCTTTTGTGGAAAACTCCCCACTGTTGTCTCTGATAGGTGTTTGGCCTGTGTCACTCTCAGTTTAATTGATCATCGCCTTGATAAGCTATTATTGTCTAACCAACTAGCTATTAGACGCGAGCCTCTCCTTTCCTTTCCTCGAGATGATTCCTTCTTTTGCGTAACTAAATCTTGTTTCAATATTCGAATACCACAATTCTAAAAAATGTTCCAATTAAACCCTTCGATTCAAATTTTTTTTAAAAAAAATCATGTGTTCTCATTCGTCTATAGGTAGTCAAGTTAGCCACATAAAATACATTATTATCCTTAATTATACGCATTCGCCTCAAATAACTCAAAAATTTCAAACATTTGCTACTTGACGTTGATATATATAACTATGGCACAATCTTTATTTTACTCTCAAACAAAACATTATACTAATTAACTTATATAGAAACAATTTGGAGAGACCTTGTATCTAATATTAATATTTGTGTAACGCATGTGCTGAAGAACTAATTTCCTTTAAAGTTATAAAGAAAAATTACAAAACAAAGACAAAATAAAATTTACTAATACCAATTTAACAGAAAAATACAACCCATCATCAACTAAAAAATAAGGAAAATACTCTTACTCAAACAGAAATAATACCTTTTTCTTTTCAAAATTATTCACCAAATAGGCTAAGAAAATGAAAATAAAATTCAGTAAATTAATTAAATCACTATTTTTGTGTTGGAATGCCTCAGGCAAAAAGATTTCAGTCTACTTAATCCTTCTTCAAGAAAAGATACATCAACTGCAAATGTTATTCGAAGCCAATTCTTCAATCCCACAGCAGTACCTGAAAAAAAAATCGTATTTTTATCAGACATACGTTATTTTCAAGAAGAATAATATATTTCTATATATAAAAACTTGTTAATTTTTAAATTTTATCTTTAATAAGTGACTACAAGTTGTAAGGATACTTTTGGTATACATCAATCATGTTCTTTTTCTGAATTTATGTATTCAATTGAACACATTTATACATAAACTCAAAGAGGAAAAGATAATAAATAGTCACTTATGTTTGGGGTTAAAGTTCAAAATGTTTCATTTAATATAATTTTGGAGAAATTTTGACTATTTAAATTTTTCAATATATGAAAACTCGTTAACTTTATACTTTTGATTTTATCCTTACTAACGTATTCTTATAGTGATAGAAATATCATGATATGCTTAAGACAATAAATTCTAACGATATTTTTTATATACGTTAGTTAAGTAATGTAAACTTCATATTCAATCAAACGCGTTATATACCTGGAAGTAAAAGGACAGATTCCTCCTTGGCAAGCTTAAAACAAAAGTCAATATCATCACTTATATCTTTGAGTAGGGTTAAATTGAGCTTCACCTTCATACAAAAAAATTAAAAATTAAAAAGTAGAAGGACCAAAAAGAAGAAAAAAAGCAAAAAGAAGGGGCTAAAGTGTATGAAACAAGAAGTTTTGGGGAAGTAAAAGAGTTTACCATAAGAACCATTGAGCCTTGTGATCTATAAGGGCAATTTATACATGAAATCTCTTGTATTTTTTCATAACATACATCTGAATTCTTCTTAAGCATTATGAGTGTGTTTTTGAAGAAATCCTCTTTTGTGCTTTCAATAATTTTGGGGACTGCTGCCTAAAACAAAAAAAAAATAATTAAGTTATATACAAATAAAAAAAATGAATATTGATCAGTTACCTGTAATCATCTTATAACAAAAAAATTTTATATTATAATGCATAAAGTTTAAAATCAATAAGATTATAATGTAAGGTATATATCTGGTCAACGTAAATATGTTTCACACTATCAATATAATTTAAAAACCCCTAGTTTAAATTATATATACAGAGACACTGTAACTAATTTTTCGATCATGTATGTTACCTTTTATAAGAAATAATTGAATAAGATTTAATAGGTAGAAATAACGTCTACTAATTTTTGGTCTATCTTTGAAAAATAACTATTGTCATAAAGTTTTAAATTCAATAAGTAAAAACATTATCATATAGTGGATTTTGAAACAACGTGACAATAGTTACTATAGGGACGAAATCTGACGAGTTGCGATTTTTTTCTATTTAATAGTGTCATGTTGTGTTAAATTTATATATTATCGATGTATAAACTTGATCTTCAACCTATCTGATTGAATAAATATTTTTATATTATTTCGACTTTAATAATTAGTGGAAAAATAAATATTGGAGCTATAAAAAGAGGGAAAATAAATAAATGAATTATGTATACAAACCTGTATGAAAGTTGCAGGACCTCCACCTATGTCACAGTACTTCTTAATACGTTCAATAATCTGAGAGATTAATTAAAAACTTGTTATTAATTAGTACTCCATTTTGAGAGTTTTAAGACTTTATTTTTTACCATGAATTTGCAACAAAAAGATTGAAATAAAATTTACATACACGAAAAATACTTTTTTTAAAAAAACTATTATAAGTTAAAATAATTAATAATTTTAAAGATATAGAAAAAAAATTGTGATATTAAAAAATAACTCATTTGACTCAATTGTTAATTAGGGTTTCCAATTTAAATTTATATGTGAGACTTTAAGAATTAATTGTTAAAATTTTGATCATAAATTCGAACATTATATCTTTAATTTTTTTGAAAATAAAAATTTAATTGATAGAGGTATGAAAAGATCGTAATTAAAGAAAGATTAATTTGACTCTCAAAATTCAAAAGATATCACGTAAATTGAGACGATGACAGAAAAAAATACTATTATGAGTTAAAATAATTAATAATTTTAAAGATATAGAAAAAAAAATTGTGATATTAAAAAACAACTCATTTGACTCAATTGTTAATTAGGGTTTTCTATTTAAATTTATATGTGAGACTTTTTTTATCATAAATTCGAACACTAAATCTTTAATTTTTTTTTTAAAATAAAATTTAATTAATAGAGATATGAAAAGATCGTGATTAAAGAAAGATTAATTTGACACTCAAAATTTGAAAAATATCACGTAAATTGAGACGGAAACAGAAAAATTTACCTTGGGGGATTTGAAGATGCAATTAGGATCATTAATGACAAACCAACCAAGTCTCCAACCAGGAATTAACCATCTCTTAGACAATGAACCAAGAGTTAATATTGGTGTTATTGAACTAAATAATCCCATTGATATAAAAGGATTTTCTCCAAATGCAAGATGTCCATATACTTCATCTGCTATAATTAGTGTCTTCACTTTCTTTGCTGTTTCTGCTATCTAATCATCATTAAAAAAAATTAGTGATCCCTTAATTACTCTGAATATAAAATATAATAAAAAATAATTACATGTAATAGTCGTGAATGCTATTATAGGAGTCCGAAACTCATAGGGTAGAAATTTTTTACAAAAATTCCAAAACGGTATATAAAATTTTATATGTTACCAAAACGGTAAAATCGCTGCAGGAGCAGCGATTTACAAAGTAAAATCGCTGCTCCGGCAGCGATTTAGCAAAAATTTTTTTTTTTAATAAAAAAAATGAAATCGCTGCCCGAGCAGCGATTTCAAAAAAAAAAAAAAATTTTTTTAAATAAATCGCTGCCGGGGCAGCGATTTATAAAAAGAAATTTTTTTTTTTTTTAAATCGCTGCCCGGGCAGCGATTTATTAAAAAAAAAAAAAAAAAAATTACATAAATCGCTGCTACGGGCAGCGATTTATTTTTTAAAAAAAATTTTTTTTTTATTAAAACGCTGCTAGGGCCACGATTTATTTAAAGAAAAAAAATTTCCTTATTAAATCGCTGCACGAAGCTTTTTTTTTAAAAAAAATATTAAAATTTTTTAATACAGCGATTTTATATTAAAAAAAATTATAATATTTTTTAAAATTTAAATATATAACTTATAAGTTATATATTTAAATTTTAAAAAATATTATAATTTTTTTATATATATAAAATCGCTGTATTAACATTTTTGCGATTTATATTATTAAATCGCAAAAATGTTAATACAGCGATTTTATATATATAAAAAAATTATAATATTTTTTAAAATTTAAATATATAACTTATAAGTTATATATTTAAATTTTAAAAAATATTATAATTTTTTTTAATATAAAATCGCTGTATTAAAAAATTTTAATATTTTTTTTAAAAAAAAAGCTTCGTGCAGCGATTTAATAAGGAAATTTTTTTTCTTTAAATAAATCGTGGCCCTAGCAGCGTTTTAATAAAAAAAAAATTTTAAAAAAAAATAAATCGCTGCCCGTAGCAGCGATTTATGTAATTTTTTTTTTTATTATTTTTTTTTTAATAAATCGCTGCTCGGGCAGCGATTTATTTAAAAAAAAAAATTTTTTTTTTTTGAAATCGCTGCTCGGGCAGCGATTTCATTTTTTTATTAAAAAAAAAATTTTTGCTAAATCGCTGCCGGAGCAGCGATTTTACTTTGTAAATCGCTGCTCCTGCAACGATTTTACCGTTTTGGTAACATATAAAATTTTATATACCGTTTTGGAATTTTTGTAAAAAATTTCTACCCTTTGAGTTTCGGACTCGCTATTATAGGGACACAAGTATCCCCTAGAATATGTAATCGAAATTTCAGAAACACACCTTAACTAAATTAAAGCAGAGGCGGAGCCAGAATTTTCAATAAGGCGTTTAAAATTTGTAGAATAGATAGCCGAAGGGGATTCGACATCTACTACATATACATATAAACTTATTTTAACCCCGTTCTATGAAGGTAGCTCTGCCCCTGAACTAAAGTCCTATTATAGCCCTGAACTTTTATACACCTTTTTGCCCTATATGGCCTCCAAACATCTCCCACGCGCCTCACCTAAGTGGAGTCACGGAGTATGCCACGTAAGTCAAGGAGTAATAAAATCTTAAATTAGTTAAAGTGTGTCTGAAATTTCGTTCATAGTTTAAAATTACTTGTACCTTAACCCTGCTACTATATGACATGTTAGAAATATATTGATAAAAGGTAAAAACTGTTAACATATGTATATATAAAAATGAATAAAGAATATAAAATTGAAGGATTGAAGCACGTGTCAATTCACTATTTTCAAACTATACTCATTTTAAACACTGTGTTCATTCAGATTTGATTGTGTCGTAGCTCTATGATTCAGAATCAAAAGGGAAAAGTTATAATGAGAAAGAAAATAAAGCGCGTACATCGTACCTTCTCCAAATGATCATATGAGTAGACATTTCCACAAGGATTTCCAGGATTTATAACAACAATTCCAATAGTATTTTGGTCAGCCAAATCTTCAATTGACTTCAAATCAACTTGCCAATTATTTTGAGGTAAAAGATCATAATACCTAACTTGAACATTTCTAAAAGCAGCACAAAGTACATAAGTTGGAAATCCAGGCCTTGGTAACAAAATATTTGAATTTGGTTTTGCAAGAATAGACACTGCTATCTCTATAGCTTGTGTACAACCAGATGTCACATATACATCTTCTGCTGACAAATCATATGGAAGATCTCTTGACAAGTAGTTTGCAATTGCCCTGTCCATTTAATCACTAACACTGTCAGCGTATGTAACTTAAACCAGTAATTTTCATGCATGTAATAACTTAATTAGGAGATACAATTCAATTGTTTGATACTCTTAATGTCTCAATTGAGAAAATGAACAAGTACTCTCATAGATAATAACCACAATCTCAGAGACGCATTTTAATTATTCTAAGGTCATATTATTTTTCTGGGCTTATTTTTTTGTAATTTTGTGGACATTTTTAGTTGACGTGACATCCAAATATCTCTCACGCGCCTCAATTGTGTGGAGTCACGGAGTGTGCCACGTAAGATAAAAGATGTATAAAATCATAAAACAAAAAGATAAGTTCAAGGAGGTAATATGACCTTAGTTTAGTTAAGGTATGTTTCTAGGATTTTGGTCATAGTCTAGAGAGGTACTTAGGCATTTTCCCGTCTCAATATATATGATACTTTCCGCTTTCCAAGAGTCGAACAGTCGTAAAACAAAAATTATATATTTTGAAACAAAGTAAAAAAATAGTACAAGTCACAATGATTGTCAGTTTAAAATATATATGTAAAAAATTACTTTAAAAAATACACTTTGAATCACGAAATTATAAAAATGTCACATAAGTTGAGACGGAAGGAGCATTAGGAATAATTACAGTTCAATGTCTATAAATGATCTAGTTTATAAAATAACTAGCAAATGTATACGTTGTGATCAATTTTAAGTATATATATACATAATCAGTGTATAGATTTTGTATATTTCGATCAATGGCGATAATTAAACAAGTTTGGTCATTGGTAACTATATATACCTAAAAATTACTTTCAATTTTCGATTATATAGAAGTATAGGAAAATCATATAATATATGATAGCTTAATTTTTAGAGATAATCAGGTTGCTTAAAGATAACTATAAGTAACGATGCATAATGAGTGATGTTAGCTAGCAATTATAACTTTAAAAATAAGACAGATAACTTGATATAACGTATTAAATTATAGATATAACATTACTTTCTAGCAATGGGAAGACCATTAGAGGGAGAGTATCCATTGAACTTGTCAAGAAGAAGGCTCTCAACAACAGCTTCTTTAGCAGCATCAGTTGTGTGAAAGCAAGAATGAGCTGTTGGATCTCCAATTCCTAGTGAGATCACTTCCTTCTTATCTTCGCCTATCGAAAAATATCAGTGTCTGAGTTAGAATTTTTACTAATTAATATGCAAAACATAAGAAAGTAAACATATATTATTAATCTGGAGAAAATTCAACATATATACATATATATATATCGATTATTTGATACGAGTTTAAGTTTTAGATATATATATATATATATATATATATATATATATATATATATATATATATATCGATTATTTACCCCATAGTAGCTCATGTTATATTTGTTCTAGAAAGTCGTCTATACAATATAAAATGATATTTGATAATTTGAAACAGTTTTTTTTTTGTTTTGTTTTTAAAGACGCTACTAGAAACAGAGATTTTTTCTATTGCAAATCAATTATTTTTTTTCCATTGAATAAGTTCACTGAGAAAACTCATGATGGAAAAAAATTCTCACTTCTTTCGATGGAAAAATAGTGCTCTATTTTTTCTCATCTCAACAATTCAATCAAAATATTTGTAGATAGCCGCTGAACATTTTTAATTAAAAAAAATAAATAAATGAGAAAATTGTGATATTTCTAATCGCGAAACAACTACTCAAACACACACACAAAAAAAAAAATGTGTCACTATTGTTTATACTTCAATAATTTTGCAACTTTACCTTCATCAATAGTGTCCATCAACAAGCCAAGAATCCCTTTGATAGTAATATTTGTAAATGATTCTACTTGTTTTGTTTGAAAAGAAATATTTGTTTGGCTTCCAATATTCTCCATCTTTTCACTTTTCACTTTTTGAACTAATCCAAAATGCAAAAAAAAATGGAATTAATTAAGATGACAAGGAAAATGAAAAACCAAAGAACACAAAATTAAAGGTTTAGTGAAGTGAATTTGCCTTTTAGAATCCCTAGATATTTATACTTTTTTTTTCAAAAAGATTCTTCTTAATTACCTACTAAAGTATAATATAATATTACTAGTAGTACATTAGTGGTAATTATTAAAGTTGAGTCAACTAATTTAACGGAGCATAAATAGATTTGACTTAGAATATAAAACCATATGTTAAAATGTGGACTGAATTTATTCCATTACAATAGGGAGTATGGATCAGTGCACCATTTTAATGATTAGTTATCTCAATTTATGTGTCTTTTATATTATGATAAAATTTGGGATTTAGATATAAAAAGATTTTAAAAAATGGTAATGACTAGATCGATCAAATTACTTAGTATATTTATTCACTTTGAATGTACGTAAAGTATTTACATCGGTAAATATTTAAAAAAAAATTATCCTAAAAATATGACTTTCAGTATAAATTTAAATTAATTAAATTTTAAAGTGAATATTAAGTGTGTGGAAAAAATCATACTCACAAAAGTTTGAGCAAAATTTTTCTAGTAGGGACATAAAGTTTGTAACTATTGTAATATAAAGTCCTAAATTAATCTTTTCGAAGCATTAAGTAATGAGGCGATTATTTTTTTTCTTAAGCTAAGTAACCAATCAAAGATGCATTTAATTATCTTATACAGAATTTTACTGTAAAGTTAAACACGTTAAAAACTAATTAAAAAACTTATATATTTGTCGTTTGATTGAGAATAAGTTTATTATGTAATTAATTATCTTGAGATAAGTTATTCTTGAATAAGTTATTTCATCATGTGTATGAAATAACTTATATCACTACGGAGATATAAATTGGGATAAATAATCTCAAGATTATCTAATACCTCCGACCAAACACAAGATAAAATAATCCAACATTTTATATGTCAAATTATTATACTTTATACCTTATACCTCACGTCAAACGATTTCCTAGTATTTAAAAAGTGGAGTTTAAGTTAATCACATATACTATTAAAAGAAATACTATCAAGTATATATATTTACATATTGTAACATATAATAGTTGTCTTATTTTTCAAAATTGTAAATTTAGTTTTGCTTATACATATTCTTTAGAAGACCGCACTTATGATATATATAATTTAAACTCAACATTTATGAATCTTTAAATCGTTCTTAAAAAATATAACTGGCGAGTCTTTAATGCTTGAAAATAGCTTTGATGCTCCAAATAATCAAAATTTCTATCGAAAAAGTCTACTTCAAAAATAAAACAAACAATTCACTGTCTAATTATTAATTTAAGATAATTAGTAGAAAAATAAAACAGTCTAATTAGCTAATAAGTATCATGTGATTGCCTACTTAGATAAAATTGAGTCAAAGTCGTTACGACCCTAAAAATATGGCAAATTGACTTGAGAAATTTCAAAGTCAAATAATCAAATTGACTTGATATTATTATTATTATTATTAACAATAATAATAATAATAATAATAATTTTAAATTTTCCCATTAACGAGGTCTTAAGTTCTTGTCCTTTCATGCAGAAACTTAAATATTTTTTATAGCATGACAATATTGACGTTTATCGTTTTAAATTTGGCTAACATGATGATTCTACATAGTTAAAGCGTATGGATATTTATTTTAGATGTTATATAAATAAAAAAGTGTATGAAATTATATTAAAAAAATAAGTTTAGTATAATAGAATCGGCTTTTAGTTTAGTTATGATATACATATGAAACAGGAGCAGTTCAACAGAGGCCCTTGAATTTATTTCATAAAATTTATACATTAACAAAAAAAATTAATTTATACACAATAGATTAATCATTTAAAACAAAGAATAACAAAAAAATAAAAAGGAAAAAGAGTAACAAAAAATAAAGTGGTGTAATTGATGTTAAGCTTCAAAACTCAAATTGAAATTTCAATTTGGCTATCATTACAAATAAGAAAAAGGAAAAAACATACATAATTTAATAGTTAAAGTTTTGTGCATGAATAGTATCAGAAATATATACACCTTATCATAATATCATATTTCTAATTAATTTAAATAATATAATTTATTCTATTAAGTAGCATTCGTTGATGCATATCTAAAACAAATTATAAAAAAATTTCATATAATATATGAAAAGGAAACTTCTGCATGAATGCTTTTTGCATTCATACGGTTTAAGAAAAGATTAAAAAAAATTAATTATGGTATCGATGTTATATGACTTAGTTCCTATTTAAAAAGATAAATTTTAAAATTGGAAGCTTAAACAAATATATCAAAAAATGAATAAAAAGATTATGAAAATTTATGAAGATATTAGTATAAAATAGGGATAATGCCCAAGTACCCCCTCAACATATACCCGAAATCTCAGAGACACACTTATACTATACTAAGGTCCTATTACCCCCTGAACTTATTTAATTAATAATTTTTTATCCCTTTTTAGCTTACGTGGCACTATCTTGTGGGCCCAACGATGGATGACTTTTTTTTCGAACTAGTGCCACGTAGGCTAAAAAGGGGTAGAAAATTACATATAAAATAAGTTCAGGGGGGGTAATAGGACCTTAGTATAGTATAAGTGTGTCTCTGAGATTACGGGCATAGGTTGAGGGGGTACTTGGGTATTTTCCCTATAAAATACTCTCAAGCAAATAACAATAAAAAGTAAACAACATCAATTTTATTTATATAAATAATACTCCCTCCGTTCAAAAAAGAATGATCATATTTTCTTTTTAGTCTGTTTTTAAAAAAATGACCATTTTCATTTTTGGCAACACTTCAACTATAACTTTCCACATAGCATGTTAAAGACCACAATATTAAAGGGTACTTTGGTACATTTGACATAACTTTAATTTACAACCACAAGATTAAAAAGTTTTTTTTCTTTTCTTAAACTTCGTTCCAAGTCAAACTAGGCCCTCCATCCATTATTATTTGTCATGGTTTCTATTTTTAGAGTCAAACTATAAAAACTTTGACTAACATTTTAAGATGTATTTTTTCATCATATTAATATGCAAAAAATTGTAATTTATAGTACTTTTCATATAGTTTTAGAATATCTAATTTTTTTGTTTAAAATATTGAATTAATGTGATTCAATTTATCTATGAAAATTAGTCAAATTGACTTTTGATAAGTATAACATGACAAAAAATTTCGAACGAACGAAGAAAATAATAAAATTAATAATAATAATTCAAATAAATTTGGGCCTTGAAATTTTTAGGGCCTGAGGCAATGACTTCATTGGCCAAGTCCTGGAGTACATGTATTTTATTCCTAAAAAAATACTAAACAATTTTAACTTCTCTAAAACTTGGTCAAACAAACCTTAAATCCAAACAAAGGAAAAAATATAATAAGGGAGTGCATTCAATAAAATGATAGATACATCTGCGAAAATTCAATCGAAAAAAGTGCTACTGATTTATTATTGAGTTATTGAATAAATTGATAACACATTAAGATACTAGTAAATATTAAGTATTATTTTCAATATCTTACTAGTTACTGGTTTTTGCTCTTTAATGTTCAATTCACATTTTATGATGATATCTGAGTTCACAACTTCACGTTATATAAAACGTCATAACATAAAGTAAGAATCTTATTGATCTTGATTTCTCTTTGCATTACACTTATATAGTTATTTTCATGTTAGTTATTATTGTTTCTATTTTATGAATACTTGCAAAGTTACAATTATTGACTTATTGCATGAAATTATTAAAGAAGCCATATATTTAAATATAACATTTCCTTATTATTTAAACCGAACACCAAAATCATTAAAATTAAAACCGATTAAATCAAAAATATTTTATTAACTTAACGTATTTACAGACCAACAAATCAAACCGACCAATACACCCCTCGATATCTCAAGTAGAGAAACAAAAATCAGGCAGTCCAAAAATAATAGGAAGAAAAAGAAAGATTTAACCCAAAAAAAAAAGTGCCTGACTTTTGAAATTCCAAAAATACCCCTCAAATGAGCAACTCAGTATTAACGTGGTGGCATTATCGTCATTAACCTTATAGGGACAAAATTGGTAATAATCGAAAGATTTGTAAACACAGCAGCATTAGGGATTTCAAGAATTGGAACTCTGTTTTCTTCTCCATACCAATTTAACCTAAAAAAACCATAGCTTATAATTTATAATTAAACTCCAAAACCCAAAATCCACCATAAAAATTGCATCTTTTCTGCATTTGCAACAACCCCATATAATTTTTTTGTGAAAAAAATTGATTCTGATAATGGATGAATCAGAGAAGAGAAAGGAAAGGCTTAAAGCTATGAGAATGGAAGCTTCACAAAGTGGAGATTACAATGAAGCTGTTGGTTATGGAGGTCTTACAAACCCTTTAAGTGATGTTCCTTCTGGTAATGTTGAATCTTATGCTATGCCAAGGCCAAGATTTGACTATTATACTGACCCCATGGCAGCTTTTTCTGCTAATAAAAGGAGTAACAATCAACCCCATGTCAGCCCTCAGGTTTCTCAACAGTGTTATACAAGTAATTGCATATTCTTTCATAATGTTTGTTTTTTTAACTTTAAAGTTATAAACTTGTGTAGATTATGTTATTATTGGTAGTTTCTGTTGTTTGGTGAAGTATCCTTTGTGGGACTATATTAGTGTCAGCTGTTAAGTTTCGAGCCGGGGAAGCGAACACTAATGCTTGTATTAGGATAGTCTATACTGCCTTTTTTTTGTTCTTTAATACTAGTTAGAGAAATTGCCTTAGAAGACAAGATATATAGCCTACATTTAGCTTATTTGGTTTGAACTTTGAAGCATAGTTGATTGATAATAGTTTGGGCTCTGAATAATGTCAAACTGGTTTGGTCCATAGGTGTTGAAGTGAAAATTGAAAAGTGAAGTGCATAGTTGATGGAAGTAAAAAATACAAACATATATAGATTTAGTACTTACAATAATCATGCTTTACATGATCATAGACTCTCTACCTTCACAAGGTAATAAGGTTGGTGTACACCTTTCCCAAGACCCCACTTGTAAGATTACACTTTGTTGTAGTAGTAGTTATGATAATCAAAGTACAAGTGCACTTTCTTGTTAGCATACGATATACAATGACGTGAATCGGACTCCTCATAGTAATCATCATTGACAATAGCATGGTAGTGGTCTAGGAGCGTAATTGCTAGACGAACTACTATAGTGAGTCTAGTGACTATTATAATTTTGACTAGAGCATAAAGATATCTTCAATTACAAATCACTTTTGATTAGTGAAAGACTTCTAATTTAAATTATTATTAGCATGCAAGGTTATAATATTGTTTGATGTTGGGATGTCTATGTTCTTTCTGTTTCTTATGGACAGAGGTTGTCTTGTCCGGTATAACTTTCTAATGCCATATTGGATAAAAGATGTGTGCTGCACAATTATTGTATACGAGGTAAAGCCTATTAGTGACAACCAAGTAATATCAGTTCAATAGGGATGATTTTCATTTCACATATCCAGTTTTACCATATCAGGCAGAAGGCTATATAGTATGTTGTGTGAAATATTGATATCATAGTAGTAGCAGTAGTTTTCTCTGATTCGATTGACACTGTCTAATGCCATCAGTATGAATTGGTCCTCATATATTGTAGTATGTAAACAAACCTTTATGTACATGATTTTTCAGGAGCAACGAATCCTCAATCTCCAATTTGTACTCCTCGAGGCAACTATTCCGTAGATCAGAGATCACAAGGAGTCCATCATACCTTTAACCCTCTTGGAAACCCTGGGCAAAATAGTCCTTTTGGCATACCACAAAGAGGTTCCCCTAGTGCATGGAATAACTCTTTCGACACACCTAAAAACTACCTTCCACCTAATTCTTCAATGGGTGGTAACTTTGCCAGTCCTGGCATTCAACAAGGTGGAAGACCTGGTTTCCATTATGGACAAGGTAGCGGGCAACCTGGTTCAGGATATGGAGGCAGCCCTTACCAAGGTTCAGGATATAGAGGCAACCCTTACCAAGATTCAGGACACAGAGGCAGCCCTAGCCAAGGTTCAGGGCACAGAGGGAGCCCTTACCAACATTCAGGGAACCGAGGGAGCCCTTACCAAGGTTCTGGGCAAAGCAGGAGTCAATGGAGGGGGAATAGTTCTAGTCCTTTTTCGTTTCGAGGTGGTAGAAGGGGGGGAAGAGGTTCCCACGGAGGCACATCAGGGGAATCTAGACCAGATTTGTATTATTCAAAGTCAATGGTAGAAGATCCATGGAAAGAGTTGAAGCCAGTTATCTGGAAGGCTTTCCCTGAGAAACCCTGGCTTCCACACTCCATTAGTGCAAAAAAGACCAAATTCCCAGATGCTCCAGTAAAATCCATTCCTCAGCAAAGCCTTGCTGAATGTTTGGCTGCCTCATTTAATGAAGCAGCTAGCAGTGAGGCTGCGACTGATGGATCTGGAACATGATTGCCATGTGATGCCTCAGTGTCTTGCTTATGATGTTCTCACTCCCCTAATATCGTCAAAAATGCAAGTTAGCAGCAGTTGAGTAGTTTGTCATTTATTGTGAGTTAACGTCGAAAGCTAATACGCTCCAGTCTCTGTTTCACCTCTTTTATGCTGTTATAGCATATGACTCTACCCTCCAACTGTTGGGAAAAAAGATATTTTTGTTTTGAGAGTGCAAATTTAACTGTTTTTTTTTTGCTCCCTACTTCAAATTTGTGAATAATTTTGCATTATGTTTCTCCTGCTAGTAGTATTAGTATATTTTGTTGGGTATTCTTATTATTGTACTACTTCGGTATTTCTCAATTCTTAGTTTTCTATTACTACTTGTCGTCTCTTATGCCTTTATTCTTACTATCATGTTGTTGTTACTACTTATGTCTATATAATTGTTGTGTATTTGCTTCGATCCACCCCTTATTACGTCTGTATTTCCTTTCATAACTACCTGAGCCGAAGGTCTTTCAGAAGCAACCTCTCTTCAACGAACACTTTGTGAGATTACACTAGGTGTGTTGTCGTAATTTGTGAGATGCTACAGTAAGATCCACTCCTCAGGCTGTCTCAATTTAATGAGTCTGTGAATATTGATGAATTTGTCACATGATACTTTGTACTTTCTCAGCATCTTGAACTGCTATGTCTTTACAAACTGTACTTTTTGTTGCTGGTAGTAGTTGAGTTGTTTCTGGTTGTTAGTTAATCATTGATAGCAAATAAATTCCATTCATGTGTCACTTGAATGCTGCTGTTGTGGCACATGCATGCATTACCCCTTTTTCTGTGTTGTGGTACCATATAACGGTAAAGTTGTCTACGTGTAATAAAAAGTAAGATTATATATTCGAGTTATACAATCAACGTTTAATTGTTTATGTTAGTATAGTCTTTCTAACACGAAATGTTTTGTAACATGTCGTTACCCCCACTTATTCTTGAATGGAACCCTTCCTTTTGGTGTTGTGGTAACATGTCACGGTAAAATTATTTTTGTGTGATATGTAAGTCACAAGTTCGAAATTTATAAAATCAAATATGTATTCTTGAATATGATGTTTATATCACATGTATCTCTTAATGATACTCACGAAATTTTGTATGATATGTAAGTTACAAATTCGAGTTATAAGATTAAACATGAATTAATGCTTGTGTTAGAATATGTTGTTCGTATATTATATATGTTGCACATATCCCTTCAAGGTACCATCTTTCTTCAATTAGATACAAAATTTTGTGTGATACATAAATCGCAAGTTTGAGTTATAAAATCAGACATGTGCTAAAACTTGTATTAGAGATGTTTTCAGTCTCACAAAAATTAATAATGTAAGTAACGTTACATATACATTTAGGGAAAATGCACAAGTACCTCCCCCAACCTAAATCCGAACAGAGACACACTTATATATACTATACTAAAGTTCCTATTACCTCTTGAACTTATTTTATAAGTAATTTTTTACCTTTTTTCGGTTTACGTGACACTAACATAAAAAAAAAATTCAATCAGCATTGAGCCCACAAGATAGTACCACGTAGGCTGGATAAGGATAGAAAATTATTAATAAAATAAGTTCAATGGGGTAATAGGACCTAGTATACCAAACTTTAAAACAACAACAAAAAAAGAATACCAAACTTTATATATAATTATGATGAAGCTAAAAAAAGTGGCTAATCAACATTATTTTAATGAAGTTTACTAATTGAGCAACCCCCAACTACATAGTACCATACTTAATATCATGAGTTGTAAGTGGCCTAACAATTTGTGTGTTTTTTCAAGTCTACTAATCTAATAAAAGTTTTTATTTTAATTGATAAACTTCATAGGAATAATGTTCCTAAAATAGTGATATAGGTAACAATTGAAACTTAAATCCAATTTGGCCCCTTGGCTCATTTAATTAACACATCTCCCCAAGATTTTTTTTTTAAAAAAATTATTTTTGAAATACTGAAAAGTAAAATAAAGGTGAATATAGAGGGTTTTTCTTAATATCTAGGGATATTCAACTGGAACGTTCAAAAGTTATTTGAGTTGACAAATTAAAACGAAGAAAGCATAGCATATCAATAAAAAAAACAATAAGATTTTTCATGAATCGTTTTTACTACATATCAGTCGAGCTTTTAAATGAATGGATCAAACTAATAAATAGACATATCAATAATCCACCCAAATAGATAAATCAATAAGACATGTGAAAAAATTAAATATTTCACTCATCATTGGGGGACGAATGTTTCTAAAGGGAGATAATATAACACCCCCGAAATCTCATGACATAAGCTAGAGCCTAACTCGTAGTCTATTAACCTAATGAAGATAAAACATAAGGTAAAAGTCCTAAAATAACTTCCCTAACCTAATACTAGGGTTTTAGTACCTAAATGTCAAGGCATTATCCTCCAAATTTTTGGTTAAACTTAAATTTTTAACTCTCAAAAAACGAAAAAATGTCACATAATTGAGACAAAAAAGCATACAATAAAATCATATATAAACAACATTATTTTATTTTCTCTGAACCCCTTAATCCTACCTGGCTCTCGTGCCACTATTGTCATTATATTCAATCTATATATTCACTCCTTTTCATCTCCTTTTAGCACCTTATAACTCTCTCTTCCACAATTTTCCTTTCAAATACTTCCCTTTCATTGCATGGATCACGTCGAGAAATTAATCTCCGACGTGAAATTATCGTCCGTCGTGCCGGGGAGGATCACCGGCGACGACAAACTCCAGCATGAATTTACCAACATGGACTTAATAATGAAGCTTCATTACATTAAAGCTCTTTATTTTTTCAAAAATGATGTTGTTGAAGGTTTACATATTCATGACCTAAAACTTCCCATGTTTGACCTTCTTGAACTTTATTACCCGATTTCCGGCAGAATTAGGCGGTACGATGGCGGTGATGGTGGTGGTGGTGGCGGCCGGCCGTTCATGAAGTGTAATGATAGTGGTGTTAGGGTTGTTGAAGCAAAATGTAAAAATAAAACAATTGATGAGTGGCTTCCTATGAATGATAATGATCATGATGATGAGCTTGTTTATGATCAACTTCTTGGTCCTGATTTGGGATTTTCACCTCTCGTTTTCATACAGGTAATTACGTTTTGATTTGACACGAAATTTAAGATAGTAATTTTTTTAATTTAAATTTTGTTGTATTAAACTGAAGATATATAAAGGCATAATTCATAAATATGCGTTTTTAACTTAATGTCTCTTTGATATTATTGTTGAGAGGTCATATATAAGTGTTTTTTTAAAAGAAAAATAAGAGTTTCACGAGTCTTTAAAACTGCTTTTAAATAAAAATAGAAGCAATCTTTTTGCGGTTGGAAAGAAACTAAAAATTTCTGCTTCTTTTTAAGAAGCAGAAAATTAATTTTTGATAGACTAAAATATATCTTTCATATATATATATATGTTTACCAATATATCTTTTATAAAGTAATTAACATATCACATAAATTTAGTTAAGTTTCATTTAGAATTTTATTTTTATAACAAATTTTATAGTTTATGCTTATATATTATTATTTATTTAAATTTTATATTTTATATGTTACCTTATGTTTTATTTTATAGAATTAGAAAAGGTAACAACAATATTTTTGTATTATTTAAAATATGAAGAGCTATATTTATTTTTGTGGTGAATTTTTTGTATATAGTGATTTAATTTATGGAAATGATTTTTAAATTTATAAATATGTATATTTTAATTTAATTAAAAATATGTAATGGATATTTAAGTAAACTAATATTAAACATTGATATTTATCTTTTTATGTAATTTGACTCTCAAAAACACTTTTTAAAAAAAATTAGTCAAACACAATTCGCTTATAAAAAACATTTTTTAAAAAAATTATTCAAACACTAATTGTTCTTTTTTTTCAAAAGCACTTTTTAAAAAGTACTTCTAAAAATAAATAGTTTTTAGCATCAATGTCAAAAAAGCTCTTAATATAATCAATTATCATTAGTGACGGAACTAAAATTTCGACTAAAGGATATCAAACCATGATGAAATAAAATTAGGTAAAAAGCGAAAGAGTGTCTATGCATACATACATACCTAGCTATATAGTGTAATAATGAAAGGGTGTCGATTGATACCATTCTATATATATATATATATATATGTTCCGCCATTGACTTTTTTCTATTTCCTTTAATTTTAAATATACATAAATAAATATATGCATATAATATGATATAAATTAATATATTTATAAATTATAGAACGTGTATATCTACTCGTTTAATCGATTAACCAAATGGTTGCTAGTACGAAGGAGCTATAAGGTTACTGTCGAATTTATTTGTTTGAACTGCTGGACTGTCAGTATTTATTATTTAAAATTGATTTGTAGTGGTCACTCATCTAGAATTACATGGCTGATCATTAAATACAAGTTCTAGGTTCATGTCTTAGTTGATGAAACAGTTAAATTCATGACAAAATATAATAATAATAATAATAATAATGATAAAATAAAATTATATGTAATTCTACAAATAAAAATAAGAATATTACGTACATAAATTTTATTGTTGATATGAGACGATAAATATGTTATCGCATAAAATATCAACTCAAAGAAGAAGATAGAGAATAATCGTTAGTTCATATTGCGTAAATTATTTGATATAATACATTATTTTTTAAAAAAATATTTTAGAACATAAATAAGATATTCGATACATATTACCAAATAAAAGGGAAACTAGAGGGACATGAGGAAAGAGCTATCGAAAGGGAGCTGGGTCGTCAACCTCATTAAATAAAGGATAAATATAGAAAAAAGTGAATTTTTTTTTGAAAATTTTAATTTACTTAATTTAGACTATAACAGAAATCTCAACCAACCATTTAATATGAACCGCCGAAAATAATTAAAAGCTTTTTTTCACCTACCAATCATTTAATAGAAAACGGAGGGATTAATTCTAAACTTTTTTTTCACCTAGAATATTATTATTCAAAATAGTATGCAAAATACTTTTCAAGGAAGTAATTGAAGTAGCTTTAATTAATTGACAAACAGTAGTACTGGACCCTCCCCTTTTTATATAATGTATATATATACTATAACTTATTCTTTTTCTAAATCTATTTTTAAATTAAACATCAATTAAAAAAATAATTAAGATGGTGGGATTTATTATTTTATTTTTATTTATTATGAAGTAAATAAATTAAAAATTTAAGATTTTCTATTTTTTTAAGCAATTAATTAAAAACATACCAGATGATTTTTTTTTTAATTTATCAAAATAATTAAATAATGATTAGAAACAACTAAAAAAAAGCATAATATTCATAACTGAATTATTAAAAAAAAGCAGGCTCACCATTATTGTGGAAAGATTTAATTTTACAAAAAATTAAATAATTGATGTGTGAGCAATATCAATCAGTTTCATCTTTAAAGTAAGGGATTATTATGGAAAGATTAAATTACATGAAATTAAATAATTAATGTGAGAGCAATATCAATCAGTTTCATCTTTAAAGTAGAGGAAAAAAAAAGATAAATATACCTCTAAACTATATTAAATGGTATGTAAATATCTTCAGCCATATTTTTGGGATATTTGTATTTTTGCCGTTAAAAAATTAGATTATATATGTCTTTCACTCTAATGGAAAACTAAATAGGGACACGTGACACAATCTTATTCGTTGATTCGATATTTAATAAATATCGAGTTTATGTATAAGATTATGACACATATACAGAATATATATGCTCTAGTTTTTAAGCGCTAAGAATATTGATATCTTAAAAATATGATAAATAGTATTTGTATATCATTAACGATAATTCATAATATATTTATGTTTTTTTCCTTAAAGTGAAATTAAATATAATGTTGGATTACTATATCTATCTAACATATTAATTGATTATGTTAGTGGTATTATGATAGATAATTTCCTATTTTAAATAGTAGATACCTATCCTTATAGATGGGATATTATTAATTTTGTTATTATTAGTGAAGTTGAAAATCAAACCTTTTTTTTAATCTCAGATAAAAATCAAGAATCGACCCTCGTGGGTTCTACATAAATTATAAATTAAGGATATCAACTCGTTTTTGTTAGTATGTGTTTTATTTTAAATATGGAATATTGTAATATATGTTTAAAATTTTAAATTAAGCCACGTGTCAATAGAGATATCGAATATTTAATGAAAAATCAATAACAATAAACTTATTGTTATTTCATAGGCGGGATAGGGGGAGTGTAGTGCTTATATATATATAGACTTACAGTATATTTTAAAGATAGAAATATTATATTTAGTAGGCTCTTATCTCAAGTAATAAAGCATATTAAACTTAAATATAAAAAAATATACAATAATAAAAAACAAAATATATGCTAATAATAAAAGAAAATAATAACAACAAAGCATATACTGTCAGCCTACGTAAAAAAAAAATTCAGTTGAGTTATGGCACTTTATTATGTTATTATTAGGTATTATTTTGAGCACAAAATTATTGGTACTTTATAAAATTAGTTATTTAAATGATTATTAGTTCTCTATGTGCATATCAATTTTAAACTCTTGTTTAAAAACAATTTAACTACAAAATTCATATTTGATGAAATGATATTTAAGTATGAATATGTAAATGGTAACTTATATTATAAATTTCAAAAATCTCCGTTTCATTTCGAAATGGTGTGCATACACCAACAAACAACATCACATATATACAACGAAAACAAAGGAAGTATATTATACATATAAAAATAATGATAAAAACACACATTTACTATATTATTTCATCGCAAGTTTCACACATCTCAACTAATAGTTGTTCCTTTTATCTAAGATTGTTTAGATAGAAAAACATAGTAGTTGATAGTTGAGGTATGTGTTAATACATAGACGGTGTCATGGTGATAGTTTGAGTAAGAAAAACAGAACAACTAATTATTAAATGAGATGTGAAACTCGCGGAAAAATGACACTTCAAATGTGTCTTTGATCATTAATTTTTTCTTTTTTTTTTGTAGTTCACTTGGTTCAAATGTGGAGGGATGTCAATAGGGCTAAGTTGGGCTCATATACTTGGAGATTCATTTTCAGCTTCAAAATTCCTCAACATATGGGCAAAAATCATGGTTGGTCAACAAATTTCACCTCAATTTCTTCACAAGTCAACAAAAACCAACAAATTGATCAATAATAATAATCCAATATTATCTACTATTAGAAAGTTCCCATTTTCTCTAAAGAGAGTTGATCCAGTTGGTGATCATTGGAAAATCACCAACAATATCAAAATGCAATCACATTCTCTCCATATCACACAAAAGCAACTAAACCAACTAATTTCCAAGGTTTGTGGAACTTATAATAAGGTGAAGCCTTTTGATGTTATTTGTGCTACATTGTGGAAAATGTTGGCTAAGGTAAGGGGAGAATATTCATCAGAGCCCGCGATTGTGACCATTATACGTGGAGATCATGACAGTGAAACAACTGAAGTCGTGTCAAGCAACAATCAAGTGATTATCAGCACAGTTGAAGCAAATGACGTTAAAGTTTCAGATGTTGATACTTCAGAACTGATAGAGTTGATAGGTGAAAAGACTGTGGATGAGACTAGAGTTGTTGAAGAACTAATGGGAAAAGAAAACGGTGTTTCGGATTTCATAGTGTATGGGGCAAATCTCACATTTGTGAATCTCGAAGAGGCAATGATTTATGATTTAGAACTTAGAGGTAAAAAACCAATATTTGCAAGTTATAATTTAAGTGGAGTTGGTGATGAAGGTGTTATTTTGGTATTACCAAGGCTTGAAGGTGGAAGAATAGTGAATTTGGTTTTGCCACAAAAACAAATTGAAGGTTTGAAAAATAAGATGAGAGAGGAATTAGGTATTTTTTGAAATTAATATTTG
Organism: Solanum chilense; assembly: GCA_032847665.1. Classification (NCBI taxonomy): domain Eukaryota; kingdom Viridiplantae; phylum Streptophyta; class Magnoliopsida; order Solanales; family Solanaceae; genus Solanum; species Solanum chilense. The sequence goes on along the minus strand of CM064974.1, from coordinate 68,468,973 downwards.
TCTATTTACATGGCCATTTGATAAATAAAGTTCTTGGCGTTTGTAGTTTAAATTTGAAAACCCAATGTTTATCTTCTTTTTTTTTGTTGGTGTTGATATGTAAAAGCACAAGTCTATAGTCCATACAATATATGAGTGTGTTTAAACATTCTAAAATAATTATGAAATTGTGTAATTGTTGATCTTTTTATATTAATAGAAAAGGAAAAGTGAAAGAGAAATACAAAATAGAATAAAGAAGGAAAAAAAAAGATCTATATGTTAGTAAAATGATCTGATGTCTAATGTTCGAGGTTCGCTTAACAAATTTTGTTCAAATTATTTGTTCAACTTTATAATGAATATTTACAATTGTTGATCCTTATATTTCTTTAATAAATGAATGATACATAATATTCTCTTCATCTATTTTTAGTTGTTATGTTGCGCTTTTAGAAAGTGAATTTAACTAATTTTTAAAGTTAAATTAGATTACACTAATTCGATAAATTAAACAAAAAATTTAGATATTTTAAAAACTAGACGAAAAGTACTATAGATTGCAATTTTTTGCATATCAATTTGATGGAAAAAATACATCATAAAATGTTAGTCAAAGTGTGTAATTAGGTCTTAGGCCTAACTCACACCCCAAAAGCTAGCTCAGGGAGGAGGATTGCCCAAGCTTTATAAGGAGCTCACTCATCTTATTAACTATCGATGTGAGACTTTTGTCATTCTTTAACAACCCACCTCACGCCCAGTGTTTATCATTTGGGGGGGGCACAACATCGAGTGAAACGGGCCCTGCTCTGATACCATGTGAAATTAGGTCTTAAACCTAACTCACACCCCAAAAGCTAGCTCAAATGGAGGAGGTTTGTCCAAGCCTTATAAAGAATCCGCTCATCTCATTAACCACCGATGTGAGACTTTTGTCATTCTTTAACACAAAGTTCTTATTGTTTTGATCTAAAAAGAAAATCATTATAGCTAAAAGCGGATAGAAGGAGTAGTTTTTTCATCTATAGAAATTACAAGATTGAGGGTAACTCAAAACAAGTCGTAATATTACATATTTAGTATTTGAGAATAGCGCCGTAAGGGTGAATATTACTTTAACATTTATTTTGAAAATACATCACCAAATTTTACAGTTTCACTTGTCATTGATCTTCGTCTTTTTGACATATGTATCAACGTTATCATATTTTATTGTGTTGCTATGGTGAAAATAATTATATTTTATTCATAAAGAAGTGATTTTTTATTATAATACTCACAAGTTTATTAATTTTTGTTTTAGGAAAAATGCACAAGTATCCCCTCAATATATGTCCAAAAATTTTAGAGACTTATATTATACTAAGGTCCTATTACCCCCTGCACTTATTTTATAAGTAATTTTCTATCCCTTTTCGACATACGTGACACTATCTTGAAAAAGAAAGTCAACCACCTTTTCATAAAATGATTGTAATATATTTCAAGAATTTGTGATTCTTTTATTATTTGAAAGTCATGATTTAGAGTTGATTTGCATTCCATAACTACTTTTATATCATTTTATTATTTATAATTGTAAAATTAAATCATGTTAATAGTTTTATTTTCTACAAGTTTCTTTAATCATATTTTTAGTTGTTTTATACTATTGATATATCTTTATTTACTTTATCCGTCCCATTTTATGTGACATCATTTGAATCGGCACGAAGTTTAAGAAATAAATAAAGACTTTAAATTGTTTACCAAATTGTCCATCAAAAGTAGACTCATTTTTTTCTCTCCTCATAAATGTGTTAGAGTACTATTTAAAATAAAGTGGACCAACAAGGGTAAAAGAGAAATTGTATCTTTAAATACTTACCATATAAGAAAATGTGACATTCTTTTTGGGATTGACCAAAAAGGAAATGGTGCCACATAAAATGAGACGGAGGGAGTATCAGTTTACTACCATAGAAATTAAAATCTAAAAGATTCATGGGACTTACTCTTCATTTCATACTAAGTAAAATATCCTGCCTCACGCACCCATATTTTAAACTATTGGCCGAGATGAAAATTGGTACCTCTGCCACATAAAATGAGACGGAGGGAGTATCAGTTTACTACCATAGAAATTAAAATCTAAAAGATTCATGGGACTTACTCTTCATTTCATACTAAGTAAAATATCCTGCCTCACGTACTCATATTTTAAACTATTGGCCGAGATGAGAATTGGTACCTCTGCCCCATACACCACCCTAAAATGAGTGTGATATATATATATATATATATATATATATATATATATATATATATATATATATATATATATATATATATATATATATATATATATATATATATATATATATATATATATATATTATTTTTTATTTTTTAAAAGGAAAATGCACAAGTACTTTCTCAACTTATGTCCGAAATCGCAGAGACATATTTATACTATACTAAGGTTCTGTTATCCCCTAAACTTATTTTATAAGTAATTTTCTATCCCTTTTCGGCATACGTGGCACTAGCTTGAAAAAAAAGTCAATCAGCATTGGGCCCACAAGATAATGCCACGTAAACAAAAAAGGAGTAGAAAATTATTAATAAAATAAATTCAGGAAGTAATAGAACATTAGTATAATATAAGTATATCTCTTAGATTTCTGATATAGGTTAAGAATATACTTACGCATTATTCTTTTTTAAAAATAATTCTGAAAGTGAAATTCCTCGTACTTAACTGAAAATTAAGGATGACTATTTTTTCCATGTCCATAAACAACATTATAAAAACTTGATTATTTTTCAATCATGATGTTATATTCCCATGCATTATTGAGACCTACCTTTAAAAAAAATAATTTAAGAATATTCTATTCTAATAACCAAATGAAAATGTAAGTTTAAATGGATGCATATAAATATTATATTTTTAATCAATAAATTCAAAAATAATTTACGTCTTATTTTCAAGATTATAGTCTTCAAGAAACAATAACCACTACACATTTGGTGTAATTATATCTTAAAGAAAATACAATATATTGAAAAACAATAAGATTTGCTTTTATATAGATTTTCGTAAAAAACATATCAAATAGATCGAAAAAGAAATATGGTAACTAAAATACTATCCAAAGCATGATAAGTATTCGTAAAAAAAAGGAAAAATTGCTACTATTTATATAAAAAGAAAATAAGCAAGACAATACTCCACTATTTACTAAACTTATATGCTCTCGATGATCGTATTTTTCTAATGTAATATCTTCGAAAAGATGTAACTGTATCATATCTAATCACTTCTCAATAATTCTAAAACTTGACTACTTACTAAAAGTCATCCCCTTCACAACATTTTATCGAAAATAATATCTTCGATTAACTGTAACTGTGTTATGTCTAATCATCTCTTCGGGAATGCTGTAACGCGTGCATCCACGCTCTCCTGTCAGTGCAAAAACGGTATCGTTTCCTTCATCGTTCTCAGAATCTTCACTAGGTATTGTCCTTTCTCTCTCTACACTAAGCCTAAAACCCTTTTCTCTCTCTTCAATCAATCTATCAGTGAAAAATTTCGAGTCCAAAATATGTATTGTACGCAGAAATAGAGGAAGAAAAACAGATTCAGAATGTTCGAGAAAATGAAGAAACAGAAGTGCTTTATTAGTGAAGAAGATATAGCTATTCTCTTACAAAGGTAGAATTTTTTGTTGATTTTTGGTTTTTTGAAACTTGGGTTATTGAGAAAATTGGATTTTTTTTTTGTTGATTTTTTGAAGGTATTCGGTATCAACAGTGCTTGCGATATTGCGAGAGGTGGGACAAGTAGCAGATGAAAAAATCGATTGGAATGTAATGGTGAGGAAGTCTACTACTGGGATTACAAATGCAAGAGAATATCAAATGTTATGGAGGCATTTGGCTTATCGACATGGCTTGGTTGATAAATTTGATGATGAGGCTCAACCTTTGGTAAGTCCATTGACTAAATAGTTAAGTCTTTCTAAGTTTCTGTATGACTGTGTATTTTGAACTTGAAACTTGAATATTCGAGTTTATGAAGTTTTGTGAGTGGAAGTTCCAAAAACTGGTCTGAGCTGGTTTTTAGGAGCTTGATAACATTTGAAGGTCGGATTCGAAAATCTGATCAGATTTCATGGACGAATAGATAAAATCTATGGTCAACGCTAGCTAAGTATGTTTTGGAATTAAAGGTCCAAATGGGTATAAGTAATTCACAGCTGAACTAGGTTGTTTGAGATGAACTAGCCTGGCAGTTGTAGTTTGCATTAAAAAACTTTTTCTTTTTTGAATGGAAGTGATATTTTATTGAGGGAATATGGTATAATCCGTTTACTGAGTAATGTCGCTTTCCTCCAAGTACCCACATAAGTGCTAAGTGTGTGAATTGGTTATTGTTATGCATAATCTAAGTTAATTTTGGTAAATTTGGGAAGCGTTATGTGTGTTAAAGTGGAGTAGATGTTTATCATATGTTGTTAGATTTTCAGTCTATTAATGTGGAGTTGTGTTTTAGTTTATAAATTCATCATCTTGTTTGAATCATTATGTGGGCGCAAGTTAAGGGCATGCATTGTTTGCTGATGTATGGGGGTCAATGTCTGTTGTTTGCTGTGAGATGAACCATATGTTGATAATTTTCAATTTCATGATATTATTTGTTGATCTTGCACTTTTTGATGACAGGATGATGACAGTGATTTAGAATTTGAGTTGGAAGCTTTCCCTGCTGTAAGCAGTGAAGCTTCAGCAGAAGCTGCAGCAAGTGCGAAGGTAAGTCAAACAGCCTGCCCAGAGTGGTAATTTCCTTAAGCAAACACGGTATTTGTGAATAACTGTTTGGCTGAACTGCTTACTTCTTTCTTTTAAGCTCGCTATATGTTGCATATAACCAATTATGTGGTTTTTCGCAATCTTGGGTTTGAACAGATGCTAATTGCTTCTGGGACTCCGAATGATGCCAATATGTTAAATGGTTCAACCATTGAGGCTCCATTGACTATAAATATACCAAATGGACAAATATCTAGAACTGGTATGGATAATTCATTCCAAGGTACTTCTGTGCATGGGACAAATATCACAGTCCCAGTTGCAGTACAAAAACAGCCACTGTCCACTGTGGTGGCTGCTGAGGGATTGGATACCCATGGACCAGGTTGTACCAACTTGCCTCCTCGACGAAAACGTAAACCATGGTCAGAAGCAGAGGACGTGGAACTTATTGCTGCAGTTCAAAAATGCGGTGAAGGAAACTGGGCAAACATATTGAAAGGGGATTTTAAGGGAGACAGAACAGCTTCCCAGCTCTCTCAGGTTTTCCTTCGTATATGATTAATGTATATGTCTTTATGAAAGTAATGATTAAATATATCTATCCCGATTTAAAAGAAAAGTTCTACACACATTCTCCAGATTATTATTAAACTGGAAACATATTCTGCAGATTTTTTTTTTTTTGATAATGGTAACTTTATTCTGCAGTTTTATTTACTCTCTCTAGTTAGTAAATGCTTTCACCTTATTAAGGGTAGCACAAACGTGGTGCTATTTGACATCATATTTTGGATACTCTCTTTCTGTCAACTTGATAGGTAGAAAAGTTTTGTTAGAGGAAGTAGTTGATCTTTCATTGCTTAGGTTAATCTTTCACTTGGAGGTAAGTATGTTTTTAAGTTTTGTGGTTTGCAGCTCACTAAATGAATCTCATCCAAAATTCTACCCCTTTTATTTGCTCCAAAGAGCACAAAACAATAAAATAAATCGTTGTCCAGTTCAGTTAATTGATTTGCTGTAGATTTGCAGTTAGTAAAAAAGACAGAATACATCCAGGATATTTTCATTAACATTCCAGCTATGTAACTAGAGTTTGCTTCATTACATATCTATTGATTGAGGTTTGGAAGGGAGGTCTTATCAGTTTGAGAAAATAGAAAACTGCTTCTGCCTTTTAGTGTTTCACAAAATGAGAGGAGAGTTGGTAAGGAATTAAAAGGAATAAAATGAAATGAAGATTGAGTGGAATAGCCCCAATGGTACGATCGTACTAACTACTAAGGAACAAAGAAGAGTATGTTGTGCTTCTCCTCAATCTTGAACTGTTGGTATGTTCACCACGTCTTGCATTAGGCAACTACCAACTCATGTCTTGCAATTTCCAAAATTTGATGGTTTCCAAAATGGCAAGGTATGGTTGGACCAATAACAAGTTTTTAGTAACAATTCACATTTTGATATGGATCTTCAATTCCTCCATGGAGCCGTTTTGTGCGATTACGTGGTTAGTCTCTTCAAATTTATTTCTTCCTTCAGACCAAAAGTGTCCTTAACCCTCATACTGTTCCAGCTGTATATCAGCCATCAGACCAAAGGTGTCCTTAGGCATCACCCTAGTAGTTTCAGCTAATGCTACAAAGAGTTGCCAGGGTTGTCTAGTCTAGTAATAACAGTGTAGAAATAAATTGCCATTGGGTTCTTCTTCCTACTGGCATAGAAAGCATCTAAGATTGAGCTGAAAGCCTCTTCTCTGAAGAATTTCCTGTGTGAGGGGAGTTTTTCTTATAAATAGCCATGAAAAACAGACAACTTTGAATGGTGCTTTGATAATCATACCTGTTAGTGTTTCCAAGGCCAGGAGGTGTCCTGTCCTGTAGATGATAGATAGTTGTTTGCTGCTCTGAATGTGAATATTGAATTGCTTCTTTGTTTTCATGTTAGAGAGCCTTCCTCGTTTAGTCCTGTAAAGCCTTTTGGCATTCTGAGGAGAACTTCAGTGACCTTTAGTAACTTCCCAGTCGTTGAGAAGCATTCTGGAAGATGAATTCCAATCTTGGGAGCTCCAAGATTCTTCTATTGCGGCATTAGGTGAAGAGGAGAGGACAAATAAATCAGGGAAAAGGTCTTTCAGTCCTCCATGAATATGTAATGGGACTTCTTACTAATCCCTGCTACCAACTTGGACCAATCAATCGTTTTAGGATCACCCTTTCTTGGTAGATAGCTATATCCACTCATCTATGTGGTATGAGGTTATGGGCCAATTTCAAGAAATTTGTGTCAGTTTTATGGTATGTATTGGAAACTTATACTTGCTCTGATGTAGCACTGGACATCCCTTAGAGATGACTTTCCCTCCTTTTAACTGAATATCTTATGAAACTTCTTTACTGAATCCCTGCTACTAAATTTAACCAAAACCACCGTCTGTAATCCTATCTCCCATTTAAATTGTATCACTTCTTTATGTTTTTGGGGGGAGAGTGGTAAAAGTTTTTTTAGAAAAAGGTGGTCGATACTTACTTTATGATTTTCCATCAGCTTTTGCATTTTCTTTCTATTAAAAGGAGAAAACTGGCTATATACCAGTCCATTTTATGAAGCTATTGAATGTGTACAATGAAATTATTGCGGAGAGCCTTAAATTCATGCTGTTCCTTTAGGCAGAGAGCCTTTCTCTATGAGTACAATGCAATGGTTTGGTTTAACTTGTTATAAACAACGCAACAAGGCAACTATCAGAATGTAATGCCCTCTGCATTTTTTATCAGATGTAAGCTCATACAGTGTCATTTGAACATACATATTATTTGCAAATGTAGAAATATTACTTGCAAATAAATGTTTGTTTGTCAATTGTCCATTGTTTCAACTTGAACTTCAAGTAGAGAGTTTGAAGTTGAAATAATCATCTGATCAAATTTTATCTAAATTCCACCCATTGGGCTTCTTTTTCTCTTTACTTTTTTAAGGAAGATTTCTCCTTGCAGGCTTTGCAATTTGTAATTCAACCCAACATTTATTACTACCGAAAACTTTCTTCTTCTTTGCCTTTTTTTCTTCTTTTTCTGGAGGAGTCAGACTAGAGTGAAAGGATTGTAATATTATTTAGGAATATATTTTAAGGCATGATAAAAGCACCGTTGTTTTAAATTGTCAAAGTCGGTTGTTCGGTAACAAAGTGTGTTAAAGTTTGGAAACTTTTGATAGTTACTAGAAAATGTGGGGTATCAGTTATATATATTGAAATTACTCCAAGCATTAAACTTATTCCAAATATTTTTGTAAAAAGTCTTTCTTTTATTAAGAATTTTTGTAGAAAGTGTTATCCGAGCACAACTTCATTTCAAATCAAAAGTACGAAGTCAACATCATAGCCAGTATATTCCCACAAGTGGGGTATGGGGAGGGTGGGATGTACGTTGACCTTACCGTACCTTTGAGGGATAGAAAGACAACTTCAGCAGTCGAGCATAGAGATACTCAAATTTTAGCTAAAAGAGATTATCCTTCATTTCAACTCCTTTTTCTTAAAAAAATGGTCCGTAATTCTCTTTCCCTACTGTGGTCTGCTATTAATCATATTTTTGCTTGTTTTCCCTCTTTCATCTAAGATTTACCTTTTATTCTGATAAGGTAATGATTTTTTTCGACCAATAGGACACTTCCTAGTATACAATTAGGGGCTGTTTTGGTTGAGAGATAGGGATGTTTAATCCTTGTTTAAATTTGGTGTATTCCCTTTACAGCAACTAGTTGGCGGTATAAAACTCAGCATTACTAATATATTCTCGTATAACTAATATAATGTTTGGTAGAAACTTCACACAAGTTATGCCAAATTTAACTCTGAAAACCAAATGTTGTATTGCCAATGCTTATATAACTTGTATAGGAATATAGATTACCTTTACAAAAAAACTTGTACGGGAAGATGTGTGTATATTAGCAATACATTGATAAGAGTACCTAAATAAAAGAATGCCCTTAACTATATTGTCAGTGCTTATATAACTTGTATTGCCATGCGTTTGTTATTCACCACATAACAACCAATACTTTATTATTCATGTAAACAAACCTTACTAAATGTACTAATTGCATAAACAATCCCTGTATTATAATCTTAAATGACTAAACTCTAAATCAATAGACCCTGTAGTACACGAATAGTAAAAATCTTGCATTATGGTTCTCTATAAGTAACACCAGAGGCATCTAGACCAACAAGAATTTCATGGATGCAGCAAAAAGTTTCTATAACCAAAGACACACAAGTCAGTTTTGGTCGATGGCGCTGAATGAATCTTCTATAGATACAGTGATCAATGTGGGGTACAGTTAGGGTTCAAAATTATGTAGGCTACAGTTTAGGATGAGATAGTAGTTGAACATTTAAATGAGGAATGTGAGATGCAAAGTTTGGGATGTTACACCTTTGAATTTTATGTGTGGATGGAGTCTTGTCTTAAACTTTTCGTATCACTAGAACAACTTATTATTATCTTATTCAAATGAAAGTACAAATAATTTAAGTAGCTAGTTATTGCTTACATATAAACATATGATACTTCGACCAACTCTAGTGGCACACTAGGTTTATTAGTGAGGCTTCGGGTCCACCAAATGAAGGCTTGAGACTTGAGTGTTGTTAAAAAAGGGCACTTGAGACACACTTCAGCCCTACAAATAGGTGCAGACTGCGTCTGTGCTTTGCCTCATGTAAGCAGTGCTTGCCCCTAAGCATGGAGGAAAAAAAAGCATCTCAACAAAAATGAACCCTTAATTTTTAAAAGACCCACCAAAAGAAAATGATATTATTACTTATTAGGATTAGAAAATTAGAAATCTAGTATAAGAAAGCTATTCATCAAATCTAAAAGGTTAAAACTGCATCTGAATATAAATTTAGTGTGTTTCTCCACCTAATTGACAGGACTTATTTTGCTTATTTCACTTAATTGTAGTTTACTTTATGCGGAAAAAAATCTATAATAATTGTAGTTTTTCAATACCTTTATATATAATAACTGTTTTTGGTGTGTGTAATTACTTTTTCTTGCATTCTCTTTGTCAAAAGAAATTGTTTTTCCTCGCATTCTATGTATAAGTTTCTCCTCATCTGCGGAATTATTATCTAAATGTGTGCTTAAATGCGTTTTACACTTAAAGCCTCGATGGAAATTGGAGCATTTTTGCAGTTTTCACCATTGACAGAAGTGGTGAGACCTTTAGGTTGCAAGCTCCATCCTTCTAAAGTGTTAACAAGATTTGGTACGCAATCACTTATTGACGATTTTGGTGACATTGATGTAAATAGACTAAATTAGTTCTGTAGCCATATCTAAGTGTTGTATGTCTTCATTGAATTATTTTTTTCTCTGTATCTTCAATTCAACATTTTACTAGTCCTGAAGAGAATCCTCCCAGTGATATTCATGTCAAATCGATATTTGGAAAGATATAATGGATGTCCGTTGTTATCTAGTATGGTTAGAATGTCTGGGTTTTCCCAGGTTTCCCGGGTTCAAATCCCGGCAACGGAATGAGATGCAAAAGTGTGTATTGGTTCTAACATGGACTAGATGCTAAAAATAAATAAGAGAAGTTGTAAATATTTGGTGTCTGTTATCAACTATCATTTTTCCTTTTATTTTTAACTATGAGATTGTGAATGTTTCTTTGTGCAGAGATGGGCCATTATTAGGAAGCGACAGGGAACCATGGTCGGGAATGGCTCACAGCTTTCAGAGGCTCAGTTGGCAGCTCGTCACGCAATGTCCCATGCTCTAAATATGCCAATTGGCGCTGGTGGTAATTCTCTCAAATCCTGTATGACATAAACATATCTGTTCCTTCACTACTGTGGAGAGAAGGAAAAAGTTGGGGATAGGGAGAGGGTAGTTATTGTTGTTTCGCTGTCTAGGGACTCTGCATTGGGTGTATCACGTGGCTGATAGGAGTCCCTGATAATCGATATGTATGTTGTCGCTTATGGAATATGCAATTTGTCTGCAAAGAGGGTAATTGATGATTCAACTGTTCAATGGTTAATAAGATTCTGCTGTTGAAAAATCTTTAGAAGGTCTGAGTTCTATAGCCAATTATTAATGTCTGCACGTAAATACCTGTAAAAAAATGTGCATGTTAATCTCGGAGAAGTGGAGCAATATCTCTTTCAATGTCTTAGTCTATCCTTGTATGCTACCGTTCTAACCCAGGTTATTGTGTTGCTTCAGTGGGGCCTAATTCAGGTGGTGGATCTAGTAACTCTAGTCTTCCTGTTACTGCCGACTTGGCATCTGGTGGTGCACAATCCCAGCATCAACAAGACCCGTTATCTTCAAAACCTCGGATAGTCCCTCAAAAGCCAGCACCAAAGCCTACTACGAGCTCAGATTCAATGGTCAAAGTTACTGCTGTAGCTGCAGGGGCCCGCATTGCTACCTCTTCAAATTCTGCCTCACAGGTGAAGCTAGCACAACCTAAAACTCCCCTCCAAATACCTGGAGTAGGTTCTGCAGTCAAATCATCTGTCCTAGGGAGTACAAATGGCTTGCCCAGTAATGTGCACTTTATTCGTACCGGTCTGGTGTCCCATTCCGCTGGCCCACCAAAGGCCGTGCACTCTGCTGGCCCATCAAATGCCTCACGACCTGGAACTCAGCAGGGGTTGAGCCACTCTTTGAAACCCGCTTCACCCACAGTTCAACCAAAGCCAATTGGTAATTCATCCAAACCAAATGCTTTAGCTGAACCCACTGCCCCAACGTCTACTCCAGTTGCTGAGCTTAAAGTAAATACGAACCAAGAAGTTCTCCAGAAAGTTCAACAAGATCAAACACCTCCATCAGTCAACCCGTTGATAAAGAAGGCCAGTGAATTAAAAGAGCACAAAAAAGAGGATCAAGATCCTGTTCATGCTAATGCTCCGGGCGTTCAGGTTCAAGAAAAGTTGATTAGTTTGCAAGGTCAGGAGATAGCCAACAATGATACTAGTGATCCCAATGAAGTACCAACTAGAACTGAAAGTGGGAGTGCTAATGGAGGTGATCCCAGTAAGGAACCAGCTGAAACTGAGAAAGGGAAAAATAAGATGGAGTGACTACTAGGTTGGACCAACTTTGTATGTAAAGTTAGATTCATGGTTGAGTGTTCTTGTCATCTACCCTTAGTGGTTTTGCTTCTTTTTCTTTCCCCTTTTTATTGTAAATGTGTAGGTTTCTTGCTATGTATTGTTTATAATTATTAGGTGACAAATTACAATTCTTTGATACCTCCATATCAATTGTTGAATATTTCCATTTGTAATCTTGAGATCTCTTTGCAAGTGGGTTAAAGAGACCACTTCACTAACTAATTTTGTCTTTTCTCTGTTGCCTTGGATAACCTACAAAAATGGTCATATTTAGTCCAAGAGTGTTGAGGATAGACTAGTTAGACTATGTGTGAGAGGCAGGAATTAAAAGTCCTTTTTTACTTTTAAAAAGGCGAATGGTAAGTATTCGTCCATTCTTAATTAGAAGTCTTGGATTTAAAAGCCTTGAATTTGAAGTCGCATTTGATTTCTTTTGACACGTGCTTCAAATTCTTCTTTTCTTATGATGTGAAGGGTCTATCGAAAACAACCTATCTACCATACAAAGGTGAGGGTAAGGTCTTGCATACATTCTACCTTTCTAGACCCCGCTTGTAGGATTACATCTGATATGTTGTTGACTTCCTTGGCTTCTAAAATGAACACATTTGAGAACAATTCCATCAAAGAACTAACTAAAGGACTAGAATTCAATCTCATGATATCAAACCTTTGAACCCCCCCTTAAACAGTAAGTCCAATTTCACTTACAAGTTCAAAACTCGAGAGTGTATGACTGTATGAGCATGTCCTTTACCCCTTCGCTCTCCACTTAAATATCAGGCTTTAGTCAGTGACAGGGTTCAAACTCGTAACATGTGCCTGTATCACTGAACCAAATCCCGGGGGGCAACTGCAACAGCAATGTAGCATCACAAAATGGGGTTTGGAAAGGGTAGAGTGTATGCAGACGTTACCCTTACCACAGAGGTAGAGAGGTTTCTGATAGACCCTCGGATCAAGGAAAAAACAGTCTAGAAAAAGCAGTAATGAAAGCAAAAGCATAACAACGCATTTTGAACAACAGAGACATTTATTCTTACTAATAACATTTGAACTTCCCAAATATTTTCAGTACAAGTAGATGAAACTGCATATTCACAGTGAAATGATGCTTATAGCATCATTTTCCCAGAAAACACATTTACAACTGATGAAACTATTCACAGATATTTACATCCAAAGAATATTACAAGCATAATCACAACACCATTGCTTTTTAGCTTTCACTCTTTTTTCATTTTCTTAATTTTCCTTCTATAACCATCATTCTTCACTTCTCCTTCCTCCAGACAGTTCAAATGACAAATTTACACCAATTATCAAGAGACAAAGTCGAGGTTACTTCAAATAATTCTGAAAAACATAAGACACAAGGTACCGGGAGTGTCCATAGACGATTTTTTATTTTTTTACAGTATAACTTTCAGTTTACTCCTCAGTCCATATTTAGGCTTGTAATAGGTAACAAAAAAAAAAAACAGCTTAGCGTTTGATCCACTAAGCAACAAAGAATCTGGAGAAAAGATATCAAATCAACTGAGCCACTGCAGTATGTCAGCTATACCGCAAAGATGAGAGCCACTGTTCCATAAACTTCTCATTCCCTGCATGTAAAATTCAAATTCGATAAGCACAAAGTACAGAACAGAAAGTTAAGAACTAGAGTGATGGAAAGAGTACTGTTATTCAATAGTAAACACATTTCTTTTTGGTTTATACTCTATATCTAAATCAATGCATCGTTCAAAAATTATGAACATAAACTTGCTTAGTATTGGATGGGAACGAAAGGGTTGTAGTCGTAATGTTTCCAAAAGAAAGGGTACATTTTAGGAGAAAAGAGATTTCAGATTTTACGGATATGTAATGGCCAAGAGTGATGTTGCATAAAAATGAGAAGTCTCTCGATGACAAGAAGGTTAAAATACGTGTATCTCAATGAGTAAACAGAACCCGCGCTAACCTATTACTGGCTTGTTAATGAACTCATAAATTCAACTCCAAACAAGAAATCTGAATTAAGAACAGCTACCAACTGATATGGTGCTAAATACTTATCAACTGATCAAGTTGTGTGAGACAAAGGACGAGAACTAACTATTATTTTCGAGGGGGAAATAAAAAGGGACAAGATCTAAGTTGTGTAGAAATCAGAACATGATATGGTGCTAGTTACACTAATTGACAACAAGTTATTCCGCAAAAAGATTTCTAGGCAACAGCCATTTATCATGTAGGAGATGCTCTTTACATACGTCAATGAGAAATTCATTCTGGATGATAATTCAGTGCTGCAGTCATGGCTTAAGATTACTAGTTACTAATCATTGCCAACCATTGCCCTCCCCTATGTAAAAGACAAGGGGAGAAAAGTATATTGAACACATTCTAATTTCTCTAGATTAGAGAACCTAAAAACATTTGATGAACAAGGCCAATAAAATCATCTTAATTTTGTCACAAAATTGAATGAAAGGAACATTTGGTAATCACAACATTCTAAGCTTGCATAAGATCTGCTAGTATAGTTTCAGCACATTAACAAAAAGGAACTAATCGAAAAGCAGGAAGGCTCAATTCAACAAATTCTGATTATGAAACAAGACTTTGTGTTCAAGTCCCTGCTTGTGTGATGGATTGTAGTTATAGCAGGAAAAGTTGAAGAACCTTTCGAAAGGTACTAGTCCATTTGTAGATCAGGTATTTTCCACAAGCATTAAGTTTGTTTTAACATCAATTTGCATAGTTCTCATTGAAAATGCTACTTAATAGCCATTTGCAACCAGCATGACATAATCAACTGAGAGCCCTTACTATAAGGAGTTTGATATAAAAAGGGCAGTTGGAAGCATCCTGCATTTGCATGGGGTCGGGGGAAGGGTTTCACTCCAAGCCGGCTCAAACCAACGACCTATTGGTCACGTAGACAACTCTACTCTTGTTCCAAGACTACCCATATATAAGGAGTTTGATATATTTCAAATAAATTTGGTTTTCATCATTATATAAAAGGATAATTGTTCAAGAAATTGACTCTTACCAGAAGCATGTATATCCCTGAAATTACCAATGGTCTGCATGAACTTTTCTTGAGCATTATCTTCCAAATCCGCGCGCCCACGTCCATAGCAAGGAACTAGTACAGCAAAACTATCATCTCTATCATCATCACTCTGGAAACCAGGGCCATGAGGCTCCAACCATCCAACAGACCAATCCGAATCATCTGACTCAGAACCTGAAACACATCCGCCATCCGATGGAACAAGAACAATATCATACTCCCTATCAACCTTCCGCTCCTCACGACTCTCCCATTTTCGCTTAACCTTTCTAGATGAGGAGGCCATATTCCTTCTCCTATCAAGAGTGAACTTCAAAGTATCCAATTCCAACAAACTCGAATCAGGTGATGAATTTACAGAAGTCCCTTTCGATATTTTAGGTTCTTGATGCTTTCCACTCCAAAGCCACCATGATAAAGGGTTAAAGGCCAAAGCCATGTCTTAGTAAATCAAGTAAATTACTTGACCTTTATAGAATCAAAATCCAGGATTGAGTTATGAACAAAAATGTTGGCGGATACAATGAATCTTCGATTTGAAGCCCAATGACAATTGAATGTGCTGTAAGAGTTATTAGTTCCTGTACAAAAGAATCCAGATAGTAAGAAGAATTAATACAATCAAATGATACAAACACTATTAAGACAGCATGTTATGCTTAGCCCAACAACAACAACAATACTCAGTGTAGTCCCACAAGTAGGGTGGGGAGGGTAAAGGGTAGGCAGACCTTACATCAGCTCAAGGAAAAGCAGGTCAAAAAAGAAATAATTGCAAGGGGAGAAATCATGGCAAAATACTGTAAAAAGCATGGCAAAGCATGCTGAAGAACAATAACTACAACAAAATAGTGCAATAATCGAAGTACAAAAGACCGTAGTTTAGTAACAGAAACTAAATGACAGAAAATACAGGAAAAAATACTATGACTACTAATATAGAAGGATAAGCGAGACATACCACCTAACCTTAGCCAAGCAAGTTTTTTTAATTAAGTTCTTCAATTTTCAGTACATCAAGAACCTAGAGTGTGCAAGCACCTTTAATCAAAAATAATAACAAAATCACAGAACATAAATAAACTGAGCTCTTCTTCCATTCATTGTGACCCATAATGTGGTCATCTTTATGACATTTTACCTAAAAATACTTCAAGAAATTCAAGTTCTTCCCTTTTTTCCTCCTTTCCTTTTCTAGGTTCCCATAGCAATAAACCAATGTTCAGCTTATAGAAAAGTCTTAAAAGAAACTGCTAGCCAATAATATTACCACTCCCTAGAAATAGTCATGATAGAAATTAACACCTAATATGTTGAGCCTAACAAGTAGCTTAACTTTTTATTGTAATTCAAAAGAATTTAGCTCAATTTCCAGTAACTATACAACAAGGTATTCTACAAAATAAGACTCAAATTTCAACTTCAACCAGTCAAACAAAAAACCACCAAACACAAAGCAAGCACCCAAAAAAACAAAAAACAAAAAGGATAACCAGAAAATCAAGAATCCCAGTACTAATTCTCAAGAAAGAAGAAAAAAAAAACATGTCTTTGCAAATTAGCTCTACAAAGCTCTTCATCAATACAAAAAAAGAAAATCATCCAAAGAAAGCAACTTTTTCAGAAACTCAGTACAAACATAGCTTTACAATTAGCTAAAAATCTTCATAAATAAAAAAAAAATCAAATCTTTATGAATCTAAACATAAAAAGAAATCATCTTTTTCAGATTTTCAATATGGGTATCTCATAAATAACCTTAAAATTCCCCTTCTCTATCAAACTTCATAAAAATTAATCCAAAAATTTCAGTTGCAGATAACAAAAAAAAACCAGAATTCATAATATATATACCTTGAAAACTCAAAATTTAGTAAATCAGAGCACTTCTAATTCAAAAGGGGGTGTTTATTTTTCCAAATCTGCCGATATTATCGAAGAAAAAAGAAAAAAAAGAGATTTATTTTTTTTACATACGAAGCTTTGTGATAGTTTCCTTCAAGAATTCAATAACCAAATCAGAAGCAGAGTCTAAATAAAACACAGCTTATTTCTGAATTTTTTTTAAAAAAAGAAATTATCGTCTGCTTCAAGGTTCAGGTAATAAGGGCAAAAATGTCATTTAAATGTCGTTTCATACGCGGATTAAATTATTTCAAAATTATAATCATTGAACTAATAAGGTTAGAAATAAAACGAGATGTTCAAAAAAAAGTATAAATCTAATCACAAATTCAGCTCTAGAATATCTCAGCTTATTTCGTATCAAATGACGTCATTTGATTCACGGACTAAATAATTCTTTGACGTTGATAAATTTGTGATCTGATACCATAATTATTCGATCTTATTCCGCGTACCGAACGACTTTAGTCTAAGGGTAATTATGGAATTTGTGATAAGTTTGTGTGTTGATTGGGTATGTATGATTGGTGATAAGATAAATCAAAATTATAAAAAGTGAGTGCCAGGTCAGATGGTATGCCACGGTGTCAGTG
Source organism: Solanum chilense (assembly GCA_032847665.1). Taxonomy (NCBI): domain Eukaryota; kingdom Viridiplantae; phylum Streptophyta; class Magnoliopsida; order Solanales; family Solanaceae; genus Solanum; species Solanum chilense. Next base: position 68,451,488 of record CM064974.1, on the reverse strand, counting down.
GGACCCAGAAACAAAGATAACGTGGCTGGTCAATTTCTTGTGTGTGTGGTTCAAGTAATTTGGCCACTTGTTTACCAAGAAAATAAAAAAAATATTCATATGTTTAAAGTTTAAATTTTTTATATTATTTAAAGTATCAAGTGCCATAAATTACCGAAAATAAATAAATAAAAATATTTTGTATCCATTAGTTATGGACTTGTGGAGTTTAGTGTCTTAGGTGTTTCCCTGAAAATAGGAAAAGTAAATATATATATATATATATATATATATATATATATATATATATATATATATATATATATATATATATATATATATATATATATATATATATATATATATATATATATACTTGAGAAATATTGGGTTGATTAATTTAAATTTATGTCATTTAAGACTTTTAGTATGATTTTTTTTAGCAGAATTTTATAATTTTTAAAATTTGAATTGGATCTTTAATTAATAATAGAGAAGATTGTGTACTGGTCGTTTCTGTTTGATTTTGAAGTATATTGGTTTGATTTGTTGGTTATTGATTTGTGGACATGCTAAATCGTTATATAAACATTAAGATATTGGTTTGTCCGTTGATGATTGTTATCAATTTAACCGTTAAGATCTGACATAAAAAATCATTGAAAAATACTTAGAAACAAGGTGAGAAATCAAATGAACATACACATGAGTTGACAAATTGCATTTTGGTCAAAAACAAACATTGTCACATTGTAGAAAATCGAGAGTTTGAAACCGTCATAAATAAAAGTAAAAAACTCTGAGTCAAAAATTTTATACATCGAATAATATAAATATAATTATTTAATTTGCTATGGAGTTATTGATTAACCCATAAACCTCAACATACTAAAAGTCAATAACTCAATAATAATAATAAAAAGAATCATAATCATAACCAAAAAACTACTAAACTAATAAACGATTATTGATAAATTAATAAATTTTATTTCAATTCAAATTATTAATTTCGATTCAATTCGATTTGATGGAGGCTTTCATTCCACATCTCCACCAAAACTACTATTAGGATAGAAAAGTTGAAATTGCTTAGTACAATTTAAACTAGACACCTATAGTTGTTGCTAGCCACAACTTTTTTAAAATGTTGCATGTTTGTCTATAATAAATAATAAATAAATGTATCTAGTTGTTAGATTGGTTAAAAGCACATTCATGGACAAAGACAATTCTATAAAAAAAAAAAAAAAAAAACAGTTGGAGAATTGGTCCAATATAATTTTAGGTTTACAACAACTTTGTTTTGTTACCTTGATTAGGGTTAGTATCTCCCATGTGTTAATACATGTTCTTCTTTGCTTAGCTAATCATATTATTTTGATTTTTTAGGGGGGGGGGGAATATGGGAGCGAATGTTACGCAATAATTTTGTATGCTATATATGTCACACGTTTATGTATGTATGTATATATATATTATTAACTTCGTTTGCTATGTATTGTTTTGATATGAGTTACTATTGTGTTGAGAGATTGAAACAATTTTTCTGCTTCCATAAAGTAAAACGTAAAAGTAAGTCGTGCATTATATATTCAGACTCCATTGAAATTAGACTGAATATATTAATATTGGAGTTAATACCTCATATGATCATTCAATTATGCACTCTTCTCTCAGAAAGTCACTTAACTTTCAATTTTCACTCAAAAGTCACTCAACTATGCACTTTTTTATCAGAAAGTCACTCAACTTTGAATTTTAACTCAAAAGTCACTCAACTATCCACTCTTTCCTAGAAAGTCACTGAATCTATTAAATTCATTTATCGAAATGATTGAAGAGAATAGGAAAATGTATAAATTAGCTAAGAGAACATTTTACATTTTTCACATGTTTAAAAAGGAGTTTGAGTTACAAAGAAAGAGGGTGGAAAGAGAGAGACTTTGTATTTATATTAATTATAATAAAAATTTCACACCAAATCTTAAAGTAAAAGTCTACAATTGAGATTCATGTACCTATGCTAAAAGTTATAATTTTATCTCACATTAGGAAAATTACTAGTTGATTAATTGGAATTGACTCTCATATAAATATCTTAGGACAAATAGCAAAAAATTATTAAAGATTAAGATGACAATTAATTAATATCGTTCCAAATTAAAAGGAATTTGTTTTTTTTCTAAAATATTTGCGGCTAGGTGGGGTTTAATATTTTCATTTCTATTTTATCAAGTAGGATTAGGACAAGAACTTGATAAGGACAAAATGGCAAAAAGTTAAAATTGACTACATCTAAAAAAAAATTATAGAAAAGAATTTAAGTTCTACATATCAATGTTGTTTTAAAAATATATTCACATCATTAGGTCAATTTAAAGTAATTACAAGTAACTTTATTTCTTATCTTTGATTAAAAATACACATCAAAGAATAAATGATTCACTATTAATGTACTTAGGTATATAATTTAAATCCTTTCAAAAATATTAATCCTTAATATATATTTTTCTTGTTGTGCTTTATATATTTAAAACTTACTAATTCGATTTGTGTCGATTAAACAAATTAAAAGGAAAAAGGAGAGTATGAAGATAAAATGTAAATTCAGAACTTTCAATTAAAGATAAAAAGATTTCGATATATTTTTTTAGGCACCGTGTAATAGTTATAGTTAATATAAAAATTAGCTTATGGTTCAATGATTCATTGTAACGACCTGTTTAGTCGTTTTGAGCAGTAGATTTTATTTCTGGAAAAACTGGCTGAGACGACGGTCACCACGACGGACCGTCATGGGCACGACGGACCGTCGAGGGTGTCTCGTCCCAGAACACTTGGAATTCTGAAATTTGTGTTCTAAAATCGACTCTCTGTAATCTGTGACGGACCTGCAGGACGGACCGTCACAGCTACGACGAACCGTCGTGAGATTCCGTTGCAAAACACTTCAACTCTTGAGAATTTGGTACGGGGAACGAGTTTCTGAACGTCATGACGGAAGTGCAGGACGGACCGTCACAGGTGTGACGGACCGTCACAGACTATTTAGTGAAAAATGAAATTCTAAGATGCTGCGACGACCTGCATGACGGACCGTCGCAGGCACGACGGGCCGTCACAGGGTGCGCAAATCCCAGGCTGGGTCGGATTTCTTTACACGTTTTAAGGGACGTTTTGGACTATTCTTTCCTTAATTATAAAGTTAAAGGGTTAATATTAATAAGTCTAATTACTTGGGGGTTAAAAGAGGTAACCTTAAGTTAATTAGTGGGCTATTATTGTCATCTTTTATTCTTAATTATATACTAATTAGGGTAAAAGAAAGAGGGTTTTGAATAAGAAAAGAGAAAGAACAGAGAGAGAGAGAGA
>CM064974.1:68326409-68447304 GCA_032847665.1 Solanum chilense | reverse complement strand
GGATCGGAGTGTCACGTACCGACACAAGAGGAAGAAAGATAATGAATCTTGAAAGATGTTAATATACTCAACATAATGAACTTATTTCCCAAATGAGTATGGTATTGAGGCTTGAGCCCTCATGAATGAACTTGATGGTACTTATTGATGATTATAGTACTTGTTATTGCAACATGTTGAGTTTTATAGTTGATTTATGATATTGTTGATATATATTTGTTTTCTATTTTGAGTTGGCCGATGATATCTACTCAGTACCCGTGGTTTGTACTGACCCCTACTTTTATGTTTTCTTCTTTGTTATTTGTGGAATGCAGCAAACGTTCCGTCGTCTTCAACTCAACAGTAAATCTAGCCAGTCTTCACTACATCGGAAATTCAGGGTGAGCTAATGCGTCTAGCTTGGACTGGATCTTCTTTTTCAAGTCTTGATGCCTTGAACTTCCGGCATGGACTAGCTTTTATTTGTTTTAGCTTCTTAGACATTTTTAGTTTAGTAATTTGATCATAGATGTTCTTGTGATGATGACTTCCAGATTTTGGGGAAATAATAGATGTTGAATTTTAGTAGTTATAGAATTGGTTTTTATTAATGAGTTAAGTCTTCCGCATTATTTTCTGTTGCTATACATTGAAATGTTAAGGTTTAGATTGGTTGGTTCGCTCACATAGGAGGGTAAATGTGGGTGCCAGTCGCGGCCCCGATTTGGGTCGTGACATTCATGCATATGGACTAATTGACATTTTTATCACCAAATGAGTGCACATGGAAGTACTAGGATTGATGGGGACTTATATTTAGTAGCAACACCTAAATAAAGGTTTGATAAGTAGGGCTTATATTTTTATTTTTTTGAAATTTTTGGCCTAGAATTATTCTTAAATTTCAAAGGCAAACAAACTTTTATATCTCTATGATAATTTATCCGGTTTTGTCTTAAATCTTTTATCGTACTTTTATTTTATATATTATGATATTAGAAATTCTGTTCAATTGTAATTTGTTTTATTTATGTCATAAGATTTATTTTATTTTAAAAATACTTACTCTCTAGATATCTATAGTCTTTAACAATAGTTAATTACCACTAAATTGACAAATAATTTGATATTTCTATTTTTAAAAGATTACGATAATTAATTTTGTTAAGGAGAGTATAAGAAAATACAAGCAAAGGCTAAAATTGTTTATATTGCAAATGGGATGACAAAAATGATTGTTTTGCAAGAAAAAAAAAGGAGTACTGAGCAATTCTGTATCCAAAAATTCGAACTTAAGATCTCTAATTAAAAATGAAAAAGTACTTACGTATCATCAGATTCTTGATAGATAGTGGTTTACAAGTTTAATTAATTCAAGAGTGTGATGATTTTTTAGTAGGCCCAATTTTGTTCACATTTTCCTTCAAACCAATCAATGCACAAAGTGCAAGTGGTTGGCCCAATTTTATAGCCCAGCCTAGATTTTTTATCACAAATTTTGGAATAATTATTTTGTAAATCAATCTTTTTTCTTTTTCTTCTTGCAACTTATGAATTTTTTTAGATCACACTCTAAAAGGCTTTTTTTAAGAAAAAAATCTAATAAGAAAATATTAGACTTTAGAGCACGACTAAAATTTATTATTACAAAATGTCAAATAATAGTTTAATATTTTATTTATAAAATTGAACAATATATAAGTAATCATTAGACCAAAAAAGAATAATTTATAATTTTGCTTAAAATGGTACTTTTTCTATTCAAATTTATGTCACACTTTTTATGTTGCGAGAGTCAAATTATTTAAATTTGATCGAGAATTTGCGTACAAAATCTTAAATTGTTTTTGCAATAAAATTTATATACTTATAAACTACGTAAAAAGTATTATAAGTCACAACAATTGATAATTTAAAATGTTTAAAGATCTATGAAAAACTTACAGTAAAAAATAAACTTATTTAAATGTCTAAATTCAAAACGTATCACATAAAATAAAACGAAGGAAGTATTTTTTTATATAAACGTTTACTCCACAATTTTTGCTATCATTTAAGTCGAGACAATTTTTTTATTCAATCTCTTAGTGAATAATATATTCTTATCTTATAAATTAATTTTAAATTTTAAATTTTTAAATTGTTCTCACATAAATTAAGACAAACGAAATAATAATAATAATAATGATAATAGGTCGACTACAAAGTAAGTGTTTAACTATATATATATTTCTTTTGACTTCTCTTTGCCGACAAATAATCATATACGTAAGCGCGTAAGATTTGATCATTGCAACTTTTGAATATATAGGCATATAGCTATCCTTTTATTTTTGCCTTTTGTTCTTATTTTCTAGAGAAATGGTGACGAATTTATGATTTCTAGAATATAATTATATTATTAAATAAAATACGAAAAAATGTATTTAGTGGGAATTTATCTTTGTTCCTCTAATTTGATAACTCAATTTTCACGAGTGTGTCTCTATATATCTAGTCCAAAAAAAATTGAGTACATATTATTATTCATCTAACATAAATATCAGAAAACTTTGTTCATCAAAATTGAATGGATACAAATGGTTTTAAAATATATAATACACTCTAGGTTTTACGTTCTCCTTCAATAGCTAGAGTATGTAAATTCTAAAAATTAGGGAAAATAAACATATTTTATACAATCATTTCTTTTAAGCAATTTCTATTACTACTACTTAAGTAGTTTGCTTTTTAATAAAATTGTAGAGTTTTTTATGTGTTAATTTCAATGAAAATAGAGGATGCGCTAAACAAAACTTAATATATATAAATATGAAATTTGAACTAAAGTTATTGAATTATGCAGTATTCAGCAACGAGCTTGTAGCATTGTCTATTTTTTTAAAAAAATTAATATATATAAAGATAAAATTTGAACTAAAGTTACAGAATTGTATCGTATTCAGCAATGAATTTATAGCATCGTCTATGTTTAAAAGGAAAAAAAATTAAAAAGGATGATACTGAAGCTGATAAGAGATGGTCCTATGGGTTAGAAATCATACATCTTTGACATTTTAAATTTGATTTAACTAATACATCAATAATACAAATTGTTTTCTTACCACAAATAGACACAATTTAATTAACTTATTATAACACGTAATATATCTTATTCATATATATAAGTTAAATAAATACGTTTAAAACCAAAATAATAAAAGAAGATAGTCAAAATAAATAACCAATCGAGATTATGGTACCAACTGTACATGAAAGCTCACAAGGAGATATCATTTACGATAAATAAAATTAAATTTTATTATGAATTTTATTGTTATTCATCACTAAATCATACTATATAGCTAATGTTTTTTTAAAATAATCTTCACTAAGCCATTATCAAATAGAATTAATATTGAATTAGTTATAACATTTGTAGAGAGAGAAAATATTTATAATGATTGTTAAAATCAACCTATAAAATTATGATTTATTTTATTTATTTATACTTAAATGGATTAGCAATTTATTTATTTTATTAATTGAGATCATATTTATTAATTTAATTTAATTCATTTACAAATTGAATCGATATTACAATTCAAACTGAGCCATTTGGTATTTTTACTAAAATATTTTTTTATTTGACATATTTTCTTAAAAAGAAGAACATTAAAGAGTTTTTGTCCTTTTATCAAAATCCAATTTGATCGAAAAATTGGTCTAATTATTCCCAATTTTCTATTTCTCTCTTTCAAACTTTGTAGCAAGTTGAAGAGAAGTAAAAGGATGGCCATGAAAAGAAAGTTGAGCTAACGTAACCAAGTCCATTTTTTATCGCACATATATCTTCGAGAAACGATTTAGGTTTATTCACTGATAATATAATATAGTTTAATAATAATTTATTCGTGTCGAAAATTTATATCAAATTGTAATTAAAACTTTTAAGGTGAGGATACACATGTATTATATATAATTAATAATGATTTAGTGATAAGACTTTTTGAGAAAACTTATATCATATATTCGTTCGATTATGTTAAACTCAATACTTATAAGTTTTTATCCAATTTGATTTTTATATTATTATTGAATATTGTTTTGGATATATCTTTAAATACGATAATGAGTGAAAGTGATTATCGATATTTTAACAAATAAAAAACATTATTCCTTTTCCTATGCATTTAATAACATTTCTATTTTCTTATCTATTTTAATTTCTTTATATAGAGAGACAAAAAGAAATAAGTACTTCTTATTGATAAGAAAAATGAAAGAAAAATATATAGAAGAAAGAAAAAACCATTCTAGCAACATTGATATGTTCGCTAAACTTCATCAAACTCAAAATTTCCAGCTCCACCACCAACTGGCAGTATCCACCGCACTGCCACCGTCCTCCACCGCCAACGACGGCGCAACCATCGAAGTCATCCGTCGTCCACGTGGCCGTCCACCCGGCTCGAAAAACAAATCCAAATCCAAATTCAAACCCAATTTCATCATAGCAACACGTGATGGTCACGTGGAGAAACCCTCTATGAGTCCTTACATCCTCGAAATTCCCATCGGAATTGATATTATCGATTCGATCTATCGATTTTGCGGGAATCAAAATTTGGGTCTATGTATACTAAACGGGTCGGGTACTGTTACTAATGTTACACTTAAACAGCCTTCAATTAACCCATCTGATTCTACAGTTACCTTCCATGGAAGCTTCAATATTCTTTCGATTTCAGCTACAATTATACCAAGTGATTTTTCTCCGATTCCGAACGGGTTCAGTATTTCATTAGCCGGTCCACAAGGTCAAGTTGTTGGTGGACCGGTAATTGGACCGCTTTTTTCAGCTGGACCGGTTTATTTAATTGCAACGACGTTTAATAATCCTTTTTATCACAAATTGCCGGCGGAGGACGACGGCGACGGCGGTCAGTCGCCGGATTCCGGCGCCGGAGATAGTGGGCAGCCACCGGAATCAAATCAGCGTGAGTATTGTTATAGTTCTAATCAGTTGCCATCGGATGTGATATGGGCACCTACCCCTAGACAACTACCGCCTTACTAAAAATGTATTCAGAATGTGAAATTTACGGATTTAAATTTAAAATTTATCTTGTGTTTTATTGAGTTTAAAATATATATTTTATTTTTATTTAAATTGATTTTAGCATATATTGAGTTTGAATCAATGTTACTGTTACAATTGTGAAAAAAGAAGTTGAAATTTAATTTTCTATGTTTGATTAACGTAATTAGCTTTGAAATTTTATCTTATTTTAGTTTTAGTATGTTAAAAAAGATTGAAAATATTTAATTTTATATTTATGGATTTTATAATTAACTTTAATTATCGAAGATAATAAACTTCAATATTTTTTTTCTTTTAAGTTTTATCTATGATGCAAAAATAAAGTTTACACATAAATTAAAACAAATAAAATATTATTTTATTCAGTTCCATAAATGTTATTTAGATTAATGCAGTTTGGTACGAGGATGAAATAGAAAATGATAGCTAATTTCAAAATTTTAATATAATTAACAAGGTCAAATAATCTAACAATATTCAAACGTCAAATAAAATAATTTCTAGATTATTATTTTTATCTCGTATAGTATATAGGAATATATATTTTATTCGTATCTGATATGGCATTCTAGCTCAACTAATTTGATTTCACATTATGCAAAGCTTATTCATGATAATTTTCAATATTAATAATTCGAACTTGAAATTTTTGATTGAATCAGAATATATCTATCCACCGCATTATATACATTGATGGTTACCAAACGAAGGTTTGGTCCTCAAGTCTGTGTGGTTGATGCTGATTGGTGAAGAAATTTAGTTTCTCTTTGAGACATTTACTTTGAAACTACAACAGCAGTAGCAAGTGGCTGAAGATAATGCTGACTTTTCACTTTTATGAATGGATTCTTCTTATTATTGGTTGCCTAATTAAGTTGACTCTTTGTCAAATGCATATATAGTGCATTGGATTGAGAAATATGAGTTAGCGGTTCGATAGTCGGCGTAATTTTATAAGTGAGATTTCAGTATTATATAAATAAATTCTATTTATATCTTAATGAGATAGAAAAACTGTTTTAAATAAAGTTTCAGTTACTAAATCTAATCGTTCATGAAAAATAAGCTGGTATGTAAGTTTTTTCCAATTCAAAGTGAAAAAAATGGAATTATTCCTTTAGCAAATTAGGATGAAATTGAGTAAAAAAATCTTGATTTAAGATAAATTGATGAGAAAATGATTTATTTTTTTTGGAATCTACTCGGATATTTAAAAATTGACTAATCAATAAAAATACATTCGTCTAAAAGAACTTAGTTTTTTTTTTTTTAAAAAAAAAAATAATAAAGAACATCATATGGTTAGATTTTTTATTGACAATTTTACCATAGTTCAAATATAATTCTATGTTTTATTCTAAAAAGATTTTAAAATATAGAAATATATCCAATTAATACTGTTTCATTGGCTGCTGAATCCTTAATTAATTTCCTTCTTTTTAGCGAGGCCTATAGTATTATTACTGTCGACGTAACTTTAATATTATATTATATACGTGATCTTTATAGTTAACTTTTAATAATATGCAAATTATGAATCTACTTAAAATAACTTATTTAATTAGCTATTTACTTTTTATTAAAAAAAGATAAAATTACATATTAATATACTATTTTTTTGAGACTCTATTTGTAATATTATATTTGATTTTGCATGTTATTACTTTTAACTACAACATTTTTCTACTTTATTAAATTAATTGTTAAGCTAGAGAAGAACAAATAAATTAAAAGGGAAAAAATAATTAAAGAGTTTGTATTAATCATTCAAAGACTTTTCACCACTATTAAGATAGAATTGTGCAATTTGGTGGGTGAGAAGACAACAAACTTGTGTAGTGCACATATTGAAGCTTTCTCTTCCTTTATTACTATTTCGGTCCGCTTTTAATTGTTATATGATTTTTCATTTTTAAAGTTATATCATAAGAATTTTGACTGACATTTTATAATTATTTTTTTATCATATTGATATATAAAAAAGTTACGAATTATAATACTTTTCGTATAGTTTTTGAATATCTAAATTTTTTTCTTTAAGATATTGAATTAATATATTCTAATAACTGTTGACACCCAATTTCGACCCTCCCCGGTATAAACTAGTTCTCGAGCTTCTTAAATTTCCAAACAATTTAAAATAATTAGTTTTATAAATTTTGCAAAAAATAATAATAATAATGTATAAACTTTATGTTATCTTGAATACTTTTGTCATTTTTCTTATAATTTTAGATAGCCTATATATTTTACATGATTATATATATAGTTGGTATATTTTACGATTATTTCTCAAAATATTTTAAATTTTAGTAAGTATTCTATTTAACTAATTTAGTTTAAATTATGGTTATATTTTGAATCACTATTTTACAATTTAAATAATTATATTACTAAATAAGAAGCTCGTTAAATAATTAATACAAATTCATTTTATTTAAGGTTAAGCCATATTTATCATCTTAACTCTATTTGGCTATTTATTAAAGGGTAAATCACATAAATGTACCATATTAAAAAAATATTTACGATTTATGTCAATATAATTTTTCTAACTAAATACAATAATTTTTAAGAATTAAAAAAGTGTATAGTTGATCTTTCTTCGCCTCTTTCTCCGTACTTTTTTTCTTTCTCTTCTTCTTTTTATATTTTTATAACTTCTTCATCCATCTCTTTCATATGTCAATCTCTCTTTATCCTTTTTTTTTTAAATAATTATTTTTAAATCAATTTTTTCCATATTTCATTATTTTTATTCAAAAACATGACAAAAAAAAAAAGAATAGAAAAAACAGAAAATTGTAGAATATAATGTTCTCAAATAGAAATTTTTAAGTTTTTAAAATTTTAGAAACAAGATATCATGATTGTATTACAATTTTTAAAATTTTGAAACTCGAAAAAGGTGAACTTCATGGAAAGGTATCGTCAATCATGATTGTATTAAAGTTGTATTAGATATGTTTTATAATTGTATTAAAATTATATTAAAATCACGAATAATACATTTCTAATACATATTACAAACTTCTCTCTTTTTTTAGTGATATCAACTAAAATAAATTAACACACTTGTAATATATATTGCAAATATCACTCATGTTCTCAATGATACAAATTAAAATAATTTGTAAGACACATATAGTACATGTATTATTTATGAATAATACAAGTTTAGTACAATCTGTAAATTATTGTCTTGTCTTTCATTAGTTAATTTTTCAATTATTATTATGTTTCTCTTCTAATTCAACTTTAATATTGTGTAATACACTTTTAATGCAAGTTTAATCCATTTTGTATTTTATTATTTGTTATTGTTAGATTACTTGTTTAATTCATTATTAGTATAAGTTTAATTCACTCTATAAATCATTGTATGGTGTTTCATTAGTTAAATTTTTTTATCTATGCTTAATTCAACTTTAATATTTGTGTATGTAGTTTTAATACAAGTTAATTCATTTTGCAGTTTATTGGTTGATTTATTATGATTGAATTACATGTTTAATTCATTATTGATACAAGTTTTATTCAATTTACAAATTACATAATGCTCTTTCGTTTGCTACATTTTGCATTCATATTTAATTTGCTTCTAATTTAACTTTAATATGTGTGTAATATATTTTTTGTTCAAGTTTAATTCATTTGACAATTTATTATGTTTCTTCATTTGTTACAATTAGATTACTTGTCTAATTAATTGATTATCTTAGTGATAGAAGCAAAAAAATTCTATAAGATACATATGATATAAGTTTTATTCATGGATTATATGAGTTTAATTCTGTTTATAGATCGTTGTCTTGTCTTTTGTTAGTTACGTTTTTCATTTATTCTAAATTATCTTCTAATTCAACTTCAATATTGTGTAACACAATTTTAAAGCAATTTAATTTATTTTGCAATTTTTTGATTTATTTATTACTATTGGATTACTTGTTTAATTCATTATCAATACAAATTTAATTTACTCTATAGATCATTGTGTGTAATACATTTTTAATTCAATTTTAATATGTGGGTAATACATCTTTAATTCAAGTTCAATTCATTTGCAATTTATTATGTTTCTTCATTTGTTAAGATTAAATAATTTATTTAAGTAATTAATTTTTTATACGAATTTTATTTATTTTACGAATCATTGGCTACTGTACGAAAGAAAATAAGGAAAGAAACAAAAGAAAAAAAGTAACAGAAAGAGAAAGCAACAGAAAGAAAATAAAACAGAAAAAAAGAAAAAGAAAAAGGAAGTACAAGAGATAGAGCAACAAAAAGAAAGAGCGAGAAAAAGAGAAACAAAAAAATTGGAAGAGAAAAAAGAGAAAGAAGCGAGAGAGAGAAAACTCTGACAATAAAATATATAATATTATTATTTTTATATTGTTATAAATGGTAATATTTAAAAAGTATATCTAAAATAAGTAATTATTTTTTAAAAAGGACTCACTCAAGTAATTAATCATTTATTAAATTAACTCATTCCCTTTTAATTAATTTCCAGCCCACTCCCTTCTATTCCCTTCAGCAGCCCACTTCAATTTCCTTTCCGGCCCATTCTGAAACTCCATAATCCAGACCCATTTTTCTTTATTTCACTCTCTTCCAACCCAATTCCCTTTTTTCCCTCTCCCCCCAACCTTACCCCTTGAAGATAATTCAAATTTGAAATTCAAAAATTTAAACAAGTTTCCCCCTCTTTTGGCCCTAATTTGGTTTATAAATATCCTCATTTTCTTCATTGTTAAGGGGCTTTTTTTTTGGAAAATTTCATCCTTTTCTCAGAAAATTTTGTGCGAAAATATTGATAGCATAAAATACACACATATAGGATATACGTAGGTGTCTGAGTTTAACGTCAAGTTTGGATGTTCGCTGCCTCCCCTGCTCGTTTCGTCTCCAGCTCGCTGCCCCGAAGGAGGTTAAATCTTTTTTTTTATTTCTTTTTAGATGCTGTTATTCAACCTTGCTAATTTTTTTTTTGTGACATCGATTCGAGTCCACTTTGGACTCCATTCTCGCATTCCTCCGAGTTGCACAAATCCTTGAGTCAATCCATTTCAAAGTCTAGGAAGTCTTAAAGTCAATATGCAGGTTGAACACAGCAAATGAGCTGCTGAAAATTAATTTACAGCTCGAAAGAATCAGCAAATGTGTTGCTGGAAAATCAAATATGCAGATTTGAGCAGCAGTATACATATTGTATACATTTGTTATACACTGATATACAGGTTGAAAGGCGTACAGAAAGCAAAAATCAAAATCTGGGTTGATGGAAGTGAAAATACGCTGCTGAAAAGGGAGTTTCAACTTTCGAAAGTTGAAAAACAGGCTAATATACAGCCTGTATATACTGATATACAGAGATGTTATACCTTAGATATGTGTAAAAAATATGAATTGCAGGTTAACGTACAGGGACGCCGATTTCAGATAAAATACAGAAATAGGTAAAAGATAACTGCATGGGATACAGCCCGTATACATTGGTATACGTTTTGGGCAGCAATATACAATTGTTAAACATGTTAAAAAATGGTACAGGTACATATACGCAGAAACGATATGGGAATACGGAATGGCAAGAAATTTGTGTTCAAATAATCGCAGGGCTCAAAGGTCCAAAAAATGGATTGGATATATACCGTATACATTAATATACATCTTGTGTATACTTCTTATTTCTTACAGGAAATGGGTTAGGGTCCCTCAACAAAAATTTTTATTTGTTTTGCAGAATTTTTTTTTATTGTTAAAAGGCCCAAATTTAAGTGATTAGTTTAGGATTGGTGGGCCAAAGCCCAAATGAATGAATTTGGGCAATCAAGCCCAAGTTCAAATATTATTCTCTCTTTATTTATTAAAATTCTACCAAAATATTAATTAATTTAAATAAATAAATAAAGAGAGAATAATATTTGAACTTGGGCTTGATTGCCCAAATTCATTTATTTGGGCTTTGGCCCACCTGTCCTAAACTAATTACTTAAATTTGGGCCCTTTTAAAAATAAAAAAAATCCTAAAACAAACATTGGCCTTTGGGCCTGTTAAAACTTTTTGTTGAAAAAAGGTCCTGACCCATTTCCTGTAAGAAATAAGAAGTATACACAAGATGTATACGGTGTTTATCCAATCAATTTTTTGGACCTTTGAGCCCTGCGTTTATTTGAACACAAATTTCTTGCCTTTCATCCTGTATTTCCATATCGTTTCTTTGTATATATACCTGTACCATTTTTTAACCTGTTTAACAATTGTATATCGCTGCCCAAAATGTATAACAATATATACAGACTATATCCTGTGCACGTATCCTGTACCTATTTCCGTATTTTATCTGAAATCGGCGTCCTTGTACGTTAACCTGCAATTCACATTTTTTACACGTATCTAAGGTATAACGTCTCTGTATATCAGTGTATACAGGATGTATATCAGCCTGTTTTTCAACTTTCGAAAGTTGAAAGTCCCTTTTCAGCAGCGTATTTTTACTGCGATCAACCCAGATTTTGATTTTTGCTTCCTGTACGCATTTCAACCTGTATATCAGTGTAAAACAAATGTATACAATCTGTATACTGCTGCTCAAATCTGCAGATTTGATTTTCCAGCAACACATTTGTTGATTCTTTCGACCTGTAAATTAATTTCCAGCAGCTCACTGTGTTCAACCTGCATATTGACTTTAAGACTTCCTAGACTTTGAAATGGGCTGACTCAAGGATTTGTGCTACTCGGAGGAATGCGAGAATGAAGTCCAAAGTGGACTCGAATCGATGTCACACACACAAAAAAAAGAAAACAAAAAAATTAGCAAGTTTGAATAACAGCATCTAAAAAGAAACAAAAAAAAAAAGATTTCACCTCCTTCGGGGCAGCGAGCTGGAGACGAAACGAGCAGGGGAGGCAGCGAACATCCAAGCTTGACGTTAAACTCGGACACCTACGTATATCCTATATGTGTGTATTTTATGTTATCAATATTTTCGCACAAATTTTTCTGAGAAAAGGATGAAATTTTAAAAAAAAAGGCCCCCTTAACAATGAAGAAGATGAGGATATTTATAAACTAAATTAGGGCCAAAAGATGGGGAAACTTGTTTAAATTTTTTGAATTTCAAATTTGAATTATATTCAAGGGGTAAGGTTGGGGGGAAAGGGAAAAAAGGGAATTGGGTTGGGAAGAGAGTGAAATAAAGAAAAATGGGCCTGGATTATGGAGTTTCAGAATGGACCGGAAAGGGAATTAAAGTGGGCCGCTGAAGGGAATAGAAGGGAGTGAGCTGGAAAATAATTAAAAGGGAATGAATGAATTTAATAAATAGCCAAATAGAGTTAAGATGATAAATATGGCTAAACCTTAAATAAAATGAATTTGTATTAATTAATTAACGAGCTTTATTTAATAATATAATTATTTAAATTGTAAAATAGTGATTCAAAATATAACCATAATTTAAACTAAATTAGTTAAATAGAAAATTACTAAAATTTAAAATATTTTGAGAAATAATCGTAAAATATACCAACTATATATATAATCATGTAAAATATATAGGCTATCTAAAATTATAAGAAAAATGACAAAAGTATTCAAGATAACATAAAGTTCATACATTATTATTATTATTATTTTTCGCAAAATTTATAAAACTAATTATTTTAAATTGTTTGGAAATTTAAGAAGCTCGAGAACTAATTTATACCGGAGAGAGTCGAAATTGGGTGTCAACAATAACTTAAAAGATCAGTCAAATTAACTTTTGAAAAACGCAATAAGACAATTAAAAATGGACGGATAACATATCATCATTTTGATGCAACTTTGCCTCTTTCGTTACCTACTTCTATATGTCCCATTTGTTGTTCGGCTACTCATAAAAAAGGGTAAAATAGTCATAATTTTTTGGTATTTATAAAACATGTTAAAGGATTGTATGAAAAGTTATATTTGGGGGAAATTCAATGAAATTATTCCTGAGATATGTATTTGAAATCAAAATATACTGAGTATAAGCATAGTTTAAAGAACCTTATAATCGCACTATATTTTGTAGATTTTGACAATATTTTCGTTGGTTATCCTTTCAATTTTGGATAATTGTTTGGTAAATAAACCTATTGATTTTTTGTGCAATTTATGAATATTTTGAACTACAACCCTTAAATTTATACCAAGTGTTTCTAAAATATTACATTATGATCTAAATTTTTATAAATAGACAAAAGTCTAATATTTATGAGTCATAAAGGTTAAATTTATCCAAATTCTAAGATCACGAACAAAAATCTTAACTTACGATTTTTTTTTCCGTAAATCAATTGCTACTTGCTTGTAGTGAATTATTGTAATTTAATTGATTATCTAAATTTTCACCTTGTTAATGATGGTTCAATTTCTCATCTTATAATTCCTTCTCTGTCCTAAATTTTTAAGGGAGAATTATAGAAATATATATATATATATATATTAGTTAATTACTTAACGTAGCTACAATCTGTATTAATTATCATTCACAACTATCCTTTAACCATATTTACATATCTCCTATCTTCCTTTCTCTCGCCCCTCTCCTTTCTCTTAAATCTCACTTGTCTCTCTTCTCTTTTTCTAGTTATCTCTCCCTCACCCTCGCCCCTTGCCCCACGCCTCTCGCTACCCATTCTCTCTCTCGCTTCTTTATGTCCAATCTCTCTCGCTTATTCAAACACAAATAAATACAAATGTTAGCAGTCGTTTATACAAACACAAATGATAACAATTCATTATACAAATACAAATTATAAGTATCAAGTACACATATCTCTTTAGTAATACACATACAAATATACATGTATTCGTTGATAATAACACTGGTACATATGATGACGATAAATTATACATATACAAATTCAAATTGATATGATTATATACAATTCATTCATTGATACAAATTCTATCTCGGTGATACTATTATATCCATTGATACATATACATACTAATTATATCTACACATGCACAATTATGCAGATACACAAATACAATCATTGATACATATGTATACCACTTATATATATATACAATTATCTGATAAATATACAAACACAATTCACCTCTCTCTTCTCTCTCTCCTAATCTTGCTCACCTGTCTCCTTCCTTTTCCAATCTCGCTTGTCTTTCTCCTCCCCTAATATGTAGATATGAATCATGATTAGCATACTATAGCTATAAAGCCTAATTAAATTTATTTTAGTGTCTATTTACAAAATTTCCTTTTTTGAAAAAAAATAATCTATTGCTTGTATGGGCTCAACTTAGTTTGAACTACTTGGGCCCTTCTCATTCTTCTTTATGCTAATATGTATGTTACACAAGAACAATAAGCCTAGACTTTTGATAATAGTAAAGAAGATATTGGTCCATTGACTGGTTAGACATGCACTATTGGAAAGGTTTACTAGAGGTTCTTTTCGATTTCTAATAAGATGTTTTGAGTTCAAATTTAGAAAGGAAACAAAACACACAATACATATTATGAATTTGGATAGAATCAATTCTATCTTTAACAAGAAAATTTGAATTTTAATCTAGTAAGTAAATAATACATATCATGAATTTAGATCGGATCGGATCGTGAGTCAAATCATGCAAGGTCATGCATTATGAAATATTCTTTACTCTGCTGTATATGGAGATAAAAACATGTGCATGCTGTTAATCAACAAGAATAAATGTACAAACGGTAAATTAATTAAGCAATTAAATAGACTTGCAGCTTGTCCAGTTCATGTACGATATATATATATATATATATATATATATATATATATATATATATATATATATATATATATATATATATATTAAAAATTAAAGTTTTGAAACTGAAAGCTTTGTCTCATGTTATTGGCCTTTACCTTCTATTTAATTTGTACTAAAGCAAGTCTCCATCAGTATAATGCCGCAGAGGAAGTGACAATAATTTTAACGCGTAAAATAAGCGAGTTGAACTGAATTTAGATAAGAGCAAAATGAATTGAGTTGATAAATTATAATGAATGATAATTTTTAGTAATTCTTTGATAAATTTTTAGTACTTTATAAAATTATTTTTATTTATAATGACTATATATATATTATATATTAAATAAATAAATATCTTAATAGAATTTCTTATGGGTAAATTTAGATTTTAGACAACATATCAACTCATTAATTTTTTTTTTTTATGAAATGAACTATAATAGACTAAGCTATAGCACACCCAAATATAAATAAAATAGACAAATCATATTTGATAAGATAATTTTATCACCTATGTAATAGTTACATCTTACACCTATAGCTTCTTTAATACAAATTTAATGCAGCAATTATATTTCAATAATATATATAATCAAGAGGTAGCTTCACGGCAGAGCTACCATTCCAATTATGTATAATATATCAAAATTAATTTATCAAGAAATATGTAAATTTAGAATTAGTTCATGTGATATTTATGTACAAGTAACGTTTTAAATTTGCTTTTGCAAATGTACCATAGTTTACACTGAAATTAAAACACACATATCCACCATGAAATAGTGGTTTTTAATTTACTTATGCTAATAATTTAACACATTCACTATTGTTACTACGAGGTTCTGAAATATAAAGAGATTTTACTAGCTTATTGGTGTTGAGTGGGCTAATAGTTTAATATATTTACTATTTTTACTATGAGGTTCTGAAACATAAAGAGATTTTACTAGTTCGTTGATATCGAACGATTTTTAATTTATATTTGCTAATAATCTCACACATTCACCATTATTACTATGACGTTCTGAAATACATTTTACGAGCTCGTTAGTATTAAGCGGCTTTTTAATTTACGTTTGCTAATAATTTAACATATTCACCATTACTAATATGAAGTTCTGAAATATAAAGAGATTTTACTAGTTCGTTGGTGTCGATTAACGGGTCCATATATTTTTGTTGCTCTTCATGAAAGTCTCTTTCATAAGCATTATTGTCTGACAATTTGCACATTATGATGCTGCAGTGAACCCGTGACAAACCGCATATTTTGTGCATTAAGATTTTTGGCTTATATTTGGACAAAAAAAACTATATACTATACTCCAATTAAGCTTCACGAGGGACTCTTCTATTCATTACTTATTATTCTTTAATTTCAATCTTGGTCCCTCCAAGTTCCAACCTTTTTTGATATTATTATTATTCTACACGTAACATTTTAGGCGAAATTCATGTCGAAAAAAATTTAAAGATCGAGATGGTGGATATATATAAGAAGACATATTATTAAATTTTGTATCACGTTTTAATAAAGTCGTTAGGTTTAAGTTTAAAGTAAACAATATCACTGGTGAAATGAATTAACATATGATATTAGAGTTACTACAAATGAAATCTCGAACTATATATGGGCGAGGACGTTGAGCCCCTAAAAGGGAGGAAGGTGTAACACTCTAGGTGAATTATCTCACGTTGATATAATATGAAAGAGATGTTGGATATATAAGAAATAAGACTAGATCTCAAGTGACGCATTTTAAATTGTATGGCCGACTAGAATCAAACCGAATAGTATCACTAATGAACTAGACTATGATATAAATCTTACACGACGTAAATCAGAATTAATCAAGGTTTCAACATAGATATCTAACTTGATAGATTACTAAAATGCTAAAAGCTAACGTAACATAAGAGATATTTATTAAAACATGTTAAAATTAATCATATCCCATATCAGAGAACTCTTGGAACTCTTCTATCCAGAAAAGTTTTTTAAAAAATCTTCTATAACTTCTTAGGTCATCATGAATGAATCAACATTAGTCAAGCTTGTGAATAATTCAAGAATCATAGAATGGCTTGTTAGATATATGTGTCAAATTAGCGAGTTAGATTAAATTTAAACAGATCAAAATAGATTGAGTTGATAAATGAACAAGTTATTGGCTCGATCATAATCCAACATGTCAATTTTACAAAATATTAACGACAAACCCAAACTTGAACAGGATGGACGGATTATATTTTATGGGCTAATTATATCACCTCTATATCTCTGGCTAATATATTAACTATAATAGATATATAATTAATTATGATATTACTATGATAATGTTCACTTAACAAATTCAATTTTTTTTTCTTAGTTATGCAAAAGGGTTAATCAAAAGTAAAAAAATGATATATAAACATGAAAAAATTATTAAGTTAGGACAATGATATCACTTTAGTTTATGCTGCAAAATATTGACTTCTCTTTAGTCCTTTTTTGGATCATAGCTAGCTAGATATTGTACAATTATCCTAAAATTTATCCCCCACCAAAATTAAAAAATTTTAAAAAAATCACATAAAAGATTACTTTTGATTTAAAAATTTTCCACTAAAATTTCATACCCTTTTTGTATCTTCTATATATAACATGTTTAATTTCACTACTCTATTTGTCATATTGCCTTCATAAATTTATAATGGCTACTTATTTCTTTTTCTTCATTTTTCTAATTATTTCTACAAAAACTTTAGCTTATGATGATTCTTGTTCTTTTAATTCCAAAAAAGGAAATTCAGACCTTTCTGTTATTCATATTTATGGAAAATGTTCACCTTTTAACTCACCAAAACCTTCTTCTTCATGGATTAATACTGTTATCAACATGGCCTCTAAAGATCCACAAAGGCTCTCTTATTTATCAAGTTTAGTTGTGTCCAAAAAGCCTACTAATGTTCCCATTGCTTCAGGCCAACAACTCTTCAATATAGGTATAATGATATTTCCGCTCGGTTCATTTTTACCAGTCACTTTTAACGTATCAAGAAAAAATAATTAATTTTTTTCCATGTCTTATACTTAACATAAATTACTTATCTATCAAATCGTTTTCTAAGACCTAATACTAAACATCAGTTGAGTATATAGTTTATAGTGTTCTCAAGGATATAGTTTATAGTTTGTTTGTCAAAATTTTAAAATATTTTTATTTTTAAATTTTATTTTTTAGAAAAATACGTTTGGAAAGTAATTGTTTGTGTTTGACTAATAAGATTGAGAAGACTTTTGTAATATATTGAAGAAATAATATGTGCTTGACCAAGATTTTAAAAGTGCATATGTGGATAATCATTATTGGTTTCTCAAAAGCTAATCATTTTTGTATTATCCATTAATTCCTTAATTTCAACATTTAATATTGTATGTTTCATATTACGATACTCAAAAAATATTTACCTACATTATACATATCTCTAGTTTAAGAATATATACTACAAATATAGTCATCTATGAACTTCGCCTCTAATCTGTCTAAATTGCTCATAGCTAACATAAATTTTGAAAAATATGTTGCTAAATAAGATTAACGACAAGTTTTATTGTTTAGTCAAATTAAAAAAGATTTCGTCAGTATTTTCTTTCTTTTAGTATTGACAAAATTGAAAAATCTATGCTACTCAAATTCATAGTGAATCAAATTAAGACACGTAAATTGAGACACAAACATGCCGGAAGTATAAATGTGAGTTTTTCATTGTACATGTACTTCACATCATCTATGCTATACATTGTTGTAGGTAACTATGTGGTTCGGGTCAAGATGGGTACTCCGGGTCAACAAATGTACATGGTTTTGGATACAAGTAATGATGCTGCATTTGTACCATGTAGTGGTTGTGTTGGTTGCTCTTCTAATACTTTGTTTGCCCCATCCACTTCCACTACATACGGGTCGGTAGATTGCTCCGTACCCGAATGTACTCAAGTCCGAGGGAGTCTCTCGTGCCCGACTACTGGGTCAGTAGTCGGGTCAAGTACTGCTTGCTTCTTTAACCAATCGTACGGTGGAGATTCATCTTTTTATGCCACGTTGTCACGTGACTCCCTTGGACTAGCCAATGACGTTGTTCCGAATTATGCTTTCGGGTGCATAAGTTCCGTGTCCGGGTCCTCAATTCCGCCACAAGGGTTATTGGGCTTGGGCCGCGGGTCAATGTCGTTGATGTCACAATCCGGATCTCTTTATTCAGGCGTATTCTCATACTGTTTACCTAGTTTTAAATCTTATTATTTCTCCGGGTCACTCAAGCTTGGACCCGTTGGCCAACCCAAAAACATTAAAACCACCCCATTACTCAAAAACCCAAGAAGACCGTCTCTGTACTACGTGAACCTAACAAGTGTAAGCGTGGGACGAGTTTCAGTCCCGATTGCACCCGAACACCTTGCGTTTGACCCGAACACCGGTGCGGGCACGGTAATTGACTCGGGTACGGTCATAACCCGATTCGTTCAACCCGCTTACGAGGCGATTAGGGATGAATTTAGGAAACAAGTGAATGGTACATTTCGCTCATTAGGTGCATTTGATACATGTTTTGTATCACAAAATGAGGCTGTGATACCAACTATAACATTGCACTTTGAAGGAATGGACTTGAAATTGCCAATTGAGAACACACTGATACATAGTAGTGCCACTCCCTTAGCATGTTTGGCTATTGCATCAGCACCAAATAATGTGAATTCAGTGTTGAATGTGATAGCCAATTTGCAACAACAAAATCTTAGGATAATGTTTGACACAGCTAATTCGCGCGTTGGAATTGCTCGCGAAGTTTGTAAGTAAGTATCCCTCGTACCCTAAAATATATAGTCACACTTGTGTCTGATACTCCAAAAATGACGGATGACATTGCTATTATTAAGTCTTTGCTTTCCTTGTAATTCAAATGTAGTACACTTGGTGAAAAAGCTCATCAAGTACTTTAATTTCCTTGTGTTACTATTTGGAATGAATTAATGTTATGTTCAGTAATTTGGTGCATTTAAAAAATTATCAGCCTGTTTAATTTTGCTTAATTATATTTCCTCAAATTCAATTATTGTAAAGTTTTGAACATGTTAATAATTTTTATATTTGTAAAAGGAAAGGACAGAGGCAAGCATATTTAAGAAATTATTTTCAACCAAAAGAAAAAAAATTGAAAGAAAGTAAAAGAAAATATTTTTAATACAATCTCTTTTTATATACTCCTTAATATCATATTATTTTGCTCAAAAGTAATAGTACATACATCAACAAACATTAGCAAGTGAATATACATAAAACCGATAAAAAAAATTAAAATAAAAAAAACCTCAATATTCTATTATGCTCACCCACCTATCTTTTTTTTTTTTTTTTAACCCCACCATTTCTTCTGAATCGAGAATTTATCTGAAACAACATGTATATCTCCTACTTTCTCGAAACCATTATACTAAATATATTATTATCGTCGTAGTCATCAACCCCACCATTGGTGCACAGCAATACCTTCATCTCTCAACAATCCATACAATGATAAACATTCCCAATACGCCCTTCTATTTTTCTTATCACTTTTTTTAATTCCTTGATGTTTACATTCCAAAAAAAGTTCATCAATTAATTTAATACTTTTATTATTCACCATTTCTTCAACCACATCAGCCTCTGCCTTCATTACCACATATTCATTTTCTTTTACATTTTTTTGTAACCAATCAGACATGTTAATACTACTCAATGGTATCTCTTTACCACTTGATTCTTCATTTATAGTTTCAATCTTGAACATCTCAAATTTTGTGTTTTTTGTAGGATAATGCTTTGTAAACCAAGTAGAATGATAATTATCACTTGATTTTTCATTCTTTTCTTGTAAACCAACATCAATAAACACCCTTCTTGGGTAACTCTCTAGGGAAACTCCCATTAAATCAGGTAAAAAATGTGTCTTTTTTAGATATCTATTCGATTTTCGTGATGATGCTCTGGGTGGTTCAAGTAGTACATCTTCTAGTTTCTTGAGTGCTTCCTTTTTCGCACTTGTGAAATCATCTGACCCGACTAATTCAGATTCACTCTGAGCAGAACTCAAATGCTCCTTATCAAAAACCTTTCTGTTTCCAGAGCTCAAACTAGACACCTTTTCCGAATTAGTTTCAAGAAGTCGCCGCGTAGAAGAATTGATAGAGGCATTCTTTATTTTCTTCATGGCAATAATAGTTGAATCAAATTTTCTAACATAGACAATCTTGTAATTTGATGGATGTGGAAATTCATCAACCAAAGGATTGTCATTTAGTGGTACAACTAGAATACCACCAACTTTCAAAGCTCTTTCAATAAAATTTGATAATTGAGGATAACCATAGGTCAAAACAAAATCAAAAGTCTCATTAGGGACAATATTTTGTTGTGTAGAATCTGAAAATGAAATCAAATCAGGATTATAATCTTTAACAACTTGAAAATTATAAATTTCTTCGTCATTGCCATTGCTAACAAGAAGGGACCTATCACCCATTCTTATAAGTCTTTCATTAGCCAAATCTTGAAAAATCATAGGCAAAAATTCCAACTTAATTGGATTATAAACCATCTCATTATCAACTTGATAAACATAATTAGACTCGTATCGCGACGATAAGTACCCAATTATCGTATTAATCCATGGTAAAGAAACAATTACCAATGCTAATATTGTTGCACGAGCCATAAACTTCAAAACCCAAGAATGGTCTATTCTTATAATCACCAACTTTGTATCCCAATTACAATCCATTAATCCATCTATGTATAAACCTCTTATTTTACTATGTTGCTTGTTGTAAAAACCTTGCAACATGTTATTCATCATTTTGTACTTCATGTTTGTTATCACAAAGTAACACGAATCCCAAAAAAGGTGCATGCAAGCTAACCAGACACCAGCTGACACCAAAAAATACACTAGGTTGTTTGGAAAAAACTCTCGAAACACAAAAAGAAAGTCGATTTTTTACTAATTAAAAAAAAAAAGAGGGTTGGTGAGCTAGAATAATATAAAATTATCAATTTTTAACGAGTACAAAACCTGGCTGCGGTGTGGTTTCCACCCACGAGGGCTAGTCTATTTGTTTGCACTTTTGCCCACAATAACAATAAATCTTTTAACCTCTGAATTTCCATTTTATTATTACTCTCCTTCCTTCTATAATTTCCAGATCGATGACATTTATTTGGAATATTAACACTATTCCATGATCAAGTTTTTTTTAACGATACATTCGAAGAAAATCCAATAATATTTTTGTCATCGATCGGAAAAATAAAGAAGGAAGGAGGAGGAGGAGGAGGTATAATAAGAGAGAAAAAAAAAAAGAGAGATTATTTTTATTAATTTTTTTTTTTGGGATTTATTTTTCTTTTTATAGTTTCAAATGTAATTGTTTCTAGGCTAATATAGAAAGTAATATTATTAATGATGATTGGTTATGCGATTATTTCTCTTTAAAAGGAATGGTGAAAAAATTGGCAATTGAGGGACGTGACTTAATTTCACCATACAATCTTGATAATAATAATTAACAAACATTTTATTTAATATAAGAGGTGATCAAAATGATATAAATATTTTATTGGTTATAGCTCTTTAACAAATTGTTATTTATTATTATTATAAATGAGGGTGGATATTTAGTCGTGACACATTACCAACCTTGCAATTTGCTTGAGTAATGTTTTAACACCTTGCTCTTGAAAAAATAATGTTTTGAAGAAGAGTTTTTTTTAAAAAAATAAAATAAAATTGAAGTGACTATTTTAAAATGAAATTATTATATTTAGAGGTTATTTAAAATTGAGTTTCGATGTTTCAAATCGCTTTATTTAGCTTCTGTT
Source organism: Solanum chilense (assembly GCA_032847665.1). NCBI lineage: Eukaryota > Viridiplantae > Streptophyta > Magnoliopsida > Solanales > Solanaceae > Solanum > Solanum chilense. The sequence continues at coordinate 68,424,538 of CM064974.1, read as the reverse complement.
TCTTGTATTTATTTCATTACCTTTTTTTCAAAAAAAAATTCTAGTCTCCTAATTGCTTTTTTCTTTTGATAAGCAAATTAAAGGTGAAAAAGACTTGTATTGAATTGTATAGTCAACAATGGGAGGAACTAGTAAATGGACCACACTAATATAAGTGATTTATGCATACTTATTTCAGATTCACACATGTATGTTGAATATAGTCGTGACAAAATTGATCGAATCTCAAATATATCAAGTATCATATAATTGATGTTTGAATTGTATATAGTCAATAATGGAAAGACGTTTAATTAAACATGTGAAAATAATTTTTTTAAAATTTAATAACTTTGATTCATATAATGTATTCATATTAAGAAATCAAATTCATTAAATTTATTTAATATTAAATTCTATTTAAAGTCACCATTATAAAATTTTAAATCTATAAGATTAAAATTCCGACTCTGACTCTGTATCTGATATAATAATATATAGAATGATTGAGACATATTCCATAGTCATGTTGTGGTTCAGATTGCTTTTTTTTTTATTAAGAATTTTATATTATCAAATTATTTAAAAGATAGATAATGTACATATAGCAATGCATAAATAAAATAAAAAGAATTGTAACTGCTTGATTAATTCTTTGTGGATTAAATTAAATCTAAAAAAAATGCATATAGATTTTCAATTTAAAAGGAAGAGTAAATTCTTATCTTAATAATTTTTTTTTTAAGATATAAAGATAAAATTCCGAATTAATTTTTCAATCAAATATTTTAAATTTGAGTATTATCGAATATGAAAAAAGTCATGTGAGGAATTACTTTCCTGTTAATGAATCGTATGTGACACAAATTTGAAGTATACAATAGCGAGTGAAATTAGAAAAAAAGAATGAATGAAAATTTCCTGTTCACTAATTAGGTCCATGGAGGAACTTTGATGTTGAAACTTTGACATGTTGGTCAATCAACAATTTAAATTATATACTTTAATATAATTTCTTTTTTTACATCATATATAGGTGTCAACTAATTGGCGGTGGTGATGACTAACGATGATGTTCGTTTGTGATGGCATTGGCTGATGATAGTGGTTATGGTGGGTTATGAAGGTGATTAGGGTGTCATGCGGCAGAATACAATTGCAAATTATATGGTTGATAAATCGGAGGACAAAAACGTATACTAAAAATATAATATTATTATATGAAAACTAATATAAGAGAAAAGTATTAAAATTACTGAGAAACGTGTACATTGTGAAAGCTATTGTATTATGCTATGAGAATATATAACTTTTATTTATAGATCTCCAAATTTTTCCTCTAAGAAAAAAATAAATCAAATATGGAAGAAAATTATATTTTCCTCTAAGAAAAAGTTCAATATGGTAATACTTAGATTTTTCTTCAAGGAAAAAATAAACTTCAGATAAGGTCAGAAAATCAGTGCGACACCCTAACATGTTCTTGGTAGTATTTTATTGTATCGCGGTTGGAAGTAGAGACTAATTGTGGTTGTTGGTGGTGACGATACATAATTAGTAGTGAAATAATACTGAAATCTATTGGCGGTGGAGAATGATGGTACCGATTAACGATATATTAAGATTGACTATAGTGAATATAATAATGGATGATAGTGCAGATGATCATTGCAATTGATGTCTAATGATGATGACGATTAATTTTGATAATTGACGGTATTGGTGGTTGTGCTTGGGTTGAGGATGATGATTATGGATGGTAGGTGGTGTTATGATAGATTTAAGTAGATGGAGTGTGTCTTTATATAAATTCTCAAAAGAAATATTTCAATGATATTAAGCCTTGAATATAGATATTAATCATTCCGATCCAGTAAGTGATTATAAATTTAGAAAAACAACACACTTAATAATTAAAATCCGAATGATTAAAATTCAAAGTTCAGACATTTGAAAACAGACTTAATTATTGAGATTTGAATGATTACGATTAAGACATTCATTCTCGACGAGTGACAAAGGAAGGTCCTTCACTCATCATCTATAAATTTGCCTTATCTCTCAACTTAATGAAGTACACTAGAGAATTGTTCAAATTTGCATAATGTCTAATTCGAATATCCCAATATATCTTGTGCTTTTCTTGATCAGCCAAAGTATTACCACAATATTAGCTCTTGATGACAATTTTTACTGCCCAAACACAACTACTAATAACAATATAACAAACACCTCTTACAATTCCAACCTCAGTTTGCTACTTTCAATTCTTTCTACTGCCTCTAGAAAACATCTTTTTTACAATTTCTCCATCGCTGGTACCGATAATTTCGAAAGATTTTACGGTCTTTTCATGTGTCCAGGTGATATGTTAAGTGTAAAATGTCAAGATTTTGTAACAAGAGCTGTTAAAGACATAATTTTGTTATGCCCCGGTAGCAAAACAGCCGTATTATGGTGGGATGATTGTATGTTACGTTACTCGAATCAATTAATATTCCCCGATCCAAACTATGCATCCATAATTAACGATCCATCTACATCTTTTGTCATACATAACAATAATTCAGTTACTAATGATGAACATGAACAAAGAAGGTTCAAACGGAGTCTAGGGGAAATTATGGATGACGTAACGACTCATGCTGCTAATGATGATCGATCGATAGACAAGAAAATTGCAATTAGGGAAGCTAAGTTCAGTTTTAACACAACAATTTATGCCTTAGCTCAATGCATTCCTCATATGTCTTCTAAAGATTGCCTAAATTGCTTTGAAAATGCCATCAAAGTTTTAAACAAGTATTGTGATGTATGTAGAGGTGCTAGAGTTCAACTTCCTAGTTGTTTTATGAGGCATGAAGTGTACCTCTTCTACGATAAATCAAAGCTACTTACTTTGCCACATAATCGAGGTACATTTTACTACTCCTTCCGTTTCATTTTATATGAGTTAGTTTGATTTGACACAGATGACACAGAGTTTAAGAAAGAAGATTTTTCAAACTAGTGGTGTAAAATAAATTATAGATGTTTGTCTGAGTATAAATCTTTCATCAAATGTTAAATAACCATTTTAAAGTTAAATTGTTATTTAATATCAAAATATATCTCTTTATTTGTTTTTTTTTTTGAGTCTGACAAAAAAAGTAACGCGAGTCATATAAAGTGAGACAAAAAAAGTAATATTGTGACCAAATACAATACCGTTTTTAATTTGTTCTAGATTTGTGTCACCATTAGTGTATGATAAATTTTTATCTTAAATTTCCCCCTACAAATATGCAAGCATACTAATGACGAAATGAAAAGTATTCAAAAAGATTTTAAGTGTGTTTTTATCTTAACTTATTAGTTATTACTATTTTGATACAAGTCGATTTGTGCTATTATGGATTTATGTCCCATTGATACTGACCCCAAAAAAAAGTATTTACCTCAAAAAGGTATACATAACATTTTATTAATTAAAATAATAATATTCTTCAACTATATTCCAGCCATATGTCACTTTAATATCAACAAATAATATTAAGATGAATCCATATTTATTATTTGACCCCTGATAATTGATGTTTATAAATATCTTAATTCAAATTCCTAAATGGTGTAGCCTCGATATTTTTTGTCAAAAAATTATATGAAGTATATTAAAAAATTATATTTCTTATATACATATCAAAACTTAAATATCATTAACGAATTTTCTGACTTTGACACTGCAGGGCATGACGGAATCTCAAATAATAAAGAACAACTAATCATTTATGTAGTGGGTGCCATTGTAATTCTTTTGTTTCTACTATCAATTGGAGTCTTTCATTTGCTACTAAGGAGAAGAAGGATGAAAAGAAATAATAAAACTCTAAAGGAGATGAGTATTGGTAGTTAAATCCCAATTATTTAATACAATTCAAGTCCATTTATTCCTTAATTAACTAACTTTTTTTTTAAAAAAAATTAATTTTATATTTATATATATGTGTGTGTTGCAGTTGATCTTAGTGAGATTTTAACAGCTGAATCATTGCAATATGACTTTAGTACAATTGAAGCTGCCACTAACTATTTTTCTATGGAAAATAAAATTGGTGTAGGTGGATTTGGTGATGTCTATAAGGTAACGCATGTTCAAATTAGACTATATAATAATTTTTTAAATATAAGTTATATATATTGACAACGTAAATGTATTTTACACGTTCATCAGGGTGTACTTGGTAATGGACAAGAGATAGCGGTGAAGAGGTTATCAAGAAGGTCAAGTCAAGGGGCTGAAGAATTTAAGAATGAAGTTGTACTTGTCGCTAAGCTTCAACATAGAAATTTAGTGAGACTCTTAGGTTTTTGCTTGGAACGAGAAGAAAAAATACTCATCTACGAGTTCGTTTCCAACAAAAGCCTCGACTATTTCTTATTCGGTATGTTTGCTTATATGTCTCACTTTTCTTTTTAGTTAGATTGTTATATACATTATTTCTCTAATTTCAATGTCTCCCATGATATGATTAAGATACGAAGAAACAAACAACGTTGGATTGGTCAGTACGTGACAAGATTATTAAAGGAATAGTACGAGGATTAATTTATCTTCATGAAGATTCTCGTCCTCGAATCATACATCGTGATCTCAAAGCAAGCAATATTTTGTTAGACAAAGATATGAACCCTAAAATTTCAGATTTTGGCATGGCTAGAATATTTGGAGTTGACCAAATTGAAGGAAGCACTAACATAATTGTTGGAACATAGTAAGTGTTGGTTTTTAATTTATTTTTTTTCCGAATCAATTCGTTATAATATAAAAAATATTAATTATTGTGATTTATAATTCTTTGTTAGCGGCTACATGTCCCCGGAGTATGCAATGCATGGTCAATTCTCAGTCAAATCAGATGTATTTAGTTTTGGTGTGCTTCTTTTGGAGATAATAAGTGGAAAAAGAAGAAATAATAAAGAAGATAAATTTGATGACCTTCTTGTCCATGTAAGTGCAAATTAATTTAATTTAATCACATTATTGTTTATGCATAAAGTAATTTTAATATTTTTATCCTAATTTGTTAAGATTTATATTATAATAAATGTTGATATTTATAGGCATGGAAGTTGTGGAAAGATGGTAGAGCAATGGAACTTGTTGATCCAACTCTTATTGATGACTCAAATTCAATATCGAAAATCATGAGATGTATACATATTGGATTGTTATGTGTTCAAATTGATTTAGGTGGAAGACCTACAACTACTTTGATATCTCATTTTCTCAGTACTGATTCTGCTATTCTATCAGAGCCAAATCAACCAGCGTCTTTTAAAGATTATTCTAGATTAGAAAATATCGATCGAATCACAAATAATTTCGTTCCGACATCTAGTTTTGAGGAACTAATTACTGAAATCTACCCAAGATAGTATTGTATATGAAAGGTCACCGCGTATATATAATATGTATAGAGACTTAATTAGATCGTCACAAAAAGTCTTTTATGATGATTTTTTTTCACTTTTTATAGTTCTATATCTTGTAGATATAAAAATATATGTTTCGATGCGTTTTAATTCTTCCGTTGGATTTATGTACTCAACAGACAATAATAAGATATTAGTGTATCAAATTCTCATGTTTAATAGTTCTAGCTATCATATTTGAACAATAGATTATTTGATAATTTTAGCAAACAAATAATGTAATATTAGTTAGTTATAATGTAAGAATGAAAAAATTGTTTCGTTCAATCAAATAAGGCATTATAGGTCTATCATGACTTCATTAGAAATCGGATCGTAACAAAAATCTTTATGACTGTCAAATAATGAAAACATACATATATAAGTCAAAATTTAAAAGCAATCTCTTATATGTATGCAATAGGATTTTTTATTATATATATGGATAGAGAATATAATTACTTTTGTCAACTGTCCAAATATATACCTCATACGTAAGGGTAGGGGGTCCAACATATGCTTTAGGAATTTTTCTAACCTCTTTTTTATTCGGGCAACTTTCTAGCAAATAAAAAATTTATATTTGTATGCTATAACAAAGTTTGCATAATTGCGCTCCATAGCAAATATAGAAACTTTATAATTCGCTATACATATACAGTTGAAGCAAATTGTTATAAAACGAAGTGTATAAAATAAGAAAGAGAAAGACACTTGGACAGAGAACTGTATAAAAACAAAGTGTATAAAACGAATTGTATTATTATAAGTGTATAGAACGATTATATACAATTTAAATTTGTATAAAATGAGAAAGAGAAAGACAAAAGAGACTTGACAAGGAATATACAATTGAATCGAATTGTATAAAACGAGAAAGAGAGAAATTAAATACAATTTGAAAATTGTATAAAACGAGAAAGAGAGAAAGGCAAAAGAAACTTGGTAGGGGAGTATTTTTATTATATAATTATAAGTGTATAGGACGAAAATATATGTACTTGCATGTGTATATACAATTTTCTCACGCTTTATACAAACAGAAACGCAATTTATACATTTCGCTTCTGTTTGTATAAGTGAGAAAGGCGAGGGTGGCGAGCGAGATTTTGGGAGAGTGGCGAGCGAGATCTGGAAGAGGGGAGAGAAGGGAACAAAAATATATGGATTTATACAATTTTCTCTACTTTATACAATTAGAAACAATTTTTATACAATTGTGTTTGTATAAAAAGTGAGGAAGCGAGCGAGAGATTGGAGAAGAGTGGCGAGCGAGATATTTGGGAGAGAGGCGCCTCGCAATTTTTTGCAAACGTTTGCTATGGCGCACAATTAAATCAAACTCTAGCTACTCTATTTATTTTAAGTTATTAATTTGCTATTATATACAATTTTCGCTTTTTATTTTTTATACTGCTAACATATGTAATTTAAATTCTTCGTTGATAGACAATTCTTAATTAAGTTTAAATTTAAAAATCAGTGATTGACAAATGACAAAGCACACTACCTCTTAGAAACTTCCTTATTGCCTTGTGTCCATAACACCGGCCAGTAATTTGCACCATCATTTAGGGGGTGTTTGGTAGGAGGTATTAAAAAAAATAATCCATGTATTAGATATGGTATAATTTAATACCTTGTTTGGTAGGAATGTGAGCCTATGTATAACTAATCCATGGATTAGTTAATACATCCCACATGGTATTATGTGATGTATTGCTAATACCTTCCATTTGGAGGTATTAGCTCTAATACCATGGACTATTCTAGGTAAAGACAAAAATACCCCTCAAATCCTTTTAATATTTAATTTATTTTTTTGATTTTATATTTTATATTTATACTAATAAAGTTATTTAAATAAATTAGCTTACAACTTTTGTTATTTAGATATAATTTTTGTTTCTAAAATATGAATTACTTAATCTATTTATTATTAATATAAAATATTATAATCCGACGAATATGTTAATATTAATGTATGAATTTAAGAACAATTCATAAGTAAAATATTGTCTCTTAATGAAAGTTCATTAAACATTACACAAGTAGTCTAAAACAAGAGAGTGTGTATATATATATATATATATACACACATCTCGAGTATAAAAATAGTTTAATTTATTTTTCTATATTTATTTTATATTTTTATTTTATTTTATGATAAAGAGTTTTTTAAAATTTATTGATGCAAAATAAAGTTTATTAAATTTTCTCTATAATCATTATAGTTGTGTGACCTTTTGAGTTATTAACTCTAATTTATTAAGATGACAATTATTTACTCTCAAATAATTTAAGTGAGAAAATAGTGAACATGACAATAAAAATTTTATTCTCCTAACTAGTTAAAAATGTTATAAAATAATAATATTATCCGTTAATTATCTAATTTGACTCAATTATATGAAATACAAAATCTCATAACAACTCAAGGGTATAATTGGAATTTTTTTAAAAAAAATAAATTTAAACCACACAAAATTAGTTAAGAAACAATGAACCAAACACTTGATAAAAATAATCCCTGCATTACTAATCCCTGCATTGTTAATCCCTGCATTGCTAATCCCTGCATTACTAATCCCTGCATTATTCATTTTTGTACCAAACGACCCCTTAGTATTTAAATTTTGACCTCGTTTAAATCATTTGTAAAAATATTTTGGGTATATTTAGTAAGTTGGAATAGTATAGTATGTAAAGTCTCACCATATTTTATTCATATTTTGGATATTTAAGGGACATTTGATAGGAATTAGATAATTTTTTTCAGTTTTTCGTCTGTATTAATTTATAAATATATTGATAATGTCTTCTGGATGATTTTTTTCAAAACCTTTACGGAATCCTCCCTAAAGAGTTGGGATAACAATACGTGAAGCCTCACTATTTTTCTACACATATTTTTGGCATTTAATAGTCATTTTATAGAAATTATATGATTTTATCCTACTTGTGGCGTTATCCCAATGAACTTTTTACCTTTTGTATTTACAAAAAAAATTGGTCTTGATAGTAGGTGGAACGATTGAGACATATTCCATAGTCATGTTGTGGTACAAAGTTACTTTTTTTTTTCCTTTGTGACTTGCACTTTAGCCTTTTAAAGTTTCTAATTCAATTTTAATATTATCGGATTATTAAAAAGATAATATGCATATATGAAAAAACAATCGTGCATAAATAAGTGAAATAAATAAAATTAAAAAGTAAAGCAAACAATGTACTAATGAAAAGTGCGTAAACTGCTCGATTAAGCTAGCGTTTGGCCATATATATTCAAATATTCTTGACAAATATTATTTGGGTCAAAATTTGAGTTAATTTTCACCAAGTGTTTGACTATAGTATTTGAGAAATATATTTCACTTTTTTAGAAAAACATGATTTATACCCATAAGTTTTTAATACATTAAACCTAACAATAAGTTTGTATTACAAGTCAATTGGATCGTTGTTACAACACTAACAAATAGTGTCCATGACGCTAGAGCAATGTGGTAATTTGGAGTGAGTGCAGCGACAAACATCATTTCATACATCGTGAAATAGACAGAATACATGATATTTTTTTTTATCTTGAGCCAATTGTTCATCATTTAAATCAATAACCATATCAAGTCTGTGTGGATAAGTTATATCTAAAATTAAAAATATACATTTTGATTTTTATCATAAAAATGGTTTTAGATGATATCAAGCTAAAATTTTGCATCAATTCTTTAATTATAGATTTTAGATTTAAATATTGATTATTAAAACACTTTTTTCTTACCGAGTCTCACGCCATTGAAATTTAAAATTAATTGAGATCTCAATTAAAATATATGAAAACGAGTGAAATTGATTTATTTTTTTTAAAAAATATTATGTACTAATCACTCATGTTTAAATCGTTCATCATATAAATCAATTACTAATGATGAACATGAACAAAGAAGGTTCAAACATAGTCTAAGGGGAATTATGTAACGACTCATGTTGCTAATGACATTAAAGATAAAATAGACACTTCAAAATTAAATTTAAATTTAATATGAAAATTTCTCTATATTCATTTTCTAGAACTGATTAAAAAGAAAAACGACAAAAGAAAGTAATATTTTGACCAATACAATACTAACTTTAATTTGTTCTAGATTTGTGTCACTATTAGCTTACGATAAGTTTTTACCTTTAATTTTCCTCCACAAATATGTATGCATGATATCTTTTTTTAAAAAAAAATTGGATAAATGACGAAATGAAAAGTATTCAAAAAGATATTAAGTGCGTTCTTATCTTAATCCTTAACTCTTAAATTAAATATAATTTTTATATAAAAAAAATATTTTTTATATTTGGTATAAGTCAACATTGTGCTATTATGGATTTATGTCCCATTGATGCTTACCCAAAACAAAGTATTTACGTAAAAAAGGTATACGTAACAATATTCTATTAATTACTGTAATAATATTCTTAATCTATATTTAATTACCATATGTCTCTTTTATATCAACGAATTATAAAATTGAGATGAATTCATATTTATTATCTGACCCCTGATAATAATATGATGGTTGGACATATCACATCAAAAATTAAATAGAAAATATTAATACAATGAATTCAAATTCTTGAATGACATATCTCAGTTAAATATCCTTCGTCGATAAATTATACTCCTTTAATTTGGATATATCACATTAAAAATTAAATAGAAAGTCGAAAAATTATACACCTTCTGTCCGGACATATCACATCAAAAATTAAATAGAAAGCATTAATTGAATGAATTCAAATTCTTAATGACATAACTCTGTTAAATATCCATCGTCGAAAATTATACTTCCTTTGTCTCATGTTATGTGACACTTTTTGTTTTTTTCGAGAGTCAAACAATTTAACTTTTACTGGGCATTTGCGTATGGAATCATCAAATTTTTTGAAATGAAACTTATAAAATTTCTAAACAATGTAAAGAGTACATAAGTCACAATATAATTCAAAATGTTAAAAGGGATCTATGAAAAACTTACGGCCAAAGATAGACTTGTTTAAATCTCAAAATGCGAAAAGTGTCACATAAAATGAGACAGAAAGAGTGAAATATATAAAAGATTATTTTTTATAAATATATATTAAATCTTAAATATCATTAACAAATTTTCTGACTTCGCCATTGCAGAACATGATCGAATCCCAAAAAAAGAACTACTATTTTTTTGTGGAGTGGTTGCCATTGTAATTCTTTGGTCTCTACTATCAATTGGAGTCTTTCATTTGCTACAAAGGATAAGAAGGATGAAAAGAAATAATAAAACTCTAGAGGAGATGAATGGTAATTAATTAAATCCCAATTAATTAATACAATTCAAAGTCCATTTATTCCTTAATTAACTAATTTTTTCTAATTAATTAAATATATATGTGTCGCAGTTGATCTTAGTGGGATTTTAACAGCTAAATCATTGCAATATGACTTTAGTACAATTAAATTTGCCACAAACTACTTTTCTATCGAAAACAAAATTGGTGCAGGTGGAATTGGTGATGTCTATAAGGTAATTCGGATTGATTATACCATATAACAAAATTCGCTCAAGATTTTTTTGTAAAAAAAGTAACAAATGGATAGATAAATCCTAAAGATGTTAAATAGATAATAATTCATACATTTAATATAGAAATATATCTTAATAAAAAGTTTTAAAACGGATTGAAACTAGAGACTGAATTGGACTCAATTGAGAATTTTCTTCAAATGAGTTAAGCTTGAATGGATTGAGATTGAACCCAATTCAAATTATCTTAAGCCCAACCTTTAAAATTTTGGACAAGTTGGGCGAGTTATCTATGTTTGGTTCATTTTTGACACTCCTAATTGTGGCAAACAAATATTAATGTCATATTAGTATTATAGTTAGTTCTCATGTAAGAATGAACAAATTTATTTATTCGATCAAATTAAGGCATCAGATATCTATAATGACTTGATTAGAAATCGGATCGAGACAAAAATCTAATGATTGTTGTTTGCATTCCTACTTTATTCAAATAATGAGAATTATTGACGTGACTCAAAAAAAAAAAGAACAATTAACTCAATTTTTAAAAGAATTTTAAGAATAAACTTATTTTAAAGGAGTTACCCACCTAATTTTAGGAAAAACTAGAAAACCAATTATATGATATACGAAACTATTATATTTTAGGTAAGGGATTCAAGTTATTTCAAAGGAAAGGTGTTGGTTGTCACACTCTGAGCCTACACCCTGGGCATGGCTGACACTTGAAACCATTGTTGGCCTCGAGCGAACCCTTGAACTGACTTACTTAACTCAGCGGAAGATTTAACTCAATAAAACAGTCGCATTCCATAACTTAAAAGAAAATAAGTTGGCCAAAATGGCACTTAAGTCTCATAACAAAATATTTGCAGTACAAAGATGAGAGACTCAATACTAAATGTCTGGTTGTTTATGAAGCCTCTATAATACTGAGATGTATGTTGGGACAAAACCTACATCATCCTATAAAAGAAATACTAAACAAGCTAACAAAAAGAGTCCTCTGGAATGCAAGGAGGCTCACCACTGACTCTTAATGTTTTTACTCGAAAATAAATTAAAAAAATGACCAAGTATTGAAAAGTTAATTAATCTTATGATTTTAGAGAAATTGACTTTCCAAATTAGCAGAGTCACCACCTATTTTTTTGGCACAAATTAAGAAAAAACATAAGTTTTCAAAATGATTCAAACAAATAAAATCAATTTGGAAAAGGGTTAGAAGTTCAATGTACGAAAAGGTTTTAGGCCCTCAAAATGTCCGCTAGCAATTTGACTAAAATAACTTTTAAATAATTTTCCAAATTATAACTAAGGATAGAAAGTACATTTTTATTCATTCTTTTTACTTATTATTATCTTTTCTTATTAGTTATTTTTAGGAAAAAATCACTAAAGAAATCATTCTAAAGGGAATGACTCAAGTGTTTGACCAATATCAAAATAAAAAATTAAGTAATTTTAGATAAAATAAATATTAATATTTTTTGAATATAAAGAGAAATGACAATCTTAGAAATTTAATTAAAGTAAATCATATGATAAACGAAGTTAGTCAAAAATAATACAATAGAAGTAAATGGGAAGAGAGTATCAAATTTGGGCCAATAAATCTTCATAATCTGTCCTAAGTCTAAAATGACCAAAAAATGATGGGTTTGGCCCAATTTCCTGCCACTCAAGCCGCTGAAAAGTTGTTCAAGGCCATGGGCCTATTTTCAACTTTAAGCAAATTAATATACACTGACTGTATATCAGTGTATATAGAATGATTTTCAACCAGAATCTCTACATTTATTCAGTTATATTAATCTTTATACTTGTAAGCCTATGATTTTTCATATTCCAGATTGCAATTTCGACTTTCCACATGTATATCATTGTGTTTTTGGACTGTATATATAAAAAAAAACTATTATCTATAGACAGACTAACAAACTCAATTGAAAGTTAACAACATTGCATACAAGTGATATGAATTAAACTTCACAATACAACGGTGCTTCAAACCAAAAGCTTTTAACATTGATATGCTAGTTGGAAACAGTTGCAGTAAATTGAAGTTAGACACATGATTGCTTGGTTAAGATTTTCCTTTATAAAGCTCACTCTAAGCAAACAAGGAGTCCAAACGAAAACCCGAACAATGAAATTCCTAGAACTTTAGAGTAGAAGATTTTTCAGAATCTCTTTGATATAAACTCGACCATTTAAAATTCTTTTGTAAGCTATTCCTTTGTAGGTAAAATGGTGGCTAAACTAAATAGTAAAGTATTTAAACAAAATAAAATCTTTTGAGACGATTTTCGAATAATCATAAAATATACTAATTATATATATAATTATGTAAATCATATATATAATCTTAAAATTATAAATAAAAAAAAAGTGACAAAACTATTTAAAATAAACTTGAAAAATATTATGAATTTTATAAAACTAATTATTCTAAATCGTTTGGGAATCAAGAAGGTCGATGATTAATTTATATTGTGGAGGGTCAAAATTGGGTGTCAACACTAAGTGCTCGGCTGGATCAATGAGGTGTTGGTTTGTGTTGATCCTGGTTACCTACGTCTACATCATGATACGATGCAGGCCAACTAGCATAAGTACATTGAATGTACGAGTGTGCGAGTTGAAATGCTAACAACAACTTAAGCTTAAAAGAGTAAGAAAAAACATTTACATTGGCTCTGCTCAACTCATGAATAACTTGACTTAATATAAAGCAATAAGACACATGCAATATATAAAAGCTTGTAAAACAATGAAAACACTTAGTTCGTTAAATAAATGCAATAACAAACATACTTTACTTATATAAGAAATAATATAGTTTCTGTGGAAGATTCCTTAACCGACAACCATCACTATGAGTCTAAGTGGTGAGACAACGTTTTTATCACGCTGTTAGAACTGTCATATACTTTGTCGTCTTATAGAACTACTTAACTTACAGGATCCACTAGCTTAACTTACGGGATCATCTAAAACGTATGACATGTTAATAACCATGATGGCTACATGGTTTTTGTGGAAACTTAGATCACCAAAAGTTCATGCACTATAATAGCACACAAATATTTGCAAAATGGGGGGTTAACCTTCTTCTGGACTCGTTTGACCTTCAAAATTGAACGTTTAAAACGTCGGGTCCAACTGACTCTATAGCTAACGTCTTAACGGACTTCCACAAAAAAGTTGGACAAAAAAGACGTCAGAATTCTGGATCAACAAAAAAGATCATGGACTATAACACAAGAAAATCAGCAAAATCAGAGTTTACTTGGTCCGGGATCGTTTAACCTTCCAAATGGTTTGTTTTGACCGTCAGGACCAACTGATTCCATAGATAACAATTCAACGGACGTCCACAAAAAATTTGGGTAAAAGAATGTCGGTATTTTGGATCACCAAAAATCCATGGACTATAACAAAGGAAAATCGACAAATGGGGTATACCTACTTCAGGGCTCATTTAACCTTGAAAATGGGATGTTTTTAGCTGTCAAGACCAACTAGATCCATAGTTAACGTCTCAACAGACTCCGCAAATATTTTGGCAAAAAGATGTCGAAATTCTGGATCACCAAAATCCACGGACATTAGTACACAAAAATCAACAAAATGGGTATACATGCTTCAATGCTCTTTTGACCTTGCAAATAGCCCGTTTTGTCGTCAGGGCCAAATGGCTCCATAAGTGAAGTCATAACTGACGTCCATGAAAATATTGGGCAAAAAAATCATCGAAATCCAGATCACCAAAAATCCATGGACTATAACACATAAAAATCGATAATGTATGGATTTACTTGCTTTCGGGCTCATTTGACCTTCAAAAAGAGTTGTTTTAACTGTCAAGGTAAACTTTCTCCATAGCTAACGTCTACAAATTTTTGGGGCAAAAAAGGTGTCGAAATTTTGGATCAACAAAAATTCATGGACCAAAGCACACAAAAATTGGCATAATATCGAATTTACCTGCTTCAGTGTTCGTTTGACCTTCAAAATTGATCGTTTTGGCCATCAGAGCCAACTATCTCCATAGATAACGTCTCAACGGATGTCCACAAAAAATTTGGACAAAAAAACATCAAAATTTTGGATCATCAAAAAAGATCGTGGACTATAATAGCGCATAAAAATCGGTAAAATAAGGATTTACCTGCTCCGCGGCTTGTTTGACCTTTAGAATTGTTCGTTTTGGCTTTCGGGGCCAACTAGGTCCATAGATAACGTCTCAACGAACGTTCACGAAAATTTTTAGCAAAAAATACATCAAAATTTTTTATCGCCAAAAATCTATGGAGAATAGTACATGAAAATTGGCAAAATGGGTTGTACATTCTTCGGGGCTCGTTTGACCTTGAATGTGGATTGTTTTGGCCGTTAGTGTCAACTAACTCCATAACTAACTTTTTAACGGATATCTATGAAATATTTAGGCAAAAAAGATGTCGAAATTCGTGATCACAAAAAATTAATGGATTATAGCACATGAAACTAGCGAAATTGAAAATTTACCTGGTTCAGGGCTCATTTGACCTTTAAAATGGTCTGTTTTGGCTGTAAGGGACAATTGGATCCAAAGCTAACGTCTTAACGGACGTCCACAAAAAAAATGGGTAGAAGACATTGAAATTTTGGATCACAAAAAATTCATCGCTAGAGTACACAAAAAATTGTAAAATGAGGTATACATGCTTCGAGACTCGTTTCACCTCGAAAATGGGTCATTTTGGCTGTTAGTGCCAACTAGATCCTCAGCTAACATCTTAATGAACGTCCACAAAATAACTCGGCAAAAAAGACATGGGTATTCTGCATAACCAAAAAATGGCGAACTATATGACATGAAAATGACAAAATGGGGGGTTTGCTTGTTCAGGGGCTCATTTTATCCTTAAAATGGATCGTTTTTACCGTCAATGCCAAACGAATCCACTACGAAGGTTTTAACGGATGTCCACAAAATATTTAGACAAAAATAACATCAGATTTTTGGATTACCAGAAAATATAGTGAACTATAATTTAAGAAAATCGGTAAAATATGGGGGTTTGTCTGCTTCGCGACTCGTTTGACATTTAAAATGGGTTGTTCTTTTCGTTACTACCAATTGGCTCCATAACTTTGACTTTGCGGACGTCCACAAAAAAATTTCATAAAAATGATGTCAGAATTCTAATCACCAAAAATTCATGGACTTTTAGCACAGGAAAATCGATAAAATTGGGGGTTTGCTTACTCCGAAGCGCGTTTGGCCTTGAAAATGAGTTGTTTTAGCCGTCAAGGCTAACTGGATCAATAGCTAAAGTTTTAACGGGCGTCCACAAAAAAATTCATCAAAATGACACTGAAATTGTAGATTACCAAAAATCCATGGATTATAGCACACGAAAATCTACAAAAATTAGGGGGTTTGTTTGCTCTAAGGATCATTTTACCTTGAAAATGGGTTGTTTTGTCCAGCAGAGCCAACTGGCTCAATAACTAAGGTCTTCATGGACCTTCAAGGAAAATTTCAGCAAACATGACATCAAAAATCTAGATCAACAAAAATACATAGACTATAGCACAAAAAATTTAGCAAAATAGGGTTTTCTCTAATTTGGGGTTCGTTTGAGCTTGAAATTGAGTTGTTTTGGCTGTAAGGGTCAATAGATCCATATCTAAGGTCTTAATGGTCGTTCACAAGAATTTTTGATAAAATTGATGTAGAAATTCTGGATCATCAAAAATCCATGGACTATACAAAAAATTGGCAATATGGAAATTTGTCTGCTAGGGGGCTCGTTTAAACTTAAAAATGGGTCACTTTAGCAATCAGGGTCAATTGACTCCATAATTATGATTTTAACGAATGTCCACAAAAAATTTCAGTAAAAATTATGTCGGAATTTGGATCACTAAAAAAGATAGTGAAAAATAGCACATAAAATCGATAAAATGAGGGGTTTGCCTACTCCGTGGCTCATTTGACCTTGAAAATGGGTCGTTTTTGTCATCAAAACCACATCAATCCATAACTAAGGTCTTAACGGACGTGCATAAAAATTTCAAAAGAAATGACGTTATAATTTCTGATCACCAAAAATTCATGAATTATAGCACACAAAAATTGATAAAAAGAGAAATTTTCCTAATTTGACGCTCGTTTGACCTTGAAAATGGGTCGTTTTTGTTCGTCAGGGCCAACTATCTCAATGACTAAGGTCTTAGCGGTCGTCCAGGAAATTTTTTGAAAAAAATGACGTCGTAATTCCAGATCACCAAATAAATGGTAAACTATAGACACGTAAATGTGCAAAGGGGGGGTGATGTTGGACCTTGAAAATGGTCGTTTTTGTCGTCATGTCTAACTTGCTCTATTGTTAAGGTCTTAACAGACATCTACGAAAAATTTTAGCAAAAATGACGTCGGAATTCCGAATCACCAAAATTCATAGACTATAGCTGTTAGGTTGTGGAGCCTGATTAATATATATATATATAGCTGTTAGGCTCTACTATTTATTCTCCATTTATTCTCTGTAACTAAAAATACTCTGATATATTAATATAAATATACCCACCGCCGTGGAAGTTTACTCACGGGGTGTTACCACGAATTGTTTTCTCTCTCTAGATTTCTCTCTCTCTCTCTCCAGATCTCTCATCTCTTTCTTCTTGAAATTCTTGTGTTCTTGAAACTTCAAGTGAGTGTGAATTAGATCCTAACAACTGGTATCAAAGCTAAGGAGATTCAACACGATCACTGAAGATGGATGGTTCAAAGCTTGGAATCGAGAAGTTTGATGGATCCGATTTCAGTTTCTGGAAGATGCAGATCGAAGATTATCTGTACCAGAAAGATCTTCACGAACCGTTGACCGGGGTGAAGCCGGAATCCATGACGGAGGAGAAGTGGAAACTCAAGGATCGACAGGCTCTAGGATTGATCCGGTTGACTTTGTCAAGAAACGTGGCGTTCAACATCGTGAAGGAGAAGACTACGTCAGATCTGTTGAAGGCACTGTCAAACATGTATGAAAAACCATCGGCTATGAACAAGGTATATTTGATGCGTAGATTGTTCAATTTACAGATGTCTGAGAATGGATCCGTTTCTGATCATATAAACGAGTTCAATATGATTGTGAGTCAACTCAATTCTGTGGATATTAATTTCGAAGATGAAATTAAGGCGTTGATTTTGATGTCATCTCTGCCCGATTCTTGGGATACTGTTGTTGCTGCGATTAGCAGTTCCCGTGGATCTGAGAAACTGAAGTTTGATGAAATCCGTGATGTTGTTCTTAGCGAAAGTATTCGCAAACGAGAAGTGGGAGATTCATCGGGCAGTGCTCTC
This sequence comes from Solanum chilense, assembly GCA_032847665.1. Classification (NCBI taxonomy): domain Eukaryota; kingdom Viridiplantae; phylum Streptophyta; class Magnoliopsida; order Solanales; family Solanaceae; genus Solanum; species Solanum chilense. The sequence goes on along the minus strand of CM064974.1, from coordinate 68,406,193 downwards.
AGCGTTGACCGAAGGGGGAGAAGTAAGACGAAAGGCCAAAATCAACATGGTCGATCGAAATCAAAGAATCAAGGAAAATCCCTAAACAGATCTAACGTGACTTGTTGGAACTGTGGAGAAAAAGGGCACTTTCGGACGAACTGTACAAAGCCAAAGAAGAACCAGAATCAGAAATTCAAAGATGACAATGATTCTTTAAATTCAGCAGAGGACATTGGGGATGCTCTAATCCTTAGTGTCAACAGCCCGGTTGAATCATGGATTCTGGATTCTGGTGCATCTTTCCATTCGTCTCCAAGCAAGGAGTTGTTCCAAAATTTCAAATCTGGAAGTTTTGGAAATGTGTATCTTGCTGACAATAAAGCATTGGAGATTGAAGGAAAGAGGGATGTTTGCATAAAGATCACCTCGGGAAACCAGTGGACATTGGAGGATGTCAGATATATTCCTGGGCTCAAGAAAAATCTGATCTCTGTTGGTCAGTTGGATAGCACGGGATATGCAGCAGAGTTTGGAAAAGGTTCGTGGAAGATTGTAAAAGGTGCTATGGTAATAGCTCGTGGCATAAAATCTGGAACCTTGTACACCACTGCAGGGTATATTAACATGGCCACTGTTGTTGAAGGTGCTTCCGGTTCATGTCTGTGGCACAACAGACTTGGACACATGAGCGCTAAAGGAATGAAGATGCTGGTTGCAAAAGGAGCATTAGATGGTCTGAAGTCTGTTGATATGGGTCTTTGCGAGAGCTGTGTTATGGAAAAACTGAAAAGAGTAAGCTTCACAAAGACTCCTAGAGAGCCAAAGAAAGTGAGGTTGGAAATGGTCCATACAGATGTTTGGGGACCATCTCCAGTATCATCACTTGGAGGATCCAGATTCTATGTTACCTTCATTGATGATTTCAGCAGGAAGGTATGGATTTACTTCTTGAAGCATAAGTTAGATGTGTTTGCAACTTTCAAGAAGTGAAAAACTGAAGTTGAGAATCAGACCGATTTGAAAGTCAAATGCCTAAGGTCTGACAATGGAGGAGAGTATGAAAAATCAGAGTTCAAAGCATTCTGCGCAGCTGAGGGAATCAGATTGATGAGGACAGTTCCTGGTAAGGCAAGGCAAAATGGAATTGCTGAGAGGATGAACAGAATATTGAATGAGTGTGCAAGGAGTATGAGGATACACTGTGGGTTGCCCAAAACATTTTGGGCGGATGCTGTGAGCACAGCTGCATACTTGATCAACAGGGGACCATCAGTTCCTTTAGGATTCAAGATCCAGAGGAGGTATGGACAGGAAAAGAACTCAAGTACTCACACTTGAGGACTTTTGGTTGCACTGCTTATGTTCATGTTGATCCAGAAAAGAGAGACAAGCTTGATGCCAAGGCTGTGAAGTGTTACTTCATAGGGTATGGTTGTGACTTATTTGGTTACAGGTTTTGGGATGACAAGAACAGAAAGATCCTAAGACATTGTGACGTGACATTTGATGAGTCTGTCCTGTACAAGGACAGAGAGCAGAAGGTCCCAGAGATTACAAAGCAAGTGGGAGTTGAGGTTGAGTTGGAAAAGAGTAACCCCAGAGATGTCGAAGCAGATTCTCAACCAACTCCTATTGAAGAATCTGAAGTGGAGCAAGTTACACCTGAGCAGGTGTTAAGGAGATCATCCAGAACCATCAGAGCACCAGATAGGTATTCACCTTCATTACACTATCTATTGCTGACTGATGAGGGAGAACCAGAGTCTTTTGATGAGGCCCTACAGGTGGAGGATTCGATCAAGTGGGAGCAAGCCATGGATGATGAGATAAGGTCACTTGAGAAGAACGACACATGGGTGTTGACTGAGTTACCTGCAGGGAAGAGAGCTTTGCTGAACAAGTGGGTGTTCAGAATCAAGACTGAACCAGATGGCAAAAGAAGGTTCAAGGCTCGGTTAGTGGTTAAAGGATATTCAGAAAGGAAAGGTATTGATTATGCTGAAATTTTTTCTCCTGTTGTGAAGTTAACCTCTATTCGAATTTTGTTGAGTATTGTTGCATCGGAGAATTTGCATCTAGAGCAAATGGATGTAAAAACAGCGTTTTTACATGGAGATCTAGACAAAGAGATCTATATGCAGCAACCGGAAGGATTTGTTGTTCCAGGCAAAGAACACAAGGTGTGCAAGCTCAGCAGGAGCTTGTATGGACTAAAGCAAGCACCAAGGCAGTGGTACAAGAAATTTGACTCCTTCGTGACCAAGAGTGGATTCTGCAAAGCTGAAAAGGATCCTTGTTGTTACTTCAAGAAATACACTGATTCATATGTCTTTCTACTCTTGTATGTGGATGATATGTTGATTGCAGGATCTAGTATGAGGGAGATTAACAATCTGAAGACAAGGCTGTCTGCAGCATTTGAGATGAAAGATTTGGGTCCAGCGAAGCAGATTTTGGGGATGAAGATTTCTCGGGATAGATCTGCTGGCACTTTAAATCTATCTCAGGAGTTGTACATTGAGAAGGTGCTGAGCAGATTCAGGGTTAATGATGCTAAATCCAGGACTACTCCATTGGCAAATCACTTTAAATTGTCAAAGGAGCAGTCCCCCAAGACTGCCGAGGAACGTGATCAGATGGCACTTGTTCCATATGCTTCAGCAGTTGGTAGTTTGATGTATGCTATGGTCTGCACTAGACCTGATATAGCACATGCAGTGGGAGTTGTTAGCAGGTACATGGCGAACCCTGGGAAAGAGCATTGGGAAGCTGTGAAATGGCTTCTGAGATATCTGAGAGGTACATCCAGTACTTCACTTTGTTTTGGCAAAGGCGCGGTGACTCTAGAGGGTTTTGTGGATGCTGATCTTGGTGGGGATGTTGACTCGAGCAAGAGTACATCCGGTTACATTTACACGATAGGTGGAACAGCAGTGAGTTGGATGTCCAGGCTTCAGAAGTGTGTTTCTCTTTCATCTACTGAAGCTGAGTATGTGGCAATAGCTGAAGCTGGGAAAGAGATGATATGGCTGGCAGATTATCTTGAGGAATTGGGCAAGAAGCAGAGCGAGAAGATTCTTTACTCAGATAGCCAGAGTGCCATACAGTTGGTGAAAAATCCAGTCTATCATTCGAAGACAAAGCACATCAGAAGGCGATACCATTTCACTCGCAGGGCAGTGAAGGATGGTGATATGTGCTTGGAGAAGATAGAGGGTGCAAAGAACCCAGCAGACATGTTGACGAAATGTGTTGATGTTGGGAAACTGGAAGATAGCTGTTAGGCTCTACTATTTATTCTCCATTTATTCTCTGTAACTAAAAATACTCTGATATATTAATATAAATATACCCACCGCCGTGGAAGTTTACTCACGGGGTGTTACCACGAATTGTTTTCTCTCTCTAGATTTCTCTCTCTCTCTCTCCAGATCTCTCATCTCTTTCTTCTTGAAATTCTTGTGTTCTTGAAACTTCAAGTGAGTGTGAATTAGATCCTAACAATAGCACACAAAAATTGATAAAATAGGGGGTTTGTCTGCTCGGGGGCTCGTTTAATCTTGAAAAGGGGCAACTTACTATTTAGTTAAAGTCCTAAAGGACGTTCACGAACATTTTTGACAAAAATAACGTCGAAATTCCTGATCATCAAAAATCCATATACTAGGTGTTTATCAAGAAGAAAAACTCCCTTTTCATGTTGTTTGCAATTTCATAGAAGTTTGTGAGAAGGAATTAACTTGGTCAAACATATTGTATTATATTGTATTATTTTAATAATATAATATCTGAATTGAAATGTCATTTCTTATTATTACATATATAATATTACATATTAACAATTTGAAAGATAAACTTACAAATAAAATAGAGTACGAGCTATTATAATAAAATTATCAAATAATAAGTTAAAGAATGAGAGGAAAAATAAGTAATGATACAATTATCACATTAAATCGGTCATTATACAAATTAGTCTTTCAATAGTTATTTAACGTCGAAATTAATGATACGATACATTAAAATTTTAAATTACATTAATATAATTATTGTATAAAACTAACAACTGAGCACATTGCAATAGATAACAATCATTTAAACAAGTTGTCAAAAAACATGTAAATGAGAAATACGACAAATAGTTTAAAGCTGCTAAGAAACGTGTATATGAGAAACACGATAAATATATGAAACAGAAAATGTGCTACCCCTCAATCTCTCTCCACCTTAAGTCCCTATAAAAGGGCACTATTACTCTTCACAGTCTTTCATTACATTCTCATTTATTTCAATTTTTTCCCTTTTATTTCTATGAAAAATTCATCATTTTGATTTGAAAATTTTCCCCTTTATACCATGAAATTTACATTCATTTCTCTTTATTTGCATTGTCTTTTTTAAACTAGAAGATTTTATTTTTCATTAAATACATTTATATTCAGAAGGGGACTTATTTTTTAGTATATAAAGATACAATTTTTAAGGCATTTTCAATGGCACCAACTAGAGATTTTGTAATTTCTGGCCTTTTTTGTGCTGAATATAACAAAAGCATGCTTGAAAATGTGTATGATGATATTCATAGATTGTTTCATGGGGATCATCAAAACAATCAGCAAACTATGCCATTTCAGAGTGATGATTGTGTGACTTTGATGATTAAAAAAGAATGTGAATATATGTGTGCTGATGATTATCTAGAAAAGTTGAAAAATGGGGAATTTGATTTGGGGGAAAGAGAGCAAATTCTTGATTGGATTTGCCAGGTTGGATATAATTTAGATTCTTGATGTGATATATTAGTGGAAATTTTCTTGATTAGTACTTGTTAATCAATTTAATGTTAAGTAGATTTCACTTTAAAGTTTGATGGATTGTGATTTGTTCGAGGCGGAACCTGAATTTTTAGGTTATGAATTTTAAATCACAAATCATTTTTGTTTATGAAGTTTTGTCGAATCTATTAATTTTAAGGCCGACTCCGCCCGCATGAATAATGAATCAACTTTTTAAATTACAGGGTACTTCTATTGATATAGTTAGATGCGGAACTTGAATTTTTATTTTATGATTTTTTAAACACAAATCATTTTTATTTATTGAGTTTTGTCGAACTCTATAACTTTCCGTCTATGTGAATAGTGAATCAGCCTTTTCAATTAGAGGGTACTTTCTTTGATAAACATAGGCAGAATCTGAATTTTTATTTTATGAATTTTAAATTGTAAATCATTTTTTGTTGATTTTTGTCGAACTCGATAGCTTTTAGGTTGTTCTGTCTGTGTGAATAGAGAATCAACTTTTTCAATTACACGTTACTCTCATGGATAAGTAGAGTCAGAACTTTTTGTCTACTAATACTGAATCACAATCATTTTTATTTATTAATTGTTACGAACTCATAACTTTAAGTCTAGCTCCGCCCGTTGAATAGTAAATCAACTTTAAATTACAATGTACTTTCATTTCTTGTTTCAAAAAGGGATGTTGTGTGTGTTGTGGGGGGCAAGGGGAGTGGGGGTGGATTTTGCGGGGGGGGGGGGTATAATGATATAATTATTGGATTTTACTTTATATTGGAAAAATCCTTTTATATGAGATTGGTAGGATTTTTTTGTTCTTTTTATATAAATTTGGTACATTGAATGTATTTTTATATTTTTCCTACTTCATTAAATTTTAAGGTGTCTTTGGCTGAGTTTTTTTTACGTTTATTACATAGAGTTTTACAATCTCATTTGTAATTAATGTTTAATTAAGTAATAATCAATGTTAATCATTTGTGGCTTAATTATTTATATGCAGGTTCATTCACATTTCAAATTTGGACCATTGTGTCTATATTTGTCTGTGAACTATCTTGATAGATTTCTTTCTGTCTTTGAGTTACCTGTAAGTTAATTGATCATCAAATTTTTATTAATTATAACTTCATTTAATCATCAAGTTTTATTAATTTTAATATGATTTGTTTGTTTTATAGGAGGAAAGAGCATGGACAATTCAATTGTTGGCTATAGCATGTGTGTCCATTGCTGCTAAATTGGAAGAGGTTGAAGTTCCTCTATCTGAAGATTTACAGGTAAATATATACGCTCCGTTTTAATTTACATGTATTAATTTGACTAAGTACAAAATTTAAGAAAAATAGTCAAAAAAATAAGTTATTTTTAAGATATTAAATCTAAGATATGTGTAACGTATCAAAATATGATTAAATCTTGTGATTTTAGATATATCGTATCTGTGTTCAGATTTATATTATGGTCTTAATTAAGTCAGTATTATTCTGACTATAAACCCTTATCAATAAATACATCATTATTTTGGATTATCTAAAAAAGAAAGAGTATCACGTTATGTGATTTTTCTTTTTTAAATAGACTAAAAAAGATAGTAATACACATGAATCGTGTATAGAGGGGTCATTTTATTTAATTTTTGGGTACTTGTCTAATAATTGTTGTTAAATTTGTAATGATTATTGACAGATTGAGGGAACACAATTTGAGTTTGAAGCAAGCACTATACAAAGAATGGAGCTTGTTGTGATGAAAACATTGAATTGGAGAATGCATGCAGTTACACCATTCTCATTCATTGATTTTTTTCTTAAGAAGATTGATGGTGATCAAATTGCTTCAAGATCTATAATGTTTAAAGCTACTAATCTCATAATAGGAACATTGAAAGGTAAAAAATTTCATCTTGCAAATATTTTGGCTATATAAAAATGAAATATGTAATTCAAATTTTATGAGTGTGAAAATTAAAATATAGGAATTGACTTCTTGGAATTCAAGCCTTCTGAGATTGGAGCAGCTGTGGCAATCTATGTTGTGGTGAAAAATAAGACAGGTGGCATTAAGGATGCAATATCTAACTTGATTCAACAAGTAGAAAAGGTAAATATGTTGTCCCTAAAAAGCTAATTCTTCAAAAAAAAATGTGTTTAGATAAATAGTCTACTCGATCGAATTCACTGTTTACTTTTTGAGTATTAAAAGGAAATGATGACATTCATTTGAGCCTATCATATATTCGGTGTTGGTGATCTCATTATTTCCGCGAGCGCATCCTTAATTCGACGTCTATCTTATAGTCTATCATAATTTTTCCATTTGAGCGTCTATTCATTCTTTTTTGGGGGTGTATAAAGTCACGAAGCTATTCAAACATCTATCTTATTGTACTGGCGTAATTAAAAGATCAGGATTTCTCCCTGTCGCACAAGGCAAAATGCAATTTCTTGATCGACGAGTTTCAAAATGAGCTTCAAGAAAAGCATATAAAGCACATTAACCTAACATCAAATAGATGAAACCACTATACATATACACATTATATCATATGTTGGTTATTTAACTTTAAGAGATTGAGTGTGCTGCTATTTAGGTTAAAAAAAAATTTAAAAAAAAAACATATAATAGTACTTTTGATTATTTTCTATTACTCTTCAATCTTATATCTTTCATCTTGATTTACTTTACATTTATTCAAAATGTTAAAAGATTTCTTCTTTGTCTTTGTGATTATTTTACAGGATAAAGTAAAGAAGTGTGTTGATTTGATCAAAGAATCATCTTTGCTTAGTGATTTTGGTGCCTCAACTCTTATGGTTCCTCCAAGTCCAACAGGTGTATGGGATGTTGCAAGTTCAACTGACATGAGTGATGATGATTCAGTTCCAAGTTCCCTAGATGGATGAGTGAAAGGATACGCGTGGTGTCCAGAATAGCTTGCGCACAGCGCGATCAAATACTTTATGGGAGTACATTAGACTTCTTCATACCTATAAAAAAATTTAAAAAATTAAAAGAAAAACTCGGAATAAATTGTTCTTGTTTTTAAGTTTTAGAAGGGTAATTAATTTTGTGAAAAAAAATTAAAAATTAAAAGAAAAACTCTAAATAAATTGTTCTTGTTTTTAAGTTTTAGAAGGGTAATTAATTTTGTTTTATGTTTGGGGCTATATTAAACAGTAAGGGCTAAAATAAGAAGGAATAAGTTGAGTTGTGTGCTTAATTTTTGAACTATTATCAATCAATTCATCAGTTATTGTTTATGGACTTAAGTTTTGTCTTTTGCAGAAGCTCAATCTATATTCATAACTTCAATTTTTTTTTTAATCTTATTAGTTAAATGATTTTATAATTTATAATCTGAAATATATAATATATTTGTGTGATGATAAATTATATCATTAGTTGTAAAATGAATAACCAATAAATATTGGAAAAACTTATCTAATTAGACAAAGATTCCTACCACATTTATTAATTTTACCATTGAAATAATTACATATTTTGTCACTAATTAGTAATTGTATGTCATATTTCAAGTCAGATACACCCAAGTATATGTATTTTTACTATCAAATACAATAAATAGGGAGAAAGGCGAGCTAGATATGAGAGAGGTGAGTGAGATAATATATATACTAGATACATGTAAATCACACAACATATATATATATATATATATATATATATATATATATATATATATATATATATATATATATATATATATATGATATGCCAAATTAGAGAGAGAGGCGAGTCAAAAAGGAAAGTGGCAAGCGAGAGAGTCAGATACATGTATGTGGATCCACTTACACAAAGTGTATCTACAATAAATACACATAATTTCGACCTTATTTATTCGAGATACATGTATCTGAATATCAGATATATATATTTGAAGTCCCTAATATGATATATTTATAATATTATAAACTAGCACGAATCTAAGTAATTAACCCTTAAATTACAAATTCTTTTTGTAAGTTACCTATAAACAAAGTGCAAAACAACTTTTTATTTTAATAAATTTGCATGGATTATAAATATTGCCGTTGTTCTTAACGATATTGATAATCCATGCAAATTTATTAAAATAAAAAATTGTTATGCACTTGGTTTCACTGAATTGGAAAAGCATATTAAAGATTGTAATAATTAATCTCCTCCACTTAAAGATTAGTATAAATACATAATTAAGAATATTATTAATCCATTTTGCATCTTTTAACTATACAACAATTGAAATACTAGAAGTTTATTACACGTACCTCTTTCTCAGCTAAGTAATAATGATCTTTATGCTCCGTGGAATTTAAATTTAAAATTTATGAATTTAAAATATTAGTCCATTTCAATTATCAGGTTTTAGTTAAATTTTTATATATATTTTAAAAGAATTTTTTAAAACAAATATATGTTTTAAATCAAAACTATTGAATTTTACTAATCGACTTCCTACACTCTAGCTTTGGTCTCGTGTGTGCTTTTAGGTTCGATAGGGAAAAGTACTTCGTTAAAAAATGATATATATATATATTATTATTTTTTCATTATTAATGACTTCTTCCTTCTTCTTTCATGATCAATCGGCCATTAAAGTTTCAAAACTTATTTGATTTAATAATTGGACATATCGCAAACATGAATCACTTTGAGAGAATTACATTTCAAAAGATTTGAAACATCAAGAGAATTTCATATCTAAAATTTAAGACTGTTTAAAGGTAATTTTAAGTTGATCAATATTTAATAGTCAATATTTACTTCATGTATAGTTAAGTTATATTCAGTTCGTTGAGTGTATCATAATGTATAATAGTGTATGGCTCATGTATAAATAAGTTGTATTACATAGCTTTTTTTTTTACATAAATAAAAATATAGCTATATTTATTATAAACTAATAACTAGTTTACTATGTATATTTGAAACGATCCTTAATAAATACCTAGCAAATTAGCATTGTTGATGTATAATTATCATGGCCCATTCTAAAATTGTAGCCCATGTCATTGCAAAAGGTTCTTAAAATCAAGAAGCATATTGATAGTACTTGTTCAACAGGCCAGACCAGTTTGTTCAAAACAAGGTTTGGGCCATAAATATAATGTACATATTGGTTTGGTCCAAAGAACATTTCCACATCTTCAACCAACAAGAAGGGATGGGCTAAAAGATGAAGAGTTAACCGCATTGAACGAAAATTATCTAGTAAAGTCATTTTATTTTTGTGCGAACCCTCACATTCGATTAAGACATGAATGAACAGCCTTAGCGATCTCTCTCTCTCTCTCTCGATCGATGCCTTTTTTTTCGATTGAAAAGTAACGAAGAAAATATGGTATTAGTTATTGAGTTTATTGAGTTATATGGATAGGTATAATATTAGGTTGGGTGTAATAGTTAATTGAGAGAAAACTTTAATAGTGATAAAAATATATTTAGGTAGGTGTCACATAGGACAACTAGAGTGGAGACGTATATAATATAACAATTCAAAGGTAAACATGAGCCAGAAATTTGGCAATAAAGAAAAATACAAAAAAAAAAGTATGACAAGATAAACATAACTATTTCTGAGTGTATAAAAGCAAATATGATCCTTTTTTTTCGATAAAAAAAATACGTTTTTTATTCGACAATAGTTATCCACTATACTGAAAATAGTTGTTTAACAATACTTGTCCAGTTTAGAAAATAATTTTTGTGTCTATTTTTCCCTTACTATTATATACTGTTTATCATTTAACACATTAGTCAAAACATTAAATTTTAAAATATCAAAGGATAAAATAATAATATTACCCCTATTATTTATTGTTTCTTAAGAGATGTGTCAAATTAACAGTAGACAACTATTGTTTGGATACGAGACTATATAGTAAAGTTATCCTTTTAATTTTGGTATAAGAAAGTCAATTTGTATAGTCTTTACAAACAAAAAGAAAACGTTTGCGATCAATTTTATGAAATTTCCTATATCCAACTTCTGATTTAACAGTCCACGACTTTATTAATCCAAGCATAAAATTACCTTATTCCATTCAAAAATTACGATACGATTCAATAAACTCAACAATTTTCATTTAAATAAATATCAAAATTCATAAAGTTTAAAATTTTGAATTCGACTCTGATTATTTGTAACATTATTTTAGTTTGATGTAAAGGGTTGACGTTTAATTTGGTTCAATATTCGAAGGGCATGCGAAGGAGATCTCTCTGTGTTTGAAATTTGCACACTTACTCACCTATTGCTATCTATCATTGGAGTTTGGAAAAAGTGGACTTCAAAGAATTCACCCTTAACCATGCTCTCTTGCTTTGGACAATAGAAAATATATCGAGTTTATGTAATAATTTTTATATAAATTATTACGTTTGGTAGTTAATTATTTTTTTCGTCCTTAAGTATTTATTATCTTTTGTATAGTTGTTCTTAATTACTTGTTTATTTTGACAAATTAAGACAGAACAATGTTCTTTTTACTTATTGTACCCTCAATTAAATGATTCATTACTTTAGAAAATGTAAAAAAATTTCATCCGCTTGATAATTAATAGGGTAAAATGGTAAACTCACTACGTCATTAATTATTTTCTTAATAGATGTGTTAATTCAAAAGTGGACAAGTAAAAACGAAACGAATGGAGTATAAAGTAAATAATGTAGTCATTTGAAAGAGCTTTGAATCTTAGTCATGGTTCAAAATCGAATTGAATCAAATGGTACACCTAAATTACATGTTCTTTTTCATGTATTTTGCTTTCAATATTATCAAACTACGTAAAAAATATATATATTAAACTTGACCGCATCACTTATATTTTTATTTACATATAAATAGTGAAAATATGAAACAAAAATAAAATAAACACAACAACTAAACGATTAAAGAAATAACGAAAAAAGAATATTAATATAAACAAATGACATGCATATATTGGCTTGATATAAATATCCGGTGCGAGTAAGTTTTCCCTTGTAACACTCATTTTAACATGAGTCTTACAATATACCATTTAACAACGTCTCGCGTATGCCCCTCCATCTAAATATTATTACAATTTTAATCGTCTGATAAATATTTTTTTCATTTTTGTATTCTTCTAATTTCGGACTCTTAAAAAATAGCGACACTATTAGAGGAAGAAACAAAACCCAAAGGACCAAATTCACAAAATACACAATGGATAAATTAAATATATAGTAGTAGTATAATATAAAAAAATAAAATATACAAATTTAAAAAAAAAAAAAAAAAAAAAAAAAAGCACGCTCTCCACCAGTGACGGCGCAATCGAAGCTATTTTTCCGGAACAACCGCTGTGTTGATTGACTGACTCACTACTTTTTACTTTCACATGCCAAACCCTTTTCGAACTTTTCGTTTATTTTTATTTGTCTAAAATAATAATATTTATTATTAAAAAATAAGTAAGTATATGTTAAAAAATTAAAATATAATCCATTATATACTTTTTGTTTTTCTCACTAGTAATTATTCTTAAATTAATTAATATATAAAATGTAAGTAACAAACATATACATGCACTCTAATATTTTAGTTGTCTTTTTATTTTATTGGAGAGAGATCAATAAAAAGATACAAAAAGTGCCCAAGGATATTATTTGACTTACTCCTTAGAATAATAATAAATATTTTTTATATCGTATTTTAATTTATATGAACAAGTAAAAATAGATAAACTGAAACTGAATATCCTCCTTGATATTTAGTGGTAGCATGCGTGCAATCCCCAAAACCAAAGGGGGCAATAAACAATGGTTTGACCTTTTGGTTTTTACTTCATCACTTTCTAACTATTGAAGATAGTAATTGGTCAATGTTAGTAATTAATTTTATTTAGATACTTTAGTAAGGAAATTTTACAAATAGTCATTAAAATAAATTTAATTAGATTTTATAGCTATAATATGTTAATTACGATTTGTAATTATATGTTAGAGGAAGTAGAGAAGCGAGCGGAACTGGAAGAAGAAGGAGAGAGGCGAGCGAGATTGGAAGAAAAAGGAGACATGCGAGTCACACAGTTGACAAAGACGAATTGTATATGTATATGTATGTTAGATAATTGTATATGTGTAGCTGATATAAATGTGTACTAATATATTTGGCGAGCGAAATTAGAAGATGGAGGAGAGAGACGAAATACAATATTGGTCATATAATTGTATATGTATAATTTGTAATTATATATGTATAAGTGAGGAGAGAGGCGAGAGAGAGGAAGAGAGGAGAGAGGTGAACGTAACTATATCTAAAATTAAGTTTTAAGTGGTAATTAATGGAAACTATAGTTATATTAGTTAATTAACTAATGCTCGCTCCGTCAACTTTTATTAGTTATGTTGCGTTTTTCGAAAGTCAATTTGACTAATTTTCAAAGTTAAATTAGATTACATTAATTCGATATTGTAACAAAAAATTTAGATAAATACAAAAAGTGCTATAAATTACATTTTTTTGTATTATCAAATTAAAAAATAATCATAAAATATTAGTCAAAAATTCTTATAATTTGACTCGTAAAAGAAAATCATGACAAATAAAAATGAACGAATAGAGTATATGTTTGTTTATCCACATAATTTCCCCTATTTTAATTGTGATCTATTTTAGTTGAACACCTACTTAGAAAAATTCAAATTTTGATTTTTAAGATTTTGTTAAGTTGAGGTAATTTTACCACATCCTTCTCATATATTATGCACAAATAATAATGATATTATATGATATTTTTTGGGCTTGATTGGTGGTTAAAAGGTTGCTAATAATGAAGAATATAATCATAGAATATCATTAATGGTAGTTGGGGAATATAGATATGGCCTATGAGATTCTTGATGGTGAATTAAAATAGCTCAAATGAGTGTATTAAAATCGCTAGTACAAATTATTTAATGTGGAATATCACCTAAAATGAAAAATAAGATTTTCATGAAAATTTATCATAAAAGTCTACATGGTAACCAAAACTTTGTATCTTAGCCTACACACATCCAAATTTAGAGAAAGCAATTACATGCTAGGTCATGACACAATTTTCCTCATTTCATGTTGTGTTTTATGATTCTCTCAATATGTGGAGGGGCAACTCAAACACTATATATATATTGACTTATTATAAGTGGAAGCATATATTATATAGACATATATAATGACATTACTTCATCTTCCACCAACATATTATTGGCTTGTTATTGAACCCAATATTTTCTGTTGGGTTGACATATGCAAAAAAGAAACTATTCACATCTAAAGCACTTTCATATTTGTGTCACCTGATTTTTTGAAATTTACTGATTCAACTTATTCAGATTTGTAGGTAATCTTCTCTTTGAAAATGTTTCTTATCAACAAATCATATTATGACTTAAATATGAGGTCTCTGATTAACTGTAAAATAGTCTCATTCATTCCACCACACTCCTTGATCTGATGGGCTTTTCCTAATTGTTACTTGCATTGCAACTCACTCTTTTTTGTTGATGGGAAAATAAGATGAAGTCCCACAAACTTATATTATTTACACATATTCAAAACTTGAACATCACAATTAATTACTAGGAGAACATATATGATGAGGAAGTTCATGTTTCCTTAACCTCCAAGGGAAACAAACATGCAAAAAACTAGTTCCAAAAATGATGTTACATAACTCCTAAACTCATGAAATGTTCTCTTTCATCCAACATATATATGTCTGTAAATTGCATATATAATTAATTAATGTGGCATATTAATTAATTAATAAGTTCTTTAACAGTGTAAGAAATGATGCAGCCCATGACCTAAAGCCATAAGACATCATAATTTTATTAGTAATTTTTTTTATTAGGTTAATGGATAAATCAAAACTAGGTACATTAGTTAGGACCAAATTATATATGAAGGTTACCACTTACCAGTTACCACTTTGTATTAATGGAAATCCCCCACCCTCACTTTTTTTTTTATTGATGAAAAAAACACAAAATATGTCAAATACTAGAAATAAAAGATTTTTTTGCATCACAAATCAATATAATATTTATTTATATAAAATATGATTTTTTCACAAAAACTACGTAACAAAAAATATGTTTTCATTGATCCTAACGTATCAGTATAAAAACATTATTTTATTTTTATTTTTTCACTGATTCAATCAAAATATCTGAATAAATAGGCTAAACATTTTTCTTTTTAGTGGTGGACCTTTTCATGTTTAAAGTGTAATAAGAGATCTAGAGATAAAAAGTGTAAGAAGTGGGTTGAATTAGAATATAGAATATGTTATTAAGTGATGGTGGGGTGAGTAATTAATATGAAGCATGCAAAGGGATTCCCCTCCTTTATATTTTGCACTTTTTGTATTGGGTTTGTGGGTAATAATAGAAAAATATATTACTTAGTAAGTACTATATATTAAAGTTTGAAAAAAGAAATTTAGCTTTACAAGCGTGGAAATTTTCTGTTGGAAAATCCACAAACACAACAAAATGGGGTTTCATGTCCCACCAATATTCTCACTATCCCATCTTTTAAAAAAAATATTTATATTAAATCATATAATTTAGCATAATTAATTGATAAATAGATGGGTAAATGTATATTTGTTACTAGTTGAATATAGATATCAAATATGAGTAAGTTATAAACATTAAATGGGTAAAGAAAAAAAATATTCAATTGAAAAGTTATATTATATCATTCTGATTATTTAGGTGAGATAGCATTTATAGTATAATTTGAAGTGAGTCTGAAATTTGAATTTTCATAATCCATTTATGTAGTATGAATTCTCCAAAGGACCTTTTTTATTTTTATTTTTGACATAATGATTAATATTAATGAAATTTATTAGTCAATTAATCATGAACCCCAAAGCAATAATTTTGCATAGGAAAAACCCGTGATCACATTTTATAAGTTACTGTATTTGAGTTGATAAAATTAATTATATGATCATGACATAAAGATTGGACATAAGTGCCCCCATGTGTGCCTCTTTTTGTTAATATAAAAATAAAATCTATAGTGCAACTTTTTTTTCCTTTTGCTTTAAAAGTATACATTTATTTATAGTGCATCTTTTTGAAATGCTATAAAAAATGATTTAATGATATATATATATTCATATAAAAGTTAATGAAAGTCATTAGAGATATTAATACACCTCAATGCTTCATGTGTGTAATTATTATCATATAGAAATTTAAAAATTAATGCAAGATTAAGAGTTGATGATTTAAAATTTTAAGGGAGATTACCGAGTTTGAACCCATTTGTAAAATTTGAATTAAGAAAAATACAATATAGTTTTGTACGTTATATACTTCTAGATATTTTTCCCGAAAAATATATAATAATAAAATTATAAAAATAGTTTAATCACGTTGTATCAAGAAAAATATATAACAATAATGAAATAAATCATATCACTTTTATTTGTAATTTTCGAAGTTGGAGTTGTGTTTGATCAGACTTTCAATAAAAATATTTAAAATTTGAATATACTTTTAAAAAAATATATATTATGAAAGATGATTTAAACATGAAATATAATGTAAATGTGTTTATTTTAATTTAAATATAAAATCCCGCATACATTTGAATATTAAAAATTTATAAAAGTGAAAAAGTATTTTGGATGTTGTCAAATTCCAAATAAAATATTAAGTTGTTTATCGAATTTATTGATCAAACGCTGATAAATTTCAAATAAAGTGAAAAATTATCTAAGATAGAATTAGTATATATTTTTATATTTCTTTGTGGGTGGGTGTAGTACTATTGAAAACATCAAGGACCTCCAAAAAATTGTCTCACTTCCAATAAAGTGGTAATTACTGTAATTAATATATATTAATCTTGAGTTAATTACTCTTTGACACGTATTAAATGGAACAATAAATTTATACTTTATTATTAAGAGTAAAAATTAAATAAAATATTTTTCAATACAGATGAAAGAAGTATGGAGTGGAATCTTGATTATTGTACGAAAAAAGATAATTAAAGCAAGTATGGAGGATGATTAAATTAGAGATTAATTAATTAAGACGTGCCTAGAGGAATCCTTTTGCTTTTTACATTGCTATAATTATGTATTACTCCACATTTAATTAAAAAAAAAATTAGTGTAGTGATGGAAGGTTTAAGTATATTATAATATATATATTGCCACCAAAAGTGAAATAATCTTGATTTATATTGTTCCCTCCACTCCAAACAACATGCATTTAATTTATCAAAGCATCTTCTATTATTATCCAAAGTTTAAATTTAATTATGGTTTATAAATGAATTAATGTCTGCATTGGATCTTCTCATCTGTACAAAAGATCTGTTTTCAGCTAATCAAATGATGGTCTCTAGGGTTATTTATATGTTTATAGTACATTCAATTTCATTTCTTTAACTAATTAATAATTAACTACTTATTGTTTATTTTATATTTCTTTGTCTTCCTTTTTTTTTTTTAAGTATATGATATTTAAATTGTACTGCCTTGATTAGTTTAATTTACAATACTATAATCTTAAATAATAAAGTGTTCCTAATACCTAGTGTCGAAGTCAAATTTTCACAAGAATATTCAAAATTTAATATATATATATATATATATATAATTTTTTAAAAAATTTATGATTATAATTTTTTGTTCTTGATAAAATTTCTGACTTCTCAGATAAAATATAAATTCATTATAACCTTGGCCTAGTTTAGTAAACACCAAATATATATATATATATATATATATATATATATATATATATATATATATATATATATATATATTATTGACCTTTTTAAATAACAACTCATAAGCTTTAATTAGATGGGGTATTCTATGTATGTCACATATTATAACCTAACAAATATCTAATTTAGGTATTATTAGAGCAAATAGTCAAAGAAGGGAACATTAGAGAATTTGACTGTCGTTTTCGAATATTCACCTTCTTTAATATTTTTGTATTAATAAAAATATATTTAAATCAAGGAAATAAATACGAAAAGAGTAATCATACATCATCTGTTAGACGACTAGACTATATATACATCATTTACAAATGATGAAAGTATATATATACTATCTCATTGGCGATGTGTATATTCAATCTAAATCACAAACTTGAGAGATATATATTTGTCTCTTTTCCATTAAACGAAACCACTAAGTAAGTGACAAAATATATATTCGTGCATAATCAACTTTTAAGTTTCTTAGTTGTATACTATTATTTATACATATTACATAAAATTTTAAAATATGAATATAAGATTTTAACTCAAACGTTACTGAATTCAATCAAATTCATTACTTTCTCCGTAACTCCGCCCTTGAATACTTGCAAATGTTGGCTATAAAATTCAACACTATTAGAACGACTTCTTGATTTTTATTTTTGAAAAAACATTGCACTATGAGGTGGATGATGTAAATGCCAACTACCATGATTGTTAAATATCTTTGGCAATAATAAAAAAATCTATATATATATATAGCAAGTCTAAGGTTTATAGTGAAAGTTACTAGACAGTAGTGTATGTATGGGCATGACTAGCCAAAGTGCAATAGTTAATATTTTGCATGCTATAATCATGTAGTATTTCACTACTATGTATTATTATTATTATTATTATTTATAGTAAAGTAAAAGAAAAAGTGATTCAAGGTTGAAGAGTAAAGTAGTCATAGTAGTAATGTTTGATTAAACATTTCTTGCAAAGTGTGTGGAATAAAGCTGTTATTTTTTTCTATTTTTAATGATGAAAAAGTTTTATTGTACTACTATTTGTCATTTCACCATTTTCTTTGTTCTTAGCTCTTCTTGCCCCTTTAACCCCCCCTCCCCCTCCCCATCATTTAAAAATAAATAAATTATGGATAACTTGATTGAATAATTTGAATTCGAGTTATGTAAATTCATTAAAAGGTGGCAAATTATTTTTGTTGAAAAGTTCGTCATTTATGCAATTCAAATTCATGTTGCCTTTTACTTTATTCTGGAAATTCGTAATTAAAATCTGAATAAAGAAATACTTATCACTCAAACTTTTGATAGTTCATCACATCCTTGTTCATAGTTGAAGTTAAATTATTTTAGTGGATTGAAATAATATTTGGATATAGTGAATCTTGATAATCAAGTAGCCATAGCTAGTTAGATGGGGGCCTACATTGTGCTTGTATCATTCATGGTTTGAATGGTCAAGTTTCAAATGATTGGTTGTTCTCCTTCCACATTGGATACTTACCCCTTTAACATTGCTAATTCAATGGTAGAATTACCCCCCAAAAGGGGATTATTAAAAAAAGAAGGGACATTTAATTCAATTTATAGAGGTGAAAAATTAGTAGTATTAAAATTTATAAATATAATAGTCATTAAAAGAAATAAAAGCAGTACAATAACAAAAAAAATGCTCTCCAAAGCGATATTTAATGTTAAATTGAGATTAAGATTTGAAAGGTTAATTTTTTGCTTTATTGTCTTGAAAAGATAAAATGAAAAACCTCATTTGGATGCCACTAATTTGTCATGTTTTTTATAGCCTTGTTTGGTTTTGAGAGCATGTAAGAAAAAAATGTAGTAAAATTTATCTTTATTCTGTAAACCAAAACACTCAAAAAATCGAAGGATAATAAGGAAAAATGTTTTTCAATAATAACCACATATTAATCTGATCTCGTTAGATGAGGTTTGGAAATAATATGATATACATTAATCTTGTCTCTATTTTGTAAAGGTCGAAAGTCTCTTACAAATCCTAACACAAGTAACTCATACCAAACAATTTTTAAAAACAACATACAAACGTAAAGTAGACATAGCAACGAACTTCCCATACTGACCTCCATCCCTCATTCATCGCACCACTGCCAACTTCACACATTTCCTTAATGGAGTTTCTGCTTGAACACACGACCTCATACAGTGCTTCTAAGCCCTAACCAATAGACAAGCTTTCAGCTTGTTTTAAGAGGCGTCAATTTATGTATATACATTTATAAAACTAAAATTTAACCACAACAACACAATTTCCCAATAAAGGGGTGTCGACACCCCTTGAACCAAGGTAGATCCGCCACTGTTTGCACATTTCAACGTTCACTAATCTTACCTATCACGAAGTCACTCTAACTTTGTCCAAAATATTTTTATTTCTAATCTTATCAGTCCTATTATATTTACAAATGCACCTCAATATCTTTATTTCCGCAACTTCCATTTTCCAAACCCCAGAGTTCTTAGTTGGCCTACACTTTGCTCCAATTAACTTAAAAAATCATCTTCCAAAATTTATAAATAAAATTAGTTCAATACATGACCAAATAATGATTTATTTCTTTTTTTTAGAGAAAGAAAAAACAAGTGGAATCCTTCTAGACCAAAAAATAAAAAACAAAAAATTAAAGGTGATATGATTATACACTAATCCAAGCGTGCATTTCGCACGCATGAAAGCAATTAATTTCAGCAACCAAACTTTAAAATGTTTTTTTTTTTAAATTATTAAATACAATAATCCGCAACAGTTACCATCTCTGTTATAATCTTTGTCATTTCAGTGAACACTTTGTGTGTATTAAATAAATTCCTATTTTATAATAGTCGCAAATTACATAAAAATATAAATTATATTAGGCAAATTTCACGTAATAAAAACGGATAAGCATCATCTAAATTAATTGAGTCACGAATAATCACCCTCCAAATCGATTAAGTCGGAACAAAGGACTTAAAATGTTTTTTTTCTTCTTATTTTTCGTCATTTTTACAAGTCTATATTAGTCTCCACCCTTATCTTTGACTGTACTCTACTTCTCTCCTCTCTCTCTACAATTCACTCTGCTTATACTCTCTTACCTTCCAAAAATTCAAAAATCTCTCTGGGTTTTTAATTATACTCAATTTGGGGTTTTGTTTCTGCAATTTTCATTCACTGTAAGTTCCTAATTTCTAATTTTTCCCTTTTTCTTGATAATGTACTGGTGATTTTGTATTTTCTTTTAATCTATTTGCTATGAATCAGTGTTTGATTACATGGGGTTTGTGTTATTATGGTTGGGTTCTGAATTCTAAATTTTATAGATTTTTTCTTGCATTTTCTGCTATATTTTTCACTACTGTGCTATAGATTTTGACAAAAATAAGAAAAACTTATTCACACTGATAGTTTCCAAGATCCAATTTTTACACTACTTTAGTACTCTGAAACAAAGAATAAAGTAACTAAAAGCAAAAAAGTACAAATCTTTGGTCTAATTAGTAATAATTATCCCACTAATCAGGCGTGCTATTACAAGATTCTTAACCTTTTTCATTTTTTTCTCATAACATATGATATTCTTGACTTTGTAAACTGATGTTGTTTGTGGTACTGTTTTGCAGGAGCTTTAAGAGTTGGTGAAAAGCACAGAAAAACAGTAGTCTTGAGGTTATTGTTTAAATTGAGGAACAGTATGCTGTGTTGTTGTCTATCTGTTGATGTTTATCGAAAAGTCATCTCCTTGAACTTGTACTGTCATGTAATTCTGTAGAATTAGGAAAAAATAAGAGTTTATTTGTGAAATCTTGATTAGTTTTTCAGTTT
Source organism: Solanum chilense (assembly GCA_032847665.1). Taxonomy (NCBI): domain Eukaryota; kingdom Viridiplantae; phylum Streptophyta; class Magnoliopsida; order Solanales; family Solanaceae; genus Solanum; species Solanum chilense. The sequence goes on along the minus strand of CM064974.1, from coordinate 68,384,793 downwards.
TTGAACCTTGGGAAATTGTATTCTTGTTAGTAATCTTCCATGGGATCCACACATTTCATCGTCATACCGTGTTATGTTCTGAGGATTAGCTGAGAATCTATTCCTCTTCAGAATACTTAGTTTTACTGGTGTTGTCTTTGTTGTTGATCGGGGATTATCGGGGATATTAGTTTTCACTGTTGCTAGTTAATTTTGGGTGTGGTTATCTTTGTCATTTCTTCTAAGAAGTAGATTGAGTTAATTGCGCGGAGTAGTATTGTTTTCCAAGCATTTTTTGGTGGGAGTTGTTTGAAATCACTGGTGTTTTTGATTGTTCTGGTGGAAGATTGTGGTTGAAGGGTTGGAACAAGTAGTTATGGTGTGCCAAGCAGCTGGCCAGACAAGATTTCGGGCATTAAAACATGAAAATGGAATTGCGGGGTGTGCCACCATAATCGTTAGAGTTATAGCATGCTTTCAACCTCTTCAGGATTGCCAGGTTAGCGTTCGTCATGTTTCGTAATTTTAAATTAAGATTTCAACATTAGTGTATTTGTTGTATCCTTGATCTTGCAAAGCTTATTTCTGTTCTTGTTTATTTCAGGCTGAATATTTCCGACAGTTGTTGAAACCTGTCACGTAGTTTCGTCTTACTTGTTGTTGCATCTTAGTTAAGCTGGAATTTTTTGGATTTTCTGTTGTTTCTCAAGTTTACAAGGAATAATCTGCAATTTGTATTACCTGAGTTATTTAGAACTGGTAAGTTTTGCAATTTCTCTTTTCTTCGAAATTTGTATTGTTTTGATGTTTTTGTATATGGATCTTCTGGTTAATTGGATGTTATTTGGTTTGATCATCAGGTGATTGTTGTGGTTGAATGGAAAGAGAATTTGTATCGTGGTTCCGTCTCCAGTATCCTGATCTGCAATCTGCCCATTCGAACTTTTCTAGTCGTGGACTCAATATTGGGCAGCAGAATTCTGTTCCTATTTACATGCCACCGTATGTGAATGAGGTTCCAGTAAAAGGGAATTCTCCCTTGTCATTTTCGGGGCTGCTGGAACCAAAGGCATGCCAACCAACTGAAGCTCACAATTGGTTCTACTGTTTACCACAGTTGCATCAGAGTTTTGCTCCTGTTTTGAGCACTATACCGAACGAGAAGTTTGCTCCTCAGTCTGTTGACAATTCCGGGGTAAATGAAGAAGCCAATGCTGGCCGCGGTTCCGCGCAGAAAAGATTTCTCGTTTTTGATCAATCTGGTGATCAAACAACTTTACTTTACAGTTCTCCAAATGGTACTCCTGTGCAATGCCTACCCTCTTGGCATCCAAAATCCGCTGCACCTTGTCATCTGATTAAGGAAGGCCAACAGATTTTAGGGAACGGAATTTGTCCATCTGGGAAATACTCCGGTGGTGAATATTGTGAAGAAAATCATAGAGATGATGTAGAAAGTGAATTGCACGAGGATACTGAAGAATTGAATGCACTACTCTACTCGGATGACGATGATAGTTATTCTGAGGATGGTGAAGAAATGAGCACAGGGCACTCGCCTAGTACTATGACAGCTCATGATCTACCATCGTGGCATGACGAGATGGGTGAAGAAGTTAATAGTTCAGAATGGCCAAGCAAAAGGCGTAAGCAGATAGATGGTGGCTGTGATATACCACCATCACTCGTGGATACTGCAACGTCTGCAAAACCCTTTACTTGTTCCGACTTAGAAGATGATGCAGAATCCAGTTGTGGGAACAGTCATAATAATCAAGTTTCAGAATTGGTTTCTCTATCTGGGAAAAAGAGGCCAAGAAAGGATCAAATTCTCGAGACGATAAGCATTTTGCAGAAAATAATCCCCGGAAGGAAAGGAAAAGACTCGATGGATGTCATTGATGAAGCAATCTGTTACTTGAGATCCTTGAAGGTGAAAGCCAAATCTCTAGGACTTGATACTCTTTGATCTTCTACGCTCCTGCTGATATACTAGTCCAGGTACTAGAAGTATCGGTACTCGTTACATATTGTTCTGACTGAAGTTTTTGTGAATAAATAAGCAGAAATAAGCTTAAAACTGTCGTATGGTAAAGAGGACTTCCCTGAATCTCGTAAGCTAGAAAAGCAGATCGAAGACCCCCTTATGGCTTCTTAATTCCATCATTCTATTGAAGCAGTAGCTGTGCTTTTGAAGTTTTTAGTCTTGTCTCGTTCATATCTCTCAGTTAACGAGTCGATGACATATACCTCAGTTAGGATCCTCTGGAAGTTGTTGCTCTTGCTGCACTCTCTTGCTCTTTTCCGCGTGATCTTGTCAAGTTGCAACCATTTGCTGTTTTCCTTGTATAATGGCAGCAATTGTAGCGGCGATGCTGTCTTTCTTTTAGCTGTTGCTTTAGGTACATATTGCTCTTGTTCCTTAACAAGTTTAAGTATATTTTTTTGTTCAATATGCTACTAGTTTCATTCCATGTATGTTTTGTTTATTCGAAATGGCTAATGTAAACTGTATTTTGTGTGTTTATAGCTTGTTTTTTTATGCAACCTGAACACATTTTTGTGTCATTGTTATTGATAGATGAGTTTAGTTTTGTGCATACTTGCATTGTCCACTCAAGGTGTGTTCGATACGGAGGAAAATATTTTTCTCTTGTTTCGCGTTTAAATATTTAGGAAAACAAGTATCTTGAAAATAACTTTCATAATGGAAGTATGAAAACAAATGCTTGTCTCCTCCCTCACTTCTACACCCACCCACCCCAACTCATAATATTATCTGGTTGTATACCAAACACAAGAAAATAAGTTTTTACAGAAAATATTTTCCTTCGTATCGAAAACACACTTAGAATTGGCCATTCCATAGGCTCAATGGGTGTATAAGCAAAGGGCAAAAAAACAAAAAAAATCAAAATTAGAATAAGAGAACTTTTGAAAAATAATTACTAGTATTTATGTAATATTTGATAAGTATAGATAGCAACATCCAACAGACATTGAACCACTGGTTATGATATTGAAATTTTGTGGACATGTCTCATTCATGTCTTAGCTGTGTATATGGCCAAGTGCATATTTGGTGAGTAATTTGGGTCCCAACTATCGCTTTCTTGCTCCTTTTTACTTGATCATGTCATGTTACTTACAAATCATGTGCATTGTATCAGTCGGGTTCGGAGTGGATGATGTGTATGCAATCTCAGTTAATTTTATCTGGTAAATATAGAAAAACTCTTATCCAAATTTATTGATTTTGAATCGAGTAAAACATATCACACGTTAAGTATGTTAAGTAAAGATAATGAGGAATAGAGTAATAACAACAATAAATAATACGATAAAGTACTAAAAATAAAATAGTTAAAGAGTAATAATTATGAAACTGAAAACTTTGGTATATAAACCAATTATGTTTAAAAAAGGCTGGAGAATCTCATGTGTAAACTTGCTCCTATCTTGACAAGTCTAATTAATGATTTCATCTAGCTTGTAATCATGGTGATTTTTGGCAATGTAAAGCATTATTAGTTGCACCTAACGGAAGGTGGGTGGTCTGTGTGCGGTGGTGGAATAAGAAATTTCACGAAGAGTGTAAAATTTTTTTATTGCCAGTGAGATTTGAATACATGAGCACTTAGGGCTCTTCTAAGACAACTCGATTCACTGGGCTACACCACCTTATTCTATCAAGATGTCCAAAATATTTTATTTAATCACTTGGTTATCATTTTATTTATATATACGATATTATTTTTTGACGAAAAATGTCCAATTGAACACCCTGCCCATAAGGTAGCTACGCTCTTGGAAGCGGGTGAAAGTTAATATAAAACCGAGTTCAAATCATCCGTTGAGACAAACATAAATAATGAAGTGAATTGTTTTTTATTTGCTTAGGTCTTCTGAGCAAATTTATTCGGTATTCGTGTTTTAAGACGAAATTAAGATTTTGAGGTCTTAGAGCCTGTTTGGCTCAGCTTAAAAGCTGGTTTTTGACTTATTAAGTTGTTTGGCAATACTCAAAATAACTTATTTTAAGTTAAAAAAACTTATTTTAAGCCAAAAGTTAAAAGCTGGGATATGGTGCTTTTTTTTTTTTTAACTTATAAGCTGTTTTAAGTTGACCACATTTTTATCTTTTTGCCCTTAATATTTTTATACAATCTCCAAATTACCACATAACCCTAACATCTCTTTCTTCCATTTTTCCCTTTTCACGTTTTGCATAGCAACTTCAGCACTTTTATCCAAACGCATAACTGCTTATTTTAAAAATAAGTTTCAGCACTTTCAAAAGTATTTTTTTAAAGCTGTTTTTATTAAGCCCATCCAAACGGGCCCTTAATACTAGAAAGCTCAACTTACAGATTTTAAATAAATTATTTATACACATTAAGATAATTTTGAAGTAAAAATATAAAATGTGAGTCAAAATTACTGAATTATGTAGTATTTGTATCTAAAGTTAATTTTAACCCTAATTATGTCGGTGGAAGATACCATGAATTTGGTAGAACACTCGATATCATTTTTTATTTTTGATAAACAGTGATTGATATCTGTATTGGGCAATAATTATTTCGAATTCATGATGCATACGACCCATTAAAAGATTAAAAAAAAAAAACATTACTAGTTTTATTTCATGTTATGTTGTTTCTTTGTTTTGTGTTTGGTGTTGGTGGTTGTCTTTATCTTTGTGTATATACGTAGCATGCGTGATTTTGGCTAAGTCCAAAGATAGTGATGTGTTTTTATTGATTTGATTTATTTGCTAATAATACTTTACTATAAGGGACCGCATGTTATGTTTTATATTTTAATATAATGTTTTTAATGCATTATTTGGGTGATGAAAGAGCAAAAAAAAATACTAATTATTTTTTGGTTTCAATGGCTGTATGAATTTTTTTTGAATTTGAACGTTTGGCTTGAAAATAGGGACGTTTCCCTAATTTTGTGGCATTATCTTGATTTATTGTTACCATATTTAATGATTCAGTTACAAACAACTTTTTAAAATAGAATTGTATAAATAATAATAAAAAAATTATATACAAAATTAAAGACACCTTTAATAACTTAACTATACCCATATTATGTAATTAGGTAAACTATACCCATATAATGTTATATAATCTAATAAGTTTGCCATATATGAAATTTTCCCTTTATTAAATATGCAAATGTCAAAATAGAAATAAACAATTTTGAAAAAAAAATAGTTGGGCCTCTACAACTACTTCCTCCTAGTTTTTTTTTTTTTTTTAATTTCCAAAGATAGGTCCTTTTTATGTCTTAACATGCAATTTTTTTTGGAGATGACTTGGTTTATTTTGTGTTTATTATAGGCTCCACTAAGGGTGTGATTGATATAAAGAAAAATATTTTTCACGAAAAATATTTTCTTTCGTAACGAACACATCCCGAGATGTGGGACTATTCTTGAACTTAATTCAAAGGACAATTGTAGCAATTCATGATTGTTTGTGAGTTAATGGTTTAATTCAGTTTCAAAATTATAATTCTAAGGTGGAGAGTAAGAAAAAAATAATTTAGTAGCATTTGGACATGTGACTTTACCGCGTGATTTGAAATTATGAAATGAAATCAACGTTTAAATATACGATTCAATGTATATAAGTGTAACTATAACTATCAAATCTTCAATTCCAAGTTTGGGTTGGACATAAATCACTTCTGGATAAAATTTGAAGGAAATTATGCGAATAAGCAAATATATACTAGTTAATTAACTAACATAGTTATAGTTTGAATTTAATCACAATCTCTTTTTAGCTATAATTACATGTGTTTCTATCCTCTCTTCCTCTCTCGTCTCTTATACATATACAAAAACAAATTATGCATATACATATACCATTATATGATACATATACAAATAATATTCGTCTCTCTCCACTCCTTTCCCTCTCTCCTCCCTCTCCCAATCTCGCTCACCTCTCTCTTACCTCTCCAAATCTCGCTCGCCAGATATACAAAAACTTATGTCTATATGTAATATATATACAATTATCTGAAAGATATACATATACAATTCGACAGATATACAAATAAATTTACCTCTCTCCATTCTCTACCATCTCTCACTCATATCTCTCCTCTCTCTCCAAATCTCTCTCGCTTATCTCCCCTTTAACATGTAACTATGAATTATAATTCATAAACTATATCTATGGAGACTAACAAGAATTATTTAGTGACTATTTGTGAAATTTCATCTAAAATTTGGGCAAACCCACATTAACCCATTTTCAAATGTTTGGTTCAAATTGGGCTTACCTAGATAAGCCCACCTAACCTATAGAAATATCAAACAAGTAGATTCTTTTGGTTAGTTGGTCTGGTTTATGTTGATCCACTTTTTATTTCTATATAAAAAAAAAAAAGTGTTTTCATTTTTTTAATTGGTAGCAAAACAAATAATATAATAATCAACAATTGAATAAAAAGAGGTAGATTTGGATAAATATGATATATTTAAATGCCATTATTTAAATTTTGAGCTCATTCAGAAAAAGGTGCAAACTAACCATTCGCTAGAATAAGAAGTAAAATTGTTGACTCCTTTAATGGAGGTTTCAAAGAATCCAAAACAAGAAGAAGAAGATCTGTAATTGGAAACTGCAAATGTGTATTGAATGAATGAGTCCTCAACTGAGCACTACTTGTACATATATACAGCTGTATCATAAAACTTAGTTAGAAGAATTAGTTATAACAAACTTTTCACATCACTAATCTAACTAACTAATTAGTCACATCAGCAGGAAATATCTAATCTATAACTAACTAACAATAGTGTCTTTAATACTCCCCCTCAAGCTGTATGGCGCAAATAAATTGTATACGCCAAGCTTGGATAGTAAAAAATCATGTTGTGTCCTCCCTAGTCCCTTTGTTAATATATCTGCCAACTGCATCTTGGAAGGTACATGATCTGTTTGTATAAGACCCTCTTGTATCTTCTCACGAATGAAATGACAATCAATCTCAATATGCTTCGTTCTTTCATGGTATATTGGATTAGCTGCAATCTGCAATGCTGCTTTACTGTCACAAAACAGCCTGACTGGCAATTCTAAATCCACTTTTAATTCTTTATATAATCCTATCAACCATACAATTTCTGCAACAGCATTAGCCATACTCCTATATTCTGCTTCAGCAGAACTTCGTGAAATTGTATTCTGTTTCTTTGATTTCCATGAAATCAAAGACTCCCCAACCTTCACCACAAAGCCACTCACCGACCTCCTAGTCATAGGACATGTAGCCCAGTCTGCATCGCAATATACTGATAGTTGTTTAGAGACTTTAGATGATAACATAATCCCCAGACCTGGTGAATTCTTTAAGTATTTAACCACTCTCAAAGCTCCATCCATGTGAGATTTCTTTGGCTTGTGCATAAATTGACTAAGATTTTGTACTGCATAACTAATATCCGGCCTTGTCATTGTGAGATAGAGCAGCTTACCAATCAATTTCTGATAACCTGTAGGATCATTGAGTGCTATATCATCATGTGTTTCCTGAGGTACAGAATGCATGTCATACTCCTGACTAGTAAATCTCTGATTAACTTCTAAAGGAGTACTGACTGGTTTAGTGCCTGCCATTCCAAATTCTGAAATGAGATCCAAGGTAAATTTTCTTTGGTTTACAATAATGCTGCCTTCTTTATTCCTAGCAATTTCAAGACCAAGGAAGTATCTCATCTCCCCCAAGTCCTTGATCTTGAAATGAGCCTGAAGCATAGTTTTGGTGTCTTGAATCAGCTGAGAATTGGAACCAAGTATCAAAATGTCATCGACATAAACCAATATGAGTACTATCTCAGAACCAGAATACTTGCTAAATAAAGAATAGTCATGATGACTTTGAACAAAACCAGAACCAATAAGAGCCTCACACAACTTCAAGTTCCATTGCCTCGAAGCTTGTTTCAAACCATAAAGTGATTTTTGGAGTTTACAAACTTGGGATAACTCCCCCTCTCTTAACAGACCAGGAGGAGCAGCCATGTAAACATCCTCAAACAGATCACCCTACAAAAATGCATTAAACACATCCATCTGATGTAAATGCCAACCATTCATAGCAGCTAGAGATAAAACCACTCTCACAGTGACCATTTTAACAACAGGAGAAAAGGTTTCCTAATAATCTAACCCCTCCTGTTGGGTGTACCCTTTTGCCACCAGCCTTGCTTTATATCTTTCCACCTCCCCCATAGCATTAAACTTTACTTTGTATACCCATTTACAACCAATTGCCTTCTTTCCAGGAGGCAATGTAACTAGCTGCCAAGTATGATTTTCATGCAGAGCCTGCAACTCTTGATCCATAGCATGAATCCATTCTGGATTTTTCATAGCTTCTTCATAAGAAGAAGGTTCTTGTACAGCAGAAAAGTTGCAAAGAGACTGAAAGTAAGAAGGAGATATAGAGGCATAGGACATATATGTGGAAATTGGATGAGCAGTACAGGAATTAGGTGAGGAAACAGCATAAACAAAACCATGTAACCATCCAGGAGGTTTAGATGATCTAGTAGACCTTCTAAGTGGTGCCTCAATTGTATCAGTTGATGTATTAGATGAGGAAGAAGGATCTGGCAAAATAGGTGACTCAGATGTGGCACTAGACAATTCAGATGTGTCATGAGACAACACAGGTCTATTAATGATAAGAGTATGATCATCATAAGCAAACATATCTGATGAATCACATGTTGTAGACTCAATATCATGTTGAAAAGGGTATTCATTCTCCCTAAAAGAAACATCCCTACTAATAAAGAAGGATCTGGTAGAAGGATTATAAAGTCTGTATCCTTTTTGAGTGGTAGAATAGCCTAGAAATACTGCCTCAATAGCTCTAGCACCAAATTTATCACCATTGGTATTGTGATTAACAGCATAGCATAAACAACCCACAACTTTCAGATGTTGTAAGGAAGGTTCCCTTCCAAAAAATACAGCAAAAGGAGACTTCCCTGAAAGTGCAGTTGATGGTATTCTATTGATTAAGTAAACAGCAGTTTGTACACATATTCCCCAGAATCTAATGGGCAAATTAGCTTGAAATCTGATGGCTCTTGCAACCTCAAGAATCTGCCTATGTCTTCGTTCCACAACTCCACTCTGTTGAGGGGTATAAGGACAAGAACTTTGATGAATTATGCCTGCAGTTCGAAAAAACTCACTACAATGAGAGTTAAAAAACTCTGAACCATTATCACTTCTGAATACCTTCACACGACCATCAAACTGCCTGTGTATTAGATTGAAAAAGTCCTTCAATACAATAGAAACATCACTTTTCAGCTTTAGAAGAAATATCCAGACCATTCGACTACAATCATCTACCAAGGTAAGAAAATACCTATTACCATCATAAGTAGGAGTTCTGTATGGACCCCAAACATCACCATGTATCAAATCAAACACATTATTACATCTACTAGTGCTCTGAGGGAAAGGTAATCTAGTTTGTTTTGCTAAAGGACAAATACTACAAGATGGATATTTTGAAGTAGTTGAAACATGTGGCAAGTGCATCTGTTGGAGAATTCTGTGAGGGATATGTCCTAATCTTTTATGCCATAGATCTGCAGTGTCCACCAAACTTAAAGCAGTCGAAGGTGCAACATCAGTAACATTGTGTGTCCAATAGTATAGACCATTCTCCAGATTACCAGTCCCCTTCACCACTCCAGTGTGAAGGTCCTGCAGCATGCAATGATCAGGATAAAATATCATACGACATTGTAGTTCTTTAGTCAGTTGAGAAACTGATAACAAATTGTAATTAAAATCAGGAACATATAAGACATGAGATATATCTCCTTGCTCAAGCTTAGATTTCCCAATTAAAGCAATAGGTATTTGTTGACCATTTGGCAGATGAACCTTATTAGATTCATTAGAAGGAGAATTTTGTGTCTCATAAAGCAACTCATGAGTAGATACCATATGGTTTGTAGCCCCTGTGTCAACTATCCACCTATAACCAGGTGAGTTATGCACTACAGAACAACTGATAGTACCTGCAACACCAGATGTGTGTGAACTATCTGAGTATGAACCAGATCCATGGAGTACTCCTCTTGGTGTTGTGAAAGCCATATTTATTCCTCCTCCATGACTAGGAATACCTGCAGTACCTGCAGATCCATAAGAACTTGGCCCTGCTACTGCTCGATTATAATCCCCAGATCTCTGAGAGGCAATCACAGGATGACTAGGAAACTCACCAGATGTGTGATCATTTCCTCCAACCTGTGTATGTATCTCACCTGCATTATGATTCTGAGAAAAAGATGAATTTCCATAAGAAGGTGCAACCATATGTCTTGCATTATGAACACCATACTCAGTACTATGTAATTGTGAATTTTGAGAAGACACAGGATTGTTATACTGCACATTATATCCTTCCTTTTTTTTTCCTTTGAACCATGGAGGATATCCAACCAACTGAAAGCAATCAGCCCTCATATGACCTTTTGAGTGACAATGATCACAAAATGCATTTGGATTTTTGTATCTAGGCTTTGTAGGAAGTTGTTTAGCAGCAGACCAGAATGCTGTAATGTCATTTCCTTCAATAACATTTTTTATTCCAACAGTATTACGATCCATATCATGCTTCTGACTTTCTTCCTCTGTTATCATCGCATATGCTTGATTGCGTGTGGGTTCAATAGTTTTCATAAGAATTTGTCTTCTTGACTGAGAGTGTGATTCATTCAACCCTCCAAGAAACTGCATCAGTCGTTGTTGTCGAAGATGCTCAACATAGTCCTTCGACTTTGGGCATTCACAGCTTGGAAACATCACCATCGTATCATATTCAGCCCACAACTCCTTCAATTTCGTATAATAAACTGAAACAGTATCAGTTCCTTGTGCAATCGTTGCTATCTCCCTATGCAATTGGTAGATCCGCACACGATTAACCTTATCAAATCATTCCTGCAGATCCTCCCAAACAAAAAATGCATCAGATGCATATACGATCCCACTCAAGAGACTAGGAGCTACAATATTCATAATCCAAGATAAGACAATCGCATTGCAAGTATCCCATTGATCGTGATACTTAGCTTCGAAGCTTGCCTTCTTACAACTCCCTGTTACAAAACCTAACTTCCGTTTCGCTAATAGAGCAATCCGCATAGATCTCCGCCATAATCCATAATTCTCCGATCCTGTCAGCTTAACAGGGCAAAGTACAGATCCTGGAGCATCTGACGGATGCAAATAAAGAGGATGAGTGTAAGGAATTACAAACTCTGCCTCCATTGACGCCGATTCTGTGACCAGCTCTGATACCATGTTGACTCCTTTAATGGAGGTTTCAAAGAATCCAAAACAAGAAGAAGAAGATCTGTAATTGGAAACTGCAAATGTGTATTGAATGAATGAGTCCTCAACTGAGCACTACTTGTACATATATACAGCTGTATCATAAAACTTAGTTAGAAGAATTAGTTATAACAAACTTTTCACATCACTAATCTAACTAACTAATTAGCCACATCAGCAGGAAATATCTAATCTATAACTAACTAACAATAGTGTCTTTAATAAAAATCTTGATGGATTATCTAGGAGTGATTCGTATGTCAGATACATAAAAAAGTGTGAGCGAGACGAAGGGAGACGGACGGGATTTGTTTATGTATTTCAGTTACAAGTGAGTCTACTTAGATTCAATGTATCTATAACAAAATTTCATTTAATTTTGACTCCATGTGTTCCGAGATACATGAATCTAATAATTACACCAAATTTTGCTCCATATATTTCGAGACACATGAATCTGGACGTATCAAAATTTTGTAAGATGCGTAGTATTGCAAACTAATGTGTATCTAAGTAATTAGCTCATAAACAAATAAAAATTACGTAACTTCCGCAAATTTATTTATGAGGAACTTAAATAAATCAACTAGTTTAGGATCTCATTAATTTGATAGATCGTAGTTTGTACTATTACGTATCTTGTTAGACTTTAATTTGGTGCCTCCAGATAAATCTAGATACATGTATATAAGATACATGGGGTCAAATTTATATGTAATTTGATCTTGATAAATTGTATCCAAGTGGATTTGCATGTATCTAGGATACATAATAAAATCTCACTCGCTTCTCTCCCATCTCGCTCGTCACTCTCCTACGTATTTGATATTCTAGATACACGCGAATCACCTTAGATATATACAGATACATATATCACTCACCTTTATCCCTATTTTTATGTCTGGTAGCAAAAATATATGTATCAACATATAAGAAACGTAAAAAATTTTTAACGAGTGATAAGATAAATAGTATTTTGAAAGTATAGATAATAATAATATATATGATTGATAAAGTATGTCTAATTAGGTAATGGAGGATCGTACCACTTAATAGTGAACTTATTTTCTTTTTAAGAAACTACTCCATAAGTAACGTTTTATTAAAAAAAAAATACTATTCCACAAAACTAATTGCAAAATGAAGTTTCATTACAAACAACTATTGGCGAACAACCTACAAAAGTAGTTTGTTTTCTTCTTATAATTTAAAATAATCTTTCTGGTTAATCTTAACTTAGTGTAGGCAACTATTTTAAAAGTTATTCTAGAGGAAGTTGAAGAAATAATTATTATTCTATTATGATGCTAATTAATATGATTATTTTATTATTAAGTGCTGGTAATCGTCCAAGAAATAGAAAGATTGGAGTAGTCCACTACATGACTAAATGTTGTAGAGGAAAAGGAAAACAAAATGTTGTGAAAGGACAAGAAAGATATAGCATAAAATGTTGGCATGTAATGATAGGCATCATACTAGCTAATTGGGGTAAAATAAGTGCACGAATTTATTTAAGTTGATTCATGATTTTTGGAAGTTTAAACTATCTCATTATGCAAATATTTATATTATATTTACTAATTCTTTTCATAATTTGATATAATTATATTTTATATTATTAATAATTTTATATCAAATTATGTACAAGACAAATATATCAACACTAAAATAGAAAGAGATTGAGGTGAGTGAGAAGAGGAGGGAGGCCGTCGAGATTTGTCCATGTATCTGTTGTGATTCATATTTATTTAGGATATCGAATATGCGAGTAAGATAGAAAGGAGGCGACATATACATATATATATATATATATATATATATATATGTATATATATATATATATATACACACCTTTTGTTTCACTTATGTCTATTGTCCCCTATTACTTTTTAAAATCTCTCAAATCCCTTTTTTCTTTAATGCAAATAATTAATATATCTGATGTACATATTAATGTATCCTGAGACAATATTTAATGTATTCGAACTGCATATTAATGTATTCGAATTTTTTAATTTTTAAGATATTAATATAATTAAATATTATGCCGCGTTACTTAAAATACAATGGTGCGTAGTTTAGAATTGGCGCAACTCATGATAACAATTTGTAAAAATTATAATATATAGTTTTTCTCAATTTAATTGGAACGATCGATTTGGTGTAATTTTTTTTTGTTCTATCCTACACCCCTAACTTTGTTCTTCTAATTTATAGCCAAAAGTCATTCAAATGAGTTCTAAGTCATGGTAAGAAGACCACCCATCCATTTTTCTCCGATGTAAGAGCTTTCAACAACTGTAATCTCATGCCCGAGCTAAACATACTGATACATACATGAATAATTTAATCTAAAGCCATATATATACACATATATACAGGGGCGGATTCACGTTGGGTTCATTTGAACCTCCTCAGTAAAATAATACACGATACATATAAAGTAAATTTTCGATAATTTTGTAAATATATATTTTTTGAACCCCCTCAATAATAAATAGAAATAGATGACTCAATGACAAGATCCTTGAATATTAAGCTGGACGCCCCAAGTTTGAATCCCAGAACAACATCTGTTTATTTTACTTTTTTAGTTTTAGTTTATTTTAAAAAAAAAATCAATTCTGTTTTTCAAGCATTTTTAGCTTTATCTTTTATTTTAAAAACGTGCTAAAAATGTGGTTTTAAACCCAAAAAAATTCAAACATCTCATTTCGAAATACTTATTTACACGTTTATATATTTATTTTTCAAACACTGAACGAAAAATTCTGAATCAGCCATATATACATACATATATATATCATCACTAAACGACAATTATGATAAGTCATGTTTTATCACCAAATAAAAAAAATATTATATTAATTATATTGGATGGGAGACTCTTCCCACCTTTGCATAGTTTTCTGTTTTCATAATTCATTTGATAGGAATATATCAGAATACTGTTAAAGGTTAGGTATAGTGCAGAATTTAGTCATCCATTCTTTATTTGTCTTTTGACTTTGGTCAGAAGTCCTAGTAATTTTTTTTAAAAAAAATGAACTTATCGTGCTCTCTATTTATATGATAATATTTTGCTAAACATATATTTAAGAAGAAAAAAGAAATTCAAATTTTGTGATTTAAAATAAAGTATGAATATTAAAATAGTTATAAATATACTATTTTAAAATGACAAATAAATATCGTTATATAAATGGTCAGAAAAGTATAAATTTATGATATTTTCATTATTTGTTACACTGTCATATCGTATCCATCTTCTCAAATATCAATATGGGTTGCGCCCTTTAGGTAAAGTGGGTTAACTAATTATTGATATAAGAATTAAAGATAACATTATAGTAATTCAAATATAAGTGGATTATATTAAATGTCATCTTAATTAATCGAATCAACGTGACAGATCGAACAAATAAAATATTTCTATATTTGACTATTTTAAACTTTACACGTCAAAATATGTCAATATATAGATATTTTTTTTTTTTAAAAAAATGAACATATATTTAATAATCAAAGTGTCCATACAAGGCATGGGTGAAATATTTTTTGTCAACTATTACGTTTCCATTATATTATAATTAAAAAAAAAAAAAGGGTTATTGGGACTGCAAAAATTCAACTCAACCTATCAAGAAGTAATATTCACGTTACAAGAAAAAAATACTAATTAAATTGGGGTTACAAATATTTTTTCATCTTTTGAATTATGAGTACTATCAATTATAAAATATTTTATTTTATTTTATTTTAGTAAATATCGCTATTAGAAGTAGTTACCACTAGCAACAGTATCTTTGAAAAATCTATTTGATAAGAAATAGAGGTAGCCCATGAAAGTCTTCTCTTTTAAATTAGGGAAAATTGTATAAAATAGCAAACTAATAACCTAAATTAAATGAAATAGCTAGGGTTTGATTTAATTGTGCTCCATAGCAAACATTATCTAAAATTTGCCAGCGTCTCTCTCCAAGGAATCTCGCTCGCCACTCTCCATTCTCGCTCGCCTCTCTCGCTTTATACACAGAAGTGTATAATTCTATTTTTGTTTTGTATAAAGCGAGAGAAAATTGTATATATACATGCAAAAATGTATATCTTCGTGTTATACACTTAATTATACAATTTACAAATATTTTACTTCAAAAATTGCAGAGAAAAAGGCAAAGGAATTATACAATTGCGAATTATACAATTGCAGTGAAATACAATTTTCTCTAGCTTTATACAACAGAAGTGTATATATTGTGTTTCTGTTTTTGTATAAAGCGAGAAAAACATATATCTTCTTGCTATACACTTATAATTATGCAATATACATACATTTTAATTCGATTCAACTATATGCAAAGCAAATTATACAATTGCAGCGAAATAGGCCAGCGAATTATACAATTTAGGCCAGCGAATTATACAGTTTTTATGTTTGCTATGGAGCGCAATTATGCAAAGTTTGTTATATTATACAAATATGAACTTTTTGTTTGCTATATGTGAAAGTTGCCCTTTAAATTATCCTTTTAAATTATTGTAATTTTTCCACAATAAGTCATATAAAACCAGCATTTTACTAGAAAAATGCAAATCTTTCAATTATATTATTGTGGATTTAACAGCAACGTTTGATGTTCCAAATAATTAAGGAAAACGACGTAAATTATTTTTGTTGAATATTCGTTCGTACGTATTGTTTTATGTTGTATTAATTTGATAGTGTTATATTACTTTTTATATAGTGTTTAATTAGATTATATCGTGTTTTGTTACTTCATAATGTTACTTATCAGCAATCTGAAGGATAAATTTATAGCATTACATAATGCATAATAGATAAATGTGCTCTTTAATTTGGATTCAACGTGTATTTATCTTTTAACTCTGAGTGTGTACAAGTAGACATATGCAACCTATGTGACGTCTTATGTGGCCAATTTGCATCCTACGTGACGTCCAATCTGTATTTTGTCACATAGGATACGTGTGTTTGCTTGTTCAATTTTTACAAGTTAGTGTTTACTTGTGCGCATTCGAAGCTGAATATCATTGACAACTAAAACCACGTTAAATGACACGTGTATTATGTCTTACATATAATATGTCTGTAACTTGGTTTAAACTGACATTTATGTCCGTAAACTTTAAGTGTGTACAATTAAATACTCAAACTAGTATAAGGTTGAATAAGTAGACACAATTGTCCTACGTACCAAATATACAAAGGGTGTCATGCTAGATGCCCCATTGGACGTGAATTGACACGCAGGATGCCAAGTAGGACGTGTGTGTCTATTTGTTCAACTCTATACAAATTTAGTTATCTACTTGTACACATACAAAGTTGGAAGACATATATTTCAAATTAATGAGATCAAGTTAAATAACACATTTACGTATTATGCCAAATAATTATTTACTTAATAGTACCAAATAATCAAGGGCAAAATAAAGTAACAATACGACCACATCAAATTAATCATTACATGAAAAAATAACACTTCTCATAATTACATAACAATAAATTTATCTATACAATACAATATAACAGGTAACAATCATAAATAAGTCAAGCTGGTTCTATTTGTGTTGTTGTTGTCATTTCATTTTCTTGAATTTTCATCTTTTCAACTTTCTTTGCTTGTTTAAACTCTCCATAGAAATATGAAACAAAACCCCACAGAGAGAGAAAAAGTGAAAGTCCTTTTTCACCTGAGAATTTCTCTTTAAAGAAAACAATAGCCAATATCTGAGTAATTGGCAATAAAACAGCAATCAAAACTCCAGACATTAAAGAAGAAGAGAGGTAAATAACTCCAACAGCACCAACAAAGAAACATTGCCAAATAATAGCACTCCATATTACAACTAGGTAATATCTAGCTTCTCCAAGGTTAAAATTTTTGGCTTCTCTTGATATTGCCTACAAAAATAAAGGAAATTACATGCTATATGCTAAACAATGTCGTATGCAGATATTATTACTATCTCGTAGAGAAAGTGAGACTGTTAAGAATGAAAAGGAAAAAATAGCAACCACTACGAAAAGAGTAACTATAACAAAATATTGCAATAACCAAAATATCATAAAAATAGATGGTTGTAGAGTTACTACTACAATAGACACCATTAACTATTGTCCTTTCTACCCTAATTCGCGATCTCTACACCCTCTACCTTAGTCCAAACCCTACACATTTATTTATAAAAAAACTTGATTGAATATGTACATATATTTAATATGATTGGTGGTGGAGTGTTAAGTACTACTTCATCCTTAATAAGAGGTCTCGAGTTCGAGTACCCCAGAGTACGATGTCACCTTTATAATTGGGAGCACTCCTGCCCCCTCCCTCCCCGCCTACATATGTGAGACTTTCTGGCGTGAATTTGAATTTGTTGGGTAGTAATGTGAGTATCAAACATCAAAAGAAGAATAAAGAAAAATGATATGTACTATAACTACATAACTTCCTTCAAAAGCCAACAAAGTTGTGGTGGAGTAGTAAGTACTCCTTCATCCATAGCTACAACAGATCTCTAGTTTGAGTCCCCTCGAGTATGATGTCACCTTTATAATTGGGAGTGCTTATACCCCCTCCCCTCCAATGTGGGACTTTTTGGCACGAATATGAATTTGATTGGGATGTAATGTGAGTACGAACACCGAATGGAGGATAAAAAAAATAATATGTACATATAACTACACAACTTCTTCCACTACCAAGAAGATTGTGATGGAGTGGTAATTACTCTTTCATCCTTAACTAGAGGCCCTGACTTCAAATTCCCCTAAATATAGAATCGTCTTTATTAGAAAATACTAGAAAAAAGAATAACTTCCTTCAACCAGTAAAATTTGAACTTTAGAATAAATTCTGAATAAATTTCTAATTTAATATTGAGTTAAAAAGATATATACCTGAAAGTCTTTATTAGTGTCACGACCCAAATTTTCAAGTCGTGATGGCACCTATGTTCCCAACCAATAGGTAAGCCAACCCAACATATTAACCCGACTAAACCAACAAATGAGTAAAAAAAAAAAAGACTAACACTTAGCAAGAATCTCCAACATTGAGTTCATTATAAGTACGAAATGCGGAAGCTAAAATATATCACCCCAAGAATTGGTGTCTTAAGTACAAGAGCTTCTAGAATACGATGCAAGTCTGAAACTAAAATGACAAATCTAACTTAAGGGATATCCTGTCTGAATACTGAATAACAGAATACGTAAAGATAGAGGGAGGTGTGGGCCACGGAACAGCCAAGCAGCTCACCACAACTCCAAGAACTTCAAGCCGGACTCAATTTGCTCCACGAGATGTGCTCCTACTCGAATCGAATCTGCACCACAAAGAGTGCAACAAGCGTAGTATGAGTACGAAACCACGTGTACCCAGTATGTCTCATTGACCGACAACGAAGAAGTAGTGACGGGAGTTATATAAGAAAATAAATTCTTAGATTGTACAAGTATATATATATATATTACACTTACTATTTAAGTTTCATCAATAAAGGAAATCAACATTTAATATTTTCCAAACACCAAACGAAACATATAGTCATCAAGAATGAATGATGGGATGAAATGCAATGCAATATGATGCCATGTAATGATATGGCTCAGAATACCCAGTACTCACTCAACCGTATATACATGCTACTCCTCGGAAATACATCGAGAGTTCATGACCCATGGGGGACTTGCGAGGTCCATATACCGACACGGACGATCTCCACGTGTCTGTGCGGACGATCTCAACGCACTATCATAATATCAAATATTTTCGCACGGACGGTCTCCACGTGCCCAAATCACAATCTTAACATCTCACCATCCCCAGCACGGACGATCTCCACGTGCCCAACTTATACTCAGTCTTATGTCTATGCATGTGCACAACATTATTTCAATAGAGGGGATGATGATGCATCTCAATCAATCAATATGAACATAATACATAACCACCTCAATTATCACAACTATACGGGTGAAATAAATAAAACACAATCACACAAGGAATTCAAGTCAATAATATATCAGCTAATGCCCATATGCTTTGGCATTCTCAAATTTCAATCCACATTCTATAATAGTAATTTTCCTTTTTATAACACCGGTACTCGTACCAATGCCCGTCACACCATTGATACGAGACCACCATTTTTTTCCCTTACCCCTTTGTCTATTTTTATTTTTTATCTTTAATTAAGAAAACGTCCTTCAACAAGTCTAAAAGTCTTAACATACCTCAGATGCCGAACTTGTGCCACAAATCTTTTAAGATTTTTCCTTTCCTTTTCGCAAGGTTTCAGAACGTTCCCACTCTACCAATTTTGCAATATTTGTAAGTAAGCAATTTTTTTGTAGACATTCAAATTATTATATGTCTATCATAGACACTAAAACGCACTCATATTTTCAACCAAACTCCAAATTTTTATACATATTGGTATGCCAAATTTTTCATACTTGCTAAATTTCAAGCCAAGAACTTAACTCTAACCTCTTCAAATGGACTAAAATTCAATGTTAGATCATATAAAATAACACCTAATAATTAATTACCAATCCCAATATATATTAAAAACTAGCATTTTAATATATGAATAAAACATGAACCAACTTTCCACCCACTGGCAGAAGTGGAACGCCCCTCCCCCCTTTTCACATTTTTTTTCCCTTCGTTGGCACTGCCAATCTCAAGCATCCCCCATGCCAATTCAAGCATCCCCCATGCCAATCATTGGCATATGATTGCCCAATGATTGGCATCCACTTTCATCACTACTACATAATTCAACCATAAAAACATAAATAAAGAAAACTTCCACCATTAAATTTCCAGTAAAAAAAAAATCTATTATCATTATATACATTATTTTTTTTTTTGAATACTAACCCAATTGCTAACAATATAATATAATTTAGTAATCATCACCAACTTACCCATTATTTGTTATCACCCATTATCAATATAACATAAAATAATAACACCATCCCAAGCACTCCGACAATATATTACTATATATTGAATTGAAAAGAACGAATATCTCATATCTTTACCTGAACAAAGGCTACGATTTTTCTCCCTCTCGCTGGTCGCCTGTGGTAAGGTTTCGCCTCCCCACTTTTCGTTTGCCTTTTCTTCTAAATAAGAAATTATTAACCGTGAAACTCCACTAACCTATTATCTAATTATTTTTTTTAATAAAGGTTTCATCAATTGGGTACTCATAGTTATCTAATAGTTTAAAAATACCCCTTTAAATTTCCAAAAATGAGTCAAACTAGTCCTAGTTTTCAAAACGACCTAGCGGGTCGTTACATTACCTACCACTTAAACAACTGTTCGTCCTCGAACGGAAAAAGAAAAGAGCTAACCTGGACGCTAAAAAAAGATGAGGATATTTACTCCTCATGTCTGCCTCTGTCTCCCATGGAGCCTCCTCCACTGGACGATGCTTCCACTGAACCTTTACTGAAGCAATCTCTTTGGACCTTAGCTTCCGAATTTGCCTATCCAAAATGGTGATCGGCTCTTCCTCAAAAGTCAAATTCTGATCAAGTAACACTGAATCCCATTGAATCACATGATCACCACCCTGATGATACTTCTTAAGCATTGAAATATGAAATACAGGATGGACACCTGACAACCCAGGTGGCAAAGCCAACTGATATGCCACCTCACCAATACGCTCCACAACCTCGAAAGGACCAATGTACCTTGGACTCAACTTGCCCTTCTTTCCAAATCTCATCACACCCTTCATAGGTGAAACCTTAAGTAAAACCCTCTCTCCAACCATAAACTCCAAATCACGAACCTTCCTATCTGCGTAACTCTTTTGCCTGCTCTGAGCCATGAGAAGTCTATCTTGGATCAACTTGACCTTGTCCAAGGACTCCCTCAATAAATCTGTACCCCAAGGTCTAACCTCAAATGCGTCAAACCAACCAATTGGAGATCGACATCTCCTACTATACAAAGCCTCAAATGGTGCCATCTCAATGCTCGAATGATAACTATTATTGTAAGCAAACTCCGCTAATGGCAAGAATTGATCCCACTGACCACCAAAGTCAATCACACACGCCCGCAACATGTCCTCAAGAACCTGAATAGTCCGCTCAGACTGACCATCAGTCTGAGGGTGAAAGGCTGTACTAAGATCCACCCGAGTGCCCAACTCTTTCTACATAGACCGCCAGAAATGAGATATAAATTGGGTGCCACAATCTGAAATAATAGATACAGGAACCCTATGCAACCGAACTATCTCCCGAATATAAATCTTGGCTAACCTTTCTGAGTTATAGGTAGTCTGAACTGGTACAAAGTGTGCAGACTTAGTCAGTCGATCCACAATGACCCATATAGCATCAAACTTACCCAAGGTACGTGGCAACCCTACCACAAAGTCCATAGCAATTCGCTCCCACTTCCACTCAGGTATGGGCATCCTCTGAGTCATACCTCCAGGCTTTTGGTGTTCATACTTCACTTGCTGACAATTTAAACATCGAGATACAAAATCTACTATGTCCCTCTTCATACGACACCACCAATAGTGTTGCTTCAAGTCACGATACATCTTAGTAGCCCCCGGATGAATGGAGTACCTCGAACTATGAGCTTCCTCCATGATCAATCTAGTCAAATCACCTGTACGAGGAACACATATACGACCTTTAATCCTCAAAACTCCCTCACTATCAAGAATTGCAGCCTTGGCTTCTCCTTTTAAAACCTTGTCCCTAATCTTACATAAATCACCATCATCAAACTGTTGAGCCCTAATCTGCTCCAACAAGGATGACCTAGCCTCCATATAAGCCAACACCTTACCAGATTCCGAAATATCAAGTCTCACAAAGCTATTGGCCAGGGATTGGACATCCCTAGCTAAGGGACGCTCGCCAACTTGTAACATGGCTAGGCTACCCATACTCACCGCCTTCCTACTCAAGGCATCTGCTACAACATTTGCTTTGCCTGGGTGATAAATAATAGTCATATCGTAGTCTTTGAGCAACTCCAACCATCTCCTCTGCCTCAAATTTAGATCCCTCTGATTGAATATATACTGGAGACTACGATGATCCGTGAACACCTCACAATGCACACCATATAGATAATGCCTCCAAATCTTTAATGCAAACACCACAGCCGCCAACTCTAAATCATGAATAGGGTAGTTCTTCTCATGAACCTTTAACTTCCTCGAAGCATAAGCTATCACCCTTCCCTTCTGCATCAACACACAACCAAGACCAACCCGAGAAGCATCACAATATACGACAAAACCCTCTCCCTCCACGGGTAGGGTCAAAATTGGAGCAGTAGTCAATAAAGTCTTGAGCTTTTGGAAACTAACCTCACATTCGTCAGACCACTGAAAAGTCACCTCCTTTTGTGTCAATCTAGTTAATGGAGATGCAATGGATGAGAAACCCTCAACAAACCGTCGATAATAACCTGCAAGGCCCAAGAAACTCTGAATCTCAGTAACTGAAGTAGGTCTGACCCAATCTCTAACCGCCTCAATCTTCTTAGGATCCACCATGATACCCTCCTTGGACACTACATGTCCCAAGAATGCTACCGAACTAAGCCAAAACTCACACTTTGAAAACTTTGCATAAAGCTTCTTCTCCTTTAGAATCCCAAGAACAATCCTCAAATGATGCTCGTGTTCCTCCTTAGTGCGTGAGTATATCAATATATCATCTATGAAGACAATAACAAAGGAATCTAAATACGGTCTGAACACTCCATTCATCAAGTCCATAAAAGCTGCTGGGGCATTAATCAATCCGAAAGACATCACCAAAAACTCGTAATGACCATAACGTGTTCGAAAAGCCGTCTTAGGTATATCCTCCGCCTTAACCTTCAGCTGATGATAGCCAGATCTCAAGTCAATTTTGGAGAAAACTGAAGCACCCTGCAACTGATCAAATAAATCATCAATACGAGGTATCGGATACTTGTTTCTGATGGTTACCTTGTTCAACTGCCGATAGTCAATACACATACGCATAGATCCATCCTTCTTCTTCACAAATAACACTGGAGCACCCCAAGGAGATACACTTGGTCTAATAAAACCTTTGCTCAACAAATCCTGCAACTGCTCCTTCAACTCTTTCAAGTCAGCCGGTGCCATACGATAAGGAGGAATAGAAATAGGCCGAGTGCCTGGCTCCACATCGATACAAAAATCAATATCACGATCTGGTGGAAGACCTGGCAAATCGGTCGGGAATACCTCTGAAAATTCACTCACCACTGGAATAGACTCAAGCATAGGAGTCTCAATACTAGTATCTCGAATATGGGCCAAGTAAGCCAAACATCCTCTCTGTACCAACTGACGAGCCTTAAGGAATGATATCACACCCTTAAAAGGATAACTAAGAGTACCTCTCGATTCTACTATAGGAATTTCAGGCATAGCTAAAGTGATGGTCTTGGCATGACAATTTAAAATTGCGTGGTAAGAAGATAACCAATCCATACCAAGAATCACATCAAAATCTATCATTTCTAAGACCTTTAGATCTGCATGAGTGTCATACCCCATCAAAGTAACAGTACATAAACGATACACTTGATCTACAACTACAGAATCCCCGACAGGAGTAGAAACACGTATCGGCAAATCAAGAGACTCACACAATATATCCAGACTAGGAGCAAAATATGTGGACACATAAGAATAAGTAGAGCCTAGATCAAATAATACAGTAGCTGGTCGATGACAAACCGGAATAATACCTGTGATAACAGCATCTGAGGCTTCAGCCTCTGGCCTACCTGGAAAAGCATAACAGTGAGAACGACCTCCATCAGATTGTGAACCTCCACGACCACCACCTCGACCAGAAGGAGAACCACCTCTACCTGAATGAGAACCACCTCTACCATTCTGTGCACCACCCTAGCTGGAGGTTGTGCAGCCCTGGAAGTCGAAACCTGAGAACCCTGATGTAAGCCACCACGTCTGGTCCTAGGGCAGTCTCTCACAAAGTGTCCCATATCACCACACTCAAAGCAACCCCTATGAGACGCCGGCTGATGAGAGGAACCGGAATGACCAGAATGCCCTCCACGAACTACAGGTCTAGAAGATGAACCCTACGAAGTATGTACCGAGCTCGAAGAGTTATGCCCAGCGTAACCAGCCTCAGACACTGGTATAGCAGCATGAATGGGTCTGCTGGACTGAGGGTGATAACCTCTGCCCAAGTAACCCCGACTCCTAGGCGTAGCACCACCATAATCACCTGAATAACGAGTCCTCTTGCCCTCTCGCTGCTCAAATCCCTCACGTCGAATCATCTCCAACTCCTTAGCAGCATCCACCACTTTCTGGAATGGAACACCAGAAGCAGCAACCTGAGAAACTCCTAGACGAATCGGAATGATCAGCCCCTTAACAAACCTTCTCACTCTCTCAGCCTCTGTGGGAAGTATCATCGAAGCATGCCTAGCCAAGGCATGAAATTTACCTTCATACTCTGCAACTGACATGCCTTTTTGCTGCAAACCCTCAAACTCGGCCCTCTTGCGCTCCCTCTCACTGCGTGGAACAAATTTGGATAGAAATACCTGAGTAAACTCAGTCCAGGATAGTGGATGGGATCCAGCTGGCCTACTACTAATATAATCCCTCCACCACTGCTTAGCAGAGCCAGTCATCTGAAACGCTGTGTAGTCAACTCCATGAGACTCCACTAATCCAAGATTATGCAACCTCTCATGACAACTGACTATGAATTCATATGCATCCTCAGCTAAGTCACCAGTATAAGTAGGAGGATTCATTAGTCTGAACCTCCCAAACATCTTTTGCTCATCAATAGTCATAGAAGGCCTATTCACCAAATGTGATGTCATATCTGGAAACTCCATACTATCCAAACGAGGAGCTACAGCGGCAGCTGGCTGAGTCCTGGGAGTTTGAGAATCTGGAGCACCTATCGGATCTGGAGTTTGACCTCCAACACGGGTCTGTGAGCCATCAGAAGTGACAGGCAAAGCTCCTGCCTGGGCCATCCCCTCTAGGATTCCTAACATACTAGCCAAGGTATCTTGAAGCACTGGGGGGACAATAGTACTGGTTGGAGCTTGAGCTGGCCCATCCCCCTCGACACGATCTTGCACATCCCCATGAATAACCTCTGCATCAGGAGGAACGGTCCTATCACGACCCTGAGTAACCACTGGTACTTGAACATCCACAGGTGCTGCAACACGGCCCCTACCCCGACCTCGAGCTCGTCTCCTACCTCTACCTCGGACAGTGTTCCCAGAAGCAGGCGCAGGAATAGGATCCTGACCACCACTTGCCGATGTACGATTCCTCGCCATCTGAGAGAGAATGAGAAATCAAGATTATAATTTCTACAAGGTCAAGTGTGCACGATAAGGAATAAAAGAACAAAATATTTCCTAAATGTCCTATAGCCTTTCGAAGATAGGTATGGACGTCTTCATACCGATCCGCAAGACTCTACTAGACATTGCTCTTGTACTTTTGAGACCGATGAACCTAGCGCTCTGATACCAAATTTGTCACGACCCAAATTTTCAAGTCGTGATGGCACCTATGTTCCCAACCAATAGGTAAGCCAACCCAACATATTAACCCGACCAAACCAACAAATGAGTAAAAAAAAAAGACTAACACTTAGCAAGAATCTCCAACATTGAGTTCATTATAAGTACGAAATGCGGAAGCTAAAATATATCACCCCAAGAATTGGTGTCTTAAGTACAAGAGCTTCTAGAATACGATGCAAGTCTGAAACTGAAATGACAAATCTAACTTAAGGGATATCCTGTCTGAATACTGAATAACAGAATACGTAAAGATAGAGGGAGGTGTGGGCCACGGAACAGTCAAGCAGCTCACCACAACTCCAAGAACTTCAAGCCGAACTCAATTTGCTCCACGAGATGTGCTCCTACTCGAATCGAATCTGCACCACAAAGAGTGCAACAAGCGTAGTATGAGTACGAAACCACGTGTACCCAGTATGTCTCATTGACCGACAACGAAGAAGTAGTGACGGGAGTTATATAAGAAAATAAATTCTTAGATTGTACAAGTATATATATATATTACACTTACTATTTAAGTTTCATCAATAAAGGAAATCAACATTTAATATTTTCCAAACACCAAACGAAACATATAGTCATCAAGAATGAATGATGGGATGAAATGCAATGCAATATGATGCCATGTAATGATATGGCTCAGAATACCCAGTACTCACTCAACCGTATATACATGCTACTCCTCGGAAATACATCGAGAGTTCATGACCCATGGGGGACTTGCGAGGTCCATATACCGACACGGACGATCTCCACGTGTCTGTGCGGACGATCTCAACGCACTATCATAATATCAAATATTTTCGCACGGACGGTCTCCACGTGCCCAAATCACAATCTTAACATCTCACCATCCCCAGCACGGACGATCTCCACGTGCCCAACTTATACTCAGTCTTATGTCTATGCATGTGCACAATATTATTTCAATAGAGGGGATGATGATGCATCTCAATCAATCAATATGAACATAATACATAACCACCTCAATTATCACAACTATACGGGTGAAATAAATAAAACACAATCACACAAGGAATTCAAGTCAATAATATATCAGCTAATGCCCATATGCTTTGGCATTCTCAAATTTCAATCCACATTCTATAATAGTAATTTTCCTTTTTATAACACCGGTACTCGTACCAATGCCCGTCACACCATTGATACGAGACCACCATTTTTTTCCCTTACCCCTTTGTCTATTTTTATTTTTTTATCTTTAATTAATAAAACGTCCTTCAACAAGTCTAAAAGTCTTAACATACCTCAGATGCCGAACTTGTGCCACGAATCTTTTAAGATTTTTCCTTTCCTTTTCGCAAGGTTTCAGAACGTTCCCAATCTACCAATTTTGCAATATTTGTAAGTAAGCAATTTTTTTGTAGACATTCAAATTATTATATGTCTATCATAGACACTAAAACGCACTCATATTTTCAACCAAACTCCAAATTTTTATACATATTGGTATGCCAAATTTTTCATACTTGCTAAATTTCAAGCCAAGAACTTAACTCTAACCTCTTCAAATGGACTAAAATTCAATGTTAAATCATATAAAATAACACCTAATAATTAATTGCCAATCCCAATATATATTAAAAACTAGCATTTTAATATATGAATAAAACATGAACCAACTTTCCACCCACTGGCAGAAGTGGAACGCCCCTCCCCCCTTTTCACGTTTTTTTTTCCCTTCGTTGGCACTGCCAATCTCAAGCATCCCCCATGCCAATCATTGGCATATGATTGCCAATGATTGGCATCCACTTTCATCACTACTACATAATTCAACCATAAAAAACATAAATAAAGAAAACTTCCACCATTAAATTTCCAGTAAAAAAAAAAAATCTATTATCATTATATACATTATTATTATTTTTTTGAATACTAACCGAATTGCTAACAATATAATATAATTTAGTAATCATCACCAACTTACCCATTATTTCTTATCACCCATTATCAATATAACATAAAATAATAACACCATCCCAAGCACTCCGACAATATATTACTATATATTGAATTGAAAAGAACGAATATCTCATATCTTTACCTGAACAAAGGCTACGATTTTTCTCCCTCTCGCTGGTCGCCTGTGGTAAGGTTTCGCCTCCCCACTTTTCGTTTGCCTTTTCTTCTAAATAAGAAATTATTAACCGTGAAACTCCACTAACCTATTATCTAATTATTTTTTTTAATAAAGGTTTCATCAATTGGGTACTCATAGTTATCTAATAGTTTAAAAATACCCCTTTAAATTTCCAAAAATGAGTCAAACTAGTCCTAGTTTTCAAAACGACCTAGCGGGTCGTTACAATTAGCAATCATTCCAATAGTGCAAAAAGCAGTAGAAGCAAAACACATAACCATTTGAATCTCTAACACCAATGTTGCAGTAATAGCTTGTTTTGCCTTCAAATACATCAACTCAATACAAGGCAAAATAAGTCCATACAAAGCTGCTGCCAAAAGTGTCACAATAAAACCAATAACATACTCTTTAGTTGTAACACCCTCAGGTCGATCACCATTCAATCGAATACCCAATAAAACCGCGCCAACTGTCAATAAAACCACCGCGTTAATTGAATATGACGTAAATTTTATCTTCACTATGAAGAAAGCCCCTACCGCCGTGAAGGCAAGTTGAGCTGCGATAAGAAGGGAAGACGTTGACACGGGGAGTTTTGACCCTCCCCACGAATAAAGATAAGCATCAAATCCCGTAACAACGCCAATAACAAATGATGCAATAAAAATTCGAGGTGTGGTATAATACAACTTGGTATCAGAGCCTTCGATTTTTCGTCGATAGAAATATAAGATGACTAGTGGTATAATTGTGAGTGGCCATCCACCGGTTTGTAACCAACTATTAAACCATATTCTTAAACCACCTTCAACAAAATATAAACGCATAAGTAGAGGGCCACCACAAACACCAACAGACATTAATAAACAATTTATAATCAAAAGAAATCTCCTCATATTATTACTTAAAATTCCATCTTCCATTTTTATTTTTATTTGGTTTTGCTATAGTGAGAACTCTACTTTCATATTTGAGTGCTTATATAGATGAAAAAATAAAATTAAAAATTTAAAAAAAAATGTTTATTATCTTTTATAATCAAAGGTAGTGAATAGAATATTTTAATAAAAATAATGTCAACTTAAATTCTTAATAATAAAATCCATATTGCATTTTCTTTAAGTTGGCATATCCCGATATGTTATTATTTAAATATATACCTCCTATTGTTCAATAATAAACACTTAAACATATTAGTAAAATGAAAATATTAATCAAACTAAATATTTATGTAAAATTTGTACAATATAGGGAGTGAAAATTCTAACAGTTGTTACTCATATTTACAATTAAGTCATATTATAGAGAGTATTTATGGTAATTTGTACATGATTAATGATCCCTTTTTAGTAATTCATCATTGACAATTAGTGATGCCCAAGGGAAAAAAAAAAGATTTTCTTGAATTAAATCAATTTTGCAAAGAAATATAAATATCAACGCAAGTTGGAAAGTGAAAGATGATAAAATAAAATATAAATGGAGTGTGCGAGTTAGTTTTCTTTATTATTTAAATGTCACGTGAAAGTTAATAAAATATATTTTGACAAATTAAATGTAAAAAAGAAAAAGCATATATCTTTTAATATGATTTGGTTATTTTCGAAGATTTTTTTAATCTAATTTAGTCAGATATTTTTTTTTTATCAATTTATTTCAAATCGTAATTTAATTTGATTTTTTAATCATAACCATATACAACAGTACTCGTTAAAATTGCATTGTGAATCCATGAATGCTAAAATTGAGAAGAAATAACTCTTAATTTTATAAAATTCCAAATCCATATACTCCAAGCAAAGAATATGTCAAATAAGAAATATTTATTTTTTTTAAAAAAATAGAAATTAGAAATAGGTGCCACTAGCCATAATATCTTTGAAAAATCTTAGATAAGTGTTTCTTCAATTATTTTACTCAATTGTCGTGTCTTGAATAGTAAGCGTTGAATTAAATACATTATTGCAAAATTTCTACAATTAGTAATATAACTCGAGTATTTTGCTGAAAAAATACAAATCTTTCAGTTATATTATAATAGACTTGAAAGTGACAAAAAAAAAATCCCAATAATAAATAAGAAAAACTTACATGACTTTTGTTTGAATTTTTTTAATTATTATTATTACATATCGCACTCTATATATCGTATTATATTGCATATAACTTTTTATGGATACAATATTTATATAAATTTTTATCCTTTTTCATTGTTTCATAATATCAAATATTAAAAATCTCAAGAATAAAATTTACAATATTATTAAAATAAAAGTAGCATTCTAGCATAATATTACTTATAATTAAATAGTACCAAGTAATAAAAAAGAATAGAAAACAACATAACACTAGGCATGGTCATCACATAAACTGACACTACTTTTTCATAATTACATAATGATGAATTTAACGATACGATAAGTATTACTTTTCATGATTACATAACGATGAATTTAACGATAGGTAAAGAATCATAAATAGTAAGTCAAGCTGGTTCTATTTGTGTTGTTGTTGTCATCTCATTTTCTTGAATTTTCTTCTTCTCAACTTTCTTTGCTTGTTTAAATTCTCCATAAAAATAAGAAACAAAACCCCAAAGAGAGAGAAAAAGTGAAAGTCCTTTTTCACTTGAAAATTTTTCATCAAAGAAAATTACTCCTAATATTTCAGTAATTGGCAGTAAAACTGCAATCAGAACTCCAGACATTAAAGAAGAAGAGAGGTAAATAACTCCAACAGCACCAACAAAGAAACATTGCCAAATAATAGCACTCCATATTACAACTATATAATATCTAACTTCTCCAAGGTTAAAATTTTTTGATTCCCTTGATATTGCCTACAAAAATAATAAGTGACATGTTATATGAGTTAAAATGAAGAGACTATAGAGATTGCTATTAAGATGTGGTAGACATATCCATGTAAGTTGAAAATAGAGGAAATTAACTACTATATTGAGACAGTATACGCAGACCTAATCACTATCTTGTGTAGGTAAAGAGATAGACTGTTTTTGGAAAATTCTCAACTCAAGTAATTAGATTAAAAATGACGGAGTAGAAAATATATCGACTATTAGATAAACATTAAGAATAACAAAATATTACAATAATCAAAATATCAATGGTGGTTGAAAGTCAAGCCAAGACACTACAAAAATAAAACTATTAGTACTACATAGGACAAACACTATTTAAGCTTAAACCCTTTGAGAAACAAGAGAAAACTCCACTAACTATTAATCTTTTACCCTAATCCGTTATCTGGAGACTCCACATATATACCCTACTCCAAACCCTACACAATGTGTACATATATAATAAAACAACTTCCTTCAACTATACAAATATCAACTTAGAGTTTATACCATATAAATTTTAAATTCTGAATTAATCTCGTTAAAAAAAAAATACCTGAAAATCTTTGTTAGCTATCATTCCAATGGTACAAAAAGCAGTAGAAGCAAAACACATAACCATTTGAATCTCCAACACCAATGTTGCAGTAATAGCTTGTTTAGCCTTCAAATACATCAACTCAATACAAGGCAAAATAAGTCCATACAAAGCTGCAGCCAAAAGTGTCATAATAAAACCAATAACATACTCTTTACTTGTAACACCCTCCGGTCGATCACCATTCGATCGAATACCCAATAAAACCGCGCCAAGTGTCAATAAAACCACCGCATTAATTGAATATGACGTAAATTTTATCTTCACTATGAAGTAAGCCCCTATCGCTGTGAAGGCAAGTTGAGCTGCGATAAGAAGGGAAGACGTTGACACGGGGAGTTTTGATCCTCCCCACGAATAAAAATAAGCATCAAGCCCCGTAAAAACACCAATAACAAACGATGCAATAAAAATTCGAGGTGTGATATAATACAACTTGGTATCAGAGCCTTTGATTTTTCGTCGATAGAAATATAAGATGACTAGTGGTATAATTGTGAGTGGCCATCCACCGGTTTGTAACCAACTATTAAACCATATTCTTAAACCACCTTCAACAAAATATAAACGCATCATTAAAGGGCCACCACAAACGCCAACGGATAATAAT
Organism: Solanum chilense; assembly: GCA_032847665.1. Lineage (NCBI taxonomy): Eukaryota > Viridiplantae > Streptophyta > Magnoliopsida > Solanales > Solanaceae > Solanum > Solanum chilense. The sequence goes on along the minus strand of CM064974.1, from coordinate 68,352,592 downwards.
AAACAATTTATAATCAAGAGGAATCTCTTCATATTGATACTTAAATTTGCTTCTTCTTCCATTTTATTTTTTGTTTGGTTTAGTTTGTAGTGAGAACTCAACTTTTATAATTGAGAAGAATGTGAATCTATTGATATAATTGGTTTGACAAATAATGGAGTGGTCACTTTCGAATAGTACATTATTTGGAAGTGTATGGTTGAGCAATTTCTATCTAAAACCTTAATCATGTAGTTTATATAGATATAAGTATGTAGACATATGTTTTAATTATATAAAGTAAATTGGATTATTGGCTATGTATATCATTTAATCATCATTAATATTTCCAATAGCAACATGTACCTAGCTAGCTAGACTTATGAGAATTTGAGTAATGAAGGAAGAAAACAAAGATATTGTCATATTTTAGTTGTGTTTAAGTGATAGTAATTCAACCTTGCTAAATATGAACAAAAGAATTATTATTATTATTATTATTATTATAATTATTATTATTACATCTACTTGGTGAATATAGAGCACATAGTTTTAAGGGCTCATTTGTTTTCATCAGAAATTTGATGTTTCATTTAATGATTAATGTAATATTTCTAGATATTAATGCATAATGATTACGATGTTTGTTTATCCATAATTTATTTAATCTTGAACATGATAAATGTATAATTTAAATAAAAAATAATAAAATATTTTAAAGGTATAAATTGAATGAAATAAAATTATCTATGAATTATTTATGTTTGCTAGTGATATTAAAAATGATTTGTAGTGATGGTTAGTGTTGTAGTGACTCACGTTGGTGATGGTTGGTCAAATGGCTAGTAATAATGATGGTAATAGTTGTCACGGTAGAGATAGTTGGTGTTATGGTTACTATCTCGACAAATGGCTGTTGATAGTGATAGGCGATGGAAAAATTGGTTGATGTTAATAATTAGCGGTGAGTGAAAATATGTGCTTATTGATACTTTCTATAGGGGTTAACAAATGTCCAAATAGTTGGATGGAGTTAAACTGAAATGGTTAAGCTCCATTCAGTCAGTTAAGTGCTTACACCTTGAAAAAAACATATGCATTTAATCAATGGTTGAACCTCTCTATTGGAAGTCCAATAAGTAGTTAAGTTTGTTAGTTGGTTAGAAGTTAGGAATGTAGTTAGGCCACTTGTAGTTAGTTATAACTAACTACAACTCCTAAAGTGTGAATACATAGCATAATATAATTCCTATAAACAGGAACTGAAATTGTATTCAATACACATGAATAATACTATATGTTTCTTCTTCTACTTCTTCTAGTTTTACAATCTGTAAATTCCTTAGAGTTGCAGAGAGCTGCAGCAATGGAGTCTTAGCTGCAACAATGGAGTCTTAGCTCCATGATCATAAGAAATCTATTATGGTATCAGAGCAACGACGAAACTAGGACTAGATTGTTTTCAAATTTTCTTTCCGCAAAGTAATTTTTTAAAGTTCAGATTACAGCCATGGCAAAACTTACTGTAGCAACACTTGGACATAATTATCCACTTCATCTGCAGCCTTCAGACATGCCTGGTGTAGCATTGATCACAACAAAACTCACAAGACCTGAGAATTATAGTCTTTGGAGCAGATCGATGAGATTAGCACTGTTGGTATAAAATAAGACAGGCTTCATAGATGAAACTTGCTTGAAAAGCATGTACAAGGATGAATTAGCAGTTCAATGGGAAAGATGCAATGCAGTAGTTCTTTCATGGATTAGTAGCACAGTAGCAAACAATATGTTGACAACAATAGTATATGCATCTAATGCAAAACGAGTTTGGGAAGATTTCAAGGAGAGGTTCGATAAGTCTAATCTCACTAGGATCTATCAACTCTGGACAAAAGTGGCCACATTAAAGCAAGGTACAGATTCTGTAATAGAATATTATTCTAAATTGAGGGATTCATGGGATGAGTTTTATGTATTGGTACCCTCACCATCATGTAAATGTGATGATGCTAAGCCTTATATTGAGTATCTACATCAACAAAGATTGATGATGTTCCTGATGGGGTTAAATGAGTCTTTTAGTCATGTGAGAAGTGATTTGTTGCTGAAAAGTGAAGTACCTAGGATTAATCAAGCTTATGCAACTGTAATTCAAGAGGAAAGTCAAAGAGTATTAGGTGTAGTAGATTCAAACAAAGAGCCACTTAGTATGATGGCAGGAAGAGGACAAGGACAAGGATTCAAAGGGAAGAAGGTGTTACCAGGCAATAACAATACTGGATGTGAGATTTGTGGTTTCAAAAATCATGTAACTGAAAAGTGTTACAGGCTGGTAGGCTATCCTTCTGACTTCAAGAGCAAGAGGAAGCAATCAGATTCTAGTGGATCATATCAGAACAATACTGAAGGTTTTAGATCATATGGATCTTAAAGCAGTAATGCTTACAACACTGGTAATTTCAAGCCACATGCTAACAATGCTTCAGTAGATAAACAGAAGGAGGAGTCTGAATTCACAAAGAAAGAGTACCATCAAATGAAAAATCTATTACACAACAAAGAACCAAGTGATTGCAAGGCTAACTTGACAGGTAATGTTTCTTTACAGGCTAAATCCTCTGCATATGACTGGATAATTGATTCAGGAGCTACTCATCATGTTGCTTCATATGAGGAGCTCATGTATGAATTGAAAAACACAAGGAATGAACACTCGAGTACAGTTCAGTTGCCAACAGGAAGCAGAGCTCAAGTGAAACATACAGGCAATTCAGTTATATTTGGAAATCAGACAGTGAAGGATGTACTTCATGTACCTGATTTTAAGTTCAATTTACTATATGTGGCAAAACTCACCAAGGAATTATCTAGTAGTGTGAGTTTCTTTCCTCACTTTTGTGTACTGCAGGAACTTTATAGTGGCAAGGTGATTGGGATTGGTAAAGAGGTTGATGGTTTATACTTACTACAAGGTACTATTAGAGCAAGGGTTAATTCAGCTTCAACATCAATAAAGGATGCAAGTTTGACTGACTTGTGGCATTTCAGACTTGGACATCCACCTATCAAGGTTATTGAACAAATACATTCTCTTAAGAAGCACTTCAACATCACAATAAACAGTTGATGTCAGATATGTCCAGTGGCAAAACAAAGTAGATTGAGTTTTCCTACAAGTAATTCTAAGTCAACTCATATTTTTCAGCTTCTTCAAATTTATCTCTGGGGACCCTACAAAGTTCTTACCCATGATAATAAGCAATACTTTGTGACAATTGTTGATGATTTAGTAGATTCACTTGGCTTTGTCTAATTCAGCACAAATCAGATGTGCACATTATATTGAAAGACTTTATGTTGATGGTTAATACACAGTTTGGTATTAAAGTACAAGTTTTAAGAACTGATAATGGCACTGAGTTTTTTAACTCTAAATGTAGTGTTTTGTTTTCTTCTCTTGGAATAGTTCATCAAAGTTCATGTGCTTATACACCTCAACAAAATAGTGTTGTTGAAAGAAAACATAGACACATATTAAATGTAGCCAGAGCACTGAAGTTTCATAATGAAATGCCTATCTGATTTTGGGGAAATTGTGTTAAAACTGCAGCTTATCTGATAAACAGAATGCCTACAACTGTACTACAAGGGAAGTCACTATATGAACTTCTATATAAATGAGCACCTAATCTAGAACATTTGAGGGTGTTTGGATGTTTATGTTTTGTATTAGTTTTGCCAAGGAGAGATAAATTTGCTCCAAGAGCAAAAAGATCAGTCTTCATTGGTTACTCAGAGACACAAAAAGGATACAAAGTCATGGATTTGGAGACTCATGTCATATCAGTAAGCAGGGAGGTTACATTCATGGAGAATTCATTTCCTTTCAAAGATTTTAACACAGAAAAAGAATCACCATTCACAGATTATACTGTTCCCATACAAATGGACATGTTTGATCATGCAGATGCTAATATATCTCCAAATTCTGTAGATTCTGTTGAGGAACATGTAGAGGAGACACTGATTAATTATACAATCAGAAGTTGCACATCATGATTCTTTTTTTGAGAATAATATGTTGGAGCCACAACATAATGATATCACAAGTGATGATAATCTTGCACCAGCTAGAAGGACTGCCAAATCTTCTAAGCCTCTTCTTTGGCATAAGGACTACTTAGTTTCAACTAAGTCCAATATGACTTGTTTATATCCTATTGCTGACAATTTGTCCTATGAATATTTGACACCATCCTATCATAGTTTTATCAAGGGATTCTCAGTTATAGCGGAACCTACCAGCTTCAAGGAAGCTTCCAAACATCAACAATGGGTGGATGCAATACAGTCTGAAGTAGATGCTTTAGAGCAAAACAATACCTGGGCAATAATGGATTTGCCATCTGGTAAACATCCTATTGGTTCAAAATGGGTTTATAAAGTGAAACTTAAGGCCAATTGTGAGGTGGAAAGATACAAGGCTAGGTTGGTTGCCAAAGGCTATAATCTATAAGAAGGATTGGACTATCATGAAACCTTTTCTCCAGTGGCTAAAATGGTCACTGTGAGAACTGTGATTAGTGTTGCAGCATCCCATGGTTGGCTTCTTTTTCAAATGGATGTTCATAATGCTTTTCTTCAATGTGATCTCACTGAAGAAGTATACATGGACTTGCCTCAGATATTTCAGAGGCAGGGGGAGAACAAAGTCTGTAAATTGTTGAAGTCTTTATATGGCTTGAAGCAAGCTTCTAGGCAATGGAACCTTAAGCTAACTGAATCTCTAGTTATTGCTGGTTATTCTCAAAGTTCTTATGATCATTCTCTTTTCACAAAGAGAGTTGGAAGTGATATTGCAGCAGTGTTGATCTATGTGGATGATCTTCTTATAACTGGAAATAGTAGTGTTTTGATTCAGGATCTAAAGGCTACATTACATAGTAACTTCAAAATGAAAGATCTTGGTGATCTAAAGTATTTTCTTGGTATTGAAATATTAAGATCAAAAAGTGGTATTGTTCTCAGTCAAAGAAAATATGCACTGGAGTTGATTTCAGATTATGGTCTTGGAGGTTCAAAACCAGCAAACACACCTCTAGAGTCAGGTGTCAAATTAACTACTGTTGAATATGATGAAGCCATTGCAAAGACAGATGATCCTTTATATTCAAATGTTACTGCATATCAGAGATTAATTGGTAGATTGTTATATTTGACAACTACTAGGCCGGATATATGTTTTGCAGTACAAGTTTTATCACAATTCATGCAAAAACCTAAGGTGTCTCACTGGGAAGCTGCATTAAGATTGGTTAGATACATTAAAGGATGCCCAGGACAAGGGATACTACTTAGCAGTGAAGACAGCAATGAAATAGAGGCATTCTGTGACTCAGACTGGGCATCATGCCCAAACACAAGAAGATCAGTAACAGGGTATGTAATCAAGCTAGGGAATTCACTCATTTCTTGGAAATCCAAGAAGCAACATACAGTCAGCAAAAGTTCAGCAGAAGCTGAGTATAGGAGCATGTCAGCTGCAGTATCAGAAATATCATGGCTACTTGGAGTACTAAAGGAACTTAATGTGAATGTGATAGTTCCTGTAAAATTGCACTATAATAGTAAGGCTGCAATTCAAATTGGAGCTAATCCTATTTTTCATGAAAGGACTAAGAACATTGAGATTGACTGTCATTTTGTGAGAGAAAAAATCAAAAGTGGAATGATACAAACAGAATATATCAACACAAAGGAACAACTAGCAGATCTTCTAACCAAAGGACTGGGAATCACTCAACATCATGGACTGTTAGACAAGCTCGGAGTCTTCAATGTCTATAGAGATTCCAGCTTGAGGGGGAGTATTGGAAGTCCAATAAGTAGTTAAGTTTGTTAGTTGGTTAGAAGTTAGGAATGTAGTTAGGCCACTTGTAGTTAGTTATAACTAACTACAACTCCTAAAGTGTGAATACATAGCATAATATAATTTCTATAAATAGGAACTGAAATTGTATTCAATACACATGAGTAATACTCTCTGTTTCTTCTTCTTCTTCTAGTTTTACAATCTGTAAATTCCTTAGAGTTGCAGAGAGCTGCAGCAATGGAGTCTTAGCTGCAGCAATGGAGTCTTAGCTCCATGATCATAAGAAATCTATTACTCTCACGTTCGTACTTTTATTAAGTACAAACAAATAAAATTAGCGAAGAAATTATAGGAATTTAAAATGTCATCCAATTGATTTTTTGGGGGGCTTCGATCCCAAAAATAGAAATTAAAACAAGTGTCCGAATAGTTGGACTGAGTTGAACTGAATGAGTCAAAATAAGCTCATGTGAGAAGCAGTGGCAGAGTCGCCATATACTTAGGGGTTCATCCGAACCCCTTTCAATAAAAAATTATATTATTTTTAAAGATGATAACAATAATAAAAGATATTCAAATTATATATATATATATATATATATATATATATATATATATATATATATATATATATATATATATATATATATATATATATATATATATATATATATATATAGAGAGAGAGAGAGAGAGAGAGAGAGAGAGAGAGAATATAAAGATTTTTTATATTATCAATATAATTTAACAAGTCACAATAAATAATCACTCTATTTTCACATGCTCTTTAAACGAGTCCGAAACTCAAAGGGTAGAAATTTTTTACAAAAATTCCAAAACGGTATATAAAATTTTATATTAACCAAAACGGTAAAATCGCTGCAGGAGCAGCGATTTAGCAAAAATTTTTTTTTTTAATAAAAAAATGAAATCGCTGCCCGAGCAGCGATTTAAAAAAAAAAAAAAATTTAAATAAATCGCTGCCGGGGCAGCGATTTATAAAAAAAAAAAAAAATTACATAAATCGCTGCTACGGGCAGCGATTTATTTTTTTAAAATTTTTTTTTTATTAAAACGCTGCTAGGGCCACGATTTATTTAAAGAAAAAAAATTTCCTTATTAAATCGCTGCACGAAGCTTTTTTTTAAAAAAAAAATATTAAAATTTTTTAATACAGCGATTTTATATTAAAAAAAATTATAATATTTTTTAAAATTTAAATATATAACTTATAAGAAAAATTTTATTAAATCGCAAAAATGTTAATACNAAATATATATATATATATATATAATTTTCAATATTGTTTTTAAGTAAAATTAAAATTAAAATTCACCATTAATTATTTATTTTTGGTTTAATAGCTTCACCGTTAAGCCATTGAGTTGGACCTAACTAGACTTCAATTTTCACGTGTCATTTTCAATCCATTTTTCATTTTGACCTACGTACTCAACTTTTTTAAAAATAAATACATCATTAAATTTACATGATATGATACAAAATATATTAAAAAGATTTTTAAAAAAAATTCTAGATTATTGAATTTGCTGTCACAAAAGAAGACCCTACTTTGAAGTGCAATAAACAAATAATCAAGATATTCTTTATTACATCACAAGGTCATTCTTCATTAATTTAATAAGAATTAGTACTACTTTTTATGTTCCTGCCTAGCTAGCAAAAAAAAGTCCCAACCATAATATTTCAATTTGTTAATCAAGGTGATGCTGGCAAATCATTGACAATAAAGTTTTCATGAACTCATGATGATATCATCTAATTGGTTGGAAGCAAAAACAATTCTACACTACCTTATGAGGCCACTAATCACGAGTTAAAGCTCTCACCAACGTAATTATCCTTAATTCAAACCTTATCGAATCCAAAATCGTCTTTGTAAGAAAATGCTTTATTTCTTAATGTGAGATTGCTTCCTATTAGAAATCAAAAGAGAAGAATGTTAATACTCGAGTTAATCTAAAATCTTGTTCTAAACTATCAAATGATTTATAACTTTCTACGATTAACAAGGATTGAGGTCACCTTGTTGTCTATATTGTGTAATTTTATATTGGACGTAATAATAAAATTGGTAGGGTAAAGGTACTTATCTATTGAACCTCAAAGAAATTTAACTTATTAGCATTGGATATATATGATATAGGTAGAGCTGAATAAGGTATACAATCTAGAGTTTTTAGATATTCGAACATAGATCATTGATATAATCATTGATGCTTGGTTTTTTCCATTAGTATAGATGTAGACCTATATATTTTTGGTTAGGCAAACACAAAAAGTTCATTTTGTCACTGTATCACCTTTTTTAATTGGGAAAAGGATTAAAAATGCCCTCAACGTATCTCAAGTGGTTCAAATATGCCCTCCTTCCACCTTTTACCTTAAAAATACCCTTAACGTTTTTATACGGTTTAAAATTGCCCTTTTTTAACAGCATGCTGACGTGGCAAATGATGAATCATTTAATTAGATAAATGATTTGATCTTATTGGTACACCTAATTTTTTTAAGTCCAGCCTAACTATCCAACCCATTTATGCTACAAAACTTCAAACCCACCCAAGAACCCATTTACACATTAAACCACCCAGAAACGTCTTCCTCCCATACTTGTATTTTGTTTGGAGAAAGGCAGATCTCACAAAGCATACTCCTTCCTTTTGCCCAGGTGACATTAATTTTTCACTCCTCTATGTGCAATTGTTTTCCCCAATCAAAATCATTCTTATTAAAATTGAATCGCTAAGAGTTGTGCAACACAAAGTAATTACTTGGTAAATCACTCATAATTATATTCTACTTGGAACAACATATTATTGGAACTTCAAGTGACTACCTTGAATTGTAAATCGAAGAAATGTTGAGCATTATCATTGCTTTGTTTTCATTTTTGTAGTGAGTTTCTAACGAAGAAATTTGAATTCTAAACGACTAAAGTTTCAAGAAAGCTTCTTCAATATATGAAACAAATTGAATTCAAAAACTTGTTTACAATAGAAGTAGAAAACCTGTCGAATCTCCGTTCGTTATTTATCGAAATTCAAGTCATAATCAAGTTTATAGTTCAGTCATTGATTGTTCAATCATATGCAAAAAATCAACTCAAACAAATCTTGTTGTAGAGAAACATTGTAATTCTTCCACCTTTTTCTTCCTGAAATTAACTAAAGAAATGGAGAAAAAAAGAAAAGTTGGAGGAAGGAAGAAAGAAGAGAACTAGAACTGATGAGAACAAACGACCCAAATACATTGGTCTGTCGGGTCATGATTTGTAAATGGATTTCTAAATTAAGTAAGTTATTTATTTTGAAATGGGTAGAGAACATCCATGTCACATTTGTCATTTCAGCATGCTTTTAAAAAGGGCAATTTTAAACATTATAAAAACGTTAGGGGCATTTTTAAACCAAAAGGTGGAAGGAGGCATATTTGAACCATTTAAGATACGTTGAGGGCATTTTTAACCCTTTTCCCTTTTTAATTTTTCTCTTTTTTAAAAACAGATCAATCAAGATGTTAATTATTTTGAAACTTAACCTAACAAGGATTAGAAGAAATGGATCAACTTAGCTTAAGATTGTTTTTCTTTAATTAGATTTGATAATTGAGTAGCATCAAAATGAAGGCATCCAAATTTCTTCCATCTGTGAATTTGTTTGTTAGAGGGAATAATTTTGTATGTAGTTGAAAATAGAACCCAAATTTATAGCCCAAATAGATCAAAGTCATCAATTTATTGAGTCCACTACCAGAAGATCCATTTGGGCCTATGGTGCTACTTTGTTCCAGAAAGCACAGCAACCCCAAATACCCAAGAGTCCATATATACTCGTTAAAATTTAAGAGTTAATTACTTAGATATACCTTAGTTTACAATATTACATAACTTATCAGATTTGGATATGTCCAGATACATATATCTCATGATATATGAGGTCGAATTTATTCTAAATACATTGTATTCGAGTGAATTCACATCTATTTGGGATACATAACAAATCTCTCTCACCCGCTTCGCCTATGTCCCATCTCACTCGCCACTCTCCTTTGCATTTGGTATCTCATGTGAATCACATCAGATGTATACAAATAGTGTGTATCTAGTGTGATTCACATTTATCTAGGATACATAATAAAATCTTGATCGCCTCCCTCCCCGTCTTGCTTGCCTTTCCCCCAATCTTAGTGTACCGGATAGCAAAAATATATGTATCTAATATTTTAGAAATATAGATAATACTAGTATATATGATAGAAAACTATGTCTAATAATTACGTAGTTTCTCCTTGAAAAAATTCACAGAACGCCCTATTTTATTAACTTTTGTTTAACATGTATTCACTTTTATAAAAATATCTAATTGATACTCAATATTAGGTATTTTTATACAAATTATTTCTTTTCTTCTTCTTCTTCTAAGTTGTTGTATAATACTGTTTTTTTTTTTTAATTTATAACAATTGAACTATACTACTTTAAAGAAGTGGATCTTGAATTTCAAATTTAATAGGTATTTTCTCCCCTTTCATTTCTGTCTGCACATCTTCGTTTCCACATTTTGTTGGGATTCAAATTAGCAATAAATTAGACGACAAAGAAACATATAAAAAAATAAATAAATACCAAGAATTTCTTTTTCCACAATTATAGTAAATTTAAATAAGGTAAATAATTCAGAGAGAATACTCTTAACACAATTTCTAACACATCACACTTGACGGCGATGCATATGTCTCAATTTCAATAAAAAAAATATTTCAAGTTAGATCTTGTCGAAGTCATACTTTACTAAAAAAAAAATGTACCAAGTTGGCCTTGAGAAACTATGTGAAGTTTTATCAACACCACAATTTCAATATTAAAAAAAAAAAAAAGGTATGAAGTTGACTTTGACAAGCCATGTCTAACGTTGTACGAAAATATATTTATTCTTTATAAAACCATACTTTAAATATGTTTTTTTTAAATTTAGATTAGATATATTTATTTTTTTTATAGTTTTTATTATCTGAAGTTGTTTTCGAAGTGGATAAACTTTCAAAAGCTCAAACAAGTTGCCAAGAAGGAAAAACATTTCATAAATTAATAGTTAATTTTAGGTGTGAAGTAAGCCTATCTACCATAGCTTTGTCTATAATTATAATTAGCAATAGTCGTGACACATGGATGAAAAAAGGGAAAATGTTTTCATACATGACTTTTAATTCTATTCCATGTAATAATTTAATATATATATATATATATATATATATATATATATATATATATATATATATATATATATATATATATATATATATAATAAGAATTAAGTCAATTTACACTATTGGTTTACATAAGTTAACTTGATTAAAAGTCAGAGGGGAAATCTGATTTTAATTTTATGAGTTTTAAAATTTATAATTGTAATTTTAAGTATTAATAAATGAGTTTTAAACTTAATATTTATACATTAATTAATTTCTTAATATAAATATATTATTTAAATAAAAATTATTAGATTCAACTTAACTCGTATTTAAATCCTGCTTCCACCCCTGCTAAAAGCTTCGATTGCTTAGTGATGTCTTCATAGACTTTGGGCTTAATTTCATGCAAAGATTGTTGCATATAGGGTCAAAAATGTCAATGAAGAAAACAATTCTTTTATTGGTGTGGAAATTAATTGACTTATTGAGATGTTATAACTGGGGCTAGGAATGCATGGTGTGCAAATATATATATACAAGTGAATATTCGGGACATTTTTAAAATAAATGAATTGTTTAAATTTTAAGAAAATTATTGAACTTTCATTTTATATATTTACTCTTTATTTCTAATTGAATAATTTGAGAGTAATAAAAAAAGATAATTTGTTAAAATAATTTTTAATTTATATCCTTCTATTACAGGTGTTCCTGACCATCAGCAAGTTGCTACTGAATGTGAACAAAATCAATTATTTTTAAAAAAATATAATAAACTTGAAGAATTCACCCGCCTTCCAATAAATAAAAGTATTTCCTTCTTCCATTTCAGTTATCATGTTTATCTCAAAATAAACATTCCAAAAAAATTATCATTTTGGAAATTGAAGATTAACGTAAACAATTATTATCAATCAAAATAACCTTGACTTAAAAAAATGCTCTTTTTAATACTACTCTTAGGCCTTAGCATTAACGAGTGAGGGATATATTGACAGTAAAACCTCGCTAAATTAATATAAGTGTCATCTTAAAATATTATTATTTTATAAAGGTATAATTTATTATTGAAAAATTAGTATTTATTAATTTAAGTGTGTTTTGTGAAAACGGCATTGATAAACTTGAGATTATAATTAATTATCGTAAAAAAATTGGCATCATAAGCTTTTGGATTATCCGGCTGAAGATGAAAGTGATACATGTCAAAGGTCTAACACTTAGAACAAATTGTGGATATCATCAGAAGAAACAATGTTCGTGATAAAGTTGAAGATAATACAATACCTTTGCAACCAATTACGCGTAAGGAAACACTTATAACATTTAAAATTCTTCACAAATTTATGGTGCAGTTTGAAAAGACAACACCGTAATTTTTTGTTGCATTAAGAAATATTAAAAGATGAGCTTCAACAAAATTTAAATTTTAACAAAAGAAACACAACAAACATATTTCAATAAATTGTCTAGATATATTTGTGACTTTTAGAATTATTAATTTATGATATTGATGGAACTATATATTTATATAGGGGTCTTCTGAAAATATATTTTTTTATTGAAATGAATAATTTTTTTCATTGACCCAAGTCGAAATCGAAAAAAATATTATCTCAGAGAAAATATCAATTTAGTAAAATTTTACCGTAATTTCTAAAATAAGACTATATAGAGGTATATTTATTAAAAAGTATAATGATGAGTAAATATATCTAATAGTTTTAAACTATGACGGTACAGATATATTTTGATAAAATATATTATAAGGGAGGACTAATACAACTTATTTTTCAATAATAAGTAGTGGAATATATATGATCTTTTTTTCATTACCAAAGGTGTGAAACAATTTTAATTACATCGAAACTAAAGTTGCACAAGGCAAGACATATTGGCTTCTTGTTCCACATGATATAATAGTTGTTTTAATTAATTAATTACCATTCATATTATATTTTTTCTTGATAGATAACACATCATGTACGGTATTAATGAAAAGTCTACGAATTAATTTATTGTCTAGGTTGAAAATTAGAGGTATTTTAGTATAGGGAAAGCTCAACATGTTTAATTATCAAGGCTTTTATACCACCCATTTTTCTCGATGACATCTTCTTCTTTTTTTAAAAAAAAAAAATATTACTTACACAACTAATATATGTGGAAAAGAGAATAAATAGGATATTAAATTTAACTCATGAACTTATCGTAACAGGTGAAGCTGAGATAACAGTTAAAAGAAAGAAGAAATCAATTTGTAATCAACACTATAAATATGATTGAGATAATCATGTCTTAACTAGAACAGGTTTGAGTGAGGTAAGTCGTGAATATGTTCATTAAAAAATTACATATTTATATAATTAATAGTTAATTATATTTAGTTAAATTATATGGGGACTAAAATTAAAATAAGCTTATAACACAAGAACCAAAATTATTATTTGGCTAATACTATTTAATAGCGGAAACATATATGGATCGAGACATGACATTATTTTTAATTTTTTTTTTTTTGCATATCCTAAAAGAAAAAGTTGCATCAATAAAGTGAATGCGATGCCTAATAATTGTTTAGTATCAATAATTAATTAATAAGTATACATGTGGAAACACATAACTTTGTGATAAATATATTTGCAGTGTATAAAGAAAAAAAAGTTGCATTAAAGCAGTAAAACGTGAGTCTCGTTTTACTTTTTATGGCCGTATATTACATTTAAAAACTTTGATCACTTTTTAATAAAGGCGGAGTCGTCTAATAGATTTTTATACTTGTATAAGTTTGTATTGTGGATTCTTCTACTTAACATTTTGTTAGCTGAACACTTATACTCAACATAACACAACATATTACACTCCTGTGATCATTGATCATCCTTATATGACATTAATATAGATGAGTTGGCAAGAGAGTGTAGTCACACGTCTGTATAGAAAAGTGAACATGATATTTAAATTTTTAATTTTTACTTTTAAATTATTAAAATTATTTAAAAAAAAATAATAAATTTAAAAAGGAAAACGCTCCATCTTCTTCCCCACGCTACTATTCTTTCAGCCACCCCAACTTCAACCCCATTTTTCCTTCTTATACACACCCTATGTTATTTATCTTCGTTTTTCTTTCACTTCTTTCTTCGTTTCCCCACCCATCCCTATTTTTTTCCTCTTCAATCATCACTTTTCGTGTTCTTCCACTCCCAGACCTCAATTTCTCTCTTTTTGCCTTTCTTGCTCCTATCCAACTTCTTTCTTGTTTTTTTATTTTATTTTATTTTTTGTTACCCTAAGTAAAACACGAAATTGGGATTTTTTTAACATAATAAGCAAAGAAAAAAATCAGAAAAGTAGTGAAATAAATATAATTATTAATATCTCTAATGAGTAACTTGACCTCTTTTGATGTCAAAATTATTCTTGTACTTGTAAGCAATTTAGGGTGTGAAACAGTAGTTGGCATTGGATTATGAATAGTTTGGTCAGATTGGTTGTTAGGTGGCTTAGGTTATTGTTAGTGGTTGTTAGGTGGCTTAGGTTGTTGTTACTTTGATTTCGCCGGCAAAAATGGCAATAACGCCAGCAAAAATGGAGACGACACTGGCAAAAATGAAGACGACGCAATGGCTCCATCGATTTTTCCAACATCGACGAGATTCTCTACCTTCTCCGACCAGTTTGTATTGCTATCCATGCCGGAAAATCGAAAATGCTATGTTGAGTTTTACAGTTGGATTTTAATGGATTTTACGACGCAGGCGGTGACTTTCTTTTGGTGGTCAAATAGTGAAAATTGGGCGGATGAGGATGCCAATAATAAATAAAAATGTTATTATTTTACATTTTATTAAATAATTTTGGTAAATATTTTTTAAAAATAGTTATGAAATAATTATGATATGGCATTAATATATCTTACGTGGATATGACATGTCAATTAACTACAAGAGAGTGAGCTACACACATCGTTGGAGGAGCTTAAAAATATCATTTTGGTGGAGTTTAAGGGTTCAGTTGACAAAATGTTAAGTAGAAGAGTCCACAATACAAACTAACACAAGTATAAGAGTCCACCAGACTATTTCGCCTTTAATAAAGTTGACATTAATTTAGCATTTAAGATTGCTAGATTAGTGTAAAATTTTAGTATGTTCAGTACGAAAGAAAATATCTTTAGTTGATTTTTTATTTTTATTTTTATGTTTAGTGTTGAAATAATAAAAGAATAGAAAGATGGATCATGTACAATTGTCAAATTCTGTTATAACAGAATTGATAACAGAACTATTAGTTAGTTAGTAAACCTCTATGTATTAGCTATATATAGAGGTACTTAGCTAGATATTTTCTTAAATTCATTCAGTTGTAAATAAAAATCAGCAATTACCAATACAAAGCAATCAATTTATTTACTCTCAGAGCTCCATTCTAGATCTTAAGGTTCATCAGAAATGGTGAAATTTAACATGGTATCAGAGCAAGATTAGAAGATTAGGAGCTGGTAGATCACTGACGACTACTTTGTAATTGAAGGTGCTGGTTCGATCACTTCTTCCTTCTGTAGATTTTTTTTCCCGATCTAAATCTGAGGATTAGCAATGGCGACACTGGATGTTAGTGATCCTCGACATCCTCTCCATTTGCAACCATCAGATAACCCTGGGAATGTGATAATTTTGATCCAGCTAAAAGGATCTGAAAATTACTCAATCTAGAGCAGAGCAATAAAAATTGTACTGCCAGCTAAGCGTAAAATGGGATTCATTAACGAAATGTGCACTAAGGATCTGTACAAGGATGATCTAGAAGAATAATGGGAGTGAGTCAATGCTACAATTCTTACCTGGATCATGAATACGATATTGAAGGAGTTAGTAAATGGCATCGTGTATGCTGATGATGAGCATGCTGTATGGATAGATCTTCAGGAGCGTTTTAACAAAGTTAATGGATCAAGGATCTACAATCTTTATAGGGAAATAGCCACAATTTCTCAAGGTACATCTGATATCTCCTCTTATCATTCACGATTACTTTTACTTGGGGATGAATATCAGTCCTTGATTCCTGCATTATGTGGATGTGTAATATCGAGAGATTTCGTAGTACATCTAGAATAACAGAAATTGTTTCAGTTCATGATGGGATTAAATGAATCGTATAATACAATTAGGAGTCAAATTTTTTTTGATGACACCAACTCCTTCTATTAGTCAAGCTCATGCTATGCTTGTTCATGAGGAGAGTCAAAGGAAAATCTGTTAGACGAGTTCACAGGGAGGTATAGTCAGTGATTTACATGAAAGTACAGTGTTGATGAGTCTACGTAATAATCAGCACATCCAGAAGGGTTTCAATTCATACAATAATTCTGGATACAATAGTTATAATAACAATTCGTTTTGTGATCTCTGTAAGAAGAGAGGACATACACAGAACATATGCTGCAGGTTGATAGGCTACCCACCTGGATACAAAGGGAAGAAGAAACTTATGTTTAATCAAGGGAACAACAACAAACAAACAATTCTTGGGATAGACAAGCTAATATGGTCATGCAAGATGTTGTAAATGATAAGGGAGATGTTGGTCACAAAGGTAATGATGGTGGAAACATAAAAAATGGTCAAATACAGTATAATCAGAGGATTAACATGGTTCATGCTGCTGGGGGAGGCGAGATAACACAAAGGTCACAGTCACAGTCCCATGTTTTTCATCAACCGATTCCTGATATTTGCAACAAGTCAAGTTTAAGGGTACCAAACTATTTTAATGATCAACAATATAGTCAAATAATGAGCATGCTATACAAAGGCAAAGGAGTTGAACAAGCAGGTACTATGGCAGGTAATGTTGCTTCTCATTCATTGCATAATTGCACAGATGCTTGGATAATTGATACTGGAGCTACAGACCACATGACCAGTAATTTGCACCTATTGACTAATGTGACCAACACATATAACACAATGAGGAGTAATGTATATCTTCCTAATGGTAAGACAGTGCTAGTTGATTACCAAGGAACATGTCATATTGCAGGTGGTTATGCCATGGGAAATGTCTTACATGTGCCCGATTTCAAGTATAACTTGCTATCAGTATCACAACTAACAAAAGAATTATCTTGCTCAGTGATATTCTTTCTACACTTTTGTGTCTTCCAGGACCTTTATATTGGGATAGTGAAGGGGATTGGTTAGGAAGAAGGCGGTCTCTATCTCCTATAGCCAAAATGTTCTGAGAAGATTTGAAGTAGAACAAGCAGCATCAACCTTGCAGAAAAGGTCACAGATGATGTTCAAACATGGCATAAAAGACTTGGAAACATCCCAGCTGGTGTTATGAAGAAGTTATCTTTCCTACAAAATAAAATGTCAGTCTGCGATTTCGATAATTGCACTGTATGTCTTGTTGCTAGACAAACTAGGAAACCATTTCCTCACAGTGTTACTAGATCAGCAGAACTTTTTCAATTGCTTCATATAGATATCTGGGGACCCTACAAGGTTCCTACTAATGCTAGTCATAGATACTTTCTCACTATTGTGGATGATCATTCAAATATGATATGGATTTTTCTAATGAAATTGAAAAGTGATGTTGTTGGTTTGTTTAAATCCTTCATTAAAATGCAACTATTCAGTTTGATAGGCATGTTAAGATGCTAAGAACAAAATTTTTAGTAAAGAGTGTAAAGATTTCCTACTCCAACATGGATTGGGCATTAAAGTAATTGGCCACATACTCCACAACAAAATGGAGTAGTGGAAAGAAGACATAGACACATATTAGATGTGGCAAGAGCTTTGAGATTTCAAAGGCATCTACAACTCCATTTCTGGGGAGATTGTGTTTTGACAGCAGTCTACTTAATCAATAGGCTACCATCTACTGTATTAGCTGAAAAATCACCATATGAAGTTTTTCACAAAGTTGAGCCTTCACTTTCCAATCTAAGAGTTATTGGTTGCTTGTGTTTTGCAACTGTCACAGAGAAAGTAGATAAATTTTCTCCTAGAGCTATTACTGAAGTACACATGGGCTATTCTGCTATACAAAAGGCTTACAGACTTTATGATTTTAAGTCCAAGAGGTACTTTGTGAGCAAGGATGTATCCTTCAGGGAACATATATTTCCTTTTCTCCAGTTGAAACATGGTGATAACATCAGACTTTTCCCAGAACTAGAGGGTACATCTGATGATTGCTATTCATCTCCTGTTGCATCTGAGGTTGTTCATTCCCTTGATGAACATGTTTTTGCATCCAATTCCCCTTTACAAGATTTCTTAGTTCCTGTTAAGACCACTGATGATTCTCCTCCACCTATAAGAAAGTCTTGTAGACCTTCTAGACCTCCTATTTGGATGACAGATTTCGTTTTCCCTTCCAAGGAAAAAAAGGCTTGCTCTTATCCCTTCTCAAATTATGTTAGTTATGCCTCTCTTAATCCATATTGCCAATCATACTTGGCTTCTGTTTCTTCTGAAGTTGAGCCTTCTTCTTATGATGAGGCTGTCACAGATCCCAGATGGCTTGCTGCTATGCAGACTTAGCTCACAGCCCAAGTTTGAAACAAGACTTGGGAGGTGGTTGATATTCCTAAAGGGAAGGTTTCTATTGGATGTAAATGGGTCTATAAGATGAAATATCATTCTAATGGAGATATTGAAAGGTTTAAAGTTAGGTTGGTTGCTAAGGGGTACAACCAACTTGAAGGTCTAGATTACCAGGAAACTTTTTCCCTTGTTGTTAAGATGGTTACAGTCAGAGCTATTATTGCTTTGGCTTCCATGCACAACTGGAACTTATACCAAATGGATGTCTATAATGCCTTCTTGCAAGGTGATCTTGAAGAAGAGGTTTATATGCAGTTTCCTACTGGATTTGATAGCCAAGGGAGGCAGAATCAGGGTTGCAGGCTCCTCAAATCCTTATATGGTCTCAAATAAGCATCCATACAATTGAACCTTAAACTTACTAATGCCGTATTAGCAACACATTTCAGTCAGAGTCAACATGATCATTCATTATTCATCTTAAGAAGGCGTGGCAAGCAGTGATTATATTGGTCTATGTGGATGACTTATTGATTACAGGAGATGATGAGGGGCTAATTTAGTAGGCTAAGGATGTGTTACATAAAGCTTTTAAGATCAAAGATCTAGGGTCTTTGAAATACTACTTAGGAATTGAAATTTGCAGATCCAAGAAGGGAATTTTATTGTTCCAAAGAAAGTATGCGCTGGAACTAATTGTTGATCTAGGAATGGCAGGATCCAAAACTGCAATGACACCACTTGAACAAAATCAGACGCTCACAAGTCAAGAGTATAATCAGCATTGTGGCTTGCAGGATGATGCATTGCTGAGTGATATCAAAGGTTATGAGAGATTGATAGGAAAATTATTATACTTGACACTAACCAGACCAGACATTGCATATAGTGTTCAGAGCTTAAGTCAGTTTATGTAAAATCCAAAAAGGTCTTACCTAGAAGCAGCACACAGAGTTGTAAGATACATAAAGAATGAACCAGGTCTGGAAATCTTACTAAGTGCAGAAGGAAGTGCTTCTCTCACAGCATATTGTGATGCTGATTGGGCCAGTTTTCCAAATTCAAGAAAGTCAGTGACTGGCTATATTGTGAAATTTGGGTAATCCTTGATCTCTTGTAAGTCAAAGAAACAAAACACTGTGGCAAGGAGCTCCGCTGAGTCAGAATACAGGAGCATGGCACTGACAATATAAGAATTAATTTGGCTGCTAGGGTTGTTTAAGTTTTTGGGAGTGGAGATAACTACACCAGTTCGGCTACTTATAGATAGCATAGCAGCAATGCAGATAGCAAGCAACCCTGTGTTTGATGAGAGGACAAAGCACATAGAAATAGACTGTCATTTCATAAGGGAAAAGGTTCAACAAGGGTTAATACATCCATGAGTATGTTTCAACAAATGAGCAGGAGGCAAACCTATTGACAAAGCGACTTGGAGGAGTTCAGCATTATCATTTGATGTCCAAACTAGGCGTCTTAAACATTTTTCACCACCTAGCTTGAAGGGGGGTGTTGAAATAATAAAAGAATAGAAAGATGGATCATGTACAATTGTCAAATTCTGTTATAACAGAATTGATAACAGAACTATTAGTTAGTTAGTAAACCTCTATGTATTAGCTATATATAGAGATAATTAGCTAGATATTTTCTTAATTCATTCAGTTGTAAAAAAAATCAGCAATTATTAATACAAAGCAATCATTTTATTTACTCTCAGAGCTCCATTCTAGATCTTAAGGTTCATCAGAAATGGTGAAATTTAACATTTAGTACGTAAATAAAAAATACTATGTAAATAAATATTATATGGAAGATGGGATGGAGGTTTAGGAGTGTGGGAAGGTGGCCGGTGGGATTGGGGCTACGTGGTATGGGGTGAAGATGAAGTATGTCGGAGCATTACTATAGATTTACTCCTAATAAACGATATTCAACTGTTATTCTCATAGATATTTTAATTGAATTGACATAAAAAGAAAAAAAAATGTTTCATATAGAAAAATTAGGAATCTATTTCCCACCATACATTAAGCCCACTAAGAAATAAATAGAAAAATCACATTTTATTACACAAATTAATTTCTCACCTGAATCATGATAGAAAAAACTTTTGTTTCTAATGATGGACGGTTAAGGGGGAAGGCATAATCAACTTACATTTCCTACTTTTTTTTTTAGAGAAGTAATCTTCCTCATTTCATAGAATTTATTTTCTAGAAAAATGTTTGACCAGTTAAAGATGATTTTAAAAAAAAAAAAAATCAGAAAAATATTTTTTGTATTGAATACACACACCATTAGATTCTACTA
Source organism: Solanum chilense (assembly GCA_032847665.1). Taxonomy (NCBI): domain Eukaryota; kingdom Viridiplantae; phylum Streptophyta; class Magnoliopsida; order Solanales; family Solanaceae; genus Solanum; species Solanum chilense. The sequence goes on along the minus strand of CM064974.1, from coordinate 68,331,643 downwards.
TTGAGGTGTAATCTATTTTGATCATGAACTCTCTTTTTATGACCTCTAGAATAGGAAATGAGCTAAAAAATCTAGGTACTGATTTGGTCAACTCAACAATTTTTATTTCAATAATATTTTATATTAAAAAATTTATTAAAAATATTCAAATTTAAAATTTAAAATTCAATTATTAATTTTTAAATTATCGTTATAAAATTTAAAATTTATAAAATTAAAATTTTAACTTTACCTTTGACTTGAAATATTTGTGACTTCTCAATCGTCAAAGTCTTCGTCAAAAACTATCAAGAATTTTGAAATTCAAAATGTCCACATAAGACTTTGAAACGTGAAGAATTCTTTCTCTAGAAATTGAGAAAAGGTTTTTGGTATGTTTCTTAGAGTTAGGCATTAGTCACTAATCACATATTTCAAATAGGCATAGATAGGTATCTTCGTCCTATAATAAACGAGTTGAATTGAATTTGAGCAAATTAAAATAAATTGACTTAATATTGATCCGTTCAATAAGCATAAATAGGTATCTTCGTCGTTAAATGAACGAATTAAATCGAATTTGAACGAATTAAAATAAAAATGGACTTAACATTGATTTGTTCAACAGTTATTTGGATTTAAATGAATTAATCTACAATGTTGGTCATAACTCAATTTGATTAATTCTTATCGAGTTTTAATTATTTTATTTTTAAGAAAAATAAATTAATTAAATAGTATCTAATAAACCTATTTTTTTCTTTAGTATGATTATTTATAATATATCAAATAAAAATTATTCTTAAAAAATATTTTGAGAAAATTTCTTATTGATCAGTTTTTACTATATATTAATCTATTTTTTGATGAGCTGAAATTAGTTGAATTAATTAATAGATAAATCAATAACCACCTCTAATCTGAATATGTTATATTTTATGGTTTAATTTTACCACTTTTAGGTAGAGGGACAAAAATTTATTCGCGTTCAATTATTATATCTTGACCATATTTAAATTATAGTTTTTAAATTTTAATTTTAACTAATATCACTTGAGGTAAACAGCAAGTGTAAAAATGATAAAAAAAAAGTTAAATCTTTAGAGCCTAATAATTATACGACGTTGCTTTAGTGTGATAGAATGGTTTAGTAAGAAATTAATAGGCAATTTGGATAAATTCCTGTAATGTTCTTATTTTGAAAAATGCTTTGCATTTGAAGTAGTCATTTATCTCTGACTAATCAATTTTTAAAAATATTTTTATCAATATCAAAGTATATCAAGATTCCAAAAGTATATTTTAATTTACTTTTAATTTCTAAAAATACTCTTCATCTATTTCTTTCTTACTTATAAAATATATATTATATTATTAAATAATTATAGAATGACTTTCAAAATATGTATCGAACGAAATAAAAAAAAAATCGATGAGTTAAAAATTAAAAAAGAAGAAGAAGAAAGAAAGTGTCAATGGGAATAAAGTAGTCCAAGGTTGAGAATATTTGTTAGTGTCCATACGTACGATAATATAAAGACTTCAAATTTATTTGCCACATTTAATACTTCAACTGCTCAATGATGGGTCAAATTAAATTAGACAGTCTGTCTATCTATTGATTTGAGTATTTGACACATTTTAATTTGTTTTATATTATTTGATTCTATTAATTTAATATATTTTAATTTATAGATTATAATTACATATTATTTCATATTATATTATATTATATTATATTGTATCATCTCATTTTGAATAACTATAATATATCGATAGATTGTATCATCTTTATTATAACATAAATGATGTCACTCATTACTAATTTAAAGAATAAATTTATGAGAAAGTAGGATACGAGGTAGAGACACTATAATAGATTGAATAAATAACAAAATGGGATAGTTAAAATTTAAACTCTCATGACAAAATGAGAAGAAAAAAATTAAGTTAACGACGTGTTACGTGCGCACACCAAATCAATTTTTACTAACGATACAGTATAATAAAATTAAATAACAATCAAAATAAAATACAATACAATGCGGATATAACAATTAACAATCATCTAAACAAGTTAAGAAAACTTTAATTGTTTTTATATTTTATTATATTAATCTTGGTAATAATGCTATGGAATTAAATTGAACAAGCTAAGTACACAAAACAACTATTTTGTAATATGACAGCTAACCAAGTTTGAAACAGACGAAATATATGTTTGTCTCTTAATTTTCTAAATTATTTTGGAAAGGGTAAAATGGTCAAATATATCACTAAATTATTCGAAAAGGTCTAAATATACCCTCCGTCTAAAGTTTGGTTCACTCATGCCCTCGCCGTTCAATTTTTGGTCCAAATATGCCCTTATGAGCGTTAGTTAACATGTTGGACATATCCAACTCATTTTTCATTTATTTAAATGCCACATGGAATTGTCATGTCATTTTGACCTTACCACATGACATTTATATGAAAATAGAAAGATAGTTGGACTCATAAACACCTAATCTGACCCATAAATCAATCCACTTTTAAATAAATTATCCGACCGATTTTCAACAATTCTGTTTAATTTTTATATTTTTTTGATAAATTACGAAAATGAGTAATTGATTAATAAAAAAAATAGGAAGAATATGAAAAAAAGAAGAAGATAAATTTAACGCCAAAAATTCACAAAAAAATCATTATAGTAACCTTAAATTCAATTTAAACACTTTTTTAAAAAAAATTATTTTTTACGATAAATCCCAAAAATGAGTAATTGATTACTAAAAAATATGGAAAAAATATAAATTAACGCCAAAAATTAAAAAGTAAATACATTAATCTTAAATTCAACAATTTCAACATTCTTTTAATTTTTAATTTTTCGGCAAATCCCAAAAATGAGTTTATTAATAAAAAATATGAAAAAATATAAAAATTACATAAAAATTTCACAAAATAAAAAATATTAAAATATGAAATAAATATAAATTAAATAAAACTTTTGAAATTATTTTATTTTGTAATAAATTTTTTATTTTGTTTTCATATTTTCCCCTTTTTATTAATAAATTACTCATTTTCGGGATTTGTCGAAAAAATTAAATTTTTAAAAAATTGTAGAATGAAATGTTAATATATTTATTTGTGAACTTTTGGCTTTAATTTATTTTTTTTTCATACTTTTCGTACTTTTTTATTAATCAAATTATTCATTTTTGAGATTTACTGGAAAATAAAAATTTTAAAAAAAAATATTAAAATGTTAAATTTAAGGTTACTATATTTATTTGTGAATTTTTGGCAATAATTTTATATTTTTTTTCTAGATTTTTCCTATTTTTTATTAATCAATTACTCATTTTCGAGATTTACCGAAAAAATAAAAACTAAACAAAATTGTTAAAAATTGGGTCAGATAGTAAATTTAAAAGGAGTTGATTTATGGGTCTGATTAGGTGTTTATGAGTTTGAATATCTTTCCATTTTCATATAAATGTCATGTGGTAAGGTCAAAATGACATGGCAATTCCATGTGGCATTTAAAAAAATAAAAAAAAATGAGTGAGATATGTCCAACATGGCAACTAACGCCCATAAGGGCATATTCGGACCAAAAGTTGGACGGTTAGGGCATGAGTGAACCAAACTTTAAACGGAGTTTATATCTAAACCTTTTTGAATAATTTAGGGGCATATTTGACCCTTTTCCCTTTTGGAAATTTTATATATGTACTTGAGCAGAGTAGAGTACAAACTACTCAAACTTACATTCCGTATAAAAAAAATTATAAAAATAATTTTTCAACAAATAATGTTCGATTTAATATATTTGATATGGTTTAGCTATCATGTTAATTAGCCCGTGACTTGTATAACAAGATAAGGATGGAAAATTATAAATTAGGTAAATAAATTCAGCAGCCATGAGTGAAGATAATTTCTAAGAAATTTCATACATCAATTTCTATTTGATTTGATTTCATATGTCCAAATTAACCACCCAAATTATGGAAACCAATTTTCCTCCTAATTTCTTATTTCCACCTCAACCTTTTTGAGAATTTGTGTTATATTTTATGCTTGGTATAAATTAGCTTGATCTTTTAGGGCTTAGCGAGATTGTTCGGGTCGAAGGACACGATCTTGTTCTGAAAAGTTTAAAAGCTAAAATAAAGATTTCGACTCATGTTTTTGAGTATTAATATGTTGTGTGATTTAAAGTTTTACATAAGTTTATAGCATGTTTCTAGACACTCGGGTCGAAGGACACGGTCTTGTTCTGAAAAGTATAAAAGCTAAAATAAAGATTCCGACTCATGTTTTTGAGTATTAATGTGTTGCTGAGTGATTTAAAGCTTTACATGAGTTTATAGCATGTTTCTAGACATATTATCGTACTCGAATTTCAAATGAGTTTTCAAACAACTTGAAATTACATAACTTTTAATCACACGGAGCCCCTTGTATTTATCGAATATTATTATTATTTTTAATAACCGATTATAATTTAAATAAAAGAAAATAACCTGATAAAATTTATTATATTTTGTTTATATTGAGCTTCTCTACTATTTTAAATTAATTTTTTATTTTACTAAAATAAAATTTATAATGCGCCATAAATATTTACGATCTCTACCAATTCAAAGTGGAGAGACAAAATTTGAGTCCGAAACTCAAAGGGTAGAAATTTTTTACAAAAATTCCAAAACGGTATATAAAATTTTATATTAACCAAAACGGTAAAATCGCTGCTCTGGCAGCGATTTAGCAAAAAAATTTTTTTTTTAATAAAAAAATGAAATCGCTGCCCGAGCAGCGATTTCAAAAAAAAAAAAAAATTTTAAATAAATCGCTGCCGGGGCAGCGATTTATAAAAAAAAAAATTAAAAAAAAATTACATAAATCGCTGCTACGGGCAGCGATTTATTTTTAAAAAAAAATTATTTTTTTTATTAAAACGCTGCTAGGGCCACGATTTATTTAAAGAAAAAAAATTTCCTTATTAAATCGCTGCACGAAGCTTTTTTTTAAAAAAAAATATTAAAATTTTTTAATACAGCGATTTTATATTAAAAAAAATTATAATATTTTTTAAAATTTAAATATATAACTTATAAGAAAAATTTTATTAAATCGCAAAAATGTTAATACCGTTTTGATTAATATAAAATTAAAAAAAAAATTATTAAATCGCAAAAATGTTAATACAGCGATTTTATATATATAAAAAAATTATAATAATTTTTCTTATAAGTTAT
>CM064974.1:67989209-68325209 GCA_032847665.1 Solanum chilense | reverse complement strand
AAGAGTGCTCATTTATGATTTTCTATAGATATTACTAAAAAAGTAAATAAATTAAAATCGATTTTCTCAAATCGATTATCAGAAAAATTGATTTGAAATCATCAGTGACGAATACGTATATTTTTACAATGAGGTAGTCATTAAATATGGTTATTGGTTAAAAAGCTTATGTTGTTTTTTATTTGTACTTTCTAAAATTTTTATTTTCAAAGATAATACTACCAATCTTGGATAGGTATTTTTATTTTTTATTTGGCTTCCAAGCAAACCATATAGTATTTTTTCATAAAATTTTCCATATAAGAGAGACTTGACATTATGTCGTTTTGGCGCTTTTACAAGTCTATGGAAGAGCATCTACCAATGGACCCTTGCTTGTCCAATTGTCAAACCAAAAGTTACTCAGATCCATTCGTTTTTGTCTCAATTTATGTAACATCTTTTAAATTTTAAAATTTAAATAAGTATTTTTTATACAATAATATATATAACGCCAAAAGTATTGTAACTTATATAACGTTTATGTCGTATTAAATATGTAAATTTTATTTCAAATACTTTTGATGTCATATCAAAATTCATGATCAATATTAAACTATTTGACTAGCAAAATTCGAATAGTAACACATGTCATATTATGTTCCACAATCTAGAAGTCCATACATACATAATTAGCAGTAGCTAGGGTGACCCCTAGCTCTCACACTATTATTTATGTTTGAATATAATAAAAATAAATAGTAAAAGAGATTGGGATAAATCTCCACCACTTTTTAATATACAAAGGTGGTTCTAATGTCTTCCATTCTCTTTATGCTAATTTAACTTTCTTCATCAGTAGGGTAGCAAAAGATTTTGCAAAAAGATCTAATAATGGGCATTTTTGTTTATTTAATCATGACCATTAAGACCACCAAAAGTAGTTGGCAAAGTGCTTCTCTAAAAGTTTAATGCCACTTTTGGGAGAAAGAGTAGCACTTAAAAGGAAATGTATGGAACACATGTTTGATATGTTCTTTATTGGTGTAATATATCAAAATATAAAAAATTATAGTTTAAATAAAATGAACAAAAAACGAATTAAAAAGTATTCAGGATGAGATGTGAATATCTTGCTTTTTAGATTCAAACCCAGTACGATATAATCTACATTGATTTAACAGTATTATTCTCGATTTGTCCTCTTCGAAATACAACTGCCCAACAAAATCATATGACTCAAACAACTTCAGATTAGTTGAAGAGTTTAAAGGTACCAAAAAAATCATTCCTTCAAACTTCCGCGAAGAAGAGTTCTCTTATGTTCCTTGCCAAACACTTACAAAATTGGTTCACGGAAGGGTATACATTAGCTCGTGTTCTTTTAAGTCGTTTCAACTTATTTTAAGTTATTTTTAACCTTGTAAATACTTTCAAAAGCAAAAAAAAAATTAAAATAAGTTTGACCAACTTTTGAGTCAATACAAACAGACTCTTTAGTTTCAATGCCTCTAAATGGATATGACACTCTGAGGATGTAATGCAATTCTCTCATATTTCTTAATAGTTGTTTGGCCATAGACTTCAAATATTTTTCATTTTAATTGAAATTTATATAGTTGAAGTCGAAGATGAAGTAGTATTTGATTATACTTCTTGAAAAGAATATTAATGCTTGGGAAAAGAGTAAGAAATGTCCTTAAACTATGTGAAAGGAACAAAAATGTCCTTCGTTTATAGTTTAACCCAAAAATGTCCTTACCGTCAACATTTTAGCTTAAAAATATCCTTGCAGTCAATAATTTGATCCAGAAATGCCCTTATAGTTACAAAATGGATTAACAATACCCTTTTAAGAATAAATATTTTTTTTTCTTTTTAACACATCTTCTTTCTAATTTAAATAGTATTAAAGAGCACTATTCTTGTTTTATTTCTTCTAAAATCACTTTAACAAATAAAAATGTAAAAAATATTTTTTATCTTCTTAATCTCATTTTATCAATTAAAACTAAATAAACGACATATAATAATTTCACATATATAAAATTATATTATATTCACCATTAATTTATATTTATATAACGACAAAAAATAATTATGATAAAATAAGAAGTATTTTCTTTTTTCTTTTCTGAATTGAAGTAGGATTAACATTTGCTAATTTCTTTTTAAAATATAGTATTAGAAAAGAATGTGTTAAAAAGAAAATAATAATATTTATTTGAAATAATGAGCATTTTTTACCCATTAAAACAATAACATCTTTGGACCAAAGTCAACAAGGATATTTTTTGGACCAAACAACAAAAGGAGGACATTTTTGTTCCTTTTTGTATAGCTTAAAGGCATTTTTAAGCCAAAGTATTGACGGTAATGACATTTTAACCAAACTATAAACAGAGGGCATTTTTGTTCCTTTCACATAGTTTAAGGATATTTTTGACCCTTTTCCCTTGATGTTTACTAAATTCTTTGACATAGAGCAACACGTTGTTACTTTCCAAGCTGGATTTTGGCTCGGAACGACATTAACGATGCGTGTTATTATACAGGATAGCTGAGATAAAAAACTAAAGAGTATTTAAACCACCTTAGGGCTTAAAAAATTCTGACCCTTTTAGGGCTTCCAGCTTCATGGGCATGTTAGGAATGGGCCTAAGCTAGATGGGCCAGCTCATGTATTTAAACCACCTTAGCTCTTCTTTATTTTCAGGCCATTTTGTTGGACTCAATTTTCTGATTTAATGTCAGTATTTTAGCATTTTTAGGTGTTCTTTAAAATTTTGGAGGTGTTTGAAAAAGATAAAATGTTTTAAGCACCTATTTTTTTGCTAAAAAGTTTTAAAATAAGTTAAAAATTAAAATAGAACATCATCTGCTTATGGCTTTTAATTTTGACTTAATAAATTACTCATTTTGTCCCTTTTTACTTGTTATATTTTTACTTCGCACGCCTATTAAGAAAATATTAATTTGTATAGTGAATTTATCATTTTATCTTTTATTAATTAATAGAATTCCAAGTGTGTATATTTACGTACATATTGTTCTATACTTATCATATATTGGTTGTACATAGAGAATACATTAGATATTACTATAACAGCTAGGTGGGTGAAATATTTTTGGAAAATAACAAATTATTAATTCAAATTAAATGTTATAATTACGATTCTATTTAATTGTAATGTGTAGCAAATATTTGTCATTCACCTCTCCCTCCTCAGAGAATCTCGTTCGCCACTCTCCCTCGCCTCTCTCACTTTATACACACACAAATGTATATATTTTGTTTGTGTTTGTATAAAGTCAGAGAAAACTGTATATATAAACACAAATACATATATTTTCGTCCTATACACTTATAATTATATAAATATAAGTCTTCCCCTAATATGTTTTCTTTTGTCTTTCTCTCTTCCTCGTTTTATACAAACACAAATTATACAAATAACAATGTATAATTTGTGTTGTTTAAAGCGAGAGAGATAGAGATTTGATATAGAAATGTTTTATTTCGATTCAATTGTATACAAATTTAAATTTTATGCATAATACAAACACAATCATTAATACATATACATAGTAATTATATATATACCATTATTTAACCGATATGCATATACAATCGTTGTGTTTTCAAACGAGAGGTCTGCTAGCGATTTATACAAATTTGATGCTCCATAGAGCGAATTATGCAAATTATAACTTTAACATACAAATATGATTTTTATGTTTGCTAAACCTAATATTTACTCAATATCTTTTTAACCAGCTAACTAAAAAATGCTAGAATTTCGAATAAAAAAAGGGTTGCAAATGTAAACTAATCTAACTTGAAGTACTTGATATGCCAAAGTTATGTGAACTGAAGGAAAAGAAATTTTTGAGAGAGATGCATATAATTAAAGGGCAAATAGCTCTATCACGGGGTTTTATTTATATTGGAAATGTTGAGAATATTACCCTACACAAAAAAGAAACAAAATAAATAACTTGTGACCCTTATGATCGTTTAAACATACAATAAGAAATTAGATTGATATAAAAATTAAAATTTTATTTGAACATTAAATTTAGATTCTTATATCGTCTTTACCGGAATAGCAAATCATAAGTTGGACAAGAATGATGACTAATTGCAGTAAAATTAGAAAAGCTAAGGTACCAATATCAATTATGGTGCAGGGGTGGGACTGCTTCATCTTTAACTAAAAATGTCTCGGCGACTATTCTTTGATTTTGAGAAAACCATGTTGGAAGTGTCACCCATGAGTGGATCCTACAATGAGTGATCCAGATTTAATCAGGACTCTAATGATGGCTCCAACACTAAGTGGAAAATTAAAAAAAAATATAAGTGCCAAATGGGCACATTGGATTGAAATTATAGATATTAAAATAGATTGAAATAGATATTGGATTGGGTCATGACCCACCCAAGTTTATTTTGGGCTAAAATGGATTGGGCTTAAACACAAGTTTGAGTCTTGATAAATCGTAAAGGGAAATTGTATATAACGACAAACTAATAAATCAAATTAAATGCTATAACCACACTTTGATTTAATTGTGCCCTGTAGCAAACTGTTTGTCAGTCACCTTTCTCCCTCAAACTCTCGCTCGCCACTCTCCCTCTCTCGCTCCATCTCTCGCTTTTATAAAAATGCATACGTATAAAATGTGTTTATGTTTGTATAAAGCGAGAAAAATTGTATACATACATATATTTTCGTTTCACTCTCTCCCTTCTCCCAGATCTCACTCTCCACCTCGCATCTATCGCTTATACAAACAGAAATGAAATGTATAAATTGTGTTTCTGTTTGTATAAAACGAGAGAAATTGTATATACACGTGCAAATACATATATCCACTTATAATTATATAATATTCAAATATTCATCTGCCCAATTTTCTTTTGTCTTTCTCTCAATCTCATTTTATAGACACACAAATTATACAATCGATTTGTATATAACTGTTTTCTTTTGTATATGTATAGCGAATTATGCAATTGGTTTCTTTGTATATGTAAGCGAATTATACAACTGTTTTTTTTGTATACGTATAGCGAAATATACATATTTATGTTTGTTATGGAGCACAATTATGCAAATTTTACTATAACATACAAATATGAATTTTGTGTTTGCTATATGTGAAAGTTGTTCAATCCTAAAAGATATAAAATAGATAGTTATTCATACCTTCAATATAGAAATATACATTACACAACAAATAAAGAGTCTTAAAACGGATTGAAAGTGAAGATTAACTTGGGTTCAATTGAATATTTTCTTAATATGTGTTATGACTTGGATAAGTTGAAATTAAACTCAATTCAAATTATTTTAAACAAAACCCTTAAAATTATGAACAAATTAAATAAAAATTATCTATAATTGAGCTCATATTTTACGCCTCTAATAAAAAATAATTAGAAATGGTGAAGTGCTTGATGTCAAAGGAGAGGATGAATCTAAGATAAAGATATATATAGTTGGCCCCTAATGTCATGATGGTTCTTCCACTAATGAAGCAAAGTAGAAATATATTTCAATAATTTATGTAGAAATATATTTCAATAATTTATGAGAGCATATATACTGGGCCTAGTGGATTAAAGAAATAATTTGATGAAATAAGAGCCTTTGAATATGCTTTTGGTTTTTAATTTATAAATTAATATTCCAACTAATGATTTTTTTATTTATTTTAATCATTTTAACTTAAATTCAAATGTTTATAATAAGCATCTTTCTTTAATTTATTCGAATACTTTAAAAGTTCTTAAAAAATCATTTTAACTCAAAACACTTTAAATGAATCAATTCAGACATGCTTTAAATATTTTAATGAAATATCTAGTCTAGACAAAAAAAAAAATCTGGATTAGTGGTCGTACCACTTGACCTAAGTGTAAGTATTAAAGTCGATTAATTTGTAAGTAGTAAAAGAATAGAAAAATTATGTGACCAACAAATTAATATTCTTTAATTATTCGAAATAGTGCATGATAGTTTAAGAAAACCATAGTAAAACGAGAATTTAGGGTTAATTAACATATATATACACACGTTAATACATTTAGGCAAAGAAATTAATATGTATTAAATGTACCAATATAATATATTTCGTTTGTGCACAAATACAAACTATTACTATTATGTTTCATAAATACAAATAAGGCAATGATATTTTTAATAAAAGACAAAATGATATCTATATACCAAATTTGCCTTATTTTTTGAAATTGATGATTGCAAGAGAGCATTGGGTAGGCAATTTTACATGATGACACTTCAACTATGAAACATTTTAATTTTTGAAATTTTATTAAAAATATAAATATTTTTATACATGAAAGAATCTTGTTTTGACCTATAAAATATCTGGGAAATTGCATCATAAAGGAGGTGGTGCACCTTTCTTAATTCGTAACCTCAGTTCATTCGAATTTTAATTATAGAAAATTCTTAAGAAGAAGCTCTTTCCTTCGAATTTCGAGTAAGACATTACAAGATATAACTATGTGAACTCCAATTAAACGAGCTCACACCAAATTAAAAACAAAAAAATCGTTTTCCTCTATTCATTTTCGTAATTCGCCATAATTTCCTATTAACTATCCAATCAATCACTATATACAATATATTACTTTTTTTTTTATGATAAAGAATCTTTATGTAAAAATTAAAAAAGAAATGAGGAAGATATGTAAATTTATCTAACTTGAAGGATTAGATCTTAAATAAGTAAAAGATCTTTCTCCCGTTTCCTCCTTTTCCGTCAAACATAACAAACTTAACGGCGACTTAACGGACTTCAACAGATTCTTCGGTTCTTTTTCACTTTTCTCCTCCTTTGACGAACCGGGTTTATTCGATAACAAATTCGGAGTCGATAAAAACTTGAACCGCCCATTTCCCGGTTCGAACCGGTACCCTTTAGATGAACTCCTCTCTAGAGATAAAACTTCACCATTGTTATAAGCTCTACTCAAGCTTAACTCCATCAATCTTTTACGTGCATCCTCCGGTAATTTTAGCGTAAACCTCTCGCAATTTTGACCCGGTTGAATCAACGAATGACCCGTTGAGTGTGATCGATTAAACATACGCGATATATTCGTTCGTCTAGGTGTTGATGATTTTCTCTTAATGCTTATAAAATCAGGAGTTTTTCTTTTTGCATTACTAAAATTCGGAATATTATTAGGCGATGCATTATTTACCTCTCGTGGACCCTGGGGTCCACAATGACTTGTCATGGGGATATCAATGACAGTGTCAGTAACTGAATTTACATGTTGAGGATGGGTTTGTTTAATTGGTTTGGTTTTGAGATTGGTTCGGCAGACGGGGCAAGTGGTTCGGAAGGCGAGCCAAGCATCGATACATTCGGGGTGAAAAACATGATGACAATTTGGTAAGAGACGGAGAGTTTCTTCCTCTTCGAATTCGTTGAGACAAATCGCGCATTCTAAGATGGATTTGCCTAAATTTAATGATTTGACATCTGAATAGATGAATACTGGAAATGTTTTAATGATCTCAGGATCGAGCCCTCGAGAGATAGGAGAACGATTTCGTAGAAAATGAAAACCTAATGAATGATCGAAGGAATCGGGGCTCATACGACGCATATATATGAAGACACCGGCGAATAGGATTAATACAAGACAAGCAAGTATAACCGCTAACGTTGGGCTAATTTGAACATCTGAAGGGTCTATCGGGTGTGTTAACGTTGTTGGAGATATTGATGATGTGTCTAAGGTTGTACCAGCTTCTGCTACTACGCGAAAAAAGCATAAGACAAAATAAAATATATTCGTCTTATGCTTCATTTTCCTCGAAAAAGTAGAGGAATAGTGATGGTTGATGATAAGAGGCAAAAAAAAAAAAAAAAAAAAAAGGAACTTCAAGTGGAATTGCTTGAGGAAGAGAAAAAGTGAGAGGGAAGAATTTTGAATGTAGGACAAGAAAAGGGGAAATATAGATACATATATACAAAGACAAAATGTCATAGGTTATTTTACTTTACTTACAAATTAAAATTGTTGAAAGGGAGGACGGGATATGTAATAGGATAATTGAGATTTCTGTAATGTTTGAATTACAAAAAATATTTTATTAGGATTAGTGTTCCTAAAAATGACTTATATAACATTCGTATTTTAAAAATAATCTAATTTCATTATAAATATCGAACCGAGTATAAAAAAGGAATGCGATTGTTTCTTTTTGAAATTTCTAGAGTGTGGGGATGAAGAATCTATGACTTGTTATAAATTTATTACAAGTAGCCGCCCATGGAAAAATAGATATGGTTGACTTTGGAGACTAGACAGGTTTTACATGAATTTAGGCGAATATTAAAAATATCTCTAAATTTATATATATTATTAATTTTATTTTTGAATTATTCATGATTTAAAACTATCTTTCTATTTAACTAATTAAATATAATATACTTTATCAAATGGTTTCAAATTTTTGTAGGAGCATGAGATTCTTAACAAAAAATTGAGAGAAGTGTTGAAAACACCCTTAAACTTAGTGATAATTTATGGGTATATATATTTTACTCATGTTGTAAGATCATGGGTGTATTTAAATTTAGTTAGTCATGGATATTTTTAAAATTGTCAATTGTGAAAGATAAAACTAATTATTAACTCCAAGTTTAGAAATATTTTTTAAAATTCACTCTAAATATTAAATCTTCCATAAATAATAAATACCATGTTTGGTAATTAATTAGGAGAGAAGTTATTTATGTATACAATTAATATGATGTTTAACTCATAATATAAGAGAATTTATGCAATACTTTGTTTTATATAAGATAGAAAAAACAATTAATACGTGAATAATTAAGCTTTCTATAACTAATTATTATATAATATAATACATAAATTTTTTCACAATTATATTTCTTTTTAATACTTAATCAAGTGATGTCACATAAACTCAAATAATTATATTTTCACGCTTTTAATTATATATATATAATTCTAATCAATAACGAAACGACCTTCGAGGGTATGAAAAATATAGCTAAATATTTTGGATATTATAATTCGGATGGTATATGATTGAGGTTAGCAAATTGATATTTTGTTGACATTATATATTAATGGGTTGGGTAAACCTATGATGAACTTGTTTGAAGTTTTTAAAGGACCAAAAAGTCAACATATACATTTTAGGACTAATTTAGTGGTACTCAATGTTGTGTCACCTAATTTTTTAGATAAGAAATTGCTGTTCCACTAGAATTAATTATATGTCTCAATTTACACAACATTATGTTTTAATATTTTAAAAAATAATAATTACTTTTTTATAAAATTAAAAAAAGTATTTTCTTCGTAATGAAATGGTTTATAGCTATATAAATATTTAAGATTTATTGTAAATCACAAATTAAAAAGAAAATTATTATTAAATTAAACGATACCACATAAATTAAATCGAACTGTAATCGTATATTATCTAGAAAAATAAAGTTCCTAGGAGAAGGCCATAACATTTGACAGATCGTTATTATTAAAATGTGGGTTTGCCTTTTATTTTAAGCCAACCAAATATTGTAGTGCTGCTGTCAATTCCACATATATTATTTATGTAAAACAAAATTGGAAAATTGAAAACACTACTACAACTTACAATGGATTGTTTTTTATAGAAATATTTAATATTGAGATTTATATATTAGAAGAAGTTAAAGTGTTAAACAAATCTTGTTTGTACATCAACTACATGATTTATCTCTTTGTTAAATATGCTTAATTTTAATTTGTGTTTGTGTGGTATATTATCATTAAGAATTTACGATATATGATATGAATAAAAGTTAGTGAATATTATTAAGTTAGTGAATATTATTGAACGCATAGTTAGTTCAACACAATTTATACGAATAGAGGTTAGACTCTAATTTAATTAATGAATAAACGTCACGTCTCATTAGGAAAAAAAATGTCACGTCTCCAATTCAATAAATATAATGGATATTATATGTAAAAGTTCGTGAGATATTATTAGTTGTTCCAATTTTTTAATTTATTATGAATGAAATTTTAATACATTAATTAGTTTAGGAATTATGTAACTATCTGTCAACTACTCTGTCATCTATCACTAATGACATGTATACTGTAAATATAATACTTTAATTTTTTCTTTGGAGATAATTAGATTTTAATGTTTTTATATTTATTTTTGGTTGAAACTTTGTGTCTTATCATCCGATGTTTAATCCAGTTTGTGAGTTGAAGCAATTACAACTTGTATGGTAGATAAATAATATTCGTGAGAATTGAGATTGTGTTAAATCACAATCATAAGAAAGGTTTTCGAATAAATTTTAAATATATGAAAAATAAAATTAATTATAAATAAAATCCGAAGAAACAAGAAATTTATTGATAAAACAATATGGAATAGTGCGAGTACAATTTTTTTCCTGCCTTGACTTTTAAAATTTTTCTGTGATTCGAAGAATATTTATTTTTTCCTGCCTTGACTCTTAAAATTTTTCTGTGATTCGAAGAATATATATATATATATATATATATATATATATATATATATAATGACGTATTTTTCGTAATAGGATAAAATGAACCTCCGTGAGATTCAATTTGATCTCAATTGATCTTTGTGAATATTTTTCACGACCTTGCAAAATATTTGAGATTTCGATCTTTATGAGTACGAGCTTATGAAAATTCGAGACTTCTTTTGGAAAGACAATATTAGTTGTCTTCATGATATCTTTGCGAATACCCAAGAATTTATGGGATATCCGAGATGCATTTTTTATGGAATATATTACCTTTATATAGGCAAGAACTAAGATTTAGGATAGAATAGCCTCAAAAACCCTAATTGAAATAAAACATGTTTTGTAGATTACTATAAAATTTCGATGTCTATAAGAAGATCAATTATCCTATCTTACGTAGAAACTCATGAACAACCCCAATCCCAATAAATATATATATTTCAAATAAGTTGATACCTAAAATGGAGTATGGTGAGCATTGACGAAGTCACAAGGGGTTCAATTCTTAGTCGCAAAATTATACCGTATAAATCGAATAAATATATTATTATTATTTTTAATTTGATCTATATCTATTACTAAGCATAGGGGAAATCCTAATTTAGTTGCAAAGGGGTTTAAAAATTGCTCTATGTGACATTTTAGTAGTTTTTTTTTTAATTATAAAATATTAATTTCTGGTTCCACCTTAGATGGTGATTGGTGAAGATTATAATACCATTCAACTTGAAGCTTAGACTCTTTCTAAAGGATTATAATATAATACTATAATGAACTGTGCTTTAAAATATTTTTTATCAACTAAATAAATTTTCTAAAATTTATAATCCATTCTCTAGAGTTGAATAAAAGGTCAAACAATTGAGTGAATATTTCATTTGATACTGCTAATTATTTTAATGTTAGTTAGCTAATTTATATTCCACATCGTAATCAATTGAGTTTAAAGTGATGTTCAATCACAATCACATGGATCTCTAAGATCAAGATTGACCCTCAAATGAATAAACAAAGTTGAGAATGGGAATAAGTAAAATTTAGGATCGATTTAATCAAGTAATAAGCACATCAAATTTTTTAATACTATATAGTTAAAAGTACAATAGTTAAAAAAAGAAGAAGTAATTAGAGTCTTTTCAAAAAGAATATTTGTCTCTTATGAAAGAAGCCACAGGTTTAAATAAGAAGAACAAACACCGTCAGAAAGAGTACCGCTTGTTATTCGAGATTCAATTTACGATGATTATCAGATTAAATGTTTTAAATCTCGATCAATATCATCTTAGGTCTCGTCTACTCATTATATAACAAGTTTGTATTTCAATATTTGAGTGCAAAATTAGAAGATCAACTAGTTGATTTTTGTATATTGAGAAAATGACATCAATTGTATCATATACAAAGAGTGTTTCTTTTTTCATTATTATCATATTATTAATGTCTCCATCTCTAGTTTTCTTCAAACACTTGATCTTCAAAATGTTTTTTTCTTGAGATATATATAACACAACTAAAAGTAGTGGGATTGTGTTAGTCACTAATTCACTACACGTTGTGCTGGTCAATAGGACCATGTGAACGAAATCATGACATTTTCTTTTTTGGAACAATATACGTATATACTTTTATCTATTGTTATACAGTATACATACACGTTAAAATGCATTTGTACGTATATATACATTGTATAGGTGATGTGTATATTATGAATAACCATATATAAAATGTATAAACAATGTATACATATTGTTATACACATAATCAAAGATGAACAAGGTCATCTTTTCATCAATTATCAATTTCTTGTAGCAGTTTGAACGAGAAACAACTATCAACAATCTATTTTCTAAAATTGATTTTCATATCTAAAATTACCTGAAGCAACAAAACCCCCATAATAATGAGCCTTCGTAATTTTCACCCTCTATAATCATCAAAATCAAATAATCAAGCTTCAATCGAACTCACATGACTTCATAATAGTAACTCTACCATGATCTAGAAGTTGCTTTTACGTCCATTCTTTTTTGGTTTTCTTGCAAAGAAGTGTTGATAATTCATTAGAATATGTACTTTCAATATTCAATAAAATATATGTATCCTTGATATACTATTTGACAAAAGTTTAGAGAATTTAAAGGCATAACTTTATCGATTCTGAGAGTGAGTTTATGTCATGTGAATGTTTGTTGCCTTATATCATACGATTTTTTGTTTTGTTTTTCTAGTGTCAAGTATATGTTATCGCTTTTTTCTTTATATAACTTAAAGTGTTGTGAGTAAAAAATTAATTAAACATCACTAATTTAAGAATGGGCGACTTTCATATATAGCAAATAAAAAATTCATATTTGTATGCTATAGCAAAGTTTGCATAATTGCATTCCATAGCAAACATATAACTGTATAATTCGCTATACATATACAACTGTATAATTCGCTGGCCTCGCTATACTATACAATTGTATGCCTAAATTGTATAATTCGCTGGTCTATTTCGCTGCAATTGTATAATTCGCTGGCCTATTTCACTGCAATTGTATAATGCCCAATTGTATAATTTGCTGGCCTATTTTGCTGCAATATATGTATAAAATTTGTTTTGCATACAATTAAATAGAAGTAAAATGTTTGTATATTGTATAATTATAAGTGTATAGAAAGAAGATATATGTTTTTCTCTCGCTTTATACAAAAATAGAAACACAATTTATACACTTCTGTCGTATAAAGCGAGAGAAAATTGTATTTTACTGCAATTGTATAATTCGTTGGCCTTTTTCGCTGCAATATTTGTATAAAATTTGCATTTGTGTACAATTGAATCAAAGTAAAATGTTTGTAAATTGTATAACTATGTGTATAGCACGAAGATATATAATTTTTCATGTGTATATGCAATTTTCTCTCGCTTTATACATAATAGAAACACAATTTATACACTTCTGTTGTATAAAGTAAGAGAGGCGAGCAGAGGGAGAGTGGCGAGCAAGAATGGGAGAGTGCGAGCGAGAGTTTTGGGAGAGAGGCAACTGACAAACTTTAACAAACGTTTGCGATTGGGCACAACAATTAAACATTAGCTACTCCGTTTATTTTATATTATAAATTTGCTATTATATATAATTATCCTTTTTAAGGGACAAAATTAAAGACCCCTTGTAAATTCATGTTTTAGATGGCCAATTGATAAAGGTCCACTTGCTTTTTGGGCTTTTGTTTACAAGGCCTAGCCAAGAGCCCACATGCTCTTGAACTGCAGCTATTGTCCGTCACTAAAAAGTTGTTTGATGTGAGGTATACATAAATAGAAATAAAATGTATGATTATTTTATCTTGCTTTTTATTTGTGCATTTAATAGAAGTTGATGATGTTTCAAATAAATCAAAGAATGTTTCAGTGATCATATAGTAAATAATAAATTATTTCTTGATTTTTTAAATTGAACAAGTTAAAAGTGAAAGAAGAGAGTACTTGTCAATTTTAGCACATAAAGAGAAAAACATTTTTTTTCTTCATCTTTTATCCTTCACATAAATTACGTATTCTTCAAATTGTATATTTTCAAAGAAATCAAAGAATGTTTCAATGAACAAGTTAAAAGTAAAAGGAGGGAGTACTCGCCAATTTTAGCACATAAAAAGAAAACCGTTTTTTTCTCCATCTTTTATCCTTCACATAAATAGTGTATTTTTCAAATGTATATTTTCCAAGACTTAAAACTAAATATCATCGTAAAATACTTGTATCAGACATTATTTCTTAACATAAGTGAAAACTCGAAACAAAGTAGTAATAGTATAAATTAAGAATTATAGTTAAATTCCCATAATCTTGTAGAAATAAATACAATTTTCTGCCTCTAACCATGCTTTGCGCTAATAAAACATGCTATTAGTATTTAATTAAATTGCCTAAAATAGGGGTAATTTTGGTGCTTTGTTAGATGATGAGTTGTAATTACAAGGACATGTATAATATAATACTAATTCAAGATTTAATTGACAAAGACAGGGGAGAAACATAATGAAAATAGGGTTTAGTGTTCACACCTCTAATGACAAAACCTAAGTTTATATTAATTGTAATTAATAGCTCTATTGATAGAATTCTCAAATCAACATCAAATTTGATTAGAACAAAGATTTATAATAAGGGCAAAAAGATTGTTTAGATGTTAATCCTTTGGACCTTACTGAGTCTCAAGAGTCATTTTTGATTCTCAAATTCTTTTAATATTTATAGATGTTGTGTAAGTTAATTTATACTGATTTTAATTAATTTTATGTTATATTTGTTGTAAGTAGTACGAGCTAACTAGTGCGATTACTAGATAACTATACAGAAGTGTAATGAACAAATAGAAACTAATAGTCTCTTTCGGGACATCTCATAAAATTTGAACGATACAAATAAAAAGTAATATATGTTCAAATATATATAGGTTCTACTTTAAACAAATTTTAATACAAAATTTAACTCTAATTTGTTATAAATAAAATTTAAACGATACAAAGAAAAAGTAAGTAATATATGTTCAAATATATATAGGTTCTACTTTAAACAAATTTAATCTAATTTGTCATAATACTCTTTTTTTCACCATCTAATTTGTTATAATACAAAACTTTTGAAAAGGATACAAATAAAAAGTAATATATGTTCAAATATATATAGGTTCTACTTTAAACAAATTTAAATACAAAATCTAATATAATTTGATATAATACAAAATTAAAAAAAGGAAAAAAATGACGGCTGTGGGATTTGAACCCACGCCCTTTCGGACCAGAGCCTAAATCTGGCGCCTTAGACCACTCGGCCAAACCGTCTTATGTATGTCTGATTGTTAATTTATTTTTTATTAGTTAAACCTGTGTAGACCTCTTTGACCAAGAATTTTAGATATCAAATGAAGGGAAAAAAAACTTTGATTAGTCAATTTAAAGATTTGTTGAGAGTTACGTAGATATTAATATTGCATAGTTTGGTCGTGAGTAAATTATGTATTACTGTATGTCGGTATTAGTTATGTAGAGATAATATTATCACCTCCTAGATTTGCATAAAATAATACATAGATTTCTGAAAACTTATACATGTATTAGATTGCTAAATTGTCAACCAAACATCACATTAATTTTATACACAAATAACTTATTTCATTTCTATCCATCAAACATCATATAAGTTATACAAAAATTAATACATGAATAACTTGTTCTTGTTCAGCTATCAAATAACCAATTAATTCATAAATATTCCTTATAAATTTGATAATTTGATGGTAAAATCATCCAAATAGACGATTCATACCCTCGAAAAACTCAAACTCAAGACCACCTATGATTAAAAATAAAGAAAACTTTACCACTTCACATAACTTGTTGATGAGTTTTGTTAAAGTGTGTATGTATCGCTTAATTTGTCTTAGAAAATCTAAAATGAATCGTACCTATCGCATTAAAATATTAATAAGAGTTAATTAAGTTGCATTATCCTCTATTTATCGTCTTCTTGATAAAGCATTCAACTTAAATAAGTCCCTCATCGAATATATTAAACTGATATTTTAATGATACATTCAAAAGTATATGCCTATTGGAATATATAATATTTTGGATTTTCCTTTTTATTATTATGTCATTTATTTTGGGAAAAAAATGAATCAACATAGCTCAAGAAGAACAAAAACCAAATAAATGTCATATTTGCAAAGCTAATTAATTAATATAATCTAAATGTTAAAAATTAATTAATCATAGTAATAGTTGATTAATTTTGTTTTCAGCTCATGTGTGTACTTGATAAATTCAGGATTACCCGGTGATCTTGTCTGAATTCCATTTTCACTAATTAATTATTAATTGTGGCATTTGTCTTTTGCTCATTTGTGTTAGTCTACCTTAGGTCCCACAACGAATTATTGTAAAGAATTTTTAATTGCTTTGATTATCGTATTATATGTTGCGTTTACTGTTCTCTTTTTCATTATGTTCAGCATGACTACGTACTTCACTATCGTGTTGATTACCATTTCCATGCTTGATTTATTATATTTTAATTATTTGAGCTAAGTGTCTATTGAACTCTCCATTTTCACAAGGTAAAATTGAGACTGCATTTGCATTATTGAAGTACGCTGAATATGTTATTGTACGTAGTTATATTATTTGTGTAAAGAATTCTTATAATCCCAAGTTTTATTTGCTTGCTTTGAACTCATATACATACTACTACAAAAGCCACAAAGTTTAATGTGCAAATTCAAGAGCTCTCTTACCTTCTCTCTCTTCTCCAATTATTTTCTCTCACTTTCTTTGGCCTTTAATTTCTAACATATGTTAGGGAGAAAAAGGTAAATAAAAAAAAAAGAATCATGGCATTAGAGACACCTCAAGAACAATATAATGGCTATGTTTGTAAAGAATTTTATGGCTATGAAATGCAAGAAAGTTCCATTCTTGACAACAATTATGAGTACACTTCATCTTGTAATTATTCAATGATGCAAAATCAAGTGAAATTAGGAGATTGCAATAGTATTGAGGAGGATAGTAATAATATGCTATTTTTGAAGGGTTCATCTGCAAATTCAAATTCTTTAAGGTGTTGCACGAAGAAAAGGAAACGAAAATGTAGTAATAAAGACAAGAGAATGATACATATAGCTATGGAGCGAAATCGACGAAAACAAATGAATGATTCTCTTACTAACCTTCAATCTTTGATCCCATCTTCCTATGTTCAAAGAGTTCGTTTTCTTCATCTCCTTTTTTTTTTTTTTTAATGAAAGTTATTTCAATCGATCGTCTCAGATGAATTTGACCTTTAAAAATTAAATTTGTATATTCAATTACTATTTTTTGATGAAGTTTTTCTTTGTTTCTTAAAAATAAAATTACATCTATTTTCAAGTTGATTAAAGTAATTACTTGGTCAAATTAAGCTATGTAATTACTAGGAATATCAATTACATTCAATTCTAATTTGGCCATCAAATTTGAAGTACTAGTAAAATACTAATATTGCTTTGAGTTGGATTTTAAGTTAAACAATATTTTTTATTCATAAATATAATTCATCTCTAAACACAATTTCAATTTCAATCTAAAATAACGTCATTTTCTAATTAAATTCAACAAACATATCATCCAATTCTTTAATAATATTTTCGCATTTTTTAGGGCTTTATCCTGTTATATAGTTTATTTAGTTATGATGAAATTAATTAAAGAGAAATCTTTATTATTGTCAGGCGGACCAAGCATCAATAATTGGAGGAGCCATAAACTTTGTAAAAGAGCTAGAGCATAATCTCCAAACTCTACAAGCCAAAAAAATATTAATTTCTCGCTTCGAAAAAAGTGATATATTGTCATCACCACTTTTTGCTGATTTCTTTTTCTTTTCAAGATATTCAAATTGTTCATGTGAGTAATCAATAGCAGTGGAGAAATCTCGATCGCTACTGATGAGTCATGACATACAAGTGAACTTAGTAGAGAGTCATGTCAACCTCAAAATACTCACAAAGAGAAGACCAAAACAACTCATGAAGATAGTAGTTGACCTTCAATGCTTGTGGCTTACTATTCTTCACCTTAATGTCACTACTATTCATAACCAAATTGTTCTTTGCTCCATAAGTGCTAAGGTTTGTTATTATTATTTTTGTATCTCTCCTTATTATATTTTATACTTATATACTCGCATTCTGTATTTATATCAAATTAAAATAATGTCATCATAAGAGTCATTATGAAATTAGAATAAGATACATAAGCCTAACTTTTTTAGGTCATTAATCCCACTTTTTATGGACAAATAGTTGTAGTCTTTTTTGAATTTTAACTCAACTTTCAAATTTATCTAAAAATATATTTGGTGTGATGTCATAGTGTAATTTTTTTTAAATACTTATTGGTGTTACAAGTCAAAAATCTCTTGTAAATGATATGATTGTGAAAATTCTCTATTTAGGTGCAAAATGCATGAATGTCCAAAATTTTGATGTTAACATTACTTGTCCCTAACTTTTTATAAAAAAAAATTCTTTGCTTTTGATCACTTTTAAAAAAAAAACGAAATTCCATCTTGACATGATAAATAGTGATGTCATCTGTAGAGTGTGTATATATATATAAATTCTTTTTCATTTACAAATTAAATGTTTCATATATATTTCTAATTCATATATATTGTGTGAAATATGGATGAAAATTTGGAACAGCTAGAGGAAGGGTGCCAATTGACAACAATAGAAGAAATCTCTCATGCTGTTAACCAATTATTGTGTAGAATTCAAGAAGAGGAGGCTACTTCAAGTTCAAACTAATTATTTTTTCTCAATATAATAGCTTTTGTTTATTTAATTTCAATATGTATCATATTTTCTTTCTTTTAATCATTTTTATTAGTTTACTACTACCTTCTTAATCATTATAAATTTATAATTACTACCTTTCATAGTCTCAAGGAGAATGATTAAATTTTCTTTGACATAAAATAATTCTAGTGTGTGTGGCAAATTGATTTGAAATTCTAGATAGATGTAGTCCAAAGTCCAAACCCTTTCACTTAAGGGTGGGCATAAATATTGAAAACTTAGATCGAACTGAAGTTGTTTTATTTTTTAATTTTCAGTATTTTAATTCAGTTTCTATATAATTTTTTTAAATGTTTAGGTTTAATGGACCTTGAAATTATGTATTTGATTCTTCAATAGTACCAAAGTTCAATAATCATTATCCAAATTTCATACTCGAATCCAAAGTCTCATGCCTATAAATTTCAAATCAAGTCGTAAGCCAATAGCCCATTCCCAAATTAAGAAGTCAAACTAATTGAATCGAACTTTTCAAAAATCAAACCAAAGTTCGAAAGAATGGAACTGAAGAACCGAAAATTTCACTTGTCATCTTAATGAAACCTGTTGAATCCATCCCATTTTTTGGTCAACTTTAGCTATTCAATTGGAACAAGCAATTGTTAAAAAGGAATAGTAATTGGAGTTGAAAAGAAAAGATTTGGTAGTTGGCAAATTGGTAAGATTTGCAACCATTTTTGACTTTGCTATGTTTACATATGTCATTAGTGACATAGGCATGGTTTTATCCTTCTATAAATAGAGCATTCTTGCTCATTTGTAGAACACACCAAGTTAGAGAGTAAAACCATTTTGAGAGCAAAGTGAGGTATTCCATAGACTATACAAGAAAATAGTCTGTGAAGAAAAATAGAGTGTGAGCGATATTATAGTAAGACGAAAACCAAAAGAGTGTTGTTCCTTTTGAGTGTGTAGTAGTCACTTTGAGTATTGTATTCGTGACTACACAGTGTAAAATTCCTTACTATAGTAATATCAATTGCTCCTCTTAGTCCGTGGTTTTTTCCCTTATTCAGAAGGGTTTCCACGTAAAATTCTTGGTGTCGTTATTTTCCCATTTTATTTTCATTACTTTTACCATATATACTTTTGTGTTTGTCCGCGTTTTTCCAACAAACTGGTATCAGAGCCAAGGTTTTATCTGAGTATGCTCTGTGGTTACAGCACAGTCTGACCTTCCACATCAGAAAAGATTTACTTTGATTTGCGATAACTATATTTTTTGGGGAAAAACAATGGAAGCCAACATAAGTAGAATGGTTACTTTGAATGGTGCTAATTATGCCATTTGGAAGGGGAAAATGAAAGATCTGCTTTATGTCAAGAATTTTTATAAACCAGTATTTACCACTATAAAGCCTGATAATATGACAGATGAAGAGTGGAATCTGTTGCATAGACAGGTTTGTGGATTCATTAGGCAATGGGTCGACGATAATGTGTTGAACCATATTTCTGGGGAAACACATGCTCGAACCCTATGGGAGCATCTTGAAAGTTCGTATGCTCGAAAGACTGGCAACAACAAAATGTTCTTAATAAAGCAGATGTTGAGTTTGAAGTATCATGATGGTTCTCCGATGACAGACCATCTGAATAATTTTCAGGGGATTATGAACCAATTATTTGCTATGGGCATCAAATTTGATGAAGAAATTCAAGGCTTGCTTCTACTTGGTTCCCTACCAGATTCTTGGGAAACATTTAGAATGTTATTGTCAAATTCTGCTCCGGATGGTGTGATCTCTATGGATTCCGCCAAGAGTAGTGTCTTGAACGAAGAGATGAGAAGAAAAACTCAAGGTTCCTCTTCGTCGGATGTCTTGATAACTGGCCCCAGTGGGAGAAATAAAACTCGTGGTTCTCAGCATAGAGAACAAAATAAGAGCAAATCCAAAGGCAGACTTAAGGATATTGAGTGCTATCATTGTGGCATGAAAGGGCACACAAAGAAGTTTTGCAGGAAGTTGAAGAGGGAGAACAATAACAAAGAGGAAACTAAACAAGATGGCAATGAAAATTGCCTAGCCACCGTCACCACCGAAGATCTTGTTACCGTTCTTGATGCAAACATGATAAATATTGCTTGTGATGAGTCAAGCTGGGTTGTGGACACTGGTGCCACATCTCATGTGACATCAAGGAAGGATTTTTTCTCTTCCTACACTCCTAGTGATTTTGGAACCTTGAGTATGGGTAATGAGAATGTTTCTAGGGTGGTTGGTATTGGTACAATTTGTTTGGAAACTAGTGATGGAACTAAACTAGTTTTGAACAATGTGAAACATGCTCCTGATGTTCGTCTGCACCTAATTTCTATTGGTGTTTTAGATGATGAAGGATATGTTAGTACCAACGGTGATGGAAAATGGAAGCTCATTAAGGGTTCCTTGGTTGTGGCTCGTGGTAACAAACGTCGTGGTCTATACTGGACTACGGCCTCTGCTTGTGTTGATATGGTGAATGCGGTTGAGAGCGATAGCTCTTCAATATTATGGCACAAGAGGCTTAGCCACATTAGCGAGAAAGGACTTAATGTTCTAGCCAAGAAGAAATTATTATCAAATTTCCAAAGTACTAAATTAGAAAAATGTGAGCACTGCTTGACTGGTAAACAAAATAGAGTTTCCTTTAAGTCCTACCCTCCTTCGAGAAAGACAGAGTTGCTTGAGTTAGTGCACTCTGATTTATGTGGTCCAATGAAGACAAAGACATTGGGTGGTGCACTTTACTTTGTCACTTTCATTGATGATTGCTCGAGAAAACTTTGGGTCTATGTCTTGAAGACTAAAGACCAAGTGTTAGGTGTCTTTAAGCAGTTTCAGGCTTCAGTTGAAAGAGAAACTGGAAAGAAATTGAAATGTATTCGTACTGATAATGGTGGTGAATATTGTGGACCATTTGACGAATACTGCAAGCATCAAGGTATTAGACACCAGAAGACTCCTCCCAAGACTCCTCAGCTTAATGGTTTGGCTGAGAGGATGAACAGGACCTTGATGGAAAGAGTTAGATGCTTGCTTTCTGAAGCAAAGTTGCCGAACTCATTTTGGGGTGAGGCTTTATTGACCGTTGCACATGTTATTAATCTATCTTCTGCTGTTGCTTTGCAAAGTGATGTACCAAATAGTGTTTGGTATGGAAAGGATGTTTCCTATGACCATTTGAGAATATTTGGTTGCAAAGCTTTTGTACATATGCCAAAAGATGAGAGGTCAAAATTAGATGCCAAGACAAGGCAATGCATCTTCATTGGATATGGCCTAGATGAATTTGGTTACAGGCTATATGATCCAATTGAAAAGAAACTTGTGAGAAGCCGTGATATTATTTTCATGGAGAATCAAACAATTGAAGATATTGACAAAGCGGAGAAGGTAGAATCTTCAAGTTTTGATGGTATAGTTCATCATGATGAAGTTCCTCACACAAGTGTGCATGATGTTGTTGGGTTTGATAATCCAGGTGACGCCCAAAATCATGTATTGAATCAACATGTTGATGTTGATAATACAATGATATTGTTATTGATAATCCTGTTGCTCATGAAGTTATGGACGAATCAAATATTCCGCTTCGGAGGTCCACAAGACAGCGGTTTCCTTCCTCCCGTTATTCACCCAATGAGTATGTGTTACTCACTGACGGGGGAGAACCTGAATGTTATGAGGAGGCCATGGAAGATGAGCACAAGAATCAATGGATTGAAGCCATGCAAGACGAGATGAAGTCTTTGCATGAGAACCACACTTATGAGTTGGTAAAATTGCCCAAGGGCATGAGAGCTTTGAAGAACAAGTGGGTGTTCAAACTTAAAGTTGAAGAACACAACTTGAAGCCCAGGTACAAAGCTAGATTGGTTGTTAAGGGATTCGGTCAAAGGAAAGGTATTGACTTTGACGAAATATTTTCTCCTGTTGTGAAAATGTCCTCGATTCGCACAGTTCTAGGTTTGGCTGCTAGTCTTAATTTAGAGATTGAGCAGATGGATGTGAAGACGGCTTTCCTTCACGGTGACCTAGAAGAAGAGATTTATATGGAACAACCTGAGGGCTTCAAAGTAGATGGTAAAGAAAATTTTGTATGCAAATTCAAAAAGAGTCTCTATGGCCTAAAACAAGCTCCCAGACAGTGGTACAAAAAGTTTGAATCTGTCATGGGGGAGCAAGGCTATAAGAAGACTTCTTCAGATCATTGCGTATTTGTACAAAAATTTTCTGACAATGATTTTATCATCCTTTTGTTGTATGTGGATGATATGTTGATTGTGGGCAAAAATACTTCCAAGATTGACGAGCTAAAGAAAGAGTTGTGTAAGTCTTTTTCTATGAAAGACTTGGGTCATGCCAAGCAAATTTTGGGCATGAGAATTACTCGTCTCAGAGATAAAAGGAAGATTTATTTGTCCCAGAAGAAGTACATTGAACGCGTACTGGAGCGCTTCAATATGAAGAATGCGAAGCCTGTGAGTATACCTCTTGCTGGTCATATGAAGTTGAGCAAGAAGATGTGTCCTACAACTAGGGAGGAAAAAGAGAACATGGCCAAAGTTCCATATTCCTCCGTCGTCGGAAGTCTAATGTATGCAATGGTGTGCACTAGACCTGATATTGCTCACGCAGTTGGTGTTGTCAGTAGATTTCTCGAAAATCCGGGAAAAGAGCATTGGGAAGCTGTGAAGTGGATACTCAGGTATCTTAAAGGAAGCTCAGATGAATGCTTGTGTTTTGGAGCATCAAATCCAATCTTGAAAGGCTATACAGATTCTGATATGACAGGTGACCTTGATAACATAAAATCCACTACTGGATATTTGTTTACTTTTTCAGGGGGAGCTATATCATGGCAGTCAAAGTTGCAGAAGTGTGTTGCACTATCTACAACTGAAGCTGAGTATATTGCGGCTACTGAAGCCGGCAAGGAGATGATATGGCTAAAGCGATTTCTTCAAGAGCTTGGTTTGAATCAGATGGAGTATATTGTCTATTGTGACAGCCAGAGTGCAATAGACTTGAGCAAGAACTCCATGTACCATGCAAGAACAAAACACATTGACGTCAGATATCATTGGATTCGTGAGAAAGTGGAGAATGAATCATTTCACGTCAAAAAGATTCACACAAGTGAAAATCCTACAGATATGCTGACCAAGATGATACCGAAAGACAAGTTCGAGTTATGCAAAGATCTTGTGGGTATGAGCTCTCTTTAAAGAAGTTGAAGATACCTTCTTCCAGTAAATGGGACTGGAGGGGGAGATTTGTTGAATCCATCCCATTTTTTGGTCAACTTTAGCTATTCAATTGGAACAAGCAATTGTTAAAAAGGAATAGTGATTGGAGTTGAAAAGAAAAGATTTGGTAGTTGGCAAATTGGTAAGATTTGCAACCATTTTTGACTTTGCTATGTTTACATATGTCATTAGTGACATAGACATGGTTTTATCCTTCTATAAATAGAGCATTCTTGCTCATTTGTAGAACACACCAAGTTAGAGAGTAAAACCATTTTGAGAGCAAAGTGAGGTATTCCATAGACTATACAAGAAAATAGTCTGTGAAGAAAAATAGAGTGTGAGCGATATTATAGTAAGACGGAAACCAAAAGAGTGTTGTTCCTTTTGAGTGTGTAGTAGTCACTTTGAGTATTGTATTCGTGACTACACAGTGTAAAATTCCTTACTATAGTAATATCAATTGCTCCTCTTAGTCCGTGGTTTTTTCCCTTATTCAGAAGGATTTCCACGTAAAATTCTTGGTGTCGTTATTTTTCCATTTTATTTTCAATACTTTTACCATATATACTTTTGTGTTTGTCCGCGTTTTTCCAACAAAACCTAGCTAGCCTAGAAGATATATTTACACACATTTAATTGTCTTTATGAAGTCTACCTAATCTAGTCATTTTTAGGAGAACACGTCTAGAATTGGGGATCGTCAAGTCTACGTTAATCAAATTGACATATTACATAATTCAATGTATTTTTTTATTCCATATACAATAAAATATATTATTTTTTTTCATAATTTATCAATATATTAGTTTTACAGACTTTTAGATTACCAATCAAACATTTTATTCATTTTATACATGAATAGTTTGTTTTTTATCTATCTATCAAACGTCATATAAATTATATAAAAAATTTAATATATAAATAATTTATTTCTTATCCAACAATCAAACGAGACCTAAATGTTTGTTATCTCAGCTTACTATACTACTTTTAATAAACTTAATAAAATAAAATAAAATTCAAGATATTTTCCAAAACAAAGATTAATTACGTAGATATTAATGAGCATGTTGCAATGTGCTAATTAGATTTCTATTTCCAATTAATTAATAGGGTGCCTTGCTGGAATCTCTTGTGCCACCCAAATACTTTGGGCCAAGGGGGAGAGGAGTTGGGTAGGGTAAATTTATTTAGTAATACTTTTCACGAAAGCGATTTCGTATTAAAATGGACTCGAACCTAATATTTATGGCCAAGTATGAAAGAGTATTTATAACTCTATCATAATCCTTGTTTGTGGATGAGTAATATTTAGACATACTCAGTATTAACATTTTTTTTCTAAAAACTCAAGTCTGATCACGAAAAAGTAAATATGCCTCATTTTTTAGATGATAAGCATATATGTACTTTATTTGTTAATCGACAAGGATATATATGTACCACATTTACGACGATGTATATAGCCACAAAACATTTAAATTTATAAACTAAACTTTTTCTCATACATGTACAACAAAGTGCAAGTCTCAGTAAGACTTTAGTCCTTGCATCAATTACAATAAAGCCCATGTCTCTCATCTTTTTTTCTTTTTTTTTTAATTTGTTCGGATTTCATATTAGAGCCCCGTTTCTCTTGCTTTTCGAAAAAAAAGACCTCCCACCATAAGAAAATGATCTTTTCATTGAAGAAGCACTGTCCATAACCCTTTGGATTCTTGAATTTGAACTTGTTCCCTCATTTCTTTTTGTCTCAACACACTTTTTTGCAGCAATTGAAGAACCCATAGATACTGACCTTCGCATTTTTTGTAATATTTCATCATCTTTTTTCGATGTTTCATCATCATCATCATTATCATCGTTCTCTACATTCGTGTTTTCTTGAAATTCCCCTTCTCTAGCCTCATTATTGTTGTTCATTTCTACAATTGAACCAATATCATCATTAGTACTCGATATGGGAGCGATTATTGATGATCCCACGGGTGCAGCAACAGTGTTGGAGATGATTGGAGCACGACACAACGGGCAATTAACGTGTGATCTAAGCCACGTATCGATACAATCGATGTGAAATGCATGATTACATTTTGGTAACAACTTAAGTGATTCGTCATCTTGAAATTCATTCAAACAAACAGAGCACTCTGTTCCATCAACTAAACCATCCCCTGTTTTGTACTTGAAAATTGTAATCAAATTGACAAAAGAAACTTCAATTCCTATAGTATTGATGTACCAAATCGGATGATCAATAATCGAATCATCGTTATCGCCTTCTCCTCTCGTTCTTCTACGATTCCAATTCGAGCAATTTCTTACTACGATTATGTAGTAGGTAAAGAGTAGGAACAAGCTAACAAATAACGCGATGAATATAATAATATAAGGTAAAATGTTCTGAACAACTTTGTTGTTCGATTTGATTGGTGTTGGTGTTGATGGGATGTAAAAGTTTATATTAGGGTATGGATAGCAACCATAAGGACATGTTGAGTCACAAATATTATGGCAATTTGTAGTTTGGTTTGAAGTTGGAAATAACATTCTTGGCCTCATGGCCAATGACAAGATCAAAAGAAAGAAAAAGAAAATTGTGAATATATTGGAAAAGGGGGTGTTTGGTATGAATAAAAATAATGAAGTTAGGTTAAGTTGTGGATAGAAAATGATGATTTAATTGAGAAGTCATTGTGAGCCATGTATATAAAATGTATCTCAATAATGTGTAGTTGTCAACTAGGAAGCGTAGCTAGATAATTTTTTGAAGAACTCTACTCCACCCAATTTATATAGCACGTTTGATTTTACAAAAATAAGAAAATAAAAAAATAAATAATAATAATAACAATAATTATTATTATTATATTGTGATACAAAACAACAGTTTGGGGGTTGTTTTGGGGTAAAGAAATTATTTCGGGATTAATAATTTTTGGATAAGTTATTTTACTGTGTACATGAAATAGTTTATTCATCACTAAGGTATAAATGATGGGATAAATAATCTCGTAACACCTCCAACCAAATGCATGATAAAATAGTCTTACATTTATTTCTGAAACTATAATACCTTATACCTCACATCTAACGACTTCTTAGGGTCTTTTTAAATTGACTTAGTTTAAGTATGACAAAATTGAAATAGCTTCTAAATATTTTTATAGTGTTTGGATGATATATATATATATATAAAATTTATATCAAATCAAAATTAAATAAATAATTTGAATCGAATAAAATAATTAATTTCTTAAAAGATTTGAAAATGTCAAATATACACCGTAGGACTGAGAGAGTACAATAGATTTGGTAAATTGGATAAAGATAAAAGGTGGTGTACAATTTATCAAGGGCCACACAATTTATTTAGCAAAAGGAAAGTAATGTTATAAAAGTCAAATATTTAAAGGTCAATTAAAAGTAAATTTTGTGTCAGAGAGTCAAGCTAAAGATGAACAAAATAATTTGAATAAAATTTAAATACTGTAACAACAATTTTAACAAATCAATAAAATTTTATTAGGTGAGAGTTTGTAGAGGATAAAATGTATGTAGATTTTATCATAATTTCATAAAGTTAAATAAATTATTTTTAAAAAAAAAGCTTCAATTCAAATATATTAAATTCAAAAAATAAACTAATAAAACCATGAAAAAAATATAGAAGTTTTGTAAAACAATAATGTGAAGAAACTAGTATACGACTTGTACTAGTACAGACACTAATAAACTTGAGCAAGACGCATTTTAATCCAACTAGCCTAATACGCCACGTATACTTCTTTCTATCTAAATTTATGTTAACATTTATTATAATGATAATCGAATAAAAAAAAATATGCAAATCATACAATTACAATATAATCGGAAAAGGTTTAAAAATATTCTTAAATTATTCAAAATAACTTAAATATATCCTTAAATTATTCAAAATAGCTCATTTTAATTAAGAATTCATTTTATGTTATGAATTCTTAATTAACACATTTTTTGCTTTACACTTAAATTTTCATATTTTTTTTTGAAAAGTTAATTTAATCGGCTAATTTTTTTTGCAGCGATTTAATTAATTTTCAAAAAAAATAAATAAATAAAGTGTAAATCGCTGCCTTTACAACGATTTGATTTTTTTTTAAAAAAAAACTAATTAAAAATCGCTGCCAATGATTATTTTTTTTAAAAAAAATGAATCAAATTTTTTTTAAATAAAGCAAAAAATAAAAAAAAAATAATGGAAGTCGCTATAGAAGCAGCGACTTATAAAGAAAAAAATGATTTTGAAAATTGCTCCGTGTGGAGCGATTTGTTTAATTTTATTTTATTTTTTTTAAAAAAAAAAACAAATTTAAGAAAAAATTGATATATCTTTTTAAAATTTTTGATAATTTTTTTTACCCTTTTAACTCCGCAATGACTAATACCTCATGGCACAATGCACATCTCGACAAATTCTACATTTTGAAATTATTTATGACAATCCTTTATATACTCCTTTAAATAATTTGTACCTCAAAAAGACAATTGACTTAGTAGTTTATATGTGACTATTGCTTCCGACAAAAGTACTGAATTTAAATAGATTTGAGGATTCTTGTATAAAGGATAAATGAAAATATTAAAATAGGGAAGATTTTACTTATTTTCATTTTTAAAAAATCCACAAATTTGTTTTAAAATATTTAAATTATTCATTCCTTATTTCCTTTTTCATTCTATATAAAAATTTTAATACTCGTCAACTTCATATTCAATTGACTCATATTAAAACCTTTAGTTAAAATTGAAAATTTACTTTATTATTCCATTTATTAATTGGTAAATTCCTATTTTCTTCTAATCTAATGGGTGGAAATATGATGACTAGAAAAATTATTAGAATTATTTTTTCTTCTTCCCCCCCCCCCCCTTTGGGTCTCTTAGTCTTTGTAATAATGAGTAATACATATTTAGCTTATATATGACTTAATTTCGTTGAAAAAGGATCACTTTGGCCATAAAAACTATTATTCCATTAGTCTGATGTTACGTGATAGCGTTTGATTTGACATTTTAAAAAAATATTTGTGCTTTAAAACAATCTTTAAATACTTGTGTGGCGATGATGAGATTGAAATTTCAATTTAAAATTGTTTCTGAAAAAAGGTGCTACATAAAATAAGACTAAGAGAAATATTTACTTTTTTTGGTAAATTTGACTATGAGAATTTTCAAACTCAACTTGACTTTATATTTTAAATTTGAAAAATAACTTATAACTTATTTTCCAAACTCATTTTAATTTATATATAAGTATTACATTTTGATTCTTAATTTATCGTCCATCATTTGTTTTCTTTTCTAAAAATGTATTTTATACTAAAGAAGAATAAATTGTTCACAAAAGATCTAAATATATCTTTATTGTATTTATTTTTGTAAAAATAACATGTTGTTGATATGCTTGACTCACTTATATCCTTTTTGACTAATGGCCAAAATTGAAAATTTTAAGAAAATTTATTTAAAATGTATGTGATATTTTAGTATGGTCCCAATATTAGATTGTGACCCCAATTGAATAACTTCACTTAACCAATTTTTTGAATTATCCAAGACAAACTCTCACATGACTTTATTTTTTTTTATTTATGCTTATAAAATTTATTTTTTGTGAAAAAAATTGACCTCCGAAAATCAAAAGAAATTATGAGAAAAATCTACCTTAGATAGTTCATGAAAAATATTGATTTAAGATTATTTCTAACGTTTGACTTCTATGGGTAGATTATTTTTTGCGCCAAGAGCCCCAAAAATATTGCAAATCGACCTCTCAAAGGTAAGGATGTGCACTATTTGAATTAAACCGAAAAATCAAATTAAATCAAATCGAATTCTAATTAGGATTGGTTTTTTTTTATTCTTGGTTTAGTTTTGGATTTATATTTACTTTGTTTGGTTTTTTGGTTTGATTTCGGTTTTAGAAAAATGAAAATCAAAAAACCGAAAAAAATGAATTTTATATATATATATATATATATATATATATATATATATATATATATATATATATATATATATATATATATATATATATATATATATATATGATTTTGGTTTTAAAAAAATGAAAATCAAAAAATTGAAGTTAACCACTTTTGTCCCTTTTTAGTTATTTTCATTATCATTTAGTTTATTTTCTTATGTTTGGACATCTATAATTGATATATTTTTAAGTATTGTGTTTTATGTTTTACTTGTAATTTATATTTGAAAATATATATATATATATATATATTATTGTTATTATTATTATTATTTATACATTCGAATATTAATCACAAATTAAAAATTTTCTATCAGATTATAAAAAGATACATGTACTTTTATTATCGAATTCACTACCGCTTACAATTTCTTTTCTCGTTTTATATAGATACATGCATATGTTTTCAGGAAAATACTTTTTACTTGCAATAAATTTTTTTATATATTTTTTTCTTGTTTCTGTTATATACAGTACATAATTAAAAAAAATTAATGTACATATTAACACAAAACCAGAAAAATAAATAAGTAAATTAGGAGTAGAGCGTTAGAATGAGTGGGATAAGATTTTAACTTTTTTTTTTATTTAAAAATATAATATAAAAAAGAAATTAGATGGAGAGATAGTTTTTTTGGGAGAGGGGTGGGGGTCGTGGAGGTGGCGGAGTGGGCTAAGAAAATATTTTAAATTTTAACTCTAAGTAAACAATAATTAATTTTTGTACTATAATATTTTTAATTTAAAATTGACACTAATAATTTTTTTTAAAATATAATATTTAATTCATATGAAATGTTATGTGACATCAAATAAAAATGGAAGTATTAACTCACACTGCAAATAATTCTAGGCATGGAATTAAAAAAACAAAAGGTATAATTTAAATATACTTTTGATACTTTTATCTCCATTTTATAAATTAAACTTAGTAATCAAGTTCCCATATGCAAATAATAATTTCAGTGTTTTATGAGTGAATTTTCATGATTAAATATTAATTTTAAAAAAATAATAATAGAAAACTACTATATCAGACTGACAAACCCATTTTTGCCAATTTCCTAAGTCGGTCCAACTAATTGGTCGACGTGGTCGTTTAGTGGCTGATAGTCTTGTATCGATTGATTTGGTTCGATATTAAAATTTATAATTTTGAATTATTGATATTGTTCGTAATTATGATAATAGTTATTAAATC
Source organism: Solanum chilense (assembly GCA_032847665.1). Classification (NCBI taxonomy): domain Eukaryota; kingdom Viridiplantae; phylum Streptophyta; class Magnoliopsida; order Solanales; family Solanaceae; genus Solanum; species Solanum chilense. Next base: position 68,293,794 of record CM064974.1, on the reverse strand, counting down.
ATTAAAATAGTAATTTTATCAATTATTGGTTTATCTATTATTAATTATTATTAATTCAGTTATTAATTAAATTGTTAAGATTTAACATAAAAATAATTAAAATCATTTTAAAATAAAGTGACAAACTAAATAAATCATATACAAGAGTTCACATATTACATTTTGCTTAAAATTGACACATTGTAGAATAATCAAGAGTGTCTGACAGTTAGAAATAAAAATATGAGATAAATATAATTTATTAAGAAAAACTTGCATAAATATATTATATTAACAAAATATTTATCATATATAGCAATAATATTTTTTTTTACTGGACACTTATAATACAATTTTAATATATATTATAGAGAAAAATTAATAAAATATAAATAATACAAATTTTATTAATTTATATGTAAAATTTAAAATCTTAAATAACCGATAATCCAACAACTTTTTTTTTAAAAAAAAAAAACTAATTTTTTTATCGAATAATTAGACCAATAACTCAATATTAATAGACCAATAGTTTGATTTTGAACAATCCTAAATACTATAATATAAGTTACTAAAATTATTAAAAGTTATTATCAAGTGTTTGTAAAATTTAAATTAATCGAACTCCAAAATAAATAACGAACACCAAAAAGAATTGAAAATAAAGTTTCCTCGATGTACGTAGCTGCTTTATAGGCGATTGATCATCGTCGACGTAGTCTTTTCTTATTGTTTCTTTTTTTGGCCAATGGTACACGCCCAACACTTGTTTCTTACTAATTTTATTTGTATAGAAATAAATACACAATTTGCCTTTCGAATAATTTACGTGACATATTTTGCTTTTGAAAATGCACATTATATAAATTTTAGTTAATATTATTTTTGTGCGATTAAACATGCAACTTATAATAATTTTTAAATATTTAAATTACTTATAATTCGTAATATTAATAAAAGTGTCAGATAAATTGAAAGAGAGAATAATAGATTAGTTTAACTAATGAATATATGACAAGTATGTATTTAATTAATTAGTATATATTTTATTTTATTAGAACACGTAGATTTTTACCTATATATAGTTTGTTCGAGTGACATACGAAAGAATTGTACTGTGGGGAAATTAATTTCAGAAGAAAAACATGTATTAGAAGATCTCTTCATGAATAAATCTGTAAGTCCAATCTGATTTTACTCTTCTTTTCTGAAGTTTGATTTTGTTGCTCTCGATGACTCAACGTGAAGTTAGGATTTTAAGTTTATCAGACATTTAATCTTTTAGTAAAAATATTTAGTTTCAAAATAAATATAAAGTTTCCGTTGAAAAATTAGGATGCAGAAAACTTCTAGCTCCGATTGTGTAAAAGATTTTGGTGTATTAAGCATATCTGTTTGGTTGTTTTTCCGAATCGTGTGTATTATTTGTTGCGATAGTGAAATAAAAAATTTCGTTTAGAAATATTCAAATTTGATATCTATAAATATATCATCCTAACACTTAGTATTGATACACTTTATACTAAAGGATTTGATTTCATTTTGCAGTAAATATAATATCTAAGCGTAGCTCCTAATTTGATTTTTATTGATATTTATATTTTTAAATTTCGGACATGCACAAATAAACACATGAACATGGCGCAAACTTCCTACCTGACACTTACGTTTGAACATACAGGAAATCTCAGAGACCCAACTTAAACGGCATATTTATTTAATTTTTGCAATATTACTCTTCACAAAAATATCATAACAATAGTGTAGGGTACTTGTAAAGAATCAATTTCAAGTACAACTTAAAAGAGTGGAAAATAGGCATACAAGTCACCCTCTAGTAAGTATGTCAAAGTAGAGAAGTAACTTTAATCATCATCCATTAGAAACAAGAACAAGGATGAATAATTATTAGTTTTATTGAAACTAATTTTGCAGGTTCCTCTGGTGTGCAGAAGCAAGGCTATTCGACGAGTACGACGATAATCACTAGAAGAAATTCAGGGTAACTCTTTGTTGTCCACAAATCATGTGAGGTGCTGGAAGGTCAGACATTTCATTCACTTTTGTGTTTTTCTTGATACTAGCTATCTGTATTGAACATAATGCATATTGTTAGTTAGAAAAACATGAAAGAGGTTCAATTTTTGATAGCAAATTTTGTGAGATAATACTTACATTGTCCTCCAGATGTTTCTTTTCCTCTAGCAGCAGTTTTTCCTGCAATAATTAAAGGGTATCATGGAAAAATTAACATGATATTAACGATATCCGATGAGAACTGATTGTTGATTACAATGCTTCATAGAGCTGTAGAAAGCATGTAATCCTATTAACTCCGTCGACTTTCTAGGAGCAAACCAATTGGATGAGATTTGAGCAAAAGAGAAGACTAGTTTATAAGTCTTTTAACATACTTTAGACCATCCTATCAAGAAACGGACGAGGACAAGTGGATGTTTTATGCCTCCTTTTCCACAATAATCTCATCGACTATATTAAGATAATACATTATCAACATGGCGTGCAAGCACTAGTGACTAGTCCTCAGTTGAAGCCAAGGATAGTGTGTCCTATAACCCCGGAAAAGAGGAAATGTTTCAACTACAGAGTTTGACATGTTGCTCGGATCCGTCAAAAAATTTCTGCCGCAGTTTTTGAAGGACTATCTTTGACGAGTTCGAGCAAACATAGGATGAAAATTGAAAAGAAGCAATATACATAGAAAAATCTAAATCCAATGCACCTAGATCTGACAGTCAAAGTTCAGGGAATCAGTGTCCTGCTGCATAGAGAGTTCGCAAGAAAAAGACGGATAAACCAAACTCATGACTTCAGGAGAAACTAGCAATGGAAATGAAAATTTACCTTCTCATGAAGAACCTTAGCAGATTCAAGCATCAAATGTGTCTGCACAAAACAAAACTATTTAGTGTTGCTTCATTCTGAGGTACTAATTTAGAACCAGATTATAATACTGAAGTCGAACATTATTTAGAAAAGAAATGTGAATTCTTGTAGAACACAGAGTAAAAGCAAAAACAAAAATAAGAGGTGTAGCCAGTGGCGGAGCCAAGATTTCCAGAGTTCCGATTGATGCAATTCCTATAGGGGCGAGGTACAGAGGAAAGTAGATAGACCTTTCTAGCTCTGAGATGTATTAGAGCAGTTTGAAGTTCGTTTTCCAAATGGATAAGGTCAGTCACAGTGAGTCCATCAGCATTTGTTTCCTCGAGTTGCCTATCAAATTGAGACGGAAAATAAGTGGTATAAGCTTTAAGAAACAAAAGTGAAGAATAAGATTAGTACCTTTCTGTTGTTTGTAGCAGTTCTCCCATTGTTGTGAACCCCGACACCTCAAAATGATTGAAAAACTTTCAGTGCAAACAATATGAGTATGATTGTCCAAGATAGTAACGAATAACACCAAAATTATTAATGTGGATACATTGTACAATATGCAATGAATCGAGGATAAGTTACTAATCAACCATATTAGCTTAACATGAATGAACAACTATGCACAGCCAGGATTTGACGAAATACTATGCATGTCAGCGTGACTCATTTTAGTCTAGCAACAATGAGATTTTTCGTTTTGTAGGTATATTTTAGTTGAACAACAACACGATCTTTGCTGCACTATGATGAGAGTGAGCATTATTATAATTTGGCCTTCCCATTCAGGGAGCTGGAACACCAAAGTAACGTCGTATGTATAAAGATTGTATTTGGGCATAGATTTTAGGGGCAGATTTTCACAAAAAAAAAAAAAAGAAAAAAACATTGCTTGTTCATGAAATTTAGTTAGTTTCTGAAAATGTCTTCGAAAAATTTTCAAGTTCCAAAAACTGGTCTGGAGCAATTTTTGGATGAAATTTCACTTCCACTTCATAACTTCGATTTTTTTAGAAGATAAAATGAATCTTCATATTTTTTTCAAGTAAAATGCATGTCCATAAGCAAACTTCAAATTCCAAAAACTATTTTTCAACAAACTTCAAAAACTTATTTCTTTCAAGTTTCGACCAAAACTATGGCCAAACACTAGCTTAGAGCCTATTTGGATGGATTTGTTTTAAGTGCTTTTAAGCCAAGATAGTTTTTTTAAGCGCACTTGTTTTTAAGTTAACATAACAAAAATAAGCCAAAAATTACAAGTCAAAGATACCTAATAGCTTATATCTATAAACGATAAGTTATAAGTCCATCCAAACAAATTCGTAGCAACTTCGGACCTCGGAAATAGTTCTGTCTAGATATTGATAAATCAGGTCTGCTCCCCTTTTTTAGAGGGTGCAAGTTCAAAGTTACTCAACATTAGACAGAGTCTAAGAGTAACCAAATTAATTGAGAACCTAAACATATGGACATACAGAGCACTCATTTCATGTATCAAGAGAGGATTCTGATTAATTAAAATATATACGTTGACAGCAGTCAACTAATCAAATACCTCTGCAACCTGGATTTCTGCATTGATCTCTTTTTCTGCTCCAACATGGCTTTCATATCGTTGAAGCATCCCTGTCAGACTGGAAAAATATCATCAGATATGCTTGTTAGTTGTCGGAGCAGATCATGTTGTATAGGTTTAAACTTAAAGAGTGCGCCAGAAATTAGAAAAAGAACATATTTTATGGTGTTCATTTTCATGGGGCATGTAGGCCCTAAACCATCGAAAATACCTTCTTGATGGATAAATAACAAAAGGGAAGCCCTCTCTTAATTAGTAACATAAGATATAGATGGCTGGGAGGATTCAAAATAGGTTTCCTAAAATCTGAACTACATGTTAGCGCAATGGCCAAAAAGCCGTTGCGGCTTGTAGGGTCGGAAATCTTTCTTCCGCTTTCAGTGGTTTCCTAAAAGCTGAACTGCATGTTAGCACAACGGCCATAAAGCCGTTTCAGCTTGTAGGGTCGAAAATCTTTCTTCCGCTTTCAATACCTGTCTCAAATCGGATTCAATTAGTTTCTCCCTTTGTGCAAGCACTTGGTTCGCCCTTGTTTGTGTTGCATTTTGTGATCTTTCAATTCAATCTGCATTTTCCGGATAGCGGAAACCCAATTTTGATATTTGATTTGAGTGTAAGCTCCCGTATATACATTCATATGAGATTTTGTGTCCAACAGCTTGGAACTATTTGTATATGTAGCTCAAATTGACCCGTAAGAGGAAATCTGTTTTACACTATTCTTATAAGAATTCGGGTGTTCGATAGGGGTGTGGATTTAGAGATTTGATCCTCTCTAATTAAAAATTTTAAGAGTGGGGGTATGGATCCAAGTGTTGGGATTAGGCAATAAAACTAAAAATATGCCTAAATTGTGGTGGGCTAATTAGAAGGAAAGCAATGCACAAATATTTAAGAGCAAGTTTGAATATGTAATTATTAAGTACATATGCATCTCCTTGTTTTTGGTGTAGCATGGTCATTGCAAATGATATAGAGGTGATAATAGACTTCTTGAGTTCAAACATCATGCAGTGATATTTGACTTGTAAATATCTTTAAAATCACCTTCTAATTGCGAACTTTTAGATACAAATATCTTTTAAGGATAAAAAGAACATATGCCTAAATTATGATTTCACCCCTAGTTTTTTTTTCAAAAAAATAAATTCAGAAGTCATTATATGTCTCGAATTTCTCTATCAACTTTGGTCAAAGTACCCAAAATCTATTGACCACACTTGGTACGAATTCCACGCCCGCATGCATGTCGAATCGACACGGGTACGACACTAAGAATTGGTGCAATTTAGCATTTAATTAAACAACTACATATGTTTAGTCCAAAACTAATAATCATAAGCATGAATAACAAATATATGAAAAAAGAAATTGGATAAATATTTACGTTTAAGTCAAATATTAATTGTTTAATGTCGTCTCTTTAGAAGAGGCTCATTGTAATGGAAAAGTATGTCTTAGAACCTTACTGACGACACCAAATTACACATTAAGTGAGACAAAGTGATCAACACGTTTTGCGCCTCGCATCGGGTTTTAAGCGCGCCTTTGATAACACTGAAATTAAGGTATTTATAGTAGTAATGTACTATATTCTTATGTCGTATGTTGATGAATTTATTATCTTAGTCGAAGATTATATCACAATATTTGATGGTATTCATCTAAATTCAAGTATAAAAAGAGGTTTATATGTATTATTTTGTTTTATTTTTGTAAGAATTACTATTATTTATTATTAATTATTTCTTACTTATAGCCCAAGTTTACTTGTAATCCAAGTAATACCATGATTAGTATTTAATAAGGAATAGATCTCGTCCGTATATTGGTTACTTGATGGACGTACCAGATTAAATCGTAACCTCTATAAATTGATCTTCCCTCTACCCATTAGGGTTAATCACATATTCTCCACAATAATTCCATCGCTGACGGTTGTAATAACATAAAGTTAAGGCAAGGAGGTAGAAACCAATTTATGACTAATGCTTCCGTCTTTCTCTGTGATGATGTCTTCCTCATCAAATATGTGCTCCTAAATATATCTATGTAAGATTATCATGTTCAAGATCGTGATATTATGTATTCAAGTATTTAATCTATGTGGCATCAAAGCCTGAATTGTTTGAAATACAATCTTTATAAATTATATAACCGCATCAGCCTTGGTAGGGTAAAAAAGAGTAATTACCGCCCCCGATTCTAAATAAATAAATAATTATGTTTTGTTTTAGATTGCATAAATTCTAAATATTTTAATTTCTCCCATAATGTAATAATTATATTCTCTTTTAGATAGTGTAATAAATTAAATTGATCGTTATATTAAGTAATAAATCTATGTGCGTACTTAGTGCATATAGTTTGTTAGTCACCAAAGTGCCAAACTAGAAAATTAATGTTTACACATATAATATTTATGTTCACTTGGCATATGTGGATTAGTACAATTCATTATTTTTTGGCACCTTCAATATTCTAAGATAAACCAGGTCTGATTTTTCAACCTGATGCATGCATTATGTTTTTATAGTTTGTTAGTCATCAAAGTGTCCAAACAAAAATGTTTAAACTTATTCGCATGCACAAAAATTTATGATGTTATGTGTGCTTTGTATTTATATAGTTTGCTAGTCACTAAAGTGGTCAAACTAGAGAAATTAACGTATACACATATCATGTTTATGATCATTTGATGTATGTAAAATGTTTTTATAGTTTGTTAGTCACCAAAGTGGCCAAACAAAAATGTTTAAAATTATTCGCATGCACAAAAATTTTATGATGTTATGATTGCTTTGTATTTCTATAGTTTGTTAGTCACCAAAGTGGTTAAACTATTAGAGAAATTATGTCTACACATATCATGTTTATGATCACTGACGCATATATTATGTTTCTATAGTTTGTTAGTCACCAAAGTGGTCAAATTAATGTTTAAAATTATTCACATGCACAAAATTTTATGAAATTATGTATGCATTTATATTCATACAAGTTTGTTAGTCACCAAAGTGGTCAAACTAGTATGCTTAAGAAAAATATGCACTCATAAAATTGTCATTTATCTATGAAGGTTAATTAAATGCATATATTATAAAATAAATAGATACATTTACTTACACCATTGCTAGAACTTAAATTTTCTTTACCAAAGGTGAATCTCTATTCTACGAATAGTGAAAAATTATGAGGTAAATTAATATTTTCAATCAAACATATGTTGTATATCCAAAGATGTCGGATATGTTTGCTTAAAATTATTTAATTGTCTATTAAAGATTTTTAAAATGGCATTTAAATTATGATAGTGTCGTAGTATATCTATCCAAAGGAGAATTACGATGTACTTTTATCGTTTTACTGAATTCACATTATTTTTAGGTGTATATGTCTATTTGCAATTACTCCTTTTCATTCGCATGCTCCATCTGTTACTGTGTTCAATGGATTGAACTTCTCTGAATGTAATGAACAAGTTAAGTTTCACTTAGGTGTGATGGATCTTTGATTTGACTCTGCTGAATAACAAACCTACTGCAATTACTGATAAGAGCAGTAATGATGAGAAATCTTTTCATCAATCATGGAAATGCTCTAATGGAATTGAGCCTCATGTTCATGCGAACTGTTGCTAACAACATTAAGAGTATCATTTCACAAACCAAAAGTGTCAGGAAATATTTGAAGTTTGTGGAAGAAAGTTTTCGTTCTATTGACAAGTCTCTCGCTGGTACATTAATGGTTGAACTCACGGCCATGAAGTTTGATGGGTCACGTAGTATACAAAATCATACCGAGATGATTAACATTGCATCAAGACCTCGAACCTTGAGGATGAAAGTGGATGACACCTTCTTAGTTAAGTCTATTCTGAACTCATTCTCTTCAGTATAGACCATTCCAAATTAGCTATAACACTATTAAGGATAAGTGGGATGTTAGTGAATTGTCCAATATGTTTACTCAAGAGGAGTCAAGACTTACCACTCAAGGTTGATGCGTGTCACATCTGTAAAGAAAAAGACACTATAAGAAAGATTGCCTGAAACGTAATGTTTGGTTTGAAAAGAAAGGTACATTTGGTGTTTTTGTATGTTTCGAATCAAATTTAGTAGAAGTTCCTAATAATACTTGGTGACTTGATTCTAGTGCAACTACTCATGTATCCACTATGTTGTAGGGATTTACTACGATCCAAACTACGAATCCAAATTTTAAAAAAAAAATCTCTTGTTCATGGGAAATTGCATGAAGGCTAAAATTGAAGGTATAAGGACTTATCATTGATCTTGGGGACTGAACATCGCCTTGATCTATTACAGACTCTCTATGTTCCTTCAATTTTTAGGAATTTGATTTCTCTTTCAAGACTTGATGTTTCTGGATTTAATTTAAAGTTTGGACATGGTTGTTTCAATGTTTATATAAGAAACTATTTTTATGGTTCTTGTGTCTTATTGACAATTTATATAGATTGAAACTCTATAATAATTAGAGTAGTTCACTAAATGAAAGTTCTACTTATTTGTGGCATAGACATTTGGGTCATGTATCCAAAGAACGATTAAAAAGATTAACAAAGAATGAAGTTCTTGCAAATTTGAATTTTTCTGATCTTGATATATGTTTGGATTGCATATACGGAAAGCAAACCAAACATACCAAGAAAGATGTCACATGGCGCACTCAGCTTCTTGAAATAATATACACTGATATTTGCTGACTCTTTGATGTTCCATCTTTTGATGGAGAAAAATATTTTATCACCTTTATCGATGATCTTTCAAGTTATGAATTTATCTATTTGTTGAATGAAAAGTCTCAAGCGGTGGACGCTCTCAAAGTGTATGTTAATGAGGTTAAAAGACAATTAGATAGAAAAGTGAAAATCATTAGCTAGACAAGATAGAGGTGATGAATATTATGGAAATTGTAATTAATCAGAACAATGTCTAGGTCTATTTGCAAAAATTTCTTGAGAATGGTGAAGTTGGTGGGAGTGTTGAACGACAAAGTGTGAAAATTAATGAGGTAAGCATAAATATTTCATTGCCCATGAATGTACCTACTTCCACACCAATCACAAATGTTGTTCCTCTTGTTGAAGAACACTTTGACAAGGAAGTATTTAGCTTAAAATTTATGTACAACCGCCATAACTCACATTAGTAGTTTGTTATATTGTGATATGTATGATAGATATTATAAAAGAGATCTATTGTATGCGCAACTAATGCTTATTAAATATTAATGTTATATGGTTATTGGGCCAAGTGGGAGAATGTAAGAATTACTATTATTTATTATTAATAATTTCTTACTTATGACCCAAGTTTACTTGTAATCTAAGTAATACCATAATTAGTGTTTAATAAAGAATAGATCTCGTCCATACATTGGTTACTTGATGGACGTATCAGATTAAATCATAACCTCTATTAAATTGGTCCTCCCTCCACCCATTAGGGTAATCACATATTCACTACAATAATTCCATCGCAGACGGTTGTGATAACATAAAGTTAGGGCAAGGAGGTAAAAAATAATTTATGAATAACGCTTCCGTTTTTCTCTGTGATGATGTCTTCCTCATCAGGTATATGCTCTTAACAATCTCTATGTGAGGTTATCGTGTTCAAGATCCTAATATTATGTATTCAAGTATTTAATCTTACAATTTTAACCAACAGAATTTGGTATGGCCTTCATTACGATTTGCCTAATATTTTGTTTTTTCTTTTGATGTAGATATGTTGAGGTCGAGGACGAATCCATTTCATCAGTAAAAAAGAATGGTACGATTTTAGAAGGTCAAGAATAGTCAAGAAGAATGTTTACCCATGCTAAAACCAAAAGTATTCACGGATTGTTGCATGTTGAAGAGACTTCAAGATATGGTTAAAAGAGTTTTAAAGAGTCATATTGAATAATTTTGGGATCTTAATGACTCAGTTGAAGATTGGGTTGGGGGCTCAATGGCCTTCGAAACTCAAGTCTAGTACATTGCACTGTGGCTTTGGTTGTTCCCCCTTGTGATCCTACCGAAGCACCTAAGAGCTACTTGAAAAACCAACATAGGAATATGAGGCACAAACTCGAATAAAATTAACGATCTAATTTGACGCGCCGGGAAATTTATTGAGCAAAGTGCTCCATGTTAGCAAAGTGTTGTAAGTGGCTTGAAAGTTACGCATACATTAAGCCACATAAATTGAAGCTTCCTAAAATTATCAACTCAGCCCCACACCTTGTGAAAAGCTTATCAAGCAAGGGGTGTGCTAGTCTAGCAAAGAGAATAGAATCTTAGCTTAGAAAATTTCATTTTTTTCTTAGAATATTAAGGGTTTATATACATGTTTGCATGTGTGAGAACAAGAGACTCATTTCAGAGAGGAGATAATTAGATTTTGACGATTGAGAAACCCATTAATTAAAAGGGAAGAAAATACTTATGCTCGAATTGAACTTGAGTGTGTACTTATATGACGCGATTCCTTTCATTTTACATCTTTATATATTAGGTGTTCTGTTATGTTTCTCTTGGATGATTGACTTTATTAGGATAAACACGTGTTTACCAGGTTGTTACTCAAATGTTATGATTAAATTTCGATTATTCCAGTATTTGAATTATGTATCTAATCTCACCTTATAAAGATTAGGTTATGTTAGTTCCTTTAGTTTAGGAGAGTTAGTTGCACTCTTGGGATATTTAGGTGATATATATCATTTAATAAAATCATTCAGCTTTTTGCACTCTTGGGATATTTAGGTGATAGATATCATTTAATAAAATCATTCAACTTTTGTTTATATTCTCGTAAGGCTAAGCCTATCGATCAATTACTCTTATTAGTAAAAGATCTTTCTTTCTGGTAATATCCATCGAAATGTTATCTTATTGTTTTGAGATAATGGTCAAAACCACGTCTAAACTATCACTTTTTCTTAAATTTCACACCCTAACTATCAATTGTTCTTTCTTCCTACTTGAACTATCGTCATTTATGTCTTAAAATACACTTCAACTATTTGTTGTTCCCTTTTCCTACCTGAATGATAATGACAGTTTAGACAGGGAAAGGGCATATCTGGTAGTTAAAGTGTGTTTTAATGCATAATGGTGATAGTTAAGATAGTAAAAAGTAACACCTGATAGTTGAGGTGAAAGTTTTTTTTTTAATGACAAGAAAACCTGCAGCCGCTACCCTTTGAATGCGCATAGAGTAAAACCTCCGCTCCTATGCAATAGCTCGCAAACCACATAGAAGAGGTAACCCACACTAGGCAAGCCCAGAGCAACGAGCTCGATCCAGAAGGCAAACCTCAACTAAAAACTTTCACACCTTTTAGTTGAGGTGTGAAAGTTGTTAAAAGTCTATAATTCTTGTGTTTTTTCGATCATTAACTCTTCTGTTTTTATTAGATGATTAGTTTGAATTCTATTTACATCAAATACTTTACCTCAATCAAAGTCTCTCGTCAATTGTGGCAAACTTAACTACTTTTTGGAGATTGAACCAAAGTTTGTTGAATATAGGATTGTCTTATCATAGATATACATCTTTGAGATACTATTAGAACTAGATATGGCCGAGTACAAATGGATCACCACACCCATATGATCAAGTTCAACATCGAAAGCAATTGGTGGTTTACCCCTACGAATGCAATGTTAAATCGGTGCACACTTGATATATTGCAATACTTATCTTCCAACACGTTTTGATATTACATTTGCTCTAAACAAGTTATCCTAATTCATCCATGTCTCGAGCTTGCAGCATTGAAAGGTGATAAAAGCATTGTTCGAAACTCAAGTCGCCAACAACCTTGTGTCTACAAATACTTCATCATTCTGACATGAACTTATATATGTATGCCGATGTTAACTACGCGATCCAATTGATAGATTCTCCACTTTAATGTGACTTGGTCAATATGCACCTGAGCAAGATGCATCTCAATTCTCATTTTTTATATCCGCCCACCATATTAAATTGTCCATGCACCAACCAAATGTTCAACGTAAGAAGGTGTATAGTTCCACATCAGTCCATAAGATTATATTAGGTTAGTTCCTTAAGTGTTTGTTTGGATTGACTTATAAAAAGTAATTACAAAATAAAAATTAAAAGTCTATGAGTAATGCTATCCTACTTTTCATTTTTGACTAATTTTTCAAAAAAACTTAGCCTAAAAGTAAGTACTTAAAAAAACACTCGCCCAAACACTTACAAAAGTGCTTAAAAGACAAACACGCAAGTTAATCCTAACAAGCAACTTAAAGTGATTAAAACTCATTCAATTGAAATGAACTCATTGTTGCCCCATAGTATTATGTTGACATCCTTCCTATCACATGCAAAAAAAAAAATGTAAACTCTCTTATGCATATCAGTAAACATCACTACCAAAAACTGCACCGCTAGTAAATAAACGTGTCAATTCAACAAACTGTTCGTCTTCCTAACAGATCAACACGATAATCGAGGGAAAATTGATATGCATATCTGACCTGTTATTGCTGCAGAATTCATGGAGTCTGCCACGATTGGAGATGATAACAACAGCAACATCGACATCGCAGAGAATAGAAATTTCTTTAGCTTTCTTCAATAAACCTTTCCTCCGTTTACAGAACGCAACTTGCCTGCAATTTTTATCTTGAATTCGCTTAATTTCTACCTTCCTTCGCCCCATTTTTTTGCCGATTAAAAGCCCTAATCCACAAATTTCATATATATAGAAGATTCTCGAATCATCGCCGTTACTCCCAACCCGATTTTTTTTTTTTTTTTTTTTTTTGTGTGTGTGATGTTACAGTTACCATTTTTGTTCTTTTTCTCTCTGCACTCCAATTAAATCTCTTGGGTCCCTTTCAGTCCTCAATTTTTTTTCCTCTTCTCTCTGTTTTTCTTTCTACTTATATCAGTTATTACTACTAATTGTGATAATTTGGTGCAAGAAAAGGGGAAATTAGATGGCAAAATGACTAGTCCTAATTTAAGCTTGTGATTGAAAAATAGTGAGAAATATCTGACATGTTTTTTTTTTTTTTTAATTTACCTAAATTTCACTAGCGTAAGAATTAATTATTTAGATATATTCTAGAAATTTTATCAAGTTTTGACGTGGTTAGATTGATTATATGTGTTTTGGGATATATCGAGTTAAAATTAGGTGTAATTTATTTTTAAATATATTGTATTCAGATAGAATTGTATATAGCTAGTATTATATTCTATAAAACATCTCGGTCTATCGATACATGTATTTAGTGTGGAATATGGACTAATGATATACGTTTATATGAGATATGTAACAAATTTCGTTTGTCCTCTCTCTTCGTTTTAGAATATTTAATAGCAAAAGTACATACATCTTCTAAGTGTATGTTTTTCAATATTAATATATAAATTATAATTAAAAATAAATAAATTAATAATACAATATATAATATTTTAAATATAAGAATTAAGACATAATACATGAATATGACTCTTAACTTGGTGTCAGTTGACAACTATGACCTTTAATTTTGAGTGTAAATAAAAAAATACTTAAATTTTTATAAAATTAATAAGTAAACACACATGTCCTACATAATATAATAGAGTTAATACCTCAGATGGTCACTCAACTTTGCACTATTCTCTCAGAAAGTCACTCAACTTTCAATTTTCCCTCAAAAGTCACTCAACTATGCACTCTTCTCTCAGAAAATCACTCAACTTTCAATTTTCCCTCAAAAGTCACTCAACTATACACTCTTTCCTTAGAAAGTCACTCAATCTATTAAATTATTTTTAATTAAAATTTATTCATATTAATTATTTATATAACGAACCAAAAATTTTAAAAAATAAATTAAATCATTTAGTGATCCACCCACCTAACCCGACCCATTAAAAAATATGATATGACCCATTTTATTTTATCTTTAATCCTAAATTAATCTAATCCTAATTCAAGGTTAAAGAGAGGGATTAATTTAGGATTAAAGATAAAATAAAATGGGTCATATCATATTTTTTAATGGGTCGGGTTAGGTGGGTGGATCACTAAATGATTTAATTTATTTTTTAAAATTTTTGGTTTGTTATATAAATAATTAATATCAATAAATTTTAATTAAAAATAATTTAATAGATTGAGTGACTTTCTGATGAAAGAGTGGATAGTTGAGTGACTTTCTGAGGAAATAGTGGATAGTTGAGTGACTTTCTGAGAGAAGAGTGCATAGTTGAGTGACTTTTGAGGGAAAATAGAAATTTGAGTGACTTTCTGAGAGAATAGTGTAAAGTTGAGTGACCATCTGAGGTATTAACTCTGATATAATAAATGTAAGACGCCATGTAGGACACAAAATTACCATGTATGGTGTCATATAGAACGGACGTGTCTAGTTGTTCGATTTTAGATAAATTTAAATATTTACTTATGTATATCTAAAATTAAATATCATAATTATCAACGAATAACAAATTAAAAATCATATTTATATATTATATAAAGAATTAAACGTCACACAAAATGGATAAATCCGTTCACAAACTTAAAGGATAAGTATGTTAGGGCCTTAGGGGTGACGTTAGTTTTGTACGGTAGAAAAAAAAGATAGTACTTCTCTGAATTTCAGCTTATTGGATGGAATTTGGTCCAAAGAATTATTATTTCATCTTAAGAACAATGAAATATTAATTCAAGAAAGTATTTGATTTTCAATATAAATTAGTCTACGTATATAGTTAGATATGCAAGACAAGTTAAACAATTCTAATTAATGAGTTTTCATTAGATTATCAAAATGATTTTTAAATCGATAAGAGTACAATTAAGTTATTTTTATATAGTAAAGAAAAAAAGAAAATTATAAGTTGAAAAGAATATATAATTTTTTATGTGGTGAAAAAAAGGCTTATTATATAATTTTTTCAGGGAATTTACTCTAAAAATTTAATGTATACTTTGAATAATTTATTAGCCATACTTTCAAAAAAAAATTATAATTTTTTAAAATATGACTTAAATAATTTTCATATTTCAATCGAATTATTAAAATTTACTCGTAAAGTCAATCAAAAAGAATTAATTCAACTAGAGCTCATTTCAATCTCTATAAAACATTCATCTCCTTCAAAACAATCATCATTCACTAGCCACCTTTCTCGACTTTTGCTTCATTCTATTTTTTAATAACTTTAATAAATGCTATAATTTTGTCACACAACATGATAATAATGAATAGACATAATACATAAATATTATCTTTTAATTGATTTTAAATTATATTTATGTCCTTCAATTTTGAATGTACATATATAGATATTTAAACTTATATAAAGTTGAACAAATAGACACATGTCCTACATGTCATCCATCCTACATGTTATTTTTTATCCTATGCGTATTGTGTTACGTAGGATTCATGTGTTTGTTTATTTAAAAGTTAGATAGTTAAAGTGTTTGTTTGTCCATTATAAAAATTGAAGGTCAAAGTTAAAATTTAAAACCAAATTTAGAATTCAAAATATGTATTATGCCATATAAATATGTTGAGAAACTATTTCAAATTTTCATTTCGAAAAGACAAAGCTACAATAAAATAAAAACATAGTTATAGTATGTAAAAAATGAAAAATGAGAAGATATTTAATGAATAAAAATATTTTTTTTAAGTTAGAGTTTTATCGTTCTTCATTTCATTTTATTTAACGACACTCTTATAAAAAATTATTTATAAGGATTTCATCTAACAAATATTTCTTTTTTTTTAGTTAATCATAGTTTATTTTTTTAAAAAATTATTTAACACATAATAAAATGATTTATAACCATATACTCGTTACATATTAATCTCGACTATAGGTCTCAATTTATGGAAGAGTATTACTCTATAGTTTTTTTTTTTGTTTTTTTAAAATAATCAGGATAATATTAAGATTTTTGCACATAAAAAAAATAATTTGGAAGCATGCATATAAGTATTTTCCTGTACCTCTTTGGACCAAACTTTGGCCAATAAGCAAATTCAGGGAATTAGTGTCACTACTGCAGTACTTATCCTTCAAGTCTGTGGACAAATATTTATTTTGACATTTTATTTTTATTTAAAAATTTATTAAATAAAAATCAACGTGTTAAAATAATTTAATTCGCAAGTTAGATATTTAATTTGTTTTTTTAACCTAAGATATGTAATATTTTATCGAATTCATAAAAACTAAATTTAATTATTTTTTGTCTTATTTAACACAAATCTAAAAGTACTTACGTATCTTCAGAGACATAATATACGTCAGAAATTAAACAACAAAATTTGTGTTATAATTATAATAATATAAAATTTTAGCTTAGCATTATATTTTGATCATTTGTTTATCGACCACCGATTGAGCGGCCGCATCATAGCCGTGTCGCTCTCTCTATTTATTGCCACGTATTGAGCTAAATTTTGTAAATTTATCTTCTTTTTAACACCTTTATTTGGACGTTTGATTTGATTCGGTATGAAATTTAAGAGTATAAAAAAACTTTTAAATCTTATAGTTATAAATTAAAGTTCTTTGATTTTGTGGTCTTAAACATGTCACATGAATGACTGAAATTAAAATGTTACAAAAAAAAAGAGACCATTTTTCTAAACAAATTAAAAAGAAAAGTAGGTTATTCTTTTTTAAACGGAGGGAGTATATGATAATCTAAAATCATGTTAAATAATAATGAAAACGAATTAATTTTAACGTTATTATTTTAATATTTTTTCTCTAATTTTAACTTTATTTATTATTTAAAATATTTTATTTTTTACCATAGTTTATCATAATAATAATAATTCTAGTTCCTCTTGTATTTGCACCAAATTATGCCAAGTAAAAAACAGAGAGAGGGAGGAGGAAAAGGGACCCAAGAGATTTAATTGGAGTGAAGAGAGTAAAACAACAAAAATGGTAACTCTGTAACAATACACACACACAAAAGAGAAGAGCTGGGTAGGTGTAACGCCGATGATAGAAGAATCTTCTAGACATCTAAAATTTGTGGATTAGGGCTTTTCATCGGCGAAAAAAAAATGGGGCGAAGGAAGGTAGAAATTAAGCGAATTCAAGATAAAAATTGCAGGCAAGTTGCGTTCTGTAAACGGAGGAAAGGTTTATTGAAGAAAGCTAAAGAAATTTCCGTTCTCTGTGATGTCGATGTTGCTGTTGTTATCATCTCAAATCGAGGCAGGCTCCATGAATTCTCCAGCAATAACAGGTTTTTCTCTTTTTTTTTTTTCTTTTTTTTTTCTGATTTAGTATTGTATAATTTTGCTTAAGACTTTAATTGTGGTGACGTGTTGAGTTTTTAGGAAGATGAATAGTTTTTTAGGTTGACACGTTTATTGTATGAGCTGTCTGTGTAGATTTTGGTGTTGATCTTAGTGATATGCATAAGAGGGTTTACTTTTTTTTTTTTGCATGTGATAGGCAGGATGTCAATATTATAAAATTGGGAAAATAATGAGATACCTCAATAAATATAATAAACTCTTTTGGGAGTAATAAGTAATTGATAAGACTATAAAAGAGCTTGAGAATATAAGCAAATAACCAGACCTTATTACTATATTGTGGATGTAGAGAGACTGTTTACGAAAGATCATTGGCTTAAGTGCAGTAAAACTCAGTATAAAGAAGGAGGGAATGAAGAGAATTCAGCAAATAAAGAAAATTGATAATAGTTGTTTAAAAAAATGTATCTTGGGTTGCGTAACTCAACGTCCAAAATTTAGCTCAAGAGATGAGGATTGTCCAAACCATATTAAAGAGACCACTCGTCTTGTAAAGAATCGATGTGGAACTCTACTCATCACACCCTTTGATGCCTCGGGTTGAACATCTGCTGCATGGACAATTTAATATGCAGGAACCGTCATCAGAAATGAGAATTGAGATGAGTCTTGCTCTGATGTCATGTTAAAAAAATGGATCTTGTGTCTAGATCAACCTTAAAACCTAACTCAAAGAAGTGTGGATTGCCTAAGCCACATTAAAGTCGAGATTCTATGATGTGAATCATCAGTGGTCAACAATCACATACATATATAAGTTCATGTTAGAATGACAAAAAATTAGTAGGCACGAGGTTGCTAACAATTTTAGATATCGAATAACCTTTTTAACCGCCTTTCAGTGCTACATTCTTGGGAAATGCATGAATTAGGATAGTTTGTTAGATGCAAATGAAATATCAAGACATGCTGAAAGATGTATATTGCAACATACCAACTGTGCACCGATATAACATTGCATCGGCGTGGTGAACCATCAACTGCTTTGGATGGTGAACTTGAACATACGGTGTGGTGATCCCTTTGCCTCAATCATATCTAGTTCTAATTGTATCTCAAGGATGAATCCTGACTATGATTAGACAATCCAATGTGGAACATACTTAACCTCAATCTCCAAAAAGTAGTTAAGTTTGCCACAATTGACGAGGGACTTTAGCAGAGGTAAAGTTATCTGATTGTGTAATATAGAATCCGTGCTAATCAATTAATAAAAATAAAAGAGATAATATTTAAAAAAAACACTTAAACTACTAGCATTTCTCGGCATTTAGGCCTCACTATTATTTGTTCCATTTTTCTACCTGAACTATTGCCATTATGTATTAAAATACACCTCAATTATTCGATGTTTCCTTTTCTTACCTAAACTATCACCATCATTCATTAAGGAAAAGGAAACAACTAATAGTAGAGGTGACTTTTAATATATAGATTCTTGAAAAATTAAAGTAGGATTAGGGAATAATTGAGAGTTCGGTGTGAAACTCAAGAAAAAGTGTTGATTTGGATTTTTTTCTTCTAATCATTATCTCTAAATAATGAGATAGAATTCCAATCGATACTACTGAGCATAAAGATTCATTACCTCAATTGAATGTCTATGGTAATGCGAGTAATTAACAGATAGGCTTAGCCTAAAGAATTTGAGAATTTAACCCCCAAATATTAAATTTTATTCAATGATGTTTATCACCTAAATATTAAGAGAATGTATCTAACTCTACTAAACTTAAGGAACTAGCATAACCTAATCTTTAAGGAGAAAATTAGATGCATACTGGAACAAACTAAATTTACTTGTAGCAATTAAGTAACAACTAAATAAAAACTAATAAACACGAGTTTATCCTAATAAAGCCAACCATCCAGGAGAATTATAAGAAACACAAAATATATAAAGATGTAAAGTGAAAGGATTCATCATTAAAAAAGTACACTCAAGTTCAATTCAAGCAATAAATATTTTAAGTACACTCAAGTTCAATTCAGCCAATAAATATTTTCTTCCCCGGAAAGGGCTTCATAATTTTCCATATCTTATTATTTCCTCCCAAATATGAGCCCCCCCAATATATAACACCCTAATTATTCTAAGAACTAATGAAAATTCTCCAAACTAAATTTCTCCTCTTTGCAGGACTAGCACACCATGTTGGCTTGATAAAATCTCCCCAATGCATCAGGTTGAATTGATAACTTTAGGAAGCTCCAATTTAGGTGGCACAATGTCTGCATTACTTCAAGTTACTCGTCCTGCTTTGCCTACATTCTAGCATGTGCTCAATAAATTTCCCCAACGCGTCAAGTATCATCGTTAATTCTAGTTAACTTTGAGTTTTGTGTCTCATATCCGTACGTTGGTTTTTCAAGCAGCTCATCGAATGCTTCGCCAACGTTGTAGAAGGGAACAACCAAGGCCAGTGCAATGTAATAGACTTGAGTTTTTACCCAAAGTCTAGGCAATCGCATGGAGCCCCCTCCCCCAACCCATCTCTAGTTGGGTAGTTGAGATCACAACATCATCCAATATGGCCCTCCAAGCTTCTTTTAACCATATCTTGAAGTCACTTCAACATGCAACAGTCCGTGAATACATTTGATTTTAGCACGAGTCAATATTTTTTTTGTCCATTCTCGGCCTTATGAAATCATATCATTCTTTTATGATGAAAAGGATTCGTCCTCAAGCTTGACATATCTACATCAAAAGAAATATACCAAAACATTAGGCAAATCATACTGAAGGCCAAGCAAGAATCCCTTGGTTGAAATAACATGAAATAATACACATAAGCCTTTTTTATACTTAAATTAGATAGTTACCATCAACAACTATAGAGACATAATCGTTATCTAAGATAATTAAGTCATCCACATGCAACATAAGAATATTATACATTACTTCTACAAATATCTTAGACGAGTGTTTTCAAAGGCATGCTGAAGGCCCAAAGTAAGGCTCAAAAAGTGTTGAGCACATTACCGCACTTAGTGTGCGCTTCATTGTCCTCATCAAGATTGTAACACATATTTTTCTCTTCCAATGAGCTTCTTCTGAAGAGGCTACTAAATAATTGATATTTCACTTTCTTTGGGAAAAAATTTCAATTTATTAGTTCATATTATTTGTCATTCATGTCGAAAAATTTAGTACGAATTAAAATATTTGTATTTTCCCCCTCTGTGCCTTTTTTCATTAAAATCCACACTTTGTTTGCACGGAAAGCCCAACAATACTTACAACTTTTTTGCATTTTTTGCTTTTGATAACACCTCTTAGATGTTCAAGGAATCCAATTCTCATGCATCATAATGAAGAATGGATCATAATGAACCAAATACATATCAGACTATAATTCGAAGCTTCCAAGTCAACTCCAAGCTTCGTTTCTAGATCGTGCTACGAGTCCAACAAGGTGGAACATGAGATAAAATCCTCCAAAGGCTTATCGAAAGCTTCCCACTTCATAAAAAGTAATCCAAAGTGCTTGTAACTTCTTTGCTTGGCTGAAAGTCAATCGTGTTGTAGGTGTAGCAATGTATGTTTATAATCCCCCTTTTAGAAAATTCTTCAATTATACAACAAAATGAGATAAACCGCTAACATCAGACATCACGCGCAAGAGAATCATTAGAATATTTATCTTAATTACAAGCATTATCATTAATGTGTTCAATAGCTTAGAAGGTTCCCTCATCGGTTAAGAGATCGTAGAAGCTTGTTTTTCTTCATCTTTTTGGGAACCATTAACTCAAGTGAACCTAAAATCCAATATTGAGGTTAAAAAATAATCCTCTTTGTTTGCTTTCTTCGGTATTCATTTTCTCAAGTTGCGGAATAAAGAATGTTGTGATGGTTATTGGGCATACAAGGAGGGATAGGACTAGAAATGAGGATATTTAGGATAAGGTGGGACATGTGAGTAGTTTTGATTGTGCAAAGCAAGAATGAGATGGCTCAACATGTGAAAAGGAGATGAACTGATGAGTGCGGAGGTTTGAGAGGTTGGCTATGGATGGTTTTGAGGATATGTAGGGGTAAACCAAAGAAGTATTGTGATAGGTGATAAGACATGAAAGGATACAATTTGAGTTTGCCGAGAACATGATCTTAGACAAGATAGTATGGAGGTTGCGAAGTAGCATTGTGTTGTCTTGTTGTTTGTTCACATTAGTAGTCATAGTACTACTTGGTTAGTCTCTTTTCCATCAATTCTTTATCTATTTTTCTTGTATCTCAATTATTGTATTAGTTTTTGTAGTTTTTGTTTTGTAACTATCTACTATTTTTGTTATTGTCGGTTGTTTTTGTACTTCTGTTACTTCTTCTTTGAGGTTGCGTTGGACTGGTTTTCTTGAGCTAAGGACTCAATAGAAAAAATCTTGCTACCTCTGAGGTAGGGATAAGGCCTGCATTTTCATGAATTGTCTTCATGGCTTCATTTTTTTCTTGGCATCCAAACTCACAACTTATTGAGACAATGCAAGTAGATAAAAAAGGGTGAACAAATTCAAGTGAAGACATCAATAGAAAATTGAATATACAATGGTAAGGAAACTTAACCAAAGATAAGTGGTCCTCAAATGAGCTAAGCTTACCCCTGACCCTGGCTCCAGGTGTTACCGAGTGTACCATCGATCACTTCAATTTGTCCATTAATTTGAAGGTAATAAGAAGAATAAACATCAATTTAGTGTCAAGCTTATCCCATAACCCTTTCGAGAAAGAGCTAAGAAACATCCCTATCACTACTAATAGTTCTCTGACCCCATGCAATTTAAGTGGAAAGTTAATGAATAAGTCAAACAACATCAGTAGAATCTAACTTTTATGACATGGTATGAATTGAGTCATCTTAAATATCCATTAGTTACCATAAAAATGTGCTCTCTTCCTTGAGGGGCTTGCATGAATACGAATCCCTGCTAGCGTCTTCTCCTCCTATCACTTCATTTTGTTCTACAAGTTTGATTTCCTTGTCTTATCAAAGGGTAAGGAAAAGATGGGTTTTTTTCTAGATAAATAAAACACGAAATCCATATTTTTTTATATATAAATTCAGCCCCAGGCAAAAGACTACTAATATAGGATTGGGGGCATAAGATACACTAATGTGGGTAGGATCATCTTTTGATAGATATTTTACGTTTGAATATTGTGTTTTAATAGGAAACAATGTGGTCTCTTTGAAGATCTTGCAACGGGATATGGTTTCTTGATCTAGTGTAGAAGTAGAATATATCTAGCAATGGTTATGCCTATAACAACATGTGAGTTATTTCGGATCATAACATTTTCATAGAGAATTGAAATTTGATTATATTGATGCATCCCCTCCCCATTTGAACTCTTTGAGAAACTTCTTTACACACATGAACTTATAGTCTAATTTATTGCTTAACATTTTGGGTTTGCACTTGATATAGTCACTAGATTTTGTTTCTTTTTAACTTTTTCAACATAAATTTCCTCCGATAACATCATAGTGCCTGACCTCTATATGATTTGCAATGGTCATGTTACACACAAAGATATCTCATATGAATGAATGAATGAATGAGATGCATATGTACTTAGTAATTGATATTATGACCTCTATATCATTTGCAATCGTCATGTTACACCAATAGAATAAAATGATGCATATGTACTTAGCAATCACAGATTTAGACTTCCTCTCTAGATCCACACCTATATTAAACACCAATTTTCTTATAAAAAATACTGTAAAAATACTTGTTATGGGTCGATATGGCCTACATGTAAACCCAACCCAACTCTACATGAGCTTGATTTAGACAAGCCAAAATAGGCTAGGTTAACAAATTGAACAACATATTTTCATGAGTTAGTTTTGTCACTCCTAATTGTGACACACTTGGAAAAAACTGACTAACAACAAGTGTGAGATGTTTGGTTGTGTGATCGTGAAATGAGTTTGTCAACAGATCTTTAAGAGCTACTAGGTTACTTCAAAGCTATGTTGCTCAAATTCTTCAAAAATGTCGATGGGTGCGTGTTGGGTCCTCCAAAATAGTGTATTTTTGAAGGATCCGACACGGGTTAATATTTTTGGAGAGTCTAACCAACTTAGCTTTGAAGGCTTCTTTTGTCGGGAAAATTCTTAACATGCATCTTTGATCTTAACATGCACTCATATGAGTATCAACGGGTTTCCTAAACATACCATTTTTTGATGGTCTTTTATAGAAAATGACAATTCTATTGCTAGATTGTGTCTCCTAATTGCCTGCAAAGTATTTTATTTTTCACAAATCTTTGATCTATGATACTACTCAAGTAAATCATTACTTGTTATTGCAACCAAAAGTATGTGTTTGTCATTGTAAATGTATATAAAACGACATAATGATCAACTTTATTGCAAAGAGTGCCAAATTATTCGACACAAAGATATCTCATGTGGATGAATAAATAAGAGTTATTATTTGTAGAAGGTAGAAGAAGATAAGACATATTTTGAGTTGAATTGATTGTTATTCTTTCAAGTTAATGGGATTAGATAGTTGTTACTAGAAAATGAAAATAAGGAAAAAAACAAATATTATATTACACAATCTCGTGACTGCTTAATTATATGTGAGAGTATGATTGACAGTTGTTTTAGTACCTTTGTGAAGAGAAATGGGAAGATCAACTGATTAGTACTAGATCAAAGTAGAAAGACGTTAGAGCAGGTAATGAGCCACCAGGAGTACTTTGCGTACATGTATCAGAGTTAATAAATACAAACTAGATTAGTAAGCTTAGAAGGATGTTGAGGTCGTCGGGAATAGACTTTAAGAGATGAAGGTGGACTAGAGGTCGGAATAGTTGGAATTGGAAGCACTTATGATTAGGAGATAATACAAAGAAGTCTCAAAAAAGAAAAATGATAGAGATCAAATACTTATTGGTAGAGGGATCAAAGAATTTATAACCTTTTTGCAGATGAAAATACCCGAGGACACATTTAAAAGCCTTGTGTTGAAGTTCATCCTTTTTAGGAGTAAGGTTATGAACAAAACAGATGCAACAAATACACATAGAAGAAAGGGAAACAAATTTTGGCCTGGATAAAGGATTGAGTTGTGGACTCTTGTACTAGAAAATAGATTAAGGCATCTGATTGATTGAATAACAAGAGGTGATAATGTCGTCACCCCAAAAACACAAAAGAATATGATTCTGAGTGAGCAATATCTAATTTGTTTCAATTAGTTGTGTGTTCATTCGCTCAACAACTCCAAATCTTTTAGGAGTATGTGCACAAAAACAAGTGTAATATGCCCTGGGATAACATAAAGAAGAGAAAGAAGTATAGAAGTATCTTCAGGCATTATCATTGATTAACTTCTAAATGGAAATACCAAATTGATTGTGAATTTCAGCACAAAATTTTTGAAAGCTAAGAATAACTTAGATCTAGTTTTCATTAAAAATAGCCATATGAATCGAGAATATTCATCGATTAAAAATCACAAAATAATGAAATCTTAAGAAAGATTTGATACAACTTGGATTCGTATTTTCGATAAAATCAGCCTTTACCTTTTATGATATCAGAGCTGACAAAAGTCCTGAGATCAAATCTCACCACCACCTATATCAAAAAGAATTTTCACCTGCTTAGAACTTAAAGAAAGGAATCAAGCCCACATGTGGGGGGGGGGGTCTGTTGAGAATACAACTAAATAATAAAAAGTGTGTTTCTCTCTAACAACTTATGTTTTTAGATGAGATGGTCACATATTTTAACAATGATTCATTTTTTTTCCACAAAAGAAGTACGAATGAAGCAAAGAAGTAAAACTCTCTTAACAGACATGAGGGAGTGATATGTGGGAAGCAAAGAAGTAACGGAAAAGGGCCTAAAATACCCTCAAAGTATTGGAAATGGTACAAAATTACCCTTCATCCACCTATTGGCTCCAAAATACCCTTCCCACTCACCTATTGGCTCCAAAATACCCTTGTCATCCATCTTTTGGTTCAGAATTGACCACTTATTTAACGGTTCTAAATTTAAACTATTTAAATATTTTTTTAAATACGTGGCGCTAAACAACCAACTACCCACCCATTACTAATTAAACTCCTCCAAATTAATAAGCCCGTCACATTATTAATGCAACAACTGAAAATCTATTACCAATTGAGTGTTTTTAAAAATATGAGGTGAAAATATCGATAGAAGTAAACTATCATACGTTCAAGTTTCTAAATAAAAATTATCGATAAACATAAAAGTCTGACTATGTTCATTTTAACTATCCTTACGTCTGTTACTTCATAGGTAAAAAAATTTCAAAATAATATATTAAAGGTTTTAAAACAAATCATAAATATTTATAAAATTATATTTAAAAAAGGTGCATGAATTCATTCGGGGATGTATTACTTCTTTACCTTTAATCATAAATTTCTAATTCAATCTTGAAAGAGAATCCTATTGAAAGTGTCGTCCTAAATAAGCGGCTCAACCTAAATTTAATTGGGGTTTCAATTTGGACTCGAATAATTATGGATGTCATTTTTAAGAATATATAATTTCATCGTGTTTTAGTAGTGTTTATGGCGATTTTGATATTATAATTGGATTATTAATTGAATGGCATTTAGTTAGTAATGAGTGGATAGTGGGTTGATTTATAAATTATATTAATAAATTAAATTATAACCAACAGTTGAACGCCAAGTATTTTAAAATATTTAAAGAGTTTACTTTTAAAACAATTAAATAAGTGGTCAATTTTGAACTCAAAGTTAGATGACAAGGGTATTTGGAGTCAATAAGTAAATGACAAGGGTATTTTGGAGCCAATAAGTAGATGAGAAGGGCATTTTAGAGCCAATAGGTGGATGAGAAGGGCATTTTGAAGACAATAGGTGGATGGAGGGTAATTTTGTACCATTTTCAATATTTCAAGGGTATTTTAGGCCCTTTTCCGAAGAAGTAAAGAACCGGACGTAGGAATGACTTTTTTTCTCCAGACGAAGATTCAGAAAAAACAAAGAGAACCAACCAATTAACCAAAATAAGAGGAGAAAGAAAATAAAGGAATTTAGATCAAATTTAAATGACAAGAAAAAAGAGAGAAGTGTGACTCGACAATGTTTTGATATGGTTGTTTTAGCAATCAATTGATCGATCCCCTCCTTTTTTGGTTTCAGCAACTGCTATCGAAAAAGAAATGTAACATTCAAAGAGAGGGCCAAAACTCAATGCTCTAATACCATGAGAAATTAGAAGAAGCAGAAGAGGATACACTGGGAAATGAATAATTGACAATTCCATCAAGTTAATAGAGGATATAATAGTAGTTATAGATAATATACACAAGGAAAGAAGCTAATAAATATTACACAATCTCCTAACTTCCTAATTATAGGAACTAGAGAATATTCTCATATCTACACTAACTAATTATATCATATTTAAATATTCTCATAGTTGCATTATCTAATTATACCATATTTAACAAAATGACATTATCAACATCATGCTTCCGCTATCCGAAAAATGCAGAATGAAGTAAAAGATCACAAAATGCAACACAAACAAGGGGGAACCAAGTGCTTGCTTAAATGAGAAACTAATCAAATCCAATTTGAGACACGTATGGAGAAGAGAGATTTCGACCCTACAAGCCCTAAGATGGAACGACTTTTTGGCCGTTGCACTAACATGTAGTTTAGCCATATAGTTGGGTTGCCATTTCTCAAACTTTTCTATAACTTAGGGTATACTTTTAGTAGTCGTTTGGCGTGAGGTATAAGATATAATAATTTTAGTGATAAAATGCATGACTGTTTTATCCTGCGTTTGGTTTGAGGTATTAGGCATTTATGGGATGCGTTTGGTTTGAGGTATTAGGCATTTATGGGATTATTTGTTCCACCATTTGTACCTTAGTGATGGGATAAGTTACCTTGTATACATTGGATAATTAACCCAAGATAACTTATTCCCAACCAAACTACCCCTTAGAAAGCCTAGTTTTGGATCCTCTCTCCCCTCCAACCTATACCTTATTAATTAGAAGGGGTCTTCACATTTGTTATCCATGTAAAAGATATTTTCGATGGCTTAATGCCTAATGCCCAAAGAGATTGGACACTATTAAATATGTTTGGTTTCTGGTGCACTATTAAGTTTAAACCTATACAAATTGATTTGTTCCCGATAATATTTTCCTTACACTTAGCCACTAACAATTATATCTGATAATATCTTTTCCAGTCTGACAGAAATGCTTCAACGATACAAAAGCCACATCGAAGCAGAAAAAGAGATCTCTACAGAAATCCAGGTGGCAGAGGTAGTTGATTAGTTGACTGCTATCAACTTATATTCTAGTGAACTAGAATCCTCTCTTGATGCATGAAATAACTGCTCTTGTGTGTCCATACATTTAAGTTATCAATTAATTTGGTTACCCTTTGCATACTTCTGATGTTAAGTAACTTTGAACTTGCATCGTTGAAAAGAGGGAGCAACCTTGAACTGATCAATATCTAGACGGAACTATTCTGGATAAACTTTGAAATACATATAATTCTTGCTTTGTTAAAAGGGCCGTAGATACTAAGAGTTTTATTACTTATGACTCATAAGCGTAAGCCGTAAGTTAGGAATCTTACTTATGATTATTGACTTATTTTTGTTATTTTGTCTAAGAACAAGTGCTTTAAAAGCTATTACGATAAGTCAATCTAAACAAGCTCTAAACTAGTGATTGTCCATAGATTTCATGAGTTCTTAAAGTTTGTTGAAAAATAGTTTTGTTTCAATTTTTTCTTTTTCGAAAATCTACTCCAAAGTCTAACGGAAGCTATATATACATGTTAGCTTTGATGTGCCACCTTCCAGACTGGAAGGTCCAAATTATAATAATGCTTACTCTTCATCAAAGTCATGCTGCTGTTCGATTGAAATGTACCTACTAATAAAACTCAATAGTATTTCATCAAATCGTGAAACATGCTCTGACTAGTTGTTCATTGATGTAGCTGATACAGTTGATTAGTAATTTATCATCAATTCATTGCGTATTTTGCAATGACAATAATCATTTGTGTGTTGTTAATGTTTATATCTTGGATAATCATACTTACATCTTTTGTGCTGAAAGTTTTCCAATATTTTGAGGTGGAAATAGGACTCTAAATACTCAGGGTTCATAACAATGGGAGAACTGCTACAAACAACAGAAAGGTACTTATCTTATTCTTCACTTTTGTTTCTTAAAGCTTATGCTCCATTGATCCTCTGCTCAATTTAACAGGCAACTGGAGGAAACTAATGATGATGTTCTCACTGTGACTGACCTTATCCATTTGGAGAACGAACTTCAAACTGCTCTAATACAACTCAGATCTAGAAAGGTATTTCTACTTTCCTCTGTACCTCGCCTGGTCGCCCCTATTGGAATTGCATCATTTGGAGCTCCGGAAAGTTGTCACAACGTCGTGTGTTCTAATGCTTTGTTTCAGGATTTATTTTCTAATCCAAATAGTATGAAACCATAATTGTTTGTGAATCCCTCCGGTCATATCCAGGGGTGAATCGAGCTTGCGCCTATAGGGTTTATCCAAACCCCTCTGACAAAAAATTATACTCTTTATAAATGGTAGATGTGAACCTCCTTTCAGCTAGTTCATGTGTTTACTATATTTGCTCTGCCACTGGCTATACTTCGCTTTGTCTTTTATAGGCATTTGCATTTATTTTTTAAATAATTTCGTCTTCAGTATTATAATCTGGTTCTCAGTTAGTACCTCAGAATGAAGCAACTCTTAATGGTTTTATTTTCTGCAGACACATTTGTTGCTTGAATCTGCTAAGGGTCTTCATGAGAAGGTACGTTTTCATTTCCACTGGCATCTTCAGAGCAGCATTGATTCCCTGAACTTCGACTCACATATATCGTTCATATCATGCCCTTTAATTATTGCAGGAAAAACTGCTGCAAGAGGAAAAGAAACATCTGGAGGACAATGTAAATATATTACCTCACAAAATCTGGTCTTCAGTTCTTGTTTTGACCTCTTTCTAACCAACAACATGCATTATATGTCCATAATGCAGATTGCTTGTATCAAGAAAAATACAAAAGTGAATGAGATGTCTACGGATTTCGCTGACTTTCCAGCACCCCATATGATTTCTGGACAACAGAGAATAACCCTGAATTTCCTCTAGTACTCGTCGAATAGCCCCAGGGGAATAACCTGCGAAATGAGCCAGAGTCGAGATGCATCTGGAGATAACTAATATTGTGCAGCTTCTATATAGAACTAATTATTGTTTCTATTTGGATGATGAACATTTAGATTTCCTCGTTTGTCTCTTGTCTTCGAAGTGAAAAAATATAACAAATGTTTAAGTTTGCTTTACAAGTAAAATTTCAGGCAAAAATGTGTTAAGGTAGAGTTAGCTTGAAGGGTAAAGAAAATATTTTCAGGCTTTTTAAAAAATTAAAGAGGAATACTGCAAAATGAATTCAAAATTTGAAATACTTTATATATTTATAGTGATACCTGGGCAAGTGTAACAGTACTATTGGACTTTGGACTTTTGAGTGTACGTAAGGGTGTGAATCAGTTCGGTTTTAGTATTATCCGTTCGATTTATCAATTTTTGATTTTTAAATATGCTAACACAATAACAAATCAAAGAGATATTCTTGATGAATTTTTTATCATTATTGGTTTGATTTTTGGTTTATCCAATAAAAAAATATTCGTAAAATATTATGTCTTTTCACTTTCTCTGAAAGCTTTGATGTAGTGAAACAAAAAAATAATGAGAAATTGCATCAATAAGAGAAAATATAGTACGAAAATTATAATTACCGGTTATTACCAAATCATAATATGATAAACTAAAATAAACTAGCAACAAAATTAAAACTAAAACTAGATTAGTTGTAGTGTCTAATTATATATTAAATTATTAATATTTGATAATTAAGAAGGATACTTATTGAATTATCGGTTTAACAAATAATCCAATAGTAAAAATAGATACCGCACCAATAACTTGATAGATTTTTTTTTATAAATCCACTAAAAATCCAATAACAATTTTTCAGTTCAATTTATCGATTGATTTGATTTTTGCATACCCCTAAATGTAAGTAGTTTATAATATGTCATCTTGCAAATCACTATATGTGAATATAAGGTAAGAGCAGGGGTTACATTTCTTTTTTCTTACTTTTATTAGAGAAGTCTTTTTTATTATTATTTCATAAAACTTGTTTTTCTAGCAAATATTTTTTAAAATGATTTTATTAAATAAACATAAGAAAATTAAAAAATATCATTTATATATCTTAAAATTTGCAAATTGGAAGTAGTGAGCAAGACATACAAACTGGAATGGAAACTTTGATAGACGGCCTTGTAACCTGATGTTATGGTGGAGAGCTAGAAGCCAAACTACACGTTCGATCAAAATACTTTACTTTCAATATATATGATCAATCATTAATTTAAAAATTTAAATTCATAATGAATAAATTTCAAATTCCAACTCAACTTAAAATTAAATTATTCAGAATAATAAAATTCAACATTTATGAAGAAAAAAAAGAGAGTAAAATGAGTTAGTTAGAACTTACATATAATTTGATGAAGAAATGCAATGCAGCTTTTCTTCTCAAATAATTTTTCCACTAATTTAGACTTTCCTCTCACTGTGGGTTTTCCGTACAAAATACGGGTTTTTTTTCTCATTGAGAAACGATAACACACTTGTTTATGTGCCACATATATAGGTCAAGGGGAAGATTTTTTTACATTAAATAATAATATACTTTATTATAATGAAAAATATTTATATATATATATATATATATATATATAGATAAATTAATCATGATTAAATGTAATTGGTTTTTTTTTTAAATAGTTACTCCCTCCGCCATAATTGTTTGTCATGTTAAGGTCATGCACACGCATCAACAAAAATTTAATATAATGTGTAATTTGACTAATATAACCCTATAAAGAAAATCAAAGTCTAAATTTGGAAAAAAGTGACTATAATTGTTTCTTGTTATTTAAATTGACAGTTAATCTTGCACATCTATTTTTAGTATACCTGCCAAACAATTATGAACGGAGAGAGCATTAAATATGCTATTTACTTGTCACTTTTAACATATAAAAAAATCAATATAGTATATTTTTTTGTATTTTATTTTCGCATTAAATTATTTTTCAAAAAAGCTAATACTAAATATCAATTAATAAAAATAGCGTGATAAAATAGTCAGATCAAGCATTTATTTTCTTAGTGGACTGATTAAATTTAAATGTGATAAGTAAAATGCAAGGAAAGAGTATTTGATATTTAAGTGAAATTAATCTATACTATTAATTGTCATTAATCTAAAATTTAATTAAAATATTATGAAGTATAACGTAAAAATATATATCAAAATTTAAAAACATTAATTTATTTGATTTAAGAGATATACTCTAGATAGTTGATAAATGCAATAAATGAATGAATAAATTAAGAAAAAAACAAGTTTGGCCTTCGGCGTGCAAAACACCACGTCGCAACTACGTACATCGAGGAAATCTTTTTATTATTATCTTTTATTCATCTATCGTTATTTTTATTAAAGTTTAACTAATAAAATTTACGTAATAAATTTTAAAAATAAAGTAATTTCTTATTAAAAATGAATTACATATTTGAAGTTTTAATTTGAAAATTTTACTTTAAAATTAAAAAATATTTATCACTCAATACACGGTAAGAAACCTGTAAATTATATACAATTTTTTTGAGAATTAGCATAAAAATTTACAGAAAAATAAATTTTCAATAAAGATTCATATTAATCTCCGAAAAAATTCTCATGTAATACACGATTTTTATGTAACGATAACAACTGGTTCGAGATTTCGAAAAGTTGACCACAGTTGACCACTATAGTTTGTGCCACGTAACAACTACGTAGACAAACTGTCAATTTTGATTCGTCTATCTGATATAGTAGTTTCCTATTTATTTATTTTTTTAAAAAAAATAAACATATTGTAAGTATTAAAATTAGTATTTGATCATAATTTTACACACAAAACTAGAATAACTATTGCAAATTAAAGCTTGATTACCATGTATATTATTTATAAATACTACTAAACTTTATTATTTGAATGGAATAGAGTTGTTTTGAATCTAAATAAGTTACATTTGAATGGTTAAATCGTCTGAATTTATTAATTTATTTAAAATATATTTAGGCCGAGTTAAACTAACTTTTAGATAAGTGATTCGGAGATTGTTAGTGGCGTATTTCTCGAACTATGCGGAGTATTCGAGATCTTGATCTCTTTATGAAATTTACTAGGTTTAAAGTTGAGTAAACTCCAGGAATCGTAATTTGAGTTGAATACAATTTGTAATGTTCCAACTCGAATTAAACTCTTGCATTGCAAAGTCCCACAAAATTTCATTATCTTCACGTTTATCCTTAATTAGTCTTGATGAATTATAGTTAATTTAAATTTAGTATTATCTTAAATAGCACGAAGCCTATTGGTTGCTACAAATCAATATATATATATAAATGAGGATCTTCAATCAGCCTATGTGGCATGCCTCAATGATGAGAAAAATAAATATTTTAATTTTTAAAAAAATGACTTTTTAATTATTTTTTTTTACACAATAATATTATGTGTATATATATATATATATATATATATATTGCTATTAATAAATTAGTTAATGAGCATTACACCTCCTAACTCCTAACCTTTCATATTCATAACCTTCAAAATATTTAATATAAAAATTATAACTCCTAAATATTACACCTATAAAAACCCACTTTTAGATATTCCATGATGGTCATTTTATTTTTATTTTCCTTATTCTTCATTTTTTATACATTTGATTTGTTTTGTTTTTTTTTTGTCTTCTTTGATTTGATTTTTGCAGGAAAGGGATGTATAATGAAAAATGTTATATATTTTGCATATTTTGATTTTGTGAGGTAAAATGATTTAATATGTCTAATTATCATTATCACTTTTGTTCTGTTGTAATTACATATATATTTGATGTTATTAGGTTGAGTTGTTGATGATACAAATCATGATTCTTTTATAGAAAAAATAATTTGTTCATTTTTTTTTTTGCTTCTCTTTGTAGTTTTTTGAGATTTTTTTTCTTAATCTTGTAGTTTCTACCGACACTGATTGTCTTTATTCACTTTGTAAATTTGAAGAATTGTATATTTTAAATATTTTTGCTTGAATAGTTAATTAATTTTATGTATGTTTGTTGGTATTATAGTATGGATTGTTTATAGCTCTCCGGTTAAACCACTGATGTAACAAGAGTTGATTGGTTCCTTCTCAAATTAATTAGTTAATTGAAAAAACGCCAATATATCTTATTTCTGATTTCGTCTAACAATATCATCCTCCTCACTAGCTATAAAAATGTTATACAAATATATAATAAATATAAGTAATAAAAAAAGTAATATATCATATCTCAATATAAAGTAAATAAAATACTAAATATTAAATTCTAATATTATATAACTAAGAATCAAATAAATCGATTCCTGTTATAGTTTCATATCTCACAATCACATAACAATGATATGGTAAAAATACATAATTTTAACGTTGCATTATTTTTTATATTATTCTTATATAATTATTATTTATAGGCCAAATGTTTCACAATTTTGAGAATTTAATCAGCAAAAAATTAAATATTTTTTAATTTTATTTTAAAACATTCGTACGATCACTTTTTTTTTTTTTGGTAATTTCAAAAAAAAAATTATTCCTTTTGACTAACTTTTTAATTCTGTGTCCCTTTTTAAATTTATTTTTAATTAATTTTTCTCTTAATAGATATCTCTCCTATAATATAAAATAAGAGAAAAAGTATATATTGTTCAAAATAATAGTAATTACTAAAAATAATGTTTATTATTAGAAGCATATTTGGAGACTTTTAATAATTTGAAATTTCTAAAATGAGGTAAAACAAAATATGTCATATAATAAAATAAATCATAAAAATGGTGGAGGATTTTACTTAAACATATTTTTGTTTATTAAAAAAATATATCACTTTTTTTTTTACCTTTTTCTCTTATTTTTTTTATATATTTATTTTTAATTTAATTTTATCATAAACTCACACCTCTTCATCTTTCAAAACCTCTATACTTAATTAATACTTATTAGTAATACCTATAACTTCCAACTTTATACCTCCATAACCCCAAATTACTTAACGTCTAAATTTGTGACATCTTAAAATCACATCAAAAAATATTTCTAACCAAATATATTTATGTTTAGCTTAATTGTCTTCTACTTTAATCTTGTAATGCAAAATCTATCGACAAAGACTTCTTTGTATAATTATTTTTACTTCTAATAAGAATGATACAAAATAAGATATATAAAAGAGAATAATTGATTTATTTTTTTGCATGAAATTATAAGAGCAAGATCATTACTAAAAGTAAGACAAAAACAATTCTTGAAAACATTAAAATGTATTTGTAGATACGCTTAGCGGCGGGAGATAATCAAAATTATTATGAAGTTATTTTTAATTTTTAAATAAAATATGAATCATGAAAAATATAATAAAAATTAATTAAGAGAATTCATTTAAACATTTTGCTTAAACTAATAAAAAGCTTAAGACAAGCTAACTTGATTATGTTACGATTTGATGCTAATTGTTACTGTTTTACAAAAATATATATAAATTAGTAAAAATACTAAAGACGAGCAAACTTCATTCTCTTAATTGCGATGCTAATTGTTTATGTTTTCTTAATAGAATTAAATAAGCAAAGACTAAAAAATAATAAAAAAAGAAAAAGAAAAAAGGGAGACTAAAAATAGCGTTGAAATAAATTTTTTTAAAAAAACTTAGAATTATAGAAGAAAATTTATCAAGGAAAAAATTAATACAGATAATCATTTCAAATATACTTATTACTTAACCATTCATCCTCCATTATAATGGTTCTAAAAATTTACTTAACTTTTTATCCTACACTTTAATTATAAGAAAATATTATTTATCGTTAATAATTATAAATATTCATATTATTTGTGAACAGTTTTTTTATGTTTACTTTATTCAGAAAAAATTCAAGAGTCTAATTATAAGTTTTTAGTAGATATATAAGTATTTTTTTAATCTTAACATAAAACCTTTAATCATTCATCTATAATTGTTATTTATTAATTATTTTATTATGCATTTTAACAATAATATATTATTTTTATGTTAATTCTATATCACTAAAAATTATTTTACCGAACTAAAATCATGTATCACCCATTTTCTTTCAAAGAATCAACATACAGAGAACTTTATATCTTAATATATAAATATTGAGTTACTTTTTTAAGTCTTCAAATTATAGGTAGCTTATCTATTACGAATAATTTTTCATATTTCTAAGTTTGTTTTTGAATTTATTACTATTTTAATTCTTTTGATATTTTTTAAAAAAATTAAAAGACTAAAAATTTCACTTTAAATTTTTAACAAATATCAAAGTTAACCATATTTAATTTTGAGAACTCATTCAAATGGATAATGAAGTCATAAATTCTTAATTATATATTATAACTAACATAAAATAATAGGTACTATTCAACCAAAAAAGTATAGATATTTGACCGTACATGTATTTATTTTTTGATAAAATTAATTTATGTATTGAGTTGAAATTACAAAGCTAAATGATAAAATTAATTAATTAATCTATTTGAATATAAAAATGAAAATTTTTAGACACCGCGCATAGCGCGGCTAAGTTTACTAGTAATTTATATATGTTTAGACCTTTCAGTTTAACTCATAGTTATGAAAATTAGTATATTTAATCACATTGAATCACTCATATATTAGTTCAGTAAACATGAGCTTCACTCTATTTAACTCATAAAAATATAAACTAAATATGAAAACCATATTTTACCATAAAAACCAACTCAAAATTGTAAAAAGAAAATAAAAAAAATGATCGTTTTTTATTTCGTACCTTTCGTACAATCAAATATTAGGTATAATGAAACGGTCGCATGTAGAGTAGTGCAGCATAATGATATTAATAATACACATCTTAATATATAATAGAGTGTATAACTATTAACTGCATTAATTATATATAATGTGACTAAATAAAATAGAGTTTGGAGCTTAAAGGACAAAAAAAATTGAAAGAAATTCCAAAAGGGTACATTAAAAAAAATTCTAACCAAAAGGGCAAAATCGCTCCTATAGGAACGATTTTTTTTTTTTGAAATCGCTGTCTCATAGCAATTTATTTTAACGGCATTAAGTCAAATCGCTCCTTGAATTATTTTTTTTCAGCGATTTCTGTTATGTGTTTTTTTTGAACTTTTCTTTTAAATGGAAAAGAATTTTTTTTTACGAAATCGCTGTCAAAGCAACGATTTTATTGCGTTTTTTATTTTTTAATTGTGTATTTTAAATCGCTGTCTTTGCAGCGATTTTAGTGAACTTTTTTTTTTTTAATTTTGTATTGTAAATTGCTATCTTTACAGCAACTTTAGTGGAAAATAATTTTTTTTTTTTTTTAAAAAAAAAGATGAAATCGCTGCCTTTGACAGCGATTTTCGAATTTTTTCATTTGTTGCATGTTTGCCCAATTAAAGCACTAATCATATGTTGTGAATGTTCCAAATCAGTTTTACTGGTTGTTTCCTAATGCTTTCACCATTTTAAAAATGAAAATTGTTGACTTGACAGCGATTTCATCTTTGAAAAAAGAGAAGAATTTCCATTAAAATCGCTGCAAAGGCAGCGATTTACAATACAATTTTTTTTTAAAAAAAGTACGTTCACTAAAATCGTTACAAAGGCAGCGATTTCAAAAAATATAATAAATCGCTCCTCCAGGAGCGATTTTGCTTAACGCCGTTTAAATAAATCACTACATGAATAGTGATTTTCCCTTTTGGTTAGAATTTTTTTTTTATGTACTCTTTTGGATTTTTTCCCAATTTTTTTTGCCCTTTAGGCTCCGCACTCAAATAAAATATTGCTAATACACGAAATTGATGCATATATTATTTTTGTTAACATATTCTACCAAACAACATCTAAAAAATTAAAGCTTAAATTAAATTCTAAAATTTTCTAATACATATAAAGCCAGTGGCAAGCCACTGAGGGTGTCGACACTCCTTCATCTTAAAATTACACTATTTGTAGCTAGAGTAAAAATGTTTTTGTATATATATATATATATAAAGAACTGAAAGAAAAGAAGTAATTCTAATTATATCCCAAAAAAAAGGCAAAAAAAAACTATTAGTCACTCGTTGTATATACAATGTGTGTATATGTGTTGCATCTTATGTATCAAAATGTATATACACTACTATATATCATATTATATATACTTAAAAAAGATATATATAATGAAGAAATGGAAAAAATTGTACGGTGGCTGGGAGGAAATGGTTTAAACTTTAAAAGGGAAAAGGGTTAGAAATATACTCACAACTTTGATTGAAATTACTAAAACAATTTTAAATTTTGAGTTGCTGTAGTATTTAATAGTATACTTTAAAGATATATAGGCATTCACGTGGACATCATTATAAATAATAACTTATTCAGTCAGACATTTATACATCTTTCAAATACACTATTAAATAATGCAGGGGTAATAGGTCTTGCCCAAAATTTGAGATTATTACAATAATTTCAATCAAAGTTCGAATATATTTCAAACTTTTTCCTTAAAAAAATAGTATTGAAAGAAATTTTAACTTCCTAAAATTCAATACAAACATATGTTGTTTAATCTAAGTGTAATTAATTGTAAGACTCTATGTGAGGTGTAAATTGTATGATCGGATAATGAAGTTGTAATATACCTTTTACATTTTATTAATATATAACCTAAATTAAATAACATTTATTAAGAAATTTTATATAAATCATTGCGCTTAATATATATTATGTTTCTCAACCACTTCATCATGCATTTATACAAAGAGTCAGAGACATTACCTGATCATGAAACTGCAAGCTAGTGAATTACAAGGTATTATGTTTTAACTAATATTAATTTCACTCCCAAAATATTGAGCTTATTATTTAAAAATTAAATTAAAGTTAACTATTGTAAATACTACTCTATTATTTACTATTAACATAATTGATATACACACAATGTATACATGGGATGATTATCAATATATTGTATATTTGGCTATCTAGTTTATAGTATACTACCTATACATTTTATATATGTATTTTTTTGTAAATTAAATGATTGAACGGTTCAAATCCATATTTAATTAAGTGAAAATTATATATGTATAATATATATTTCCTTTTCAAAAAAGATATTTTATTATAAAATATTAATACCTTATATATGTAGAAATATTCAAAAGAAAGTATATCAATTACTTACATAAAGACATTTTAATCAAAATAGAATATCAAAGTTTCAATATCTAAATAGCTAGATTTGTACTACTACTAGTTTGTAATTGTATACTTTGGTATTACAATATTCAATATTTTGGTATATTTTTTATTAGTATAAAATGTCATACCGATAATTAAAAAAATAAAAAAAAATATTAATATATGTATCCTATAGTAAAATTAGGATAGTAGGAACTAGGAAGTGTCATATGAAGTAATCTTTTCTCAAATAATATATCGAACGGTTCAAAAATACCTTTTTTATAGTACTAGTCAATAAATGGAAGACAAACATAGTTCTTATGGAATTCATTATTTTTATATGTTTTTGGACTCATGATAAACATTGTTTTTTATAATATACTGTGTTTACATTTGCTATTTTGCATTAATGGTGAAGATTTTATTCTAACTCATTCCGTCTAGAATTATTTGTTATGTTATGTTTTTCAAAATTTAATTTAATTAATTTTTAAAGTTAAATTAGATCACATTAGTTCAATATTTTTTAAGAAAATTAGATATTTCTAATACTATATGAAAAGTATTATAAATTACAATTTTTTAAATATTATTATGTTGAAAAATAGTTTGACTCTAAAAATAGAAATCATGACAAACAATACAGAGAATACTAATTATCTAAAGATTTTAGAAATCAAGTATGTCTCTATGAAAGAAAAGATGAATAAAACTTATTTGTATTGGATATTTACACCAAGTCAATACATACATGTTATGCGTTTAAATTTATAAGTTAATTTAGTTGAATATTTACACTAAATCAATACATGCATGTTATGTGTTTAAATTTATAAGTTAATTTTCTTTATAAAATCAGGTAATGATAATTATATTGACTTGTTGTAGACCAAGTAAATTTTTTCCATTTTATAGTAATGCATTCGAATAAATATTTTTTCCTGGTATTATAATTTGTATGTATTGTTTATTCAAACCAACACAAAGTTAAACGGAAATTAGAAATATAATGCTCTCCATAAATAACAAAAGAATCACCTAATAATATTTAATAATAAAAATATATATAGTACAAATAAATCAATCAATAGTGATAGTGAATCAAAATCTAAACCATAAATAAAAACGTGAACTCATCAATTCCGGCGAATAAAAAAACGCAAAATATCTCACAGATCAGAGATTTAAAGCATCAAAGCAGCAGCAAAGACAGCTACAACAGCAGATCCGGCGACGGCGACTCTGTTAAAGGAAGCAGAGTTTGGAGATTCAGTAGGAGAACTTCCGGGAGCGGCAGCAATGGATGGAGGAGAAGCAGCACCGGAAGGAGACGACGCCGGAGTCTCGGCAGTTGGTGGAGCTGGTGGAGATGCCAATGGAGAATCAGATGGAGAAGATGCAGTAGTAGGAGGATTTGCAGGGGCAACGATAGGAGGAGGAGTCGCCACCGGTGGTGATGCTACCGGTGCCGGAGAACTCTTCGGAGAAGCTGCCGGAGATGCTCCCGGTGCCTGTGCGAAAGCAGATCCGGCAATAAACGTCAACATTAGAGCAATAATCACTTTTGAGTATGCCATTTTTCGAATAATAAGAAGCACAAAGAGTTATAAAAAGAGGAAAATGTAAATATGAATTGCGAATACTTTTGATTTTTGAAGTAATGGAGAGAAGAAGAGTGTATTTATTTATAGGTGAAAAAAAAATTAAGGTTTAGATTAGTAGTAAGTAGGTTTATAATTAAAAATTAGTACGCGTAATTAGTAGTTGACAACTCAACGATAAAAGATATGACGGAGTCCAAGCTGGTTACATCTTTGTTTGCGTGTGAAGAGATAAATTATTATAACAAAAAATTGTTTGAATATTTCTTTGTACAATTACTTTTCAAATTTAATTTCTTATAAAATTTTGAATCTAAATTATTAGCAAACAAAAATGGTTTCCCTTATGATTGGTTTTCTTTTTCTTCGAAATTTTACCATTGATAAAGAGGGGTAAGATTGTGCATATATTATCTTCTACGTATTTTACTTATAAATTATAAAGTTTAACTTCATAAATATAATTAAATTATCTAATTTTTTAATTTTATATCTATATTATTTAAAGCGTAAAACTCAAATATCACTTATAATGATTTAATGTGTTTCCTTCGAGAAGAGTTAACATGATGTATATATGTTATGACTTATTGGTAAGACACATAATACTTATTGATGAGACACGAGATCAAGTTTATGATATGTTTGGAGGTTTAAAGACAAATTTTAGAGTCCAAAACATTCAAATTGAGCATTACCAAAATAAAATATGGAGTAATACAAATTCAGTGTTAGGTTGGATGAAGTTGATGTAGAAGTAAGACTTGTCACGTCAACTATTTCAAAGAGAGAAAGTTTAGATATCTTCCGTTCATAATTCAAGAAAGAGAAGACATCAATAATGATATCACACATTGCATTGGAGTGATATGAATGAAATGGAGACTTGCCTATGAGGCTTCATAATAAGATACTACCTAAACTTGAAGGTAAATTTTATATGGTTAAACCAGTCTTTTGGTATAGAGTGAAATGCTTAACTAATCAAGAATTTACACGTTCAGGATATTCATTCATTGTGGCGGAGATAAAAAAGTTAAGATAAATGTTTGAATATATTAGGAGCGACAAAATTAAAAATAAAGTTATGGGAGAAGGTGAGAGTAATTTTTATGGCGGACAGAATGTAGAAAGCAAAACTGAAATAAAATAGACATACAAAGAGAAAGCGTGCAAAGAACCCAATATGGCGGTACGAGAGGTTGACGTAGGAGATACACATAGGATTAGAGGTTAACCGAAAAACATATTAAAAAAGAGTATTAAAACAAGACATAATACAATTTCATATTATCATAGAAGTCTAAATAGAAACGAATAAAAGTAACGTATTAGCATAAAAGATTAATAGGTAGAGTTTGTTTTGTCATGATCTATTGTCATACTCAATATTGTCTATTATATTTCATTGTTGCAATTTTACTTTATTTTGGTTATATGTTAATGTTGTTGTTAATAAATTCCTTGTAGCTCAAAGAGGAATAAAAAGAGACGACCACACAAAACAAATTACAACGACGAAATCATAATCATATTCGTAATGTTCTCCACAAATAAATAAAGAATTCCGTAATTATATTCAACAATAACAATTTTATAATACAAATAAATCAACTACCCTAACTCCATCAATTCCGGCGAATGAAAAAAAAATGCAAAATATTCCATAGATCAGAGATTTAGAGCATCAAAGCAGCAGCAAAGACAGCTATAACAGCAGATCCGGCAACAGAGACTCTGTTCAATGAAGCAGAGTTAGGAGATTCAGTAGGAGAACCTCCGGGAGCGGCGGCAATAGACGGAGGAGAAGCAGCACCGGAAGGAGACGACGCCGGAGTCTCGGAAGTTGGTGGAGCCGGAGGAGATGCCAATGGAGAAGATGTAATAGTAGGAGCATTTGCAGGAGCAGAGATAGGTGATGTTGACGTAGTTGACGGAGGAGTCGCCACCGGTGGTGATGCTACCGGTGCCGGTGAAATCTTCGGAGAAGCTGCCGGAGATGCTCCCGGTGCTTGTGCGAAAGCAGATCCGGCGATAAACGCCAACATTAGAGCAATAATTACCTTTGAGTATGCCATTTGAGTGAGAAAAGTGGAAGAAGCACACAAACAGAAGAAATGAAAATATGAGTTGTGAAAATACTTTTGATTTGATAAAAAAAACAGAGGAGAAGAATGTATTTATAGGTGGGAAAATGATTTTATAATTGAAAATTAGTACGCGTAATTAGTAGTTAACAACTCAACGACAGAAGATGTGACTGAATCCAAGCTGGTTACATTTTTGTTTGCGTGTGAAGAGATGAATTATTCTAAACAAAAAAATTGTTCGAATATTTCTTTGTACAACGACTTTTCAAATTTGATTTCTTATAAAATTTTGAATCTATATTATAAGCAAAAAAAATAAATATGGTTTCCGTTATGGTT
Source organism: Solanum chilense (assembly GCA_032847665.1). Lineage (NCBI taxonomy): Eukaryota > Viridiplantae > Streptophyta > Magnoliopsida > Solanales > Solanaceae > Solanum > Solanum chilense. Next base: position 68,250,487 of record CM064974.1, on the reverse strand, counting down.
GTTTTTTTTTCTTTCAAATTGAAGGAATAATATTTTGTACTTTTTTACTTAAAAATTATAATGTTAAAAGTTAAAAATACACTTATATTATCTGTATTTTTGAGTTTCACACAACTTATGTTTGGATAGTGAGAAACACGTACGAAATATTACTCATAATGAGTTAACCCGATCACTTTAAAAAGATTTAATATGACGTATATAGTTATTTTCTTTGTCTGAATTTATGTAACACATTTTATTTTTCGAGAGTCAAATAATTTGAATTTTAAATTTGATTAAAAATTTGCTAATGAAATTTATATATTTGTTAACTACAAAAAAAGTTCTATAAATCTCAATAATTGATAGATTCAAAATAATTAAAAGATATATGAAAAATTAAGATTAAAAATAGACTTGTTTGAATTTCTAAATTCAAAATGTATATCACATAAATTGAGAGAAAGTATTACTTATTAGTAGACGGTATAACACTTACACTTATTGATAAGACACGAGACAAAGCTTATAATAAGTTGGAAGTTTGGGGACGAATTTTAGACTCCAAAACATTCAAGTTAAGCATGACCAAAATGAAATATGGAGTACGTTGCATTAGATGAAGCTGACATAGAAGTAATACTTGCCACACAAACTATTTCTAACGGAGAAAGTTTTTTAAGTATCTTGAATTCATAATCTAAGAAAGTAGAAACATTGATAATAATATCACACATTGCATCGGATTACACGGATGAAATAAAGGTTTGCCTAAGTCTTGTGTCATAATAAGATATTACTTAAATGTAAGTTTTACATAATGATGATTGAACAAATTTTTTCGTATAGAGTGAAAATGCTTATCAAGAATTTACATATTTAGAAAATGCATATTGCGGAAATTTATATATTTGTTAACTACAAAAAAAGTTCTATAAATCTCAATAATTGATAGATTCAAAATAATTAAAAGATATATGAAAAATTAAGATTAAAAATAGACTTGTTTGAATTTCTAAATTCAAAATGTATATCACATAAATTGAGAGAAAGTATTACTTATTAGTAGACGGTATAACACTTACACTTATTGATAAGACACGAGACAAAGCTTATAATAAGTTGGAAGTTTGGGGACGAATTTTAGACTCCAAAACATTCAAGTTAAGCATGACCAAAATGAAATATGGAGTACGTTGCATTAGATGAAGCTGACATAGAAGTAATACTTGCCACACAAACTATTTCTAACGGAGAAAGTTTTTTAAGTATCTTGAATTCATAATCTAAGAAAGTAGAAACATTGATAATAATATCACACATTGCATCGGATTACACGGATGAAATAAAGGTTTGCCTAAGTCTTGTGTCATAATAAGATATTACTTAAATGTAAGTTTTACATAATGATGATTGAACAAATTTTTTCGTATAGAGTGAAAATGCTTATCAAGAATTTACATATTTAGAAAATGCATATTGCGGAGATAATAATATTAAGATAAATGTATGAACATATTAAGGAACAAAATTAGAAATAAGGTTATACGAGAATAGGTGAGAGTAATTTTGAAAAACCTATTGAAAAAAAGGTATTTAAACAGAAATTCAAACAAAACAAAGTCTAGAGAGGAAATCATAATCATAATCATAATGTTCTCCATAAATAAACAAAGAATTCCGTGATAGTATTCAATAATAACAATATAATACAAATAAATCAACTACACTAACTCCATCGATTCCGGCGAATGAAAAAAAATGCAAAATATTTCACATAACAAAGACTTAGAGCAGCAAAGCAGCAGCAAAGACGGCTACAACAGCAGATCCGGCAACGGCGATTCTGTTCAACGAAGCAGAGTTAGGAGATTCAGTAGGAGAACCTCCGGGAGCGGCGGCAATAGACGGAGGAGAAGCAGCACCGGAAGGAGACGATGCCGGAGTCTCGGCAGTTGGTGGAGCTGGTGGAGATGCCAATGGAGAATCAGATGGAGGAGATGCAGTAGTAGGAGGATTTGCAGGGGCAACGATAGGTGGTGGAGTCGCCACCGGTGGTGATGCTACCGGTGCCGGTGAAATCTTCGGAGAAGCTGCCGGAGATGCTCCCGGTGCCTGTGCGAAAGCAGATCCGGCGATAAACGCCAACATTAGCGCAATAATCACCTTTGAGTACGCCATTTTGAAGTAGTAAAAAAGTGAAAAAAACACAAACACAAACAGAGGAAATTGAAATATGAGTTGATTGTGAAAAATTGAAAAGGAAAACAATGTATTTATAGGAAGTGAAATATAGAGTCGGTTTAGCAAAAATAAAATAATAATAAAGTGATTTAATAATAATTAGTTGACAACTCAAGAATGGAGGAAGAAAACAGGAAATGTGACTGAGTTTCCAGCTGATTATATTTATTTATTTTTCTTAGCGTGTAAGAGATAATTTTTCTAGAAAAATAATAATTTGTTTGAATGTTTCTTTTAAAAGTACCCCTACCTTTTAAAACTCTGTTTCCATTTATATTTCCTTTTTTTTTTTTAGGAGAATCATATATTTGTGAATTGAGTAAAAAAAATATTTTAAAATATAATAATTAATAATTTAAATTATTTACAAAGTAATTATAATAAAAAAATAGACTTATTTAAATTTTAAAATTGTGTTTAATCAAAAGGAAAAGAATCTAAAGGACAGAATTTTAATTATTGGCAAACATTATGGTTACCGTTATGATTGGCACGTTCTAGTCTGGCTAGCGGCTATTCGTTTATGCGTTGGCCACCTAAAAAGGGCCATGGAAGATGTTCAAATAGCTAGATTGTAAAATATATCAAAAATATTTTGATGTAAATTTCTAGTTTAATTTTAAGATTTAATTTAATAACGCGTTAAAGATAAATCATATAAACAAAGGAAATATTAATTTATCATGATAAAAGGTTGACGACGAAAATTAGGAAATATTATTCGTGTGAATTCAATCTTTTGATGTTAAATTCACTATATTATTAGGAGTCGTTTGATGTGTGGATAAAAGAAAATAATATTTGAATGAATATTTAAGTGGTTTTTATTATTGCAAAGGCTAGAATAACTCATCTCAGGTTTAACAATTTATCTCGGGATAAATTATGCATCATTGGTGGTAGAATAGTAATCCGAATATAACTTATACATAAAGTATGTGAAATAATAAAAATACTTCCTTAACTCTATTTTATACACCACTTTCATGTACATTAACATAATTTTTAATAATATTTAGAACAACATTCACAACTTTAATTTGTCAATATTTCTATACTAATATATTTTTCTATTAAAAATTACATTTATAAATATGATTTTTGAATTTATTTGCCTAATTCTTATGTTTATTTTTATTTTGATTTCTCTTAGAATGTTCACTCTATTACTAAATTACATATTTTCAATTAAATATTTTATTAATCACTTAAAAAATATTTTATATATCAATTAAAATATAGATAACTTTAATAATAAAATATTTTCTACAAAAAAACTCAAAATGAAAGTTCTATTTTAAAGCCAAATAAGATGGAAGTTTTATTTTTAAGTTAAATAAGATGAAAATTTTATTTTTAATTTTTTTTAAAATGAAAATTTTATTTTCAAGCTAAATAAAATGGAAGATTTACTTTAAAGTTAAACAAGATGAAAATCTAATTTTTAAAGACACATGGCACAATCATGGACATGGAAATGCACACACAAAGATTTAAGCTATAGGATGGGAAAAAAATTAAGAATGAATAAATTTTTCAAAGAAAGAATATATATAAAATACTAAATAACATGGAGAGTATTTTTATAAATTAACAACTTATTCTTAAAAATTATACAATAAATACAATTGTAAATATGACAAATCAAACAAAGAAATAAAAACCAATACCAACCAACTTACTATTCCAAGCATAACTAGTATTTAAACCGAAAACCCTTTTAACATTATAGATGGTCCATGTCTATTATTTTGTTAATTATAATATATTTTTTACGCAATTGAAAGTTATGAATTTATAAATCCGTGCATGATTATCTATGATTTATCAAAACATGCTAATCAAGCTATATAAAAATTGTTCCCGTAGACATAATATTTGAACCAAAAGTTCATATATTTCTCATCGAACCAAAAGTGAGAGTGTGGCCTAATTTCATAAAATCATAATATTATATGTTTTTTATTTTCAAAATAGAAATACAGAATTAGATAACTCTCGATAGGTAAAATAAGAAAAAAATCCCGTAATTATATTTAACAATAAAAATATATAGTACAAATAAATCAACCGCGGAACTCAAAACTCAAAAAAGAATTGGTAAACAAAAACGTGGAAAACAAACCCTAACTAATCAATTCAGGCGAATGAAAATGGCCAAATATCTCACAGATCAGAGATTTAGAGCATCAAAGCAGCAGCAAACACAGCTGCAACGGCAGATCCGGCGACGGCGACTCTGTTCAAGGAAGCAGAGTTAGGAGATGAGGTAGGAGAATCTCCGGGAGTGGCGGCGATGGTTGGAGGAGAAGCAGCACCGGAAGGAGATGATGACGGAGTCTCGGCAGTTGGTGGAGCTGGTGGAGAAGCTGATGGAGAGTCAGATGGAGAAGATGCAGTAGTGGGAGGATTTGCAGGGGCAACGCTAGGTGGTGTTGATGTAGTAGGAGGAGGAGTCGCCACCGGTGGTGATGCTACCGGTGCCGGAGAACTCTTCGGAGAAGCTGCCGGAGATGCTCCCGGTGCCTGTGCGAAAGCAGATCCGGCGATAAACGCCAACATTAGAGCAATAATCACCTTTGAGTATGCCATTGTAACTTTTAAGAGAAAGTGGAAGAAGCACAAAGAGGAAATGGAAATATGAGTTGTGATTACTTTTGATTTTGAATAATGGAGAAGGAAAAGAGTGTATTTATAGGAACAAAATGTGGGAAATATATTTTTTATTTTTTATTTTAGTGAAGTCAGTTTAAACCAAATGACGAAGCCATAAATATTTTTTCTTCCTTAATTAGAGATCAAGTTAAGAAAGTCGATTTAAACCAAGTGATAAAGTAATAAATATTTTTTCCTCCTTAATTAGAGATCTTATATCCCAAGTCCTTAAGAATACAAGATCACTTCTATTACGGAAAATTTACCTTCTAATACGAAACATTTCGAAATTAATTCAAATATTAGATGTTATATGAAAATAGTAAAAAATTAATTTAAAATAAAAATGAAAATTAATTTTGAAATAAGAGTGTTGACTAGCAACAATTAGTTGGAAACTCAACAACTGAATAATAAGAAAAGAGGGGATATGACTGAGTCCAGAGTCCCAGCTGGTTTGATTACTTTTGTTTGAATGTTTCTCAGTATAATTATATTCTTTTTCTCTCATTATTTTATTTAATTTAATATGATATAATTTAGAAAATATAAAAGATTATAATATAAAATGGAGACAGAATTTTAATTATTGGAAAACACTATGGTTACCGTTATGATTGGCACGTTCTGGTCTGGCTACTGGGGATTTAAAAATTCGTTTGTGTGTTGGCCACATAAAAAGAAGAGGTACCCTGGATTTTAGAGAATGGAAAATATTTATTCATTTTCTAATTTTTATTTATTTAATTTTGACTTAGCGTAAAGTTTATTGAATCATGTAATCTAAAAAAATACATATAATAGGAGTACAATATTTTTAACTTTATTAGGTTTAAATATATCACGTGAAAATTTAGAACTTAAGAATTATTAAAAAAACATTTTTTTAGATAAATTAAAAAGAAAAGTAAAATAAATAAATTAAAACCAAGAGTAAGATATGTGTTTGCACTTAATTATACTATCTTCATTTCATAATAAATGGTATTTTTAATTTGAACATTTTAAAAATTACTCATTCCTAAAAAGTTAGAAGTATCTTCAATAATGTAAAATTCATAAATTAAAACAAGAATGATTTTGAAAAAAATAAAATTAATTCCTTCTTGAAAACTTAAAATACCATTTATCTCGAAATAAAAGGTAAAAGATTAAAATACCACCACTTATTTCAGATTAGAGTAAGTATCAATTTATTCCTCATTAGTTCCATATTAATTGTCTTTTTCTTTTTACTTTTTAAAGGCTTTTTAAGAAATTATAAAAAAAATTTAAAAGTATTTTAACTAATTTATCCTTAATGCTATCAATATTATTTACTTTTAAACAATTAATTTTAAAGGTTAAAATTAAAAAAAAAAATTATTATTACTATTTTAAATTTTATAAATTGACAAGTATTTCAAAATAAATATTTTGAGTACAGTTAACAATTAATATGTGACAAATTATATATTATTTTTTACTTTTTTGCTTTTTAAAATTCAAAATTTTGATTAACATTTATATATTTCCGCTATATTAATATGAAAAATTACACTTATAATATTTTTCATATAATTGTGCAATATTTAAGTTTTTTCTTAATTTGAGAAAGAGATCACTCTCACCAATGATGACTTCCAACGGGAAACTACAGAACATTGATTTATGTGTTGTATAAATTAATGTTTTTTTTATTAAACCTAATTATTATGATAACCTATTTTTAAAATGTAATTAATAATTTATTGTGTTGTGGGGTTGTTCTAGCTTTGCTTTTCCAAATTCAAGTGACATGTTAAGACTTTTCAATTGTTGAACAGCTAAAATTGGTTGTAATTTTGATTGCCAGCCTTTGAAAAATTAGCATATTTTTTATCATACATTAACGTGATCAATTAAACGATATTCTATATATATTCATGCTTAAAAGTAAGAGTTGAATTAAATTTTTAAAATTACGTTTCATCGTTCAAATAATTTATTATGATTATGATTTGTTCTAAATATTTTACTTGGATAAGTGTTTTCGTAAATTACAATATAAGAATCAAATCTTAAATGGTAAGAATACTGTAAATAAAAATATCAATAGTAAAATTATATTTACTCAACTTCATAAATACTTCAAATTATACTCCTCATCACATGGCCAGAGAAGAAAATATATTGGGTTACATTATTTTATTTTTTTTGCCTAATTTTTTCATTTTCTTTCTATCTTCCCTTTTTCCCATAATATAAAAAAAATTGTCCATATTTAGGGAGCTAGTGAACTGATTATTTTATTTTTTTAAAAAATGAAATAAAGCGTAAGAAATTTTGTTTTTGGTTGATAGTATTACATGCTTTATACAATATTAGACGTTTCTATTTATATTATATTATTTGATTTAACTTTAAATTATAAAAAATAATTTATATTTTAAATTTTATGATTAAAATAAATTATAAAATATTTATGTAATTATAAATAATCTCGATAAAACAAATAAACACTCGTAGATTGTCAGGTTCACAGTACCTAATATTTTGTCTTTACTTCTCTCTTATTATAAGCTCATTTACATGTGTGATTGATCATAAAAGTTGCATACAAAGTCTATGTTTCCGTTGTACAAATATAATATTTTTAAAATTTATTAGTACGATGCAATTTAACTATTTAATGTTTAAATTATTTTTTTTAAAACTTTTGTGATAAGTCTTAAGACTCGTTTGGTGTGATTGAAAAAAGGAGTTAATTTCAAGAAAAACTTTAAATATTTTTTATTTTTTTTTGGGTGTAAAATTTTGTGATAAATTATTTTAAGATTATAAATTAGTATCGGGATAAGTCATCCATCACATTGAGTGATAAATTAATCACGGAATAACTTAATCGGAGATAAAATAGGTCAATGGCAAATATATACTTTAAAAAAATTTATTCATTATTTTTCAGATTTATGTATATTTACCTTATCTTTAATATCATGTATAATAATATTCACTCTTCCTTATTTTTATGATAGTTATTCATATTTTTTATTAAAAAATTACACAATAAAAATTTTATTATGACTATTCGATCGATTCTTATGTTTGTTTATATTTTGATTTCTCGTAAAAAAATTTTGTTTAACAAATTTAGAAAGGAAGATCTATTTCAAAGCTAAATAAAGAAAAAAATATTTTTAAATACTAATACATAAACAACATATTTAAGGTAAATAAAATAATTTTTTTTTTAAAAAAAAATAATGACTAAAGCTTGCAAAGAGAACATAAAAAAGTTAAATAAAATGAAGGTAAACTTAGTAAACAAACAACTTGTTCTTAAAATATATCAGTATATATTATTTTGAATATAACGAACAAAACACTCAATAAGAAATTATGCTAACACAATTTATCTCGTCATAACTAATCTCAACGTAACTTATCACATTATAATTCATATTCAAATCAAACAATCCCTTAAAGTAAAAATATGTATTTCCTCCTTCCTATCTTATATGTTACTTTTTTACTTGCACTTGTATTATGATATTGTATAATTTACTCTTCTATTCTTATTTAATAATTTTTTATATCAACTTTATAATAAATAATGAATGTATTTTTAAGATAAATTAATTATTTTATTAAGGACGTATTAGATAAAATATGATAATTGCATAAATTTTACTCCATCTATTTAAAAAAAGGATAGCCTAGTTTGACTTGGAACGAAATTTAAGAAAAGAAAGAAACTTTTTAATCTTGTGATTTTAAATTAAAGTTATATCAAATGTACCAAAATGTTCTTTAATCTTGTGGTCTTAAATATGTCACGTGGAAAGTTAAAGTTAAAAAATTGTCTAAAAGGAAAAGGGATTATTCCTTTTTAAACAAACTAAAAAAGAAACAGAGATATTATTTTTGAAACGGATAGAGTATAAAATAATAAATATTATAATTCAACTATTTATAAAAATGAATGACATATAAAAAGGATGAGGAAGTATTTGTAAAAATATTATTTAATTTTATAACATTAAATGTATCTGAAAATTAAAAGTAAAAAAGTAATGTTGTTAATCTCGTAATGTTATTAAAATCTCATAAATACAAGTAAAAAAGTAATAATCTCATGAATACAAGTAAAAAAGTAATGTTGAAAAGAACATCTAAGAGTTTGTTTATTTTAATAATAAAATAAAATAAAATTATTTCCCTATTCGAAATTGTAAGTGAACCAATTAATTTAAATTATACCTCATATGATAAAAAAAAGAATTTTAAATATAATTTAAATAAATATTATGTGAGGTGGGGTGGGAGGTAGACATAATTAATGTGGAATGTAATTAATGAAAGTTGTTTTTACTACCTTTGATAAGTTATTTTCTTTTATTTTTTTTTAAAAAAAAAATTCAGTGAAAAATATTTTCAAAATATGTAACCATATGGAAAAATATTATATTTAATTTAATATTTTAAAATTGTATGGCTAGATATCAAAATGTATAGACGTGCTTCCATGAATTGTAAGAAAACGCGGATTTAAGACAAATTTCAATATATAAATATTCAAATATTGAATGTTGAATTTAAACAACCTTTCAAGTGTACGATTTAACATATAACTAAGTTTGGTTAACAAACGTCATACGCGGCATGGGGTCCAATGTGTTATTAGATCGGTTGACAATTATTAGTTTATTGATAAAGATTCGATTCTCCATCTTATAATCTGTTTCTATTTTTTCTAATCTTATGCTAGTTCGTTTTTTATTAGGCTTACATATCGATGAATTGAATTTGATTTTGAGGTTTATCTGTTTCACTTATTAGTTATCAGTTTGTAGATATGCCAATATGTTATGGAACCATTAAGATACTGACTTATCGGTTATTGATTTATTGGTTATCTATTCCTATCGCTTCGGTATCAATCGATTTAACCGTTAAGATTTGATAAAAAAAATTCATTGAAATTCACTTACAAACCAAATGAATCATGCAAATGAGTTGAGAGATTGCATTTTGCTAAAAATGGTAAACATGGTCACGTTGTAGAATAACATAGAGTTTGAGACAAGTAAGAATTAAAAGTATGAAACTAAACTATAAGTCGAGGGCATTATATATAAAATTGTATAAATATAATTATTTAATAATGACTTGCTAGTTATTGATTAACTCGTTACGAAAAAAACTTCAAACCATCAAAAAACGATAGCTTGATAACAATAAAAATCAAAATCGTTATTGAAAGGAGAGATGGTTGGCATATCCCCCCTCGACTGGGATGGGAACAACCTTCGGGCTTAATTACCAGTTATCAGACACATCCGGTTAAGGCTATCCACTTCGGTGGATCTTACCCAAATTTTTTAATTTTTAAAAAATCGTTATTGAAACTGCTAAATTAATCATAACCTATTATCAATAAATCAATAACTTTTTTCCAATTCAAATTATCAATTTCGGTTCGATTATGACCAAACTCATTTCTATTAATGTACCAACAATAAACTTTGTTAATAGTTTCTGAACCCTTTTCCTTATTATTTATAAGATTTTTCAATATACAAACACTGTGAAAGTTACTGAATTCGTGAGAACCTATAATCGGGATCCGCCCTAACTACCTACCTTCTAATGTAAATTTTTTTTATAAAGAAAGTCAATGCTTTGAAGAAATCCTTTTTCTACTACTTCAAGTTTGAACATTTCCCCAATTTTCACACGGAAGTCGAAACACAGCTAAGTAAGCTTCATTCAACTTTTTTGGCTTGACTTGTATTTGCTTTCCCTTTACTTGTAAGGTTTCCTCAACTCAGAGAACCCTACCTCGTTAAGTTGTATAAAATTAAACAAGTAGACACACATGTACTACATGACAATACGTGTGTGAGATACACATAAACTAATTTATATTATGTCATGTAGGACGTGTACATATATTTGTTCAATTTTATTCAAGTTAAAGCGCCTCTATTTATAAATGCCAACCGAAGAAGTTGAAAAGCAGGAAGTGAGAACATCAATATGCTGGAAATTTTGGCTTCAATATCGAAAAAATGTACATGAGCGGAGGGCGAAAAATCTCCTTTATTTACCTCAAAATATTCCCAAGTTGTGATCAAAACAACAGAAAGGAATCTATATAGTCGATGATCCAACAACAATTAGCATGCTTGAAAAAACATGTTTTTCAAATTCCATAATGCACCTGGGAAATATCACTATTTAAGTGAATAAAATGCCGAGGCTGCAGAGGCCTCAGCGATTAAATAAACAGGTTGACGAGCCTGCAGGCAAGCACCTATCTCGAAAGGGCGTAGTTCAGATCCATCATATAAAAGATTTGCACCAGGGTGAATCAATTCTTTACTGTCAGTATCATCTTGATCAACTTTAGTAGTTTTTGAAGGCGATTCCTCTGCCTCGTAGATAGAAGGCAGGGCGTATGATCTGCAAGTTCATTTTAGAAACCATAAACTTCCTGAGCTAATAACTATTAGCTGAATGACTAAATAAGAAATCAACTTTTGAAAGTCATGGTCGACACCACGGTAATAATATAATCTATAAATTTGTCAAGTCGAGCTAGCCTGTTGTCTCCCAAAAGGCTAGCTCGACTTGACTAAGACACGTAAATTGGGAGGGAGGTAGCAATTAGCAAAGAAAACTTGTTTCTGTGAAAATGTGAAAGAGTTTGATCAGGACATACCTCAGAATGTTGCCATCAAAACTGAGAACTTCTGTACGACATCTTTGTCGATTAGCAAGTTTCAGCCTCTGGCTTTTGCTATTGGGACAAGAAATGGGAGAAGAAGGATTAGCCAGGGGGTTCCACCTTCTACTAGCGTAGGTCATAAGATGCCGGGATGCTGCATCTTTAGACTGTTCTTTCTGGTAAAGGAGTTTCGCGGTTGGACCATTGGCTTGATACTCAGCACAAACGTCTCGTAGTCTCCTTCTTAAGTCTTGCATTTCATTCTGATGCTCCGTGAGTAAGTCTGTTTGGAGTAGCTGCGACGAGACTACTCTCTTACATATATTATTGCACAGCTTTGGACTAAACAGTGGGATACAGAATTCTACGCTTAGTGGAACCCATTCATACATCTCATGATCATCTGGTGCAAGGTTTTCCTTGAGTCTAACTTTGTGAAGTCTTAATAGACGAATATAACCAACGGTCCAAAAGCTCATTTTGTTCCCTAAACCAGATAATAATGAGTTCAAATTCAACATCTCTTTGTTGGACAATCCTAATTCCTCCCCTATATGAGGCGTTGAACCGTCCGAGTTTTTCAAGGGCAAAGGGACATCCAAAGTAACAACTCTTCCAGCCTCATCAAGATCATATCTGCTAAGTGGCTGTACAAGAACAGCTGAATGATTGAGAAGTGAATTTACACAATGTAAAAGTATACTTCCTTTCACTAAGTTCCCTTCCGACATCTTCCCCGAACCTCCAATAGAAGATCCATCCCATGACCAAACAAGTGCTTTCTCACAACCAGCTAACGGCGCAGGAAGCATTCTTAAACATTGGCCTTTCATTAGAACAACAGAGAGAGGTCCACTAGTCATAGCAGAATATAGCACCAACTTCATCCAAGGCGTCATAGACAAGGGTGAGGGCGGTCCAAAATGAGCAGGGCCTTTTGCTCCTGGCAAAACAGAAGGAGGAATGGGAACCATGGATACGACAATATCATAGTCACGCTGAAATAGACGATCTAAAGTAGCCGGTGATAGAGCAGCCAAGCTTTCAATACGGAGAATATCCACACGATGATTCTTCTGTTTCTTTAAGCCTTTCGCAATGTCTAAATCTTCAGTACATACCGACTTCTCATCAGTCTTAGAATATACATTATCACTGGAAGAATTACCAGAGAGATGTTTTCTCTCATCAGTGCATTCTTTGGGTGTTCCAGAATGAACCGAATTCTCATCATTTATCTCAAACTCATTCGTAGCAGATTCTCCCGAGTTTTCAGTAACAGAAATATCCATCAAGGAAGTAGTATCATCACTTGGACGAGAAACAATAGTGGTCTTTTCGACTTCTTCAGCTTGAACCCCTCCTGATGTTAGACATTCCAGGACATGCCGAAGGCTAAATGCATGATTGGCAAACTCCTGCAGTTCGCCTTCAAATACTGCACCCTCTAGTGTGCTCAAATCATTACAAAGATCTGCAATGCTAGCATGACCAAGTTTTCCAGCTTCATATAACGTCACTGCGTGAGATTTCAGACCTGAAGAAGAAAAGGGATGCTTTAAAGCATTACTGAGAAAGGATCACACAATATCCTTACAGATGAATGGGATATGCGGTATAACACGATATTTAGTAAGTCTTAGTGTTCATTTGGTAGTGGATATGAAAAAGTTAGAAGAAGAAGCTATACCTGGTGATACAGATCCCATCATAAGATACGAAGTAATATTAGCATCAACAAGGAAAGCAATTCGACCATAACCAGACCCCGAGATATTATTTTCTGCCCATGGAATTTCTCCATGCTGAAAAGCATTGCCATCAGTGGATGCATTTGCAAAGACCAAGCTAGCATTTGAACCATCTTCTTCGTCGCTGAGGATACATTTAGGTGACCCCGGGACATTAGAATCTTGAAGAATAGAAGATGGATCGATAAGTTTGATAGCCCATCCTAATCGGCAAGCAAAAGAAGCAGCTGCTTGCAATTGAGAAAGATCAGCTTGTAATGTTGTCGATAACTCAGCAACAGTTGAATGCTCACTTGAAACCACAAAAACAGCATACAGCAACCTGGATAATGAGGTTTACAAATTATATCTTGACCACAATCGATACAAGAAAAGGGAATACCGATGAACTAAGCTCCCGCTATGCACAGGGTCCGGGGAAGGGTAGGACCACAAGGGTCTATTGTACGCAGTCTTACCCTGCATTTCTACAAGAGACAGTTTCCATAGGTCGAACCCGTGATCTCCTAGTCACATGACAGTAACTTTACCAGTTACCCCGAGACTCCCTTCTATTGACCACAATCGATATATAAAGAAACATAATATGATAACTCTTTTGTTTAAGAGAAATGCCTTACTCCTCAATGGGATCTTCATAAGACTGCTCTCGGTTTGAAACGAACCCTTCAAGCCTGGAAACTGTAATTAGACTAATAGTGTGTATCAACACAATAAAAAAAAATTTAACAGAAAGCATAAGTGTGCAATAAGGCCAGAAATCTTTTTGATGTATGTATAGTCAAGACAATTTTTACGTTAGCTACTAGATGATGATAATCAATTATGATTACCAGCTTTCATTGAAATGAAAATGAACATCGTCAAGCCAAGAATGACTAATCGAGATAAGAAAAACTTGATAATTATAACTGTCTTAATAAGTCAAAGATGAAACAAGTAACAAAAACACTTCTAAACCAAATCTAAATTTACGAATTACCTTTAAAGCGATCATCAGCATAGACAGGAACATCAAAGTACACTAGTCCATGTCGATGTAGACCTCTTATAATTTCCGGATTAAAAAGAACAAAAGAATTTGCTTCCTCACAGATTTTATCTATTGTTGCCATTTCTTCTTCTGTCAATTTCTGTAAGAATAAGAACAAATAAGCCTCAATTATCAATCACAAAGGAAGCGGAATGTTACGTTTTATGGAGGAATGGAATGTCTATGTGAACTTGCCTTAAATTCTTCCATAGTAAAGTTGACTAGACAAACTGCCCACCATGGCTCAATAACAAAGTCCACTGGCTGCGTAGGCAACAGTTCTTTCGCTATTGATTTGTTCAGTTTCCACATAAATTTCTGCCAAGCTCCAAAAGTTATGAAAATTAAGTTAGACAAACAACAAAAGAATTCACTCGTCTCAACATGAGCAATCGAGCTTAGCATGCTGATATCGATAAGTTCATTTCTTCCAACTCCAGTTACCATGACCAAAGAGTTGCACAAACTATTATCTTCTATATACCATAAAATGTATTAGATCAGTGTAGCAGTTAGCCATAACCTTTTTTCTGTACAATACCTTAGACTTGCATTTATTCATGATATCGATAAATTCATTTCTTCCAACTCCAGTTAGCCGTAAGGCATCAGCAGCACTAAAATTCGGGATGCTGTCATAAGGTTGCTCTGCATTCAAAATTCAGAGAAGAAAGAAATGACTACATGTAGCAATCCATACAAAATTATGACGCTGAAACAGTGATCAGACACGGAGGACTTAACCATAGATTTATTTCTTATGTAAAACAAACTCTAACTTTTAAGTTAAGAACATTAGAAGCACAATCCACTCAAGCGATAGTATCAGAACTATCTGTGCTACGACTTTTCTGTTTCAATAAAAGGAAAAACATGGCCTATTACCATTTTTCATGACCTCAAATAACATGTCGCAGTAGTATTTGAAAGGAGACATCCTCATGACACGGCAAAAATAATCCGCTAGGTGATATGGGAAGAGCTGCAGGCACAAATCAAACATAGTACGTTATGAACTGAATTTTGTAACTTGTAAGATAACAATTCCAAGGTACAAGTCTCAAAGAATAATTTATCTACATAGAAATCTTAACTAAATAAGCATATATTAGTTGATAAAATCTTTCTTTCATCCTTGTCAGTATTTTTTATAACATAACTGCATAATTGTAAGCAAATTGCAGATAAAAACATATGTATTACAGAATATCAGAAATGATTTCAAGCAATACACACCGCTAAATTCCTTCGTAGATAACGCAACATTTCTTCATAGTATTCACCTTCTTTGCAAACTTTACTTGCAAAACTAGTGTTCCACTGAAGTCTCTTTTTTATGCAATGTTCAATTATCCTGCATAAACACTAGTTAGTGGAAAATAGAACCACACGTACGTTAACTAGTAAATCTTTAGTGGTACAATGAATAATCATGAGAGGAGAAAAGATTCATGATGCAATGTTACAATCGCAGTGCATTTTTGGAGGATCTGATATGAATGCAACAACACAAATCACAATCACATAAAAGGTCATGAACTCTAATAGTGCTTGTAGTAGTATGAACTCACCAAATTACTAAAAACCAGAACCTTGTAGACGTATTGACTACGTTCATAGTTGTAGAACAACTCGGTAAATACAAAATATACCATGCCAAGTTCTAGTAATATATGTATGAAATAAAACTAGGAGCAGATCAAAGGTTCAATTACACATTTAATTTTCTTAATAGAATGCAATCTTTTATACTAATACACCATTTTGATGGAGAAATATCTGAGATATCTATCGAAATACCTGTTGATTTGTCTACTCTGGATTCCATCCAAAAAATTAAGAAAAAAAAACAATAGGTTATGCTCTAGTTTCACCGAAGAATTTGAGCATTCAATGTAAAGCGTTAAGGGGGAAAGGAGGTGATTAGGCAGGACATGATGCAGCTTCAGCTTCCGAGGATATGACACTTGGACACGAGGGTGTGGAGGTCGAGTATGAGGGTAGAGGGTTAGTATGTTGCCGAATTT
Source organism: Solanum chilense (assembly GCA_032847665.1). Lineage (NCBI taxonomy): Eukaryota > Viridiplantae > Streptophyta > Magnoliopsida > Solanales > Solanaceae > Solanum > Solanum chilense. Next base: position 68,234,104 of record CM064974.1, on the reverse strand, counting down.
GTACTTTTTTCTATCCATACTACATGTTAGTTTCTTTCATTTCGTTTATCTTATCATCTTAAGGTCTGAGTGCACTCTACCTTCCAGACCTCACCTGTTGATATTATACTGAGTATGTTATTATTGTTATCTAACGCGTAAGGTACCTATGAAGTGGTGACCCCTTCATATTGGACATTATACAATAACTCAACCATTCCACAACTGGTATTTTACTAAAACATAACAAAACAAACCTTTTATGCCATTCTTCTTTGGAATTTAGAGCGGCTTGAAGCCTCTTTGAGAGATCCTCCCAGTTGCATTCTTCTTTGATTGCTTTTACTATCAGCTGTTCTTCGACACTCGCCAATACGTGCATCATTTTAATTCCTACTACTACTACTACCTGCAACATATATTCAACTGAATCTCCTTCGTCGGAAAATTAACTGTAATATGCAATAATATCTTTTTTTAAATTATGTATGAATTGTTGAATCCCTTCCTACACACAGGAGGAATTTGATCATAATGAATAAATTTCTGATTTCACCACTGATTAATTGAAGACGGTGTAACTTACTTGTCAACAGAGGCAAACACGGTATAAATTTTTGATTCCGTCACAAAAATGCATCAAATCATAGTCAAAGATTATGATTATGTTCAGAAATTTTAATTAAGAAATATTTTGGTTTAGAGAATTCTGTAAAATCAAAATTGAAAATAATAATAATAATAAAGATCCGAGATTGATGGTGGTAGAGAAGGAGGGAAGCTTTGAATTTACCAAAGTGGGACTCATTCTTTTCCTTTTTGCTACATGTGGTCGTTAGTTGCCGTTAAATTATAACGATAAAATGTAATTAGATGAACGCTGATGATATTTTAAATAGGAAATTGATAGTTAAAAAGTAAAAAAATCACCTGGTTTATCTTTAGTTTAGTTACGAAACTCAAAAAATAGTTACTATAAATTTTTTTATTTTTTAACTTTTTTGTTAGCTGCAAATGCAATACTTTACGTGAAGCAATTAAGATTTCGATTACCTTTCTTTTTTATTTTAATTAAAAATTTTATGACTTCGTAAATTATATTTAAACATCTGAACTAATCTTTACTATGTTAGTCGAATATTCGGACTTACCGAAATGGTTATCTAGACATCTTTTTTATAGGTATAATACATAAACATGTTCTATAACTTGGTCTCATTTCACATTTATGTCCTCCAACTTTGGGTGTGCACGAGCAGACACTTAAACTTGTTTAAAACTAAACATATAGACACAAGCGTTCTACATGACATCCTATATGGAAATTTGTGTCCTTACGTGTATTGTGACATGTAGACCTCATATGTCTATTTATTCAACTTTATACAAGTTTAAGTGTCTATGTGTGCTAACTCAAAGTTTTAGGACATAAATATAAAATAAAATATAATTGAAGAATATATTTATGTATTATGCTTTTTTTATATACCACTACGGAATACATTGAAGATGAGTTTGAAATGTTAAGTTAATTACATGAGACTAAGGGCTGGCGGATCTAAAAAGGTCCAATTTTGAATATAATTACTTGCTTTGTGGCTAAATTTGAATATTATTCATGTATTATGACTTTGAGCTTTTACTAATCAATATTTACGTGAATTCCAGTCTTCTTCCCCTTTATTTTGCCAATCGAAATCCTTCTCATGTCTAACATGCTGTATTCCTGCCCTGAAATTTGATAGAATCGATTAATTACACAAATATTTTTATTATATTTATTAATTTTTTAATAATTTAAAATAATTGTATATATTTTATCTAATTATTAGATAATTTTATATTTGATAAATCAGATCCACCTACACACATATTTTTGTCACTAGATACAGTAAAATAGGGAGAGTGGGAGCAAGAACAAAATGAGGATGAGTTAGATTTGTCTATGTATCACATATACATGTAAATCCACTTGATACATATATTTTTGGCGTGATTCATATGTATACACAATTGAGATATGAGAGTGACGAGCGAGATAGGATGAGGTGAGCCAAATTTGTCTATGTATCACAGCTACATGTGAATCCATTTGGATACAATATACTTAAAACAAATCACACAGTGTATCCAGAGATACATGTACTTAAATACATCTGGATGCACCAAAATATGGTAAGATTCATAATACTCAAATTAATGTGTATCTAAGTAATTTATTCCTAAATCAGTGAGAATTTTCTAAGTTATCCCTGAAATTTTATTTATAAAAGTTTGAATGTTATCACGTAATTGTCCTGAAATTCAAATTCATATAACTGACCAACAAGGGTTGTGGTAGAGTGGTAAGTACTCATTCATTATTAACCAGATGTCTCGAGTTTGAGTTTTCTTAGTACAAAATCGGCTTTGTTAGGGATCACTTTATCCCCCAATATGAGACTTCCCGATACAAATTTAAATTTATTCAGACTTTCAATATGAACACCGAATAGGTTTAAATACTGGACCTTGCCATTTTACTTGAAGTGAAATATTGAAATACTATTTCCACTTGTAATTTATTGACATTTTCATTCATATGATAAAAATAAATTCCCTAGCAAATAACTTACATATCAAAACAAAAACTTATTTTTCTTTCAATTTAATAGCAAATAATTTTTTAAATTTCCCTCATCAAAGCAATAAAGCAATTTCGTTGTTATTTCTTTGTTTATTGGCTTTATTGACTGCTTTGCCAACTTTGAAGGGTGACAAAGTTTAGTGGTTGAATGAGTTGCCGTTGTTGGGAGAGGAGGGCGCCACCTTATTTTTGCTTACTTCCATATATTTGTCATCTTCTAAAATTTAAAATAATAAAGTCAATGAACATATCTTAGAGAATATTAAAAAGGAAATAAATAAGATTAGTTATTTTAAAACGTTTTATTTAAAATTTAAATTAAATTTGTTAGAGGTAAGGTATTTGAATCTTTTTTAAAGGAGTTTCTCATTTGGTATTTGATATATGTATTGAAATTTAACTAAGTTTGAATTCGCGTATTATAAACTCATTTTTAGGTGCGGCGCTTACTACATGACCTTGAGATTTTTAATAATTAGGATGGTAGAATTTTAATAGTCTAATGACCCTATAATTTTAAAATGGAAAATATATAAGAAATATGAAATTAATTGTTATGGTCCAAAGTCATCCTCACCGTCAAATTTCACCTACTATTTATTTGCCTTATTTTTTCTCTCCACAAAATCTTGAAGTAGAAGTATTTAATACTAATAACATAGGACATAAACTGTATCTTTTGCATATATATATATATATATATATATATATATATATATATATATATATATATATATATATATATATATATATATATATATATATATATATATATATATATAGTGTAAAAAGTCTCTACTAATAGTGTAGTTTGATTAATAATCTACTAAAAACATAATTATTAGTTTTATGAGATTATTTATTATTTAACTTATGTGCACTGATAATGTGAAGAAGTTTACGCCACTAATATATTTTAATTTTGTGTAGTAAGTAATTTACCTTATTTTATATTGTTAATTTTGTATAATTATTATGGACATTTACATCTACTTATATTTTAGGAGGTAATATTCACAAATAGTAGTAACAAACTTTGCAATTCTAATAATGTAAAAAATAGTTAATATGATGAAATTTATCCCTTGAACACTTAGAAAATGAATAGTTTAGATCTCTTATGAGTAAAAATAAAAAGTACAGCTACATAATTTGAAACTCCACAATAATGAAAATTTTAATTATCAAATTGAAAAATGACTAGCCCATAACATAATAATTTTTCAATCTATAACTATTCATAAAAATAGTAAATATCATGAAATTTATCTCTTGAACACTTACGAAATGATAAGATCTCTTATGCATAAAATTAAAAAGTGCATCTACATAATTTGAAGCTCCACAACAATAAAGTTTTTAATTATCGAACTGAAAAATTACTAGCCCGTACTACAATAACTTTTTCAATATATAACTACTCATTTAAGTAATTTGATAATATACAAAAATATTTTTTTTCAATATATTATTATGACATATATCAAAATTATATAAGTCATAAACCTAATTATGTAAATAATTTTGCACCTACAAATCCACTTATTCCTACTTAGACCACTTTTCTTGCCTACCAAAATATTGACCATTCTATTTTTAATTTCAATTTTCTATTTCTTTATTTTGGGGCCACCTTTCCAAATCTCAACAAATGACAACTCGTCAAAAAAAAGTCATTTAATAATACATTTTAATTTTTCATATTAATACGAAACACACAATGAAACTCACATGAAATATCAACGAAACCACCATGCATGTTAAATATTTCATTCTATATATACACACACACATCTCCATAATCCCTCTCTAAAAAATACTAATGGAAAACAAATGGAGAATTTTCAAAAATCAACAAATCAACAAAGCAAAAAAGCCTAAAACAATTATCATATGCAAAAAACATTCAAAACACCAACAATCACCCGGAGTTTGTTCTATTTGTCTAAGTGAAAAGCTCTCTAAGCTTTCGAAAACTTCGCGTATTATAAATACAACTTCTTCTTGTTCTTCTTCATCGTCGTTGTCTTCTTTATCATCTTCATCTTCTTCTGATGTATCGTCATGTTCTTCCCCCGCGTATCGAAGGATGAAGACTATGGCTACCTTGAGAAATGGTGGTGGTGGTGGTGGTAATATTAATGTGCTTACAAAGAGTAGGTCACTTGTTTTTGTTACAACTAGTGAGGGGAATGGGAATAATAATAAGGATAAGAAAAGAGGACTTCTTTCTAAATTGCTTCATCCAAGGAAAAACAAGAACTAGTGAAGATGGGACAGAGACGGATTCTAGATTTGAATTTTATTGATTCGAGTTTATGATTAATTGTATCATAATTTATTTCATTTATTGGGTTCGAAAATTGATTATTTATACTTATGTAGTGAATATTTTCAATGCTTATACAAAGTCTACCCATAAGAAAGGGTGGCAACTTAAATTGTCGAACATGAGATTCATAAGTTTTTTCTTTTTTTAGATTGTGATTTTATAACGTAATACATAATATAATTTCGAAATATATTATGTATGAGTTATAATTTTCATTAAGGAAATTGTGATGTGGCTATTTATAATTTTCTTAATTCAAGATATGCTTGAGACAAAGAGATCAACTTGCATATTCTACAAATATTAAAGTTCATACTTATTTACATGTTATATTATAACCGTTCAAAATTAAGTTTGGGATTTTATTAATCCATTGTTTGGTTATTGGGGTACTATAAAAAAAAAGATTAAGCGATATAAATCTATACAATAAAATTCGTTGCTAATCTTACTTAGCAACAAACTTGCGATAGATTTTCATTAGCTACGAACAAAATAATGACGACCAATGACCAAAATTCATAGCTATATTAGCTAATAACGGTATGTATTTAATTTTATACGACCAAAATGTTGCTATTATGTATTATCTTTCACATATAGAAGGTAGGATTAATTTGAAACAAAGGGATATGATTCAAATATTTTTGTGTATAACATTATATATAATTGTATTATGTATATCCCAAATATAAGAGCATACAACGCAATGTACAAATTAAAATTATTATGTGTAGTTTTTTTTATTGATGAATTTTGAGAAATACATTCAAGTAACAAAAGGTCTATCGAAAATAAATTTTTTATATCATAACATAGATATAAAATCGACGTATATTTTGTTATTCATAGAAATTGGATTGAGTATGATATGACAACTTTTGAGATCTATATAATATATTTATGCCTTTGTTATTACGTACGTTGTACAAGCATCTTTTTAGTACTTTTGTACGGAATGATGAGACAAATATAATTATAATTCTGAGATCTAAACACCACAACATAGATGTACTGTCTCTAGGTTGTTGTCATGCTGGTGAACAGATCAAGTGTCGATAATGACTCTCCAAGAAACTTCATTTGATAGCCACACGTTTATTAGTTGGATATTCGAATTTAGATTTGTGTCGAAACGTTACATTGTGAAAATATATATTGAAATAAAAATTGTTATTGATTTTCGGAGCTTAAATGTAAAATATCTGATTAATAGAATGAATGAGTTCTTAGTATTTCTCTATACCTTTATTGGTTCAATATGACTAATTTATGTTTCTTTTGTTTCAATTTGTTTGATGTTTTTTTATTAGTGTGATTGATATTTCAAAATATTTTTGATGGGAAATATTTGTAGCTTAAATGTTTTGATTAGTTTAAAATCACAAGTTTCAAAAGTTTTATAATGGCATAATATATATATTAGATCCTAAACTTGACTTCAAATTTTAACTTTGACCTTCAACTTTCATAATGCACAAACATGCACTTTAACTATTCAACTTTTAAATAAATAAACACATGAGTCCTACATGGCACAATACACTTAGGACACCATGTAGGACAAAAATGACATGTAGGACATGTGTGTCTATTTGTTCAACTTTATACAAGTTTAAGTGTCTATTTGTGCAAATCCAAAGTTAAAGGGCATAAATGTGATTTGAATCCAAATTAAATGGCACATTTATGTATTATACTTCTTCCAATTTATATTACTTGACCCCTATATTAAGTATAGATGTTTTATCTACCAATTTAAAAAATTAAGAGATGTTTATCATTTTCTTTCAATACTACTTCTATAGTTAAATATCTGCATAAAATATCAATAGTCAAATTTAGATTTCTAAAGCATTGATAAGGGTAGTTTAATAAAATAAACCCCTATGTAAATATTCCATTTCATTTTACTTGGCCTTGTATTAAAAATATATATTTTGTTTTAGTTGTTTATTTTAGCAAATCAAGAAAGTTGTGTTTTTCTTTTTTTGGATAAGCTATCTAATTAATCAAACAATTCTAGCATATTTATTAATTTTCCCTATAATTTGAAATAGTTATATATATCATGTCTTACTAACTAGTGAGTTCATACCAAATTTCAAGTCATACACACATTATGCATTTATTTTTGCTATCAAATACACTAAAATTGAGAAAAACATTAGTTTATGTCTCATATATATATATATATATATATATTCAAATCATACTAGATACATGTATTTGCAATACTTGATAAATTCTGAACTATAGATACATAGGAAAAGAGATGAGTGAGAGAGGAGAGTGACGAGCGAGATAGGGAAGAGGCAAGTGAGAGAGTCGTGTGGATGTAAATAGTATTTAAAATCCGAGATACATGTATTTAAAATCCGAGAGAGTCGTGTGCATGTAATTACTCCTAATTTTAACTTCACATATCCGAGATACATGTATTTAAAATCCAAATTCTGGTAAAATTAGTAATATTGAAATCTTGCATGAATCTAAGTAATTAGCCCCTAAACATATATTACTTTGTCTCATATAAAGAGTAATAGTAATCAAATTTAGAGTTCCAAAATATCATTATTAAGGTTGGTTTAGTAATACACTTCTAACTAACAAAAACTTTGCCTAGTCATATACTAGGACTTTTAACTATTTCATGATTTGCTTTTTCTGCAGAAATTAAACTTATTTATATATGAAATGTTCAACATTTTCCATGCATGCTTAGAATAAATTTTCAATTATAATTATGGTAAGTTCTCAGCAATTTCCTATAAGATCTATTAAAGTTGAGTACTTCTGCACGCCTAGAAAAAGAAACAAGAAAAAAATCATGATGTCAATCACGCAGAAAATGAAATTGTTTATTAGTACTAATTAATTAACGATAAGTCTATAATATTCTTTTTATTTTAAAATAAATTAATATATTTTTTAATTTTTTAATTTAAAAAGTATTAGAATTTAAAAAATAAAAATATTTAAAAAAGTAAAATAACATAATGTGAAATATGTTATTCTATAATTCTGATCAAATTTAATTTCTCGCCAAAAGAATTTTTCTTTAATTAAGTACTATTTATTCTACAATGTCTTCTATAATCCAAACCACGTCTTCTTTTTCAACATTAATTAATTATGTAGGCACATTTCTTATGGAGATTATTTTTTCATAAAAGGTGTATTGTCATAACAAATAATATAATTGTTTTTAATGTATATATTTATTAGGCGTGAAAACAAAGTCTACTACAAAAATTTAAAAATAGTTTTTAATGGTGTGACTTTTGAAAAGATATGAATGTGAATTCGAAAGTGATAGTGTTAAAAATAAATAACTCTCATTTAATTAAAAAAGTTTATTTCTATCATTACGGATAATAATAAAATTTGTATAATATTCTATTTTTTTTTAATACATCAGTTATTAGGATTTCATCGACTATATTATAATCGTAAAAAAAGGGTACAAGAATTAGACTAATAATTTATTGTTATAAATTCATTTTGGCACTCTTACTTACTTTACATTTGAAAATAATTTATGAGACAAAAAAACATATTGGGTTATTCTTAATGATGTGAGATTATAGTACATACATAGTAAATTGAAAAATATTGAAAATAATATTAAGGAAATAGTTCCACAATTTAAAGTTTACTTGTTCCAACAGAAAAGGATCTAAACTTGACCAGCAACCTTGGTAGGCTACCTCCTTTTGCTTTTGTTTCTCTCTAAAAAGTGTTTTCTTTACATTTGGTATTCAACTCATTCTCGTTGTCTCAATTTATGTGATATTTTTTATTTTTCGAAAGCTAAATAGCTTGAGTTTGATAGAAAATTTGCGCGTAGAATCATTCGTTGTTTTACGAGGGAGTTCCCATCTTTCATAGTTGGGCCTAGTGTTGGTCATCTTCACAAATATAACATAAGTTATTCCTGCCTAAGCTTAACAAACTTATGTAAAATGATCGAGACACTTTTATTGGTTAACTCGATAACTAAATCATTAACAATTAATAATTAATAACTCGATATCCGATTTGATAATCAAAGCTGTATTAATTTGATTATCAGTTTTTCATGCTACAAACCTAATCATCATGTTCAAATCGAATCGATCGATAAGCATCTTGGTGGTGTCATATAAATCCAATTCATTAAGTTTATTGACGCAGGAGTAAAAATAACTAATTTAACGGTAAGATAAAATCCACCAATAAAATAAAATTGAGGGTAATTTTAACCCTTTTCCCTATATTTTTCACAACCATAATGCTGAAGTACATCTGAAAAACTTATTTTTTTTAATCATCTCTATCTACCTAATAAATTTACCAAAAAAATAACTTTTTAAAATTACATTTAACATATATATACTTCCTCCATCTCATTTTATGTCATCTCTTTCTATGTATAGCTGGACTACAACACTTGTCATTATATAAGATTTATGCATAAATTATCAAAACAAGGAAGACGGACCGTAGAAGAAAAAAACAATCCGATACACAAAACACCTCATAATATAAATATAGTCCAAGGAAGAGCCGAACCCATTACTCATTGACCCACATAAAGACAACTTTACGTTGCTCCAAGGCTCTCCTTCAAGAGGAAGATAAACAGTGTAATGATTGAAAAAAACAAAAGGATTTATTGATTATGATTCTCTAAGAGAACATTTGAAGTGTCACATGTTCTACTGGATGATTAACAAGTATAAGAGTTTAGTAAAGAAATTTATATTCTAAGTTTAATCACAAGTAAGGACTCTAAACAATTAACTAATTATCAGGTTACACTAATTCCATCAGAAACGTAAAACTTTATTGATCACAATTTGTTCACATAGAACTCTCCCTTTTCATTTGAGAGTTCAGATGCATTAGAGTTGGAACCAAAATATGCAGTTTACAGTGGTCCTGGAAAGGTGCCATTCTCCCTCTGCTCGTTCCATCTATCAATCTGCAGCCACGATTAAGGCAAAGCATGTTATCGTCAAAAGGAAAGACCAAAAGAAGCTGAAAAACATGAGGAGATTGTCATGAGCGTGTAAAGAAACACATTATCTCCTTATGTCTACGCCACCTCTTGTTGAGGGATGCGACTTGTGAGGTCAAATATCATCAAACTTGTCAACAACTCATTTGCCCCTTCAAAATAATGGACACGCTTTCACTTGTCTGTTTATTTTTAGAATAGGCACATACACTTCATCCGTTGCTTCCCTACTCATAGAGAGATTCATATCTTCTAACAACTGGTGGCGTTCACTTGTTTAGTCTAAAAAATTATGTCAGAGCAGGGATTTTGACCACACGGCTTGCTAAGTCATATCTAACTAAACTGCAGTCCCAAGTATGGGTGATGCAAAAGCTTCTAACTCATCTTCAATAACTTTGCCATGCAGTTGGAGCCTACTCTGCTAAAATCCTCAACCCTTGAGCAAATTACAATCAAAATACTAATACCGATACAAAGCTCTAGAAGTGATACCAAGACTTCTCTTAGACCAACTAAACTCACCACTACAGACCACTTTTAAACAATACTCGACTATATAGAAGTCAATACCCAATTGGTCTCTTTAACTCTCCAAATTTCACCTTTGTACTTCCATCATCTGAAAAGCGTTTCAAATCCTTTTGATCAATGTTTTTCTATAAAGGGTTTGTTGTCGCATTTTGGGATTGAACTATTATCAAGAAATAGCATCGAGAATCTTTATTGCTTCTCGCAAAATGCTAATAAAGCAAGTTTTGGATTCAGAATACCTAAACTACCACTCCCTTTGTATTAGAACAAACCTAGATACTAAGTTGACCTACACGCACCTGTTATCGATTGGAAATAAATATTTGGTCAATTCAATATTGAGGTATGTTTAGTTTGGATAGGTAAAGGGAACAATTAATAGTTGAGGTATGAAACTCTCGAACAAGTGATAGTTTAGGAGGGGGGCGTTGACCATTAACTCTACTTTTAAATCAATCAAGGAATTGACATTTCAAAATTTAGCGATTTTTATTCTCAATTTTAATCAAATTTAAAATCAAGACCATTACTCCACTTCAGAACCTCAAAGCTTCCGTCCAATCAAATCCAAGAGAGAATTAACATTATAAGTGAATTGGTGACTTCTACTTTACCCATATTTTCCCAACATTAGTTGAACATCGGAATTACAGCACATGTACAACCAAAAGCATATACATACATACACACACATTACGTAATACACGACATATTAATATGTACTTGGTATATACACACACATACATACATAATCCAATCTTGCAAATGCAAAATACAAAACAAAACATACCCATTCACCAGGGCAAAGGGATCGATAATACTTGGCGAACTTGTCACATTCAGGAGCACCTTCACCCTTTGCAGCTACGCATCTGAAAAATAAACAAACCAAATATAGTTGGTATTTCATGGATAGATTACAAAATTAGATACAAAGGCAGTACAGTTATGTCTACTGACCGGTGGTATTCAACATATCTAGTGAAGCAGTGCCTTGTTTGATTTGTAGTAGGGAAGCGGAAGTCAGCAGGCGCAGTCTCAAGCTAGTTCGACAATCGTGACAAAAACCACACACAATCAATGGATAAGATATAAACCATAACCAAAAAATCAAAACTGATTGCCCAGTCAATCTAACCTTAATCTCAGGGGTCTCATCATGATTTTCACTCTCAGCCTCTACAGGAGGAGAAGCTTCATTAATTTCCGGTGACGTTGAGTCAGAGGCTCCACTGCTTTCTTCAGATGTGGCAGGCACAGCTTCACTACTCTCAACCTCTGGGGTTTCCTCTGTTTTTGGAGTATCTTCCTCAGATGGAGCAGTTGAAGAGGCCTTAACCTCAGTTTCTTCCACTGGATTAGCCACTGTGGTGGATTTCTCTTCTTTCTCTTTCAGTAAATATTGCTGAGTTACAACAAAAAATTGTCATTTTCGATCAAAAATGAAAGAAAATCTCAGTGGAACAAACTAAAAATAAATCAATTCTGGCGTCAATCCAATTTAGTGAGATCCAATATATGAATACTCTACAATCTACCTTTCAATTAAAAAATCAACTCAGAGATAATCATCGACTGTCAAACGCAAAAAAAATACCAAATTGAACGACCAAAACTCAATATAAGATAAATGAATAAGGAATTACCTCAGATAAAGATGGAGATTTTGAGTTGTCTACTTCGGCCATTAACGAAGGAAAATAGCTGATGGCTTAAGCTTATTGGTAGAAAGTTAGAGTAAAAGTGAGTGTGTAGAAGCTACGGAGACAACAAACCGGCAGGCTATCAGTGGTTAAACACGTTGGAGATATCCAAACTGTGGCCTATGGGCTTTATTGGTTAGCCGTCGATAATGGGCTTAGTAAGCTGGGCTTTTTAGTTTTTCTTTTAAGTGGGCTTGGTGATGAAAAATAAACAACTTTCATATATAGCAATCACAAAAATTATATTCATATGTTATGACTATAGTTTGTATAATTGCGCTTCATAACTTTGCTTATTTCGCTATACATATATACAAAAGAAGCAATTTGTTTCAGTATACATATCAAAAGAATCAATTGTATAATCTTTATTTGTATAAAGTGAGAAAGACAAAAGAAAATTGAGCAGAAAAAGATCGTATTATGTATAAGATGAAGCGAGATCTGAGAGAGTAAATTTTTTTCTCTGCTAGGAGTTCAAATTATACACACTACGTTAACTATAGACCATACCAATGTATCATATAACCAAAATTAAGGAAAAAGAACAAAAGGAACAAATATAACAAGAAAGGTTGATTGAAACCCGATTGCTGAGTATCACTTGGATGTACCATTTTATAAATCCAGTTCACAAATACAACTGAAATGCTTTCATAGAAACTAAGCACCAGAAAGAACCACATTAAAGTACAGATGAAACAATTGAACATCAATATTCAAAGTTGTTCGTTGCCACGGATAAAAAGGGAAACTCGAAAGACAGGAGAAAGGAAATAAAAAAGAAGCAGCTTCTCCCAATAAAAACAGCCAGGAAGAAAGAAGCCAAATGATAATCTGAGGACCAGTTCCCTCACTGTTGTTCATTGTCGGGTTTGGTTTCCTTGATTTCATCGGCACCATCATCCTGCAATCGAGACATGTTAGTCAAACACGTGAGTTCGAGTAATACAACTGATAGGATTACAAGGAAACAACAACATAAATCAAAAGCTATTTAGAACAACAACTTAGTTATTTACCTGCATATCAGAGGTCCAGAGAGTGAGATTGTCACGAAGAAGTTGCATGATCAAAGTGCTATCCTTGTAAGATTCTTCTCCCAGTGTGTCCAACTCGGCAATTGCTTCATCAAATGCCTGGCCACGCAAAAGATAACAAATGAAAATGAAGGTACTTTTTCACAGTCGAGATGAAAAAAAGAGATACTAATTTATTTATGCCTAATGAAACAAACGCCCTTGTTTGAACTGAAATACATAAATTGGCAACTAAGAAATGACTGGGCCATACGAAGAAAGTCTTACTTGTTTAGCAAGATTGCAGGCACGGTCAGGAGAGTTCAAAATCTCATAATAAAACACAGAGAAGTTGAGAGCCAGTCCAAGTCGGATTGGATGTGTTGGGGCAAGTTCAGTATTTGCAATATCCTGCAGGCATTGAGACCAAAATAACTAAATAAGGACACAGAAAGATCAACAACATTTAACATCCTGGCTATTTTTTCGCGAAAGAATAACAGTAACTTGTCAAGTAAGATAGAGTGAAACAAACAAGTCGCGTGAACTTAAAGGAGAAAAACAAGAGGTAAAAAGCTTAAATTTATATATAGAACTACTACTTAAAACAAGTACTTGTCATAATTCATAGTACTAGTAATTATCTGAGGATCGCCTCTGACCTTTTGAAATTCCATCAACGATTATTTCATTTGGCCTTCGTTTAGAGGTAAAAAAGTGTTCTTTATCCAATTCAACAGGGGATATTATCTCTCTGATCCAAAAGGTTGAGGGAATCGAATTAACATACTCTTAATTCGAACCTAAATCTAAACTCAATTAACATCAGATCTCTGGGAACATGGAAACAATAATATGGTCTGATATATTCAATACTGCTGCTTAAAATGTTTACGACTAATTAATCGAGGATCATTTGTGACCTTTTGATAATTCAGTATCCAATTCCAAATGTTCAGAGAATTAAGCCAATTTACTCTTAATTCAAGACATATCAACATCAAATTTCTGATAAATATATGACAAACATATTATTCCCTTCGTCTCAAATTATAAGAACACACCCCTATAACGTATGATTTGTTAGACCAATTTAGCTTATGTATCAAAATATCGTTAACAACCTCTCTATGTCCAATTTAAGACGGAAGACCATCATGAATGGAAAATTTGAAAAAAATCAAGTGATTTGTGTCTGCTCAAAACAGGAAGTTGTTTCCATAGTCTTCTCTACCTACAATCTCACCTAATTTACATGTACAATTTATTCAAAATTTAGATAAAAATCATATTCTGCAGATATTATTAACAGATCCATGAATCTTCATCATTTAATCTAATAGATCAAACACATAAAAATTAATATGATATATATATACCTGAGCAGCTTTGTAGGCGGAGAGTGTGCTCTCAGCAGCTTCCTTACGTTCAGCTCCGGTCTTAAATTCAGCCAAATAACGATGATAATCACCCTTCATTTTAAGGTAAAACACCTTAGAATCGCCATTAGAAGCTGAAGGAATGAGATTCGAATCAAGGAGCTTGAGAATTCCATCACAAATATCCGAAAGTTCAGATTCAATCTTAGATCTATACTCCTTTATACATTTAACATGTTCCTCATTTCCCCTCGACTCCTCCTTCTGTTCAATTGAAGAGATAATACGCCACGAGGCTCTACGAGCCCCGATAACGTTTTTGTAAGCAACGGAAAGAAGATTCCGTTCCTCAACAGTAAGTTCCTCTGAGCCTAATGAAGTTGAAACTTTCTCCATGAACTGCACCATTTCTTCGTATCTTTCAGCTTGCTCAGCAAGCTTCGCCATGTACACATTCTCCTCACGAGCCATAATGGATTCAATATTTTGGGATCTCTTTTTTGTTTATGGAAATGCAATTTTTTTTTTTTTTTTGAGATCTGAGAAAAATTTGTGTGTGTTTGAGAGGATTTTAAAACTATGTGAGAACAACAAGGGAATTTGTTGTTTGG
The DNA here is from genome assembly GCA_032847665.1 of Solanum chilense. Classification (NCBI taxonomy): domain Eukaryota; kingdom Viridiplantae; phylum Streptophyta; class Magnoliopsida; order Solanales; family Solanaceae; genus Solanum; species Solanum chilense. The sequence goes on along the minus strand of CM064974.1, from coordinate 68,218,919 downwards.
AATTTTTTATTGGTGTTGAAATTTAGGGGATGAGAGAGATTTTAGGATTAAAAAAATAATGGAAAATGATGAAATATGTCCCTAAATTATTTAAAAACGTCTAGATATACCCTTCGTTTAAAATTTGGTTCATTGATGTCTTCGTCATTCAACTTTTGGTCCAAATATTCCCTTATTAGCGTTAGTTGTCATGTTGGACATATCCAACTCATTTTTTATTTCTTTAAATGCCACATGAAATTGTCATGTCATTTTGACCTTACCACATAATATGAAAATGAAAAGATATTAGGTGTTTATGAGTCCGAATATCTTTCCATTTTCATATAAATGTTATGTGGTAAGGTCAAAATGACATGGCAATTTCATGTGTCGTTTAAAGAAATGAAAAATGAGTTGGATATGTCCAACATAACAACTAAAGCCCATAAGGGCATATTTGGACCAAAAATTGGACCACAAAGACATGAGTGAACCAAACTTTAAACAGAGAATATATCTAAACGTTTTCGAATAGTATAAAGACATATTTAACGCTTTTCCCCAAAAATAAAATAAAATTGGAAATATTAATATGAGCCGTGGGATTATGGAACTTTTGGAAACAAAGTAATTGCCAGCTGGATTTTTGGAAGATGTGACTGTACAGATATGGGCAAAAGAGATAATTGGGTCAAAATCGATTACGTGGGTTATCACGTCCGGCCAGTCTTTTGACCAATCTAGGTGTGTTTCAGACGAAAAACTAATTAATATACCTTTACGGGGTCGTTTGGTACAAAAATGAATAATGCAGGGATTAGTAATGCAGGGATTAGCAATGCAGGGATTAGCAATGCAGGGATTAGTAATGCAGGGATTATTTTTATCAAGTGTTTGGTTCGTTGTTTCTTAACTAATTTTGTGTGGTTTAAATTTTTTTTTTTTTAAATAAAATTCCAATTATACCCTTGAGTTGTTATGAAATTTTGTATTTCATATAATTGAGTCAAAGTAGATAATTAACGGATAATATTATTATTTTATAACATTTTTAACTAGTTAGGAGAATAAAATTTTTATTGTCATGTTCACTATTTTCTCACTTAAATTATTTGAGAGTAAATAATTGTCATCTTAATAAATTAGAGTTAATAACTCAAAAGGTCACACAACTATAATGATTATAGAGAAAATTTAATAAACTTTATTTTGCATCAATAAATTTTAAAAAACTCTTTATCATAAAATAAAATAAAAATATAAAATAAATATAGAAAAATAAATTAAACTATTTTTATACTCGAGATGTGTATATATATATATATATATATATATATATATATATATATATATATATACACACACTCTCTTGTTTTAGACTACTTGTGTAATGTTTAATGAACTTTCATTAAGAGACAATATTTTACTTATGAATTGTTCTTAAATTCATACATTAACATTAACATATTCGTCGGATTATAATATTTTATATTAATAATAAATAGATTAAGTAATTCATATTTTAGAAACAAAAATTATATCTAAATAATAAAAGTTGTAAGCTAATTTATTTAAATAACTTTATTAGTATAAGTATAAAATATAAAATCAAAAAAATAAATTAAATATTAAAAGGATTTGAGGGGTATTTTTGTCTTTACCTATAATAGTCCATGGTATTAGAGCTAATACCTCCAAATGGAAGGTATTAGCAATACATCACATAATACCATGTGGGATGTATTAACTAATCCATGGATTAGTTATACATAGGCTCACATTCCTACCAAACAAGGTATTAAATTATACCACATCTAATACATGGATTATTTTTTTTAATACCTCCTACCAAACACCCCCTACGGGTTTTTTTAGAGTTAAATAATAATAATATTGACTAATATTTTATAATTTATACTTTACATTATATTTATATTAAGAAAATGAAATTTATAATACTTTTAGTATAATTTTTAAATATTTAAATTTTTTATTTATATTATTAAATTTATATAATTTAATTTAACTTTAAAAATTAATTAAATTGACTATCGAAAAACGTAACATGACAATTAAAAATGAACAGGTAGAGTAGTATACTTTTATTACATGTATTTTTAAAATACTATGAATCTCTTCGTAAATTTTTTAAATATATATGTTATTTTATTTTATTTTTGCTATCAAATATATTAAATTGAGAGAGAGGTAAGTTAGATAGTAACAAAAGTTAGTGAGATTTGTTATATATATAGTTGATATGATTCACATGTATATATAATTTATTTTTCTGTAAACTTACATATTTATTCTCAAAAACATCCTCATATGATTCACTCAATAATTACTAAATATTGAGTGACCAACAAAAAATTATTATAACTAAGATACATATGAATTCACTTGTTTGATTGCCATGTGATTTTTTGGTGTAGGAAAAGTTACATTCTTTTTGTTTGTAAGGTGGCCTTTGTGATGTAGACCAATTGGTATTTATTTAGGTTAGGAGAATGAAAATAGAAATTGATAGCAAAGGGCATAAATATAATTTGAAATTAAATTAAAAATATATTTTTATATATTTACTTTTATTATGGTGTGATTTTTCATCTCTTTGACAATTTATTATACATATATCACTTTGCGGATAAGAGTTAGACCACTTGTCATGATGTCATCACTTTTTATAACTATAAGTAAGACTCATCTATTCTTTTAGAAACACAGAGAAATGAACAAACATTTTGCCTAATTTTATAAATCTCACGTTTTCATCATTTCTCTTTCTTATGGTTACTTTAATTAATTATTTTGGCTTTATTATTTTATATCCTCTAATAATTTGCTGGTGTTAATTAATTTGGTGATTTATATATTCTCTATTTAAGATAGCAAAGTATTGCATAAACCTAAGGAAATATTTTATACCGTTGAAATAGTTTCTTAGGACACTACTCAACATGACTCAAATATTTACCAATTTTATGCACTAATATTTATAGATTATCGTAGTAATATTTATCTTTTTCAGGATTACTATTTTGTTAAAGTATAAAGTTATTTATTATTATTATTATCATTATTATTATAATTATGAAATTTCAATTATTTTCCCAATAATTCAAGAAATTATGGCAAATAATATGTGTCCTGAAACTATTGGTGATATTGATGTTGGTGTTATTCTGACTGGTACTGTACAAGTCATTTTGCCGGAGGCTTACGGTAAAGAAAATTACAGGTATGTAAATAGTCATGTTTACAAGTCTATAACTAATAATAAAACCTTCATGAAAAATGCACCTCAATGCAAAAGAATATTGAAAAGAAATGAAAATCTCTTTAAGCTAAAAATAAATTTGACGGAAAAGGATGATATGATTATTGCGGTCATTTTGAAAATAAATGTTATGGCCAATGTGAGAAATTGAGTGATAGACTATGGTTATACTAGGCACATTTTGTGTAAACAAATATGATTCTCCGTCATATACCCAAGCTGAAAAGGTGGGGGGGGGGGGAGAAATTGTTTATTTTGGTGACTCAAGAACAATTAAAATTCTTGAAAAAGGAAAAGTTCTTCTCAAACTCACATCCCATTGTGAAGATATATTCATAATCCCAATAATGAACATTTGTTTGCATTGAATAGACTGATGAAATATTTGAGAGGAACCATGAGTTATGTTATTATGTATAGTGGATATCCTTCTTCTTTAGAAGGGTGTTGTGATGCCGCCTGAAACGAGACAAAAGCCAAATGGACATGTGTTCACCTTAGGTGTCCGTGCAGTATCCTAAAATTAGCTAAACAGATGATCATTGCTAGATAGATTATGGAGTCAGAGTTTGTAGTTTTGGAGCTGGCTAGTCTGAGGATGAATTGTTAAGAAAATTCTTAGAAAATATCCTTTTGATAAAGGATGAATTGTTAGCTAATCCCTTTGATGAAGGATGACTATTAATCTCTTCGATTAAGGAGGAATTATTGATCCCTTAGATGTATGATGAATTGTTGATCCCTTCAACAAAGGATGAATTGTCAATCTCTTTAATAAATGATGAATTACCAAATGATCCCTTTAATAAGGATGAATTGTCTCATGTGTTTACACACTGGATTGTAAAGCTGTAATTGATATTGTGAAAAATAGATCTTACAGTTCTAAATTGAGGCATAATGTTGTTAAGCAGCTGTTAAAAGATGAATAGTTGAAATTGATTATGTGAAATCAGAATTGAATTTGGTCGATTAACTGACTAAACTCGGAGCAGAAAATTAATTCTCCAGACCTCAATAGAAATAGGTTTAAGGCCAATTGATAGTCAATATGGTGACCCAACCTACGTGATTGAAAATCCCATGAAATAACTTCATATGGATAATAACAAATCGATATTGACTCTGTGCACTAACTGAGAGTGTTTGAACTGCTATTAAAAACAAGGGATGAATTATTAACTCACATGACAAAAGAGTTGTGTTGGGGGTGAATTGGATCATTATATATCTTTGCAAATAAAAAGAATGGATACAGATTTTTAACGTGGAACACGCTCCGGCTCAGAGATTAAAAAAATATATTTAAAAATCACAATGGGAAGGATTTGACCTAAACTTCACTAAAACAAATTAGAGTCAAATTCAAATTACAATTTTGTAGTCTAAGAGATTGACAAGGACAATAAATAGAAAATTCATAAAGTAGCAAGTTATTTAAAATCTTTTTAATAATCAATTAGTAGCGTTGACTTCAATAGATTTACGATAGCAATTCTCACCAACAATCTTTTAGCGTCACACCCACTCAAGGTAGTCCCCCACCCCCACCATATCAATATGCTGGTCCTATTTCAAAATTGGAACCACCACTACTATAGAAAGTAAATTTTAGACATTATCAACCATAAAAATGAAACCTTTGACAAAGAAACATATGACAATAATTTGATTTGGTGCTCAACATGTCTGTATGGACCAATTCTTTTTGTTTGAAGGGAGATTCAAAATTGTTATTAATATTGTGCCAGAAAAAGGATATGCCTGAACTGTTCTGCAAGATTTAAAAAAAAAATGGAGCATATATAGAATTTAATTTGTTGCTTGAACTAAAGCAATATTGAAATTCTACGCCAAAAATGATTGGTAACTAACTAATAATGAAAATACTTATTATCATCAAATATGTAGTTTTAAGGACAATTAACCCTCTTAGTAAATATCCCTTAAAGCCTATAGCGATCGGAGACATCAAAATTTTATTAGACGTTACAGGTCGTTCAATTCCAATTAGGGTTCTTTGATGCTATTTAGCCATAAAACCTAGTTCATGCCTATATAATGGATCTTATGTTTCCTTGAAAAGACATCTCAAAATATCACATGAACTCTAATACCTAATATTATAGCTCTGCCTTCGATGATGTGTGTGTGTATATATATAGAGTCCGGAGCCAAAAAGGCAAAAAAAATTGTCAAAAATTCTAAAAGGGGATATCAATTTTTTTTAACCAAAAGGACAAAATCTCTCCTGACAAAATTGATACCGTAACTTCTTTTTTTAATAACGCTGGATGTGCAGCGTCTTAAAAAAAAATAAAAAATAAATGTCTTTGCAGCAAGCAAGCAATGGAGACTGCCAGCTTTGTTTGCCTCTTTGTAAAATTTTTTTTTGACAAAACCGCTGTCATATGACAGTGATTTTAAGATTTTTTTTGGACGAAATCGCTGTCACAGCAGCAATTTTGGTGTTTTCTTAAAAAAAATTGGGAAAATACCCAGTACCCCCTCAACCTATGCCCGAAATCTCAGTGACACACTTATACTATACTAAGGTCCTATTACCCCCCTGAACTTATTTTATATGTAATTTTCTACCCCTTTTTAGCCTACGTGGCACTAGTTAAAAAAAAAAAGTCAACCATCGTTGGGCCCACAAGACAGTGCCACGTAAGCTAAAAAGGGGTAAAAAATTATTAATAAAATAAGTTCAGGGGGGTAATAGGACCTTAGTATAGTATAAGTGTGTCTCTGAGATTTCGGACATAGGTTGAGGGGGTACTTGGGCATTATCCCAAAAAAATTAACACGTCAATTTTGTCAGAAGAAAATCGCTCCGTCAAAAACGATTGTGCTCTTTTGATTAAAAAAAGTTTGATGTACCCTTTTGAAATTTTGGACAATTTGTATATATATATTCACCTATTGTAAGGTAGGTAAAATTAAGACCCTCATAAATAAAGGGTAAAATATAGAAAAGTGTCCTAATAATTTTTTTAAACTTTGAAGAATTCACTTATTTTAAATAATAAAAAAGTCTCAAACAATTTACTTAATATGAACTTGAGAGAGTAACATATAAGTTGTTGAATTTCCATGACATAAGATCCTTTCATTTTATTTTTTTGAATCCATGGCTTCGCGAATATAAATACATATTCAACCGACCACGTTTCTTAAAAAGTAACGCAAAATAAACATTAATTTGTGATCGAAAATAAATGTCTTAAAAGAACCCAACGACCCAAACTCTTACACGTAATACTAATATATTACTTAACATAAAATTCTATATACGTCACTGACTAACAGAAGAAAGAAGCAACATTATTATTACTTAATTAAACTTGGTCTGGCAGGGTAGCATGTTTGTTTTTTGTAACCTTGTTGGTCATGCTTTCTTTATATTCTCCATAGAAATAAGAAGCAAAACCCCAAAGACACATAGCTAAAGCCATCCACTTATCAGATTTGAAACTCTCAGGCAAGAATATAACAGCAAATATTTGTTGTATTGGAACAAGAAGTGCATTTACTATCCCTAACAATAGTGCTGAGGAGCAGAAAATCATCCCAAGATTTCCAATAATCATAATTTGTAGAGATATTGCTGTTAATCCTAATATCATATAGTACTTTCTTTGCCCTAATCCAAATTCTTCAGCTTCTCTAGTGATGGCCTGCATATATATATATATATATATACTTTTAAAATGATTTTCTTACGTTGTCAGGTCATTCAAAAGATACTAAAAATAAGCGAAGAGATTTGTAATCTTGCAAGCAAATAAGAGAGGTTACCTGCTATCATATGTGAAGAAGATTTTATGGTATTGTGTACATATTATTTACATGGACAACGTATATATATTAAACTCTAGTACTTCTTTCGTGTTAACTTAAGCGTCTTAGTTAAACTATGCATTAGGTTGAAGAAAATTAAAAGAAATTGTGATTTTAAATTGAAAATGGCCGTTATATAGTGTTATGACATATTTAATGCCATAATTTTCAGAAATCTTCATTTTAAAAAAAATAAAATTCATGCCCAATTCATACCATAATCCTATTGTTTACATCCCTATTCTGTCAAAATAGGGCGAAACGTCGCGGCAACTCGAAAATGATTAATTGTTTCAATTTTGACAAAGTTTTAAAAATAAACGAGTTTTAAAAGAGTCGCCACCTAATTTTAGGAAAAAACTAGGAAAACCATTTATGATCTACGAAACCAATTCGATTCTAGATAAGGGGTTTAAATTATTCCGAAGGGAAGGGGTTAGGCACCGTTCGGAATCCACAAATGTGGTTCCCGACTGAATTCATTTATCTTTTCAAATTGAAAAAAAATATAAAATAAACACATATAATAAACAAACAATATGCACAATAAAACAATAATTATCGGCCTAAAGTTTGCCTAACGTCGATATTCACAAAATAACGAATGAAATTATAATTCGAACTTTTCAAATAATTTCAAGGAGAAGCAACTCCGGGTACCTGTAAAGACACTTAGTAAAAGAGTTAGTGTCAAAACAATATAAATAAAAATAAATTACTCAAACAATAACTAAAATAAAAATCCGTCTTATTAACATTGGAGGTCTTGGAAATCGACGGTAATTTCTTCGGCCATTCAACATACAAAATATATATACTTTAATTAAAATTTCCGTCTTTTAAAATGGGAAGGCCTCTAAACCCGACGGATAGATTTTTCATCGGCCATTCAAAATATATAAATTTGATAAGTAAAATAAGAAACCAAACAATAAAATAAAGATATTAACACAACCAAACAAACAACAACAATAATAATAATAAAAAAAATATGAAGAAATTAATCTAAAGAAACTAAACACTATCAATAATAAAGCAAACTACTGGAAACTTCAACTTATCATCAAATATCAACACACAAATAATAATAATAATAAAAATAACAATAAAAGAGGGGCAATGTATAATAATAATAAAATAAGAACAACCATCCACACAACAGTACACAAGCTAGGCGTGCATAATGAACAATTAAATAAGTAAAATTAATAACAAAAAAAAATTAATACATAACTAAACTTTAGATAGACAAAAATCCAACCAATATATAACAAAAACAAATAAATTAATATAGTAACCAAGAACTGTATCATTCCAAACATTAGCAAAATGAATAAGAAAAAATCACAATAAATTTTTTTTTTTTTTTTTTTTAATATGAGTAACATGTTACTACCAATTACCTTCATTTTTTGAGTTTGAAAAAGTTTCCAATACATGGTAACTTGGCCCCTCCACTCTATTAGTACCCTAAAGTCATCCACTTACATTAAAAATTAGGAAAAAATATTAAAATATTAGCTAAAATCCGACAACTTCATTAGTTTTCTTTTCTTTTTCACCTTTTTTCAACCAACCACTACTGATTTCTTTTTCTTGTTTATGCAAAAAAAAATAAACAAGTTACAACATGTAACCAAAAAAAAGCAATTTTTCATGCATCATTCAAAACATCCACACAACAGTACACAAGCTAGGCGTGCATAATGAACAATTAAATAAGTAAAATTAATAACAAAAAAAGTAATACATAACTAAACTTTAGATAGACAAAAATCCAACCAATATATAACAAAAACAAATAAATTAATATAGTAACCAAGAACTGTATCATTCCAAACAGCAAAATGAATAAGAAAAATCACAATAAAAAAATTCAACCGCCTAAAATAATGACTACAACAAAATAACAAATAGCAAATCACAGAATGACACTTTTATTCCTTTCAAAAATTTTAAATTAGTCTCAAAATTAATTAAAGAAAATTAATTATTAACAAATCACCAAACTCACAAAAGTAACTAGAAATAATAACAAAAGTAAAGCACATATAATGGTATTTAATCAATACTTAGTGGTAAAATATAAGAAAGAAGGCAACAAATAGTATAGAAATAAAGTTACCAAAGGAAAAGCTTCTTGTTGGAGTTATGAATTGGTTGGTGTTGTTCAGCGGAGCTGAAGCCATGCCGGACGATTGGATACCTACAAAATAGAGGAAATATTGTGAAAGGGGAGAGGGGAAGGGAACTAATTTCTTTGTGGGTATGGCGATGGTTGAGGGAGGTCTGGTTTGGTTGTCGTTGCTCGCCGGAAACGAGAGGTGAAACGGAGTTGTTTTAGGCGAGATTCTGACTGGAAGAGAAGAGTATTGTGGGCTGTCTATTCTTGTTTGCAGCTGCTGCCAGAGACGACTTGATAACAGGAGAGAAGGAGGGTGGAGGACAAGAGAAAGGGGAGGAGGAGAGCAGCGAAGAGGAGGTGCTGGCGGCGCCAGCTACAGCTGCTCGTCGTCGGTGGAGAGGAAGAAAGGGAGAGGGAAGGTGGGCGACGGAAAGAGGGAGAAGGGAAGAAGATGGAGGCGGCTGGGAGAGGGGAAAAGGGTTTGGGAGGTGGAGAGAGGAGGGCCGGCGGCTTGGAGAGGGGGAGGAAGAGAATGAAAAATTAAAAAAAATCTTCCTTAACCTAATGAGCCACATTTTGTATATGTAGGGATTTTTAAAATTATGGGCCCAAAGTTATAGCCTTAATATTGTGGTCCATTTTGAAAATTTTGGGCCAAAATTGGGTGTCAACACCTATAAATCGGAATGATAGGATAACATTACTTTATATAGTGTTTACACGACTTTTATGAATTTAAATTCTTTTAACTATTAAATTTTTAATTATAATATGATGATTTCTTTGCCATACTAATTAATTCCCAATGTAAGATAAATAATTTAACTTTTATTAGATCACTAAATAATGACTACGCATAAAAAAAGGTAGGTCCTTTCTAACCGTTTTAAATTTTAATTGAGACGATTACCTGAAAATCTTTGTTGATAATCATTGCGACGATACAAAATAAAGCTGAGAACATGGATATAAGAAACTGCATTTGCATGACAAGATCAAACGTGACAACAACTCCAGCTTTAACATGACTATACTCCACTCCTGCATTTACAAATCCATGAAGAGCCGCACCAACAAGTGTCATCACAAACCCTAATGTGTATTCTCGATTCGATTCACCTATCGGACGATCTCCATTCATATGTAGCCCTAATATTATCGAACCTAGCATCATCAAGACCACCGCGTTCACGGAATAATATGTGAACTTATGTTTCACCATGAAATACGCGAAAATCGCGGTGAATGCTAGGGACGTTGAAGATAGGAGAGAGGAGATCGAGACAGGAAGATAGGACATGCCAAAAGTGTAGAGGTAGCTACAAATACCAAAAGAATGCCTAAAATAGCACTAAACATTGCTAATTTAGGTGTGACAAAAAGTCTAATATTATTATTAATATTGGTAATTTTTTTTCTTTTTTTCAGATAAGAAATTGAAATTGGTAGAATCAAGATTGGGAATCCTGCTGTTAGCAAAAGTGCTTGCAACCACTTTCCTTTTCCACCATGTAAGTAATAAATTCTAACAAGTAATACACCTGATATTTGACCAACTGAAATGAAGATAAAATTTATGAAAATAAGAAGTGTTTTAATTGACATGAAATTCTTGAGTTTCTTAGGCTTATCATAGTTGCCCTCTTTCTCCCTTTGCATGTGCATATTTTTGTGTGTGATGTGTTTGAGAGGTATTTGTGGTGTATATATTTAATTATAGTAGTAGCACTAGGTAGCAAGTTGCAAGAAATGAGACTCTCATTTGATGAAATTATAGTAGTGGTCTCGTGGGCCAAACACGTGAAATTTCTTTTTAAAATGAGACCTCTTCTTGCTCAAATTATCGCTGAAGCAACGAGCACAATGAAAGCATTGGCGTAGGCTAAAGTTCCCGGCATACTTAGGTTTTTTCTTTTTCTTTTCTAAGCGTGGTTTTTTTTTGTATGGCCCTAATACCATGTAAAGAGAACCCAACTCTACATTCATTAATCATATAAGAGATATTTATACAAGAGTTGATACATATACAATTACAAAATAACCCTTAATAGATATTTTAACTAATATATGTATTAATTTGACTTTATATGAGGTGTATTTGTCTTTTGAGGGAAAATTTCTTTAGAGAAAATGTTTTCATTAACAAAATTTCAGGTTCAAACTCGAGATTATTAATTTACGAATAATGAAATTTTGTCTATCTCACCATACTCGGGAATAATAATACAGTGTATATATATATACATAAAGTTAAATCCACTTGGGTATAAATAAGATTTGAACCTCCAAAAAGATGATGATTATTGTCCAATAGATAGACTAGTTGTTGCACAAGTTGCTCAAGTCACTAATGTTGTATAAAGGAAGAAAAGTAGAGTATCCAAATCATAGTCCTAGTAATAAGGCACTATATAACATCACATGATCTATTTTGTGATTTATATAGCATCTTTCATAAAAGTCATTCAAACTATGCTTATGAATTCAATATTTTGATATACAAAAGCATAGCTAAATTAATTCATTTTGAATTTAATGAAAGATAAAAGTGTTTAAAGTTGAATCTACCTTTGTTTTCAAAATTAAAAAGTGCTTATTATTGTGATATTTTTGTTGTCTTGTTTTCTTTAGTATTTAAATAAACTTATATTTGGATTTATTTATTTTTTATATTTCTTTTACACTATTATGTTTGGATCATTTTCAAACATATGAAAAAGGTGATGTTTCCTTGATTGTGTTTTAAGCTTAACTACTCCTTTAATTTGATAGTGGCATGACCTCATTCATTCATATATGTTTATTATATTCCACACAAGTACTTCTAGTTTTTTAATATCATTTTCAGGTATCAGCCCATGTAGTCTCTTTTTTATTTATTTTATTGCGGAAGAAAAAATAGAAAAGGGAATTATAAGATGGAGAATCAAATTTTTACCAATAATATAAAAATTTAGATAGTAAATTCATCAGAAGCGTGCCGGCATTGATATCACATAAATTCGGTTGTACACTATATGTACATTATCAATACATTATATATATACATTACAATATATATACAACTGTTATTATTAAATATTTGTTGTGATCACTGTATAAAAAAAAACTACATTTTAGACGGATTGAATTATTATTCATTAATTCGTTTTGACTTGTTCTAAGTTTGGCCTAACTCATTTATTTGTCACCCTAGTTTTATAGACTATAGTTATGAATTTTTAACCAAACTAAGTCATTATATAAAACAATTTATCAAAGTAATATATTTTTCTAAATTTTTACAAAACTAGTATAAACGTATTTTACGGTATATTTTATTTTTTAAAAACTAACAGCATTAGGTTGATATATGTTACTGTAAGTAACGTTTTACTTTTAAAACGTTATTTTCAGTAACGTTTTACTCCTAAAACGTTAATGTGAGTAACGTTTTAGGAGTAAAACGTTACTGTGAGTAACGTATATCAATCTGACACCATCAACTTTTAAAAAATAAAATATATCCTAAAACGTTACCGTAGAATACGTTCATACTAGTTTTGTAAAAAATTTAAAAAATATATATTATTTTAGTGAATGACTTTATATAATGGCTTAGTTTAGTTAAAACATCCTACAGTTATCATAGATTTAAAGTATGAAACCTAGCTAAGGTTATGACAGAGAAAAAGTAGGTTTCATTTGTTCCTTTTAGTATTGGAAATTCTATTTTTATGTGAATTAGACATAGATTCATGTCATTCATTACCTTTGGTGGAAAAAGGATCCCACAAAGGAGCACTCAACTTCAATTATTAATTACTCTCTCTAAATCTTTACTTGTCTAGGGAAAACTAAATAAATATTCCATAAAAGTAAAATAATTGTAAATATATACCTCTTTATATATATTTGTAATTATTTTATTTTGATGTGATATTTGCTTAATTTCTCCTTAAGAAAATAATTCGTGCTATAGGTATTTTATCAAATTATCCCCTATTAAATGATGTCTTGAAAAATGATTTGGAAAATAAGTATTTAATGTTAAGAATAACACATGGAAAAAAATTATTGTCTTTTCTTTATATGTCAAAAGTGACAACTAAAAATGAAAATCTATTTTAAAGATAAGTGACAAGTAAAAGTGAATGGAGAGAATTTTATATGCAAAACATTGAATTTAATATACTCAAAGGATAATAGAATAATACTACTCCTATAATTTATTATTCTTAAGATATGCGTCAAGTTAATAGCGGACAACTCTTACGTAATTGCATAGGTGTGTCAATTTTATTTTTACTAAAATGGTCACATGACTGTTATAATGTATCAATATTATATAAATAGTGTATAATTATATACCTTTAATGTATAACTATGTATATAAAAAAAAATATTTCATATACAATACCTAATATGTCAATCATTCTTTTTCTTTTTGTTTTCCTATTATTTTTGTTCTCTTATCTTAGGGGTACTTGCTTTTTGAGGAATCAAAAGAAGACCAAAAATTTCCTTGGCATAAGATTTTATGTTCCGAAGAAATTTTTGACTTCGTCACTATACATACATACTCAAAATGCTGACATCACTTGAGAAAAAATACAAGAAAAAAATATCAATTTATGAATAAAATAAAATAAACATCTTAAAAGAACTTCACGACCCAAACTTCCACACTGACAAAGTTATCACACTAATAAATTATTTATATAAAATTCTGTGTACATCACTGATTAAAATTATAACATTAAATCACTCAAACTTGGTCTGGCAGGGTAGCATGTTTATTTTTTGTAACCTTGTTGGTTATGCTTTCTTTATATTCTCCATAGAAATAAGAAGCAAAACCCCAAAGACACATAGCTAAAGCCATCCACTTATCAGAATTGAAACTCTCAGGCAAGAACATAACAGCAAATATTTGTTGTATTGGAACAAGAAGTGAATTTACTATCCCAAATAATAGTGCTGAAGAGCAGTAAATCATTCCAAGACTTCCAATCATCATAGTTTGTAGAGATATTGCTGTTAATCCTAATAACATATAGTATTTTCTTTGCCCTAATCCAAATTCTTCAGCTTCTCTAGTGATGGCCTGCATATTTTTAAGAAATCGTCAGGTCATTCAAATGATATTTATAAGTGAATATCCATAATATGTGGGATATGCAATTTTATAAATAAGACAAGTTACCGGCTATAACAAATATGAAAAGGACTTGATAATGTAAATATTCAATACATTGACGACGTATACATATATACATTGATCGTATGCATAATTAATGCTTGTACTACTAATATCGTCTATTTCTATGAATTAGTAGTAATGCAATGGGCTCTAATGCATGCATTAACATTATTAAAGACACAATTGTCCTCAAAAACTTTTTTTACATCCTTTCCATTATATTTGTGGAGGGTATTTTCGTAAACAAATATTTTTTCAAAAAAGTTATGCAATGCATAATAATTTTTAGTACACCAAAACAAACATTACATAAAAAAGTTTTCATCATAAATAATGCAAACGTTAATAATACATTATATTTTGCATTATTCTTATACACTCTACTAAATGATTCCTAAGTGTCTTATTATTTAAAAAAATTAAATGTTTTTGAACCTTATGATCTTAAAAAGCCATTAAAATATTGGTATATTACAGATATCCTAGTATAGAAAAGGAACGATATTATTTTAAAAATGAACTAAAAAAAAGTAAAATGCTATGATTGAATATATCCCCTTGATTCTCTTTAAAATTAATTAAATAAAAGTTATTTTTAACTCTTAAATTCTTTTTATGTTGCTCTAAATAATATTTCCACTAGAGATGCCACTATTTCTGCTTTACTATACTATTGATACTGCTTGATCATACTTTAAAAAGGAAGCCTTTTTTCTTACCCCACACACAAAAAAAAAAAAAAACTTTTTTAAGTGATCACTCTTATAAATTAAATTAAGTAATGTAATAGCTCATAATAACATGTTATACTATATTAAATTTCACTTTATCATTATACAAAATTTATATTTACTCCTAAGTTATATAAGTAATTAAATGCTAAAAAATACAATTGGATATCATACGTAATTATTATGATTTATGACTATCTACATGCATAATTATTCAAAAGAGAACTTGATAAAAAAAAGTCATCCTTTCTAATGCTGAAACTTTTATATGAGACGGTTACCTGAAAATCTTTGTTGATAATCATTGCGACGATACAAAACAATGATGAGAACATGGATATAAGAAACTGCATTTGCATGACAAGATCAAACGTGACAACAACTCCAGCTTTAACATGACTATACTCCACTCCTGCATTTACAAATCCATGAAGAGCTGCACCAACAAGTGTCATCACAAACCCTAATGTGTATGATCGATTCGATTCACCTATCGGACGATCTCCATTCATATGTAGCCCTAATATTATCGAACCTAGCATCATCAAGACCACCGCGTTCACGGAATAATCTGTGAACTTATGTTTCACCATGAAATACGCGAAAATCGCGGTGAATGCTAGGGATGTTGAAGATAGGAGAGAGGAGATCGAGACAGGAAGATATGACATGCCAAAAGTGTAGAGGTAGCTACAAATACCAAGAAGAAGGCCTAAAATAGCACTAAACATTGCTAATTTAGGTGTGACAAAAAGTCTAATATTATTATTAATATTGGCAATTTTTTTTCTTTTTTTCAGATAAGAAATTGAAATTGGTATAATCAAGATTGGGAATCCTGCTGTTAGCAAAAAAGATTGCAACCATTTTCTTTTTCCACCATGTAAATAATAAATTCTAACAAGTAATACACCTGATATTTGGCCAACAGAAAGGAAGATACAATAAATGAGAATAAGAAGTGTTTTAATTGACATGAAATTCTTGAGTTTCTTAGGCTTATTGTTGTTGCCCTCTTGCTCAATTTCCATGTCCATATTTTTTTGTGAATTGTGTTTGAGAGATATTAATTTGTGGGGGTATATTTATTAGTGGTACATATAAGCCAAAGAGGAAATCAAAGTGACTTTAGATTGAGATGTATTTGTCTTTTGAGGGAAAATGTTTTTAAAAGAAATTGTTTTCTAATACTCGGTAGAAGAGAATCATTTTTTATATGGAAGTTTATTTTTCGAAGAAAGGCATTGTTGAAGAAGAAGGAAGCTGACGATTGGAACAGGTCCAACGCAGCTGAATGACTTGTCTGCATCAAGGGTTGATGAAGAAGGAAATTGAGGATTGAAACATGCATTTGAATTGGTACAACATTACCCTCCATCCACCTATCAACTCTAAAATACCCCTGAAGTCCATCTTTCGGCTCAAAATATCCTTGAAGAAATTAAAGTGACTTTAGATTGTGGTGTATTTGTCTTCTTGAGGGAAAATGTTTTTTCATAGAAAAAGTTTTCTAGTATTTGGTACGATGAGATTTTTTTTCTTTGTTTATGAAAGTCTAGATTCTGATAACTATTTAAAAATTTAACAACATAACACTTAAAACAAATTAATATGAGTTGTGGTACAGTGATGAGAGTGTTTCATATTTAATTATAGGTCTTAGGTTCTCTCTAGCTAGCATAAACTTTTCCATTTTTAGACTTGAATTTGAGATTATTAATTAAGAATAGCGAAGAACAAGGTAAAATAAGTGTTGGATTTTAGCAAGTGTGAATGGGAAAAGAAAAGAGAGAATATGAAAAGTGAGGGAACTACTTTGGAGGGAAAATGAAAAGTCATTTGCAAATTGCAAATGAAAAGTCATTTCTCCCATATCGTCAAAAGAAAGGAAAATTGTTGTCCTTATAGAAGGAAGCACTTCCAGTACTTCTTAAAGAGCTAAGAAGAAGATGCCCCCTCGCTCGGCTTCGGCTTTGGATTTGGATTTGGAAAATCTCTTATAAATTTGCGGGTAACGGTAACTTTCCAAAAAGTCATTATTTTCCTAACAGACACAATTTTTCGAAAATTTGTTTTTTTTTTTAAAAGACAACTTTCTGGATAAAATGGGTCTGAACAGATTTCACTGAACAGACACGTTCCTTGCTGAAAATGGCTATAAAAGGAAGTCAATTTCGATTTTTTAAAAACACTGAAAGTTTTTCCTTCTCTGCATTTATTTTTCTCTCAAATAAAATCAAAGTGTCGATCGACTGATTCTGTGTGACTTGTTGTTCCAAGTTCGTTGAAGTTAAAGAAGTTTGAGGTACCGCTATTTCTTTAACAGGTTTAATCCGTTTTATCTTGGGAGAAATTAATCCATAACATTGGGTACAGTGAGGGGATTAAATTTCTTAAGGACATACAATAGTTTCTGTGGACTCGGATTAATTCTTGTATTTTATGTATTTTCTGCTTCATCTTATTTCTGTTTCTGTTCATTGGTTAACCTTATAAATACAGGTTACTATAAGAATAACAATCTTAAGAAATTTAAAAGTTTCTGTATTTGAGGTTTCTGGAGATTAAAACCTTTATGGTTTTCTACTCTAATTGAATTTTTAAAATTCATTCGATTAACGATTAAAAGAACATAAAAACTTTATCGTTAAATCAGAAACAGTTTGTGTAAAAATTTGTTCTTTACTGTTAGTATTTTAAATACTTAACTTATCTGCCATTTGTGACAGAAAAAAAAGACTAATTCAAGTCAAACAAATGCTGCAACAGTAAGTGCTGCAACAACAACGGTTGCACATAATTGTTCAAATGTTGCCTTAACACCGGCTGAGAAACCTGCAAAGTTTTCTGGAGTCGACTTTAAGAGATGGCAGCAAAAGATGTTCTTCTATCTCACTACGTTGAGTCTGCAGAAGTTCATTAATGAGAATATTCCTGTTATGTCAGATGAAACTCCGGCTGATGAACGATTCTTGGTAACAGAAGCATGGACACACTCAGATTTTTTGTGTAAAAATTATATTTTGAGTGGTCTGCAAGATGATCTGTACAATGTGTACAACAATGCCAAAACCTCAAAAGAACTATGGGATGTTTTAGAAAAGAAGTACAAAACAGAAGATGCCGGAATGAAGAAATTCATTGTGGCAAAATTTCTGGACTATAAGATGATAGACAGTAAGACTGTCGTCACCAAAGTTCAAGAATTGCAGGTCATAATCCATGATCTCCTTGCTGAAGGTGTAAATTTATTTAATACCTATGTTAGAAATATTAAGTTTTTCCTTAATACTCACATAATCTTTAATGTAGGATTGATTGTGAATGATGCTTTTCAAGTGGCTGCAATTATTGAAAAGTTACCTCCATTGTGGAAGGACTTTAAAAACTACTTGAAACAGTATCACAAGGAGATGACTGTTGAAGATCTCATAGTAAGGTTTGAGAATCGAAGAGGATAATAAGGCTGCAGAAAAGAGGTCACGTGGTAATTCAGCAATATCTGGAGTAAATTTTGTTGAAGAAGATCCCACAAAATTAAAGAAAAGAAAGAAAGCATATGGTCCAAAAAGCAATCCTCCTAAGAAGAAATTCAATGGAAACTGCTTTAATTGTGGTAAACATGGTCATAGGGCTAATGAATGCCGGGGTCCTAAGAAGGACAATAAAAAGAAGGATCAAGCAAACTTGGCTGAATCTAAAGGAGAAATGGACGATCTCTGTGCAATGCTTTCAGAATGTAACTTGGTTGGAAATCCAAGAGAATGGTGGATAGATTCTGGTGCCTCATGTCATGTATGTGCCAACAAAGAATTATTTTCATCATATACTCCACCACTTACAGATGAAAAATTGTTTATGGCAAACTCCGTTGTTGCAAAGGTGGAAGGAACTGGCAAAGTCCTATTAAAGATGACATCAGGCAAGGTGGTGATTTTGAATAGGGTCTCATATGTTCCAGAATTGAGAAAGAATTTAGTTTCAATTCTAGTTCTGACCAAGAATGGATTTAAATGTGTATTTGTTTCTGATAAAGTAGTAGTGAGCAAAAATGATATGTATGTAGGAAAAGACTACTTTAGTGATGGCCTTTTCAAACTCAATGTAATTGCAGTTGATATGAATAAAGATTTTGTTTCTTCTTACTTGCTTGAGTCTAAATGT
Organism: Solanum chilense; assembly: GCA_032847665.1. Lineage (NCBI taxonomy): Eukaryota > Viridiplantae > Streptophyta > Magnoliopsida > Solanales > Solanaceae > Solanum > Solanum chilense. Next base: position 68,199,612 of record CM064974.1, on the reverse strand, counting down.
TTATGGCATGAACTTTGGGACACGTTAATAACAAAACCTTGCGAAAACTGATAAACTTAAATATTTTGCCAAAAATTGAGTGCAATAAATCAAAATGTCAAATTTGTGTTGAATCTAAGTATGCTAAGCATTCTTATAAATCTGTTGAAAGGAATTCCAATCCTTTAGAATTGATTCACACTGATATTTGTGACATGAAGTCAACACCATCACGTGTTGGGAAAAAGTATTTCATAACTTTTATTGACGATTGCACTAGATATTGTTATGTCTATTTGCTAAATAGTAAGGATGAAGCAATAGATGCATTTAGGCAATATAAAACTGAAGTTGAAAATCAGTTAGATAAAAAGATCAAAATGATCAGAAGTGGTAGAGGTGGAGAATATGAATCTCCATTTGCAGAAATATGTTTAGAAAATGGAATAATCCATCAAACTACTGCTCCCTACACTCCTCAGTCTAATGGAATTGCAGAAAGAAAAAACCGAACTTTAAAAAAAATGATGAATGCATTACTTATAAGTTCAGGTTTACCACAGAACTTATGGGGGGAAGCTATCCTTACAACAACTCAGATACTTAACAGAGTGCCTTAATCAAAGACAAATGTAATTTCATATGAGAAATGGAAAGGTAGAAAATCCAATTCGAAATATTTCAAAGTGTGGGAGTGTCTAGCCAAAGTCCAAGTTCCTATACCTAAGAGGGTAAAAATAGGACCTAAGACTGTGGATTGTGTATTCATTGGATATGCCACAAACAGTAAGGCATGTCGATTTTTGGTTCATAAGTCCGAACATCCGGATATTCATGATAATACGGTAATGGAATCAGATAGTGCTGAATTTTTTGAACATATCTATCCGTATAAAACTAGACTTGAGTCATCTAGTGGGGGATCTAAACAACCCAGAGAAGAACCAAAAGAGAATGAACAAAATTAAGAAAGTCCAAGACGCCATAAACGTCAAAAGACATCTACTTCATTTGGATCAGATTTTATAACATTTCTTCTTGAAAGTGAGCCTCAAACATTCAAGGAAGCAATGTTGTCTAGCGACTCAACCTCTTGGAAGGAGGTTGTTAATACTGAAATTGAATCAATCTTAAGCAATCATACTTGGGAGTTGGTTGATCTTCCTCCAGGGAACAAACCCTTGGGTTCAAAATGGATCTTTAAAAGGAAAATGGAAGACGATGGAACTATTGACAAATATAAAGCAAGACTTGTTGTCAAAGGTTTTAGACAAAAAGAAGGTCTTGATTATTTTGACACATACTCGCCAGTGACTAGGATTACATTAATTCGGATGTTAATTGCACTAGCTGCAGTATACGGTCTTGAAATTCATCAAATGGATGTGAAAACAACCTTCTTAAATGGAGAGCTTGACGAGGAAATTTACATAGAACAGCCTGAGGGTTTTGTAGTTCCTGGTAAAGAAAAGAAAGTGTGCAAACTTATTAAGTCACTTTATGGGCTAAAACAAGCACCAAAACAATGGCATGCAAAGTTTGATCAAACGATGTTGTCAAATGGATTTAAGATCAATGAATGTGATAAATGTGTTTAAATTAAAGATACTCCAAATCAGGAAGTTATTTTATGCCTATATGTAGATGATATTCTTATAATGAGCAAAGACATTGCTAATATAAAAGCTACAAAGCGTATGCTTGCTAGTAAGTTTGATATGAAAGATTTAGGAGTTGCTGATGTGATATTAGGAATTAAAATTCTTAAAACTCCTAATGGTCTAGCATTGTCTCAAACTCATTACATTCAAAAGATACTTGAAAAATTCAAAATTTTGAATTTTAAAAGGGCAAAGACTCCAATTGATGTAAATCTTCATCTTGCAAAGAATAAAGGTGAAAGTCAGTCTCAATTAGACTATGCTAGCGTATTGGGAAGCTTAATGTATGTCATGAATTTTACACGACCAGACATAGCTCGCTATTAGTAAACTGAGTCGATACACAAGTAATCCTAATCATAATCATTGGTTGGCAATGAAGAGAGTTTTGGGATACTTAGATGACACTCAAAACTATGCTTTAAATTACAACAAATATCAGTTGTTCTTGAAGGATATAGTGATGCAAATTGGATTACTGGGTCAACTGAAACAAAATCCACAAGTGAATACGTTTTTACTATTGGTGGAGGAGCAATATCTTGGAAATCATCCAAACAAACATTTATAGCTCTCTCTACAATGGAGTCTGAATTCATTGCTTTAGACAAGGCAGGTGAAGAAGCTGAATGGCTCCGGAATTTCTTAGAAGATATTCCATTTTGGCCCAAACCAATAGCCCCTATATGCATACATTGTGATAGTCAAGCTGCAATAGGAAGGGCTGGAAGCATTATGTATAACGACAAGTCTCGTCACATAAGACGAAGACATAACTCTGTGAGACAACTACTCTCTAGTGGAATTATCACAATTGATTATGTGAAGTCAAAAGATAATGTGTCGGATCCACTTACAAAAGGCCTAAATAGAGAGGGAGTTGAGAAATCATCGACGGGAATGGGACTATGACCGAGAACAAGTCATCGTGGCGGTAACTCTACCTAGAAGACTGGAGATCCCAAGATCTAGGTTCAAGGAGATAAAACAAAGTCATTGATGATGGTTCAACATTGTCAAAGGAAAAGAAAAATTATTATTATTTTATGGTTCATTCTCATGATGAGACAATGTTTAGTAATCAGGATAAAGACATAAGGACTTTTTAATGGTTTCTAAGTTTGATATAGGGAATATAAAATGGTATATATAAGGGATAACACATTTAGAAATCACCTATGTAAGTGTGAAGTGTAAGCCGCTTCAAGGAGAATCCGGTAAGGCCAGTTCTTTAAGCACTTACTATCCAAGATGTGTTCATGGCTGAAACGAACAAAACAGTGAGAACTAAGAACAGTTCAAGGGTTGATTGTGTGACATATGTTGTCTAGGTATACACCAAAGCTCAACGGTTTAAAGATATCAAATCTACCGATTGATCGAGTATATCTGATATATGTTCACTATGGAAAGTTTAAAGGGAAACCTACTTATCCAGATACGATTAACCTTTACCTACAAGACACACAAGTTTTTTCATGCATATGTTTTAACAATAGCCTTCCCCATTCATGTGGGGGATTGTTGGATTTTAGCAAGTGTGAATGGGAAAAAAAAGGAGAGAATATGAAAAGTGAGGGAACTACTTTGGAGGGAAAATGAAAAGTCATTTGCAAAGTGCAAATGAAAAGTCATTTCTCCCATATCGGCAAAAGAAAGGGAAATTGTTGTCCTTATAGAAGGAAACACTTCCATTACTTCTTAAAGAGCTAAGAAGAAGATGCCCCCTCGCGTCGTCGTCGTCGCTCGCTCGGCGTCGGCTTCGGCTTCGATTTGGATTTGGCAAATGATGTGATTGATTGATAAATTTTTTGGACAAAATTTATTTAATCAGTTTTTGTTCAATCAAATAAATCTTGTTAAAATTATCTCTTATAAATTTGCGGGTAACGGTAACATTCTGAAAAGTTGTTACTCTTTCCGAAAAGTCGTTACTTTCCGAAAAGTCGTTACTTTCCGAAAAGTCGTTACTTTCCGAAAAGTCGTTATTTTCCTAACAGACACAATTTTTTGAAAAGTTGTTATTTTTTTTCCAAAAGACACAACTTTCTGGATAAAATGCGTCTGAACAGATTTCACTAAACAGACACGTTCCTTGCTGAAAATGGCTATAAAAGGAAGTCAATTTTTGGTTTTTTTAAAACACTGAAAATTTTTCCTTCTCTGCATTTATTTTTCTCTCAAATAAAATCAAAGTGTCGATTGACTGATTCTTTGTGACTTGTTGTTGTTCCTAAGTTCGTTGAAGTTAAAGAAGTTTGAGGTACCGCTATTTCTTTAACAGGTTTAATCCGTTTTATCTTGGGAGAAATTAATCCATAAACTTGGGTACAGTGAGGGGATTAAATTTCTTAAGGACACACAGTAATTTCTGTGGATTCGGATTAATTCTTATATTTTATGTATTTTCTGCTTCATCTTATTTCTGTTTATGTTCATTGGTTAACCTTATAAATACAAGTTACTATAAGAATAACAATAAGATCCTCCAATTTGACACCTTTAATTAAAAGTAGAATATATTATATCCATTTCACCACCATCGTTGATAATATAGTATGTGTATAAATTAAATCAACGAGGATGTCGATTTGGAAGTCCAAAAGGATTATTGTTATTATTATTGTAGAATAGAGATTCTAGTTGTTGTACAAGCCACTACTAACATTATATTATTGTATAGAAAGAAAAGTAGAGTGTATACTTAGCTAGTCCTACTATAACATATTGTGTGAATTAATCTTTAATAAAAGTTATTCAAACTATACTTACGAATTCTATATTGATATACAAAAGCATAATTGATTCTTGAAATTAATTAAAGGTATAAGTGTTAAAAGATGAATCTACTTTGTCAAAAGCAAAAATGAAGCCAATAATGCTTGTTGCTATTATTGTTATGATAGTTTGGGTTGCCCTATATTTTAAAACCTATATTTGGATTACTTTTTTGTCAATTGTGAAAAAAGTGGACAAGCACTAAGGTGCCATATGAAAAAGAAATTTTGGTGGAAAAATCAAACCCATTGATAAATAGAATTGAAAAAGTATTATTGGTTTGGATTAACGAGTTTTTAATGTTTTTATTAAAAAAAGTTATTGTATTATTGGTTTGATATTGATTTTTAATATTAAGTTATTCGTAATTTACTATATTACTTGTATAGAAATATTAAATATCAATCTCAATATCTTACTAGTTACTTTTTTATCCTTTAGACTTCAATTCGCACTATATAGTGACTTATGCATTACATAACATAAAATTCCGCATACGTCACTAAATACGCAAGAAGGAAGTAGCAATATTGTTACTTAAACTTGGTCTATATTCTCCATAGAAATAAAGAAGCAAAACCCCAAAGACACATAGCTAAAGTCATCCACTTATCAGAATTGAAACTTTCAGACAAGAAAATTACAGCAAATATTTGTTGTATTGGAACAAGAAGTGCATTTACTATCCCTAACAATAGTGCTGAGGAGCAGAAAATCATCCCAAGATTTCCAATAATCATAGTTTGTAGAGATATTGCTGTTAATCCTAATATCATATAGTAATTTCTTTGCCCTAATCCAAATTCTTCAGCTTCTTTAATGATGGCCTACATATTGTAAAAAAAAGCTTTTCTTACATTGTCAGATTATTCAAAGAATATTTTTAGCCATGCAGACATCCTTGAGATATGAGATTTGTAATCTTGCGTGCAAATAAAACAGGTTATATGTTATAACAGGTGAAGATGTACATTACATGAACGGCATATATATCTTAAACTCTTAAAGAAAGAGTACTTTCTTGATGTTAATTTAAGCGTTGTAGTTTGACTATGCATAAAGTTTTAGAAAATGAAAAAGAGATCTTTTTAATATTGTGATATTAAATTGAAGATGCATGCATATATGTAATATATCAAAAATACCATTTAAACTTATGATTATTTTTAAAAAAAGTTGTGTAAATTATTGGTATTAATTAAAAAAATTATTAAATATATTAAAAAGAAAGATAAATTGCTCATGATTGAACATATCCCCTTTATTATCTTTGAAAATAATTACTTAAAATTTCTTTTTCACTCTATAAATAAAAAGTTCATGTCATTGACACTGCTTTTTTATCTTTTGAAAAGGAAGCTTTTTTTCGTACCAATTTTTTTTTTTTTTAAGTTATCACTCTTATAAAGAGAAAGAAAGTTCATGTCATTGTTTAACTCTAATTCTTTCTTCTTCTTTTTTCCTTTTAAAAATCTTCATTTTTTTGGTAAGTGTCATTATCGTGGTCAATTCAAACTATATCACATAAAACAGAACGAAACAATTGTATTACTTTATATAGTGTTTTCACGACTTTTATGAATTTAAATTCTTTTAACTATTTTTAAAATTGTAATATTATGTTTCCTTTGCTAGACTATTTAATTTCTCATATAAGATAAATCACATGTTATAGTAGATTAAATTACACTTGTAATATAAAATTTATATATACTTCTAATTCACTAGTTTATATAAGTAAAATGCTAAAATAAAATGGATATCGTACGTTACTATCTTTGTCTATCTACATGCCTAAAAGTAATTCTTTTCTTAAACTTCTGAAAGAGACGATTACCTGAAAATCTTTGTTGATAATCATTGCGACGATACAAAACAAAGCTGAGAACATTGATGTAAGAAATTGCATTTGCATGGCAAGATCAAAGGTGACAACAAATCCAACTTTAACATGACTATACTCAACTCCTACGTTTGTAAATCCATGAAGAGCCGCACCAATAATTGTCATCACAAACTCTAATATTATTATTAGTAGTAGTAATAGTAATTTTTTATTTTTTTTTACGTAAAAAATTGAAATTTGTAAAATTAAGATTGGGAATCCTGCTGTTAGCAAAAAAGATTGCAACCATTTTATTTTTCCACTATGTAAGAAGTAAATTCTAACAAGTAATGCACCTGATATTTGGCCAATTGAAAAGAAGATATAATAAATGAGAATAAGAAGTGATTTAATTGATATGAAATTTTTTAGTTTCTTAGGCTTATCATAATTGCCATTTTGCTCTATTTCTATGTCCATATTTTTTGTGAAGTGTTTAAGAGGTATTTGTGTGTGTGTGTGGGGGGGGGGGGGGGGGTATTTATTTAATTATAGTAGTAGCACTAGGTAGGGCTAGTTGCAAGAAATGAGAGACTCTCATTTGATAAAGTTATTGAATGTGATTACTTTTTTTTTTATTTGTTTATAAAAGAATTATTTTTTTAGCAATATTTTAATTTTAACTTTCACGTGACTTGTTTAATATCACAAAATTAAAGGGTTTTAATATAACTTTAATTTAAGACCACAAATTGAATTTTTTTTCATTAAATTCTGTATCAAATCAAAATAGATCATCTTTTTTAAAATGGAGGAGATATTATTTTGACTTTATATAGGGTGTATTGATTTTTGAGGGAAATTTCTTTATTTGTATTTGTATCCTAGCTAACACACAATATTTCCACAACAAACTTTATATATAGTACTTACTTTAACTAACAGACATATACTTACAAATTACACAAGTAATTATTTCTCATAAAAAGTATATTGGTAATAACAATAATATAATTCTTTATGTGATAAGTATATACTTTTTAGTTTTTTCTTCATATTTGGTTACTACCAATTAATTTTAATACTCGTGAGATCTATTAAATTGGAAAAGCGCTTGCTATCAAAAATCTTTTCATTTTTAGAAAGAAAAAAAAAAGATGCTTTCATACATATGAAATTTGCAAACTCGAGATTGAGACTATTATGTAAAAATGATGATATTTTATCTATATATTAAGTTAAATCCACGAGGATTTCAATAAGATTTGGAAGTCCACAAGATGATGATTATTGTAGATTAGAGTAACTAATTATTGCACAAGCCACTAATTACATTGTAAAGGAAGTAAAGTAGAGTAATAAGGCAATGCATGTAATTAACATCACATGATCCTTTGACTTAGCCTCTTTTAATACTTTTTCTTTTCATATTTATTTGTCATCATTTTAAATTGCATATTCCTAATGAAATTAGTGTTCTCTTAAAGTCAAATTTTTAATCAATAAATATGAATTAAATTATTTTTATTAATTAATTTGATCAATGGACATAAATTATTTATTTAATTTTTACTATGTTGGTCAAATATATATTTTGAAGACTAATAAGATAAAACAGAAAGAATAATATCATTTATGCATTGAATTTTATGAAACGACAAATACGAAAGGAAGTTATAAAAGTTTTTCAAACTATACTGATGAATTCAATATTGATATGCAAAAGTATCATTAATTTATTGATTCTTTGAATTTAATGAAAGCTAAAAGCGTTTAAAGTTAAATGTACTTTATGTTAAAATTAAAAATGAAGCCAATAATGCTTATAATTGTTATTATTATGATTTATGATATTTAATTGAATTACCCTATTTTCTTCCCTTTTTAAAATTATTTTAAGATTTTTTTTTGTCAACTGTGAAAAAGTGGACAAGCATTAAGGTGCCCTATAAAAAGAAAATTTACACTAATGAATCGTTTTCAAACATATGAAAAAAGTGATGTTTACTTGATTCTAATTATAAATAAGTGACGTATGTAATGATTCGGAAGGTCATTTTTTGAAATTTGAATATTACTGTAACTTGAGTTAATTAATCGATAGTTAATGAGTTAAAGTGATAATTTATTTAAAACTCTATATTACTTAACCCATATATATTAAAATAAGTAGTAGGTCTTCTCACTTTTAACATATAATTAATTTTAGAAAAAAAAAGATCATACGAGAGAGGCGAATGGCATAGTTCGAGGCCACAATATAAGCGACCCATGCTGCAGGTAAATCCAAAGTTTATTTTGTTTATGTATTATTATTTTTATAGGAAAAGAACATCATATTAATGGTTGGTGATGAGTTGTATTATTATATTAATCTGTAAAATTACAAATTTGAAGGATTATAGCGGTCTTGGTTGAATGTTTTAGGGGAATTAATTAACGATATATTCTTTCAATGTGAAAATTAAATTGAAATTGGAAAATGCTATTGTCCAAGTGGGTTATACAATTAGATTGGATAGGTTGTTAGTTAATGTGTGAGTATTAAGGGTTAATTAATGGTTGCTGCCACTGTTCATAATCGGTTGGCTTCCATTAATGAATTTTATTTCATTATCATGTTATAAAGTAAGGTTTGATATATTGAGATAGGTAATTAAATATTAGGTAATATCATTAGATTTACGATATTGGAGACTGAAAACTCAACCCTAGACTTGAAATTTGGAATTATGAGGGTTGACATAATAATTTACATCAAAATTTAGGAACTTGATTTCAGGTTGGTGTAGACTTTTCGATTTAGGCCAAATCTATAATAATATGGGTGTGGTTATTTTCGAAATCTTATTGTGACTATGTACTTGAATAGATTGCATTGTTTTGAAAGATCAACATAATGGGAAGACTCAAGTCCCAGAGTAATCATTCGATTGTTTGAGGCAAGTGAATTTCTAAACTCTTGTTAAGTGTATGGAATGCTTGTATTTCCTTGTGGTATATGTTTGTGAGTAACGGGATTGGTGATGGGTTGACTTGTCCACATTGATTAATTCTAATTGTTGACACCCAATTTTGACCCGCGTCGGTATAAGTTAATTATCGAGCTTACTAAATTTTCCAAATAATTTAAAATTAATTAGTTTTATAAATTTTACGACTATAATAATATAATACATGAATTTTATGTTACGTCGAATACGTTTTAACATAATTTTCAATAATGTATTTTTTACATAATTATGTATATAAGTGGTATACTCTATGATTATTCAAAAACCAAAATAATATATATCTTTTGTTTATTAAGCAATCCATTAAAATAGTTTACTTTTATATTTCGAAACACTATTTTATAACTTAAATAATTATGTTGCTAAATAAATAAGCTCGTTAATAAATTTATACCAAGTTCGTTTTATCAATTGGCTATTTATTAAATTAAACCCATTTTCCCTTTCAATTTTAAAGAACCGAATTTGGGCCTTCCCCCAAATTACCAGCCCACTCCCTTTCCAACCCAACACTTCCAGGCCCAACTCTTCCTTTCCCAGCCCCCTCTTAATTCTTTTTAATCTTAATATGGTTACTCTTCTTTCCCAGCCCAATTGGCATTTAATAGGTCGCTTGTTTTTCTCTATTTTCTTTATTACGAATGGTTACTCTTCTCACATGGTCTGTTCTTCAGTCAGCAAGGATGAATGTTTGCGTTTTCTATTCGATATTCGGTGACTCGGTTATTATTGCCATGTTTCAAATGCTGTTATGTTAAACCTTTTGGAGTCGTCCGTTGAGTAAAGCTTGGCGATTCTTTGAATCCTTACACTTTACGTTATTATGCGAAGTAATTTTAACTGATTCGCCATCTTCTCCCTTTATTTTTCCTTTTTTTTTAGAAAATAAATAAATAAATATAAAATCTGTTGTTTGATAAGAATTTCATGGTTTGGTTTGAGGTTTGTGTTGACGTCCCTTTCTTGAAGTTGGTTTTTGAGGTATCACCAAGTCATTGTTAGGTCGTCTCGTCGTTTCATTGAGTCGGATTGTTTACTTCTGCTTTAAAATTCATGTTTATCTTCAGCTTGTTGGCCATAGCGTTATTGAAATATTTTAGTTTCAAGCTTGTATTTAATTTGTTGGAAATTTTGTTAGTTTAATTTAAACAGTGAATTGGGCATGTTCATTTTATCCCTGAGCATATTCGCCTAGTATGTGCTTTGCCTGTTTGGTTTTTAGTCTCAACATAGTTTGACTTGTTTCCGGTCGCACTTGGATTAAAAAAAAAATATAATAATAAAAAAAATGTGCCTCTTATTTAAGCAGCTTTCCAAGCTGCATATTCTTATGGCTTGCAATTAAATTCTCTTAATTTTGCTCTCTTTATTTCATTTATTAAATTCTCTTAATTTTGCTTTCTTTATTTCATTTTTCCATGCGCCTTGTTCATGTTGCATATGTGCACTTTTGATAGAGTAGAGTGAATGTTTAGTCTAGCCTTAATTTATTCGTAGTTTATTTTTTTAGTCGATGAAGGAACTCGTTATTATGCGGTATCTTATATGACTCATCATTTTGTCCTTATTCCTGTAATTGGATACTTACCTTTTTATTTTATTTTATATCGCATGCAAATTCGTCCGAGTTCATTACGAACTCTCGTCTTCCTTTTGCGCTTCAGAGAGCCATGAAGGCTCAACTCCTTTCCACCGAGTCAACCCGCCAAAGCCGAGGATCGCCTAAAAGTATTGAAGAATTGAAGAAATTCGAAGAAGTGGATTAGAAGACTTCCTTATTTTATGAATTTTTATTTGTTTTGTAATGGGCCTAAGCCCTTGTGTTTTATTTTTCTTTTCTTGTATTTTATTTTGGGAAAAATAACTTAAATACACAACTTTAATTTTTATATTCTCCAATTTTCCCTACTTTTTTTAAATATTACATAATTCCCTATTTTTTTTATTTTAGTGTAAGTTTTTAGATACATTACTCTCTCTCCTATAATACACATTTACCAATTTTAATGTCTATTTTTTCTCCATTAAAACACTCAACCTCTTAAATCAGTTTTTGAATTTTAAATTTTATCCATTTAAACACTCAACCTTTTAATCAGCTTTTTAATTTTGAATTATTAAATTTAATTAAAAGAACAAATTTTGAAATTTTGAATTTCAAAATTCAAAAAATCAGGAAGCAGGGTAACTTCCACTGCATTCTACCGTTTTGTTCTTACCAAAGTCACCTTTCACTTCTTCTTTTTTTCCTTAATCGTCTTCATTCGACTATTTCTTCATAATTTTGAATCTTCTCAACCCAGCAAATTTTTTTATTTTCTTCTTTTTATTCTTAATCCATATTCGACTATTTCTTCCTAATCTTGAATCGTAAGAACGCAGACCCTTTTTATAGTTAATCCATCATCAATTCGTATATTCTTCTCTTTTTTGTTTTTGTTAATTGTTCTATTACATCATAGTAATGGATCCGTCAATTAATAGAAGGATATATGATTCCGACGATGATAATTGGAAAGAAAATAGGAAAAAGTCTTTGCATGATCCTATGAATCTTCAAAAGGATTCAAACAAAGACCATGGCGAAACATCAAAGGTTGTAAAAATACAACAAAAAAGGAAAAAAGAAGCAGCAAACACTGTTGTTAGGCCTACATTGTCTCGGGTTAGTATTTTGGTACTTAAAAATGGTGTTGTTTAAATTAGTAAAATTTTTAAGGAATCAAGTGTGCTTGTTGATACATTTGAAAAAGGGTGTATAGTGTTTTAGATGGTCAACTGATACGTGAATTTGTTGTGTTTCATAATATTTTATATGTATCATTAAGTTTTTGAAAATTATTATAATGTATCATTCAATAAGTGTAGTAAAGTATAATCTGTGCTTGATGATACATGTAGAATCTGTGTGTACATTGTTTAGTCAATGTACTGATACATGTAGTAGCTATGTATCACATGTTCTGCATGTAGTATGAATTCCTGAATGATATCATGTATCAGTAAGGTATTAGTTGTTTAGTTGATGTACTCATACATGTTTTGAAATTTGTTATAATGTATCATTCACTAAGTTTAATAAATGCTTCATCAGATATAGTTGATGATACATATAGATTCTTTGTGTATGTTGTTTAGTCGCTGTTTATGATACCTGTATTAGACATGTATCACATGTTATAATGTTTTATTTAATTCACTGATACATGTTATAGACATGTATCACATGTTTTTCATGTAGTATGAAATTCTGAAAACTGAAACCATGTATCATTAAGTTATTAGTTGTTTTATTTAGTAGTTATATTTCTATATCGTTTTAATTTGCGGTTTTATTTTCAAATTGCAGCCACTGAAGTACAAGATTAAAAAGATACCAACACATCCCATAAGGTTTGCTGTCAACTTTAACAATAATTTCCTAAAGGACTTTGAAAAATACGTGGGGGACAATGTTATCCAAATGTTTAAGGATACAATTTTTGGACCCTTTTTAGACATTTCTAAATGTAATTTTCAGGGCCAAATAACTAAGTGCTTATTGCTTTTAGAATTGGAACAAAGCAACCCTAATGTGTTGCATATTAGACATTCCAACGGGTGTGTCCTGAAATTTGGTATAGATGAATTTGCATTATTAACAGGACTTAAGGTCAGAGGAAATACCAATGATTTCAAATACCCAGAACAAACTAATTGTATGCTTTTTAAAAAGTATTTCCCTGGTGCAGTCAATAGTGTTACAAAGCATCAACTAGTTCAAAGGTTTAAGATGGGTAATTGGGAGAGCAATCAGGATGCACTCCAAATGTCTATACTGTTCTTTATTCATACATTTGTATTAGCTACTATTGATAATACAACGATATCTATTGTCGACTTTCTAATGGTTTAAGATGGTAGATATCAACATTTTCCTTGGGGTCAGCTATCATTTTCCAAACTAATTGGTTCACTTAGACAGGATTTTGACGTTAGTAAAAAGTTGTACCGATTATATGGGATGCCATATGCACTAAATGTTTGGATATACGAATGTGCATCCAATTTAAATTCAGAAATAGCTGTGAGAGAACGCAATGTCATCCCAAGAATATGCAATTGGAGAGTTGTGTCTGAAAAGGCAAAGTTTGAAATGCTTATGTCCACCATTATCCAAAAGGTAAAATTTTATTTTTGTATATGGAATATCGTTATTTATGTCTTTGTGATACATTATGAATTATTACTGTATGTAACAGTTAAATTATCTTATGTGTTTGTGATACATTTAGAATGCATGTTCAAACATTGTCCCAACAGCAGAGGAAATTGAAGCTTTTGATATTGCTCAAGTTGAACATGCTCATTCTACATCAATACCATTAGTACAACCAAACGAGAAAGATGATTTAGATGATTTCTCCACAAAACCGCCCGAACAGTTATTGAGGACATATTCTAGAGTGTCTGATACATCTCCTCCACCACCGCCAAAAAGAAGAAAAAAATCGATTATTCAAAAAAAGAAGGTGTCAGAACAGAAACAGCCTGATCAATCAAATGTGTCTCCAACACCGGATGATGATGTACATGTTTCCATGTCAAGTCTGCCTCAACATTCGAATGCTGATGACGTACATGGTTCTGTTCCACAAGTGTCACCGAAATCGGCTGCTGATGTACATGGTTCTGTTCCAGACGTTTCTCAGAACCCGGCTGCTGATGTTCATGGATATGCAGATTCACAGAATGTCAACAATATAATTCCTCATATTGAAGAGTTGAAAGGATATTTGAAAACTTACGTAAGTAAATTATTTTGTAATTTTTAAACAAACTTTTATTTATCCTAAATGTATCTACAATTTTTAGGTTGACAAGAAATTTGAGGAACTGATTATTTTGATAAAAGCAAATCACTCCCAGCTGATGCAATCTATTAGCAAAGAGAACATCAATTTTCAGGCTGATACAAGCACATTTCAGTCTGACAAACAAACATCTCAGCAAATACCAGTTGATCTCGATGATATGGGTGGTGTAGCTGAGGATGGTGGTGGTTTTTCTGGTAAAAATGGTGAGCATCATATCGTCGACGATGCAGGGGATGTCGATGTGGATGGTGTTGGTGTTTCCGTAAATGAGGGTGAACCAATAGTCAGTGATAATCCAAAGGTAATATTTATGATACATTGGGTATGTTGTGTATCATGCACATATAGTCAATGCTTTGTATCATGATCTTTTTTTTTTCTCATTTTATATTCTGTCATGTATCATACATATTTAATCAATACTATGTATCATGTGATTGTTATCAATGTTACGTATCAGCACAAATTATATTAACAGTTTTTATTTCAAAACTGCATATTCAGGATGGTGACGCACATCAGTCGAACCAAGATTTAAATGAACATATCATGGACCAAGCCGTTGACGACAATGTTCATCACAACATCCCTCATGTGTTGCCCGAAAAAACAACAACGGATTCATCGGTACATTTTTCAATTTTGATTTATGACACACAATTTCATTACACACAAATTTATTCTAAAAATCATTACATCATATTATACAGGATTCTTCAACTTCAACAACAATATCGCCATCAACTCAAGCAGCAATAGATGCGCTTATCAAAGATTTGGGTAAAGATGCTACCAATGCTAGACCATTATATTCTTACGATCCAAAGAATATAACTAGCAGCCAGTACTTGTTGACCGACAGTCAATTACCCACTGAAATTCCAATAACGGAGATTGCTGTTAAAACTGATGCAGTCACTCCTGCGCATAGAAATAGAATGCCTTCGAGAAGGATTCAATCTCCATATTGTACTTCTTTTGGGTCAAGCGAGAAGGGAAAAGAGAAATTGAAGGATATGGCTCGACTCCATTTCACGTTCGAAGGATGTGGCATTGCAGATAAAGTTTCGCCGAAACTGATTGAGGATTACATGAATTGGTTGTTGAGGGGGCTTCTAAAAAATCATAACAATAAGTAAGTTTTATACATTTTTTTTCTCAGTGTTAGGCGTAATCATTTTATATACAACTAATTCATGATACTTTGTTATATAAAAACTGTAAATAAGTGAGTGTTATGTATCATGTACATACATTGAAAACTTATGCATCATATATGCAGGAACCCATCGGACGATAAATACAGATCAAGATCTTCTTCTTTTGGATTTACGATGATGGACTTTGTTGTTGCTTTTCCAATGAACAAGAATTGGTTTTATGCCATGTCACAGCCAAACAAGTGTTGGTCTGATGAGGTAAAATATTAAACTATTTATGAAATATGTATCAGTCATAACTATATTATAACATCATGATACATTCTGTATAAGTATCATACTATTTAATTAGCAATGATACATTATGTATAAGTATCATACTATTTAATTTGCAAAAGTATCATACTATATTCACATAATTATATTTCTTTTTTTATATTGTTTAGATGTAAATAATTTCTTACTCTGTTTTCATTTTGTTTATAGCACATCGATGTGATTTTTTTACTACCTTCGTAAAAAATCAAAACTTTGTAGCATGGATCAATACAGATACACAACAACCCACTGTTTGTTCATGTCACATGTAAAAAACTGTTATGATAGATATTACATGGACGATGATGATGATAGTCTTACTACACAAGAACATATTGATCGCGCTTCAGTTGTATCTGTACATGAGAGGTCAATAATTAACATCATCAAAGGGTTTGGAATACCAGCTGCTTTACCATGGCATCTTGTAGATGAGGTCTACATCCCAATTAACTGTGATCAACAATTCCATTGGGTGTTGGCTGTTGTTGAGTTGAAAAACAGGTTGATAAGGGTTTTTGACTCATCAATTAGCACAAGGAAACAAACAATTCCTCATGAGATCAAGATGTTGTCTAAAATGCTTCCTTCATACCTACTTGACAGTGGATTTTTTGAAGAAAATGAACACACAAAATTTGCTGATTGTCAAGCATATAAAGACAACAATAATGGCTCACTTCTGGAGACTCAAGTTCCTTTCATGATAGAATTTGCACAAGACATCCCTACACAGGAAAGCGATAGCCTGTAAGTATCAAGAATTTTTCATTTGCCCTTTTTAATGTATCATTAAGTTTTTAATTTATTCTGTATTTTTTGTAGAGACTGTGGGTTATATGTTACTGCATTTGCCGAGTATATCAGTGACCAAATCAATATATCTTATGCTGATTTTAATCCTGATTACCTGCGTCAAAGATATGGAGCATTGCTGTGGAGTTATGAAAGTGAGAAGGCTAAGTGCGGATATGTTAGCGACAATGATGATCCACCAAAATCCAGGGGGGTAGTCACACCACCACCAGAAGAAGATTTAGTTCACATAGCGTAGCATTTCATGATAAAACAATGTTTTAATGTTATATTTATTATTTTTATATGTTATTGAACAACTATTTTTATCCTTTTTAATGTTATTTTTTTGGTTTTGTCAATTTCCATGAATATTTTTTTTCACATTACGTAACAAATTTGCTTATATTGAAGATATAAATATCAAATGATAGACGTAAAGATTTTTAAATTTTTAATTAAACATAGACATAATAAATATACTGCCAAAACCAGGTTTAAATCATTTAATAAAGTATAATCAAAGTATTTATAATTAAACATAGACATAAAGATTTTTAAATTTTTTATTTAATCGAGATGATACACTGCCAAAACCAAATGATACATATGTACCAAAAACACACTAAAAATAACTGATACATTGGCTAAACCGTATGTATAATGTACAATGTGTTACACTCTAATCCTTAAATTTTACAAGATATTTAGGTAAATTGAATAGCATATTCATATGAATTGGTATTATTTTTTTAAAGGAAAGTTATTTACTGTATATTTCAATAAAAGTATAACAAAAAAAGCATTACACAAGTTAAATTATATAAATTCACATGATACATGATTTATAGTCATTCTAAAGTACTCAATAACCTCAACAATATATTTGTATTTTTTATCTAATGGAGATGTATCATTGTGCAAACCAATGATACACACTAAAAGTACATGATACATTATATAAACAATGTGTACAAAAAATACACAATAAAAGTACATGATACACTAGATAAACCATATGTATCATGTTCATTATGTTACCTATTAATTCTTAAATTATATATCTTACTGTAGCATAAGATTTATATATTCAAAACAAATATTGACACAAGTATATTTATCAACACCAATAATAAGAAAGTATTTATAATCATAAGCACGACTTCAAATGTAATTACCACATGTTTATACGTTTATTTATCTAAACACAAAGTGTTCAATTTGCAGTTGTAATCAAAACTGAAATTCATTAAAATGTTTACGTTATAAATTATTTTTTATATCATAGAAACATTACGACTAATTCACTTCTCTTTTGGGTAGAAAATACAAGTTCTTCTGTTGTGCCCTTCTTGTCCACATTGTCCACAACAGTTTGTGTTCACCGAAATCTTTTCATCTGCATTCTTTCTTCTTCTTTTTCTTGGTCGTCCAGATGATCTTCTGTATCTAGGTGGATACACAGTTTCAGCTACACGTGTTTAGGATCTGACCAATCTTTCTTATCTGGCATTGGCACCATTGGAATTTCATATGTTTTTGCCAACGCATCAGGCTTGTAATAATCAGAGCAATACGGATTCATATCGGTGACATTCTTTTTTTTCAATACAGCGATTGCATGTGAACAAGGTATCTCATCTAGTTGAAATCTACCACAACAACATACTTTCCGCTCAAGACAAACAATATATCTTCTTCCATTTTCATAAACTGAGAAAATAAACTCAGATGATGGAACAAACTGTGTACATTAAAAATTTTAAATATATAACTTTTAAAAACCAAAACATGTTAAAAAAAAGCATAATGATACACAGAATTAGATACATATAATATAAAGTATTATATAATGATACATACCTCCATTTTTGAACTTTTAGCCGCGTTTATAATCAACAATTCCTCAAATTTTCTACCTAATGTGTCCTTTGTGTATGAGGCTACTTCTCTGTTTTTGCAATGCCAAGATCCAAAAAGAATTCTAACCTCTTCCAAGAATTCTAATATAGTTAATTGGCGTGCTTCAACAAGACAACCATTGATACATTCTGCAATGTTTGAAGTCATCATTCTACCTCTGTTTACTGTTGCATGAACTCTTGACCACTTTTCGTAACCTGCATATTCAAGGTACTCCTTAACCCTGTGATCAATTCTATCAACCTTAGCCATCAACTTATCAAAATCTTCCTTTCTATATGCCTTGGCCATAGAGTAGAATAGATCACTTATGGCCTTTCTGCTCCTTTTGAAGTTTCCACATACATTTTTCCAAAGATGCCAGATGCATGCATAATGAGGTACATCGGGGAACACAATCCTTACACTCTTCATGATACTCTCATTTCTATTTGAAACAACACACATATCTTTTCTATCGCCAAATGCATGTTTGAACTGTTCGAAAAACCATGTCCACGAACAATCATTTTCGGTGTCAACAACACCATATGCCAATGGAAATATGCAACCTGATTACACACACATTATATTATTTGATACTTAATATATAAAAAGACATCATTACTATAAATAAAAAATACTTGCGCCATCAAGTGTGCTTGCTGATACAAATGTCCCTTTGTAAGCTCCACTCAGATGTGCACCATCCACAAAAACTACTGGTCTGCAGTATTTAAATCCCCTAATGAATGGTCTTAAGGCGATGAACAGATACATAAATTCATCCTCTTCAGTCTTATGCATTCTTATATAAGAATCTGGATACACAGTTTTTAACATGTGTATGTATCGCGGCATCCGTCTATATCCAGCAGATGGTTTTCCTCTAATCATGGAGAGTGCACGTTCTTTAGCACGCCATGCTTGCTGGTAAGATATTTCAACACCATAATATTCTCTAATATCATCAATTATATCCCTTGGTGTATAAATTCGTTTATAATTGACCAATTTTGGAGTTGTCACTCCACTTACAAATCCCACTGTTGCTTGGACTTTGGTTAATACCCTCTCCCTCATCGGACACGTATGTTCACTATTGAAATTTCTAACAATGAATATATCAGATTTTTTCCTGCACGACGCCTTCATAGTCCAACCACATTTGTCTGAAAAGCATACCAACACATAGCTGCGTACATTTTTTAAGCATATTAATACACATATCAAATACATCATATATAATATATTCAACAATAATGTTTAAAGTAATCAAACAATGAATCACACAAAAAGTATCAACCAATTTTTAAGAAAAGTATCAAAATTTAATGAAAATTATCCACTATTTGTGATATGACTGTTTAAACTGATACAGTCCTTACCATATCAGTAGTAGTACTTTCAAGTATCAAATATAATTATTTCAATGTATCAAAAACAAATTCCTGAAATGATGATACATTAGATTATAAAATAACATATGAAACTTGCAGATTTTCATATAGAACAGTAATGTTTCATGTACTAATTAAATTATAAAACAACACATGATACATTAAAATATCAAAACACTGTCATACCTTTGTTGATCAGACCTCTTCACTTTGCAGTTGAAGTTGTTCTTTATCTTATATTTCGTCATCACATCTACAAGTGTTGCTTTATCCTTGTATATCTGACCTGTCTTCACATCAACAATATCTGAATTGATTATAACATTTGCAACTCCAACTTCTGCATTTTCATGTGTCTCAAATAAGCTATTTTCAACTATTGCCAAAGCCTGTGTATCATTTGTTGTGCCTTCTACACACGATATTTCTCCACTTCTTCCATCAAAGTTATGTACAGTACCACTATTCTTCTCAATTGTGTCAATACATAATGGATATATTGAAAATCCAGGCTCGTTTGTTTTCAGTTCAAAATATAGTTTAACACTCATATCGTTCTTAAGTTTCATCGGACAGTAGTTACCTTCTACAATGTATCGAATTTCAATTTCTTTCCTTGATACATCAATATCCAACTCGGCCGCAATTGCTGCTTTGAGATTAGAAAACGAAATTGAATCTCCAACAACGATTTCATCAATTTTGTAACTTTCATACTGCAATTTGGTTCACCCAAATTCCGGAATGTCTCATCAAAATCGAAGTATTCATCTTCAAAAACCCACTGCAACAACAACAAAATTTTGGTAGCTCCAATTTTAACAGACTGTTTAAAAAAATTGTTTTCAAAATAACTGATACAATCTTTGATTTTCAAATTTTGAAATTAATATCCAATTAAGTACTGATTTAATGCTGATTAATGATCTGTTACCACAAATTAAGCTGTTTTAGTAACAGCATTAAATTTACCGTTTTTATCCCCTATTTTTTCTTAACAGTTTTAAGTTACCATGTATCATTTACCATGTATCACTACATTCTAAAGTATCACGGCTCAGCAATTTTAAGGGATTTTTTGTAATTATTAAACTTATCGGGACAGAATGTAATTATTGAATTACACTATGGGATTCCTTAAATTTATACTTTATTTTGTACGCCTAGATTAGGACAGGTGGAAAAATGGGTCAAAACCCAAAGAACAGGTGGGTCCAAGTTTTGGTCAAGGTGAACAGAACCCGAAAGCCTGGACCCAAAAATCTCTCTCTCTCTCTCCCATTTTACTATTTGTTTACGTATTTTTGCTTAAATGTCGTTAGCTTAGGAGTAGAAAACTCCAAACCCCCTTCGAAACGCCTTCTGCTTTATCAAACTTAATATTAAAAATCGAAACTTTAATTTGATAGACGTTTCAATTTCACGAGTTTGCTTAGAATTAAGATTTACAAGTTCAACTTTAATGGAATCTTAAAACAATAAATATGTCAAGACTTGTAAAGTTTGTTTAGATAAAAATCTTAAGAAGTTCAAAATTCACAAATTTAAAAAATAAAAATAGTCAAATAAGTTAATCGCCGGAAAATCGTATTAAGCGGAGCGTCTTAGGTGCCTTTAACACCTTCCTAAGACGCTAATAAGAATCTCGAACCCTTAAAATGTTTTCAAAACAATTTTTCTGTTTAAGTTGTTTAGAAACAAGTTTTCTTAATTTTCTCAAAATTAAGTGGCGACTCCTAAAATTCGAAAATATGCTTTTAAAACAAACAAACGCTTTTCAAAATAATTAATTTTTCGATAAAACACTAATGATGAAAAAAAAAGGTATAACAAAAGGCAATGTGATTAATTGTTTATGTGTGATGTGTTGAGAAAGGTTTGAAGGCTTGTTGAATCATTGTTGATGTGATTTCATGTTTGTGTGGTTGTGAATTGTGTAATGTTATGAAAATGCTCCATCTCTTCATTATTTGTCTGAACATGTCATTTGCATTATTCTAAGGCTTTGGTTGTGACAAGTGTTATGTGCATTGAGAAAGAATGAGTACTTAATAGGATGTACCATTTCGAGGGACATATCGCGCGCCGTGATGGATACTATATTTCGAGGTACATATCGCGCGCCGCGATGGTTACTATTATCGAGGATATTGTCGTGTGCCGCGACAGATGTATGGACAGATATGTCTCCCATGGGTTCCGAACTGAGAGACAGCGTATGTGTATCACTAGGTCAGACATGCATCATTATACTTGAAATTGCATTCCATTCCATTGCACATACTTATCATTAGACGTGAACTTGATATCGTGTTTTGCTGATCTTGTGATTGCCTTTTTGCGGAACTTGTGATTGATTAATATTGAGTTTGTTATTGAGGATATGTAATTTGTTGAAGTATTGTTGTTGAGAATATGTAGTTTGTTAAAGTATTGTTGTTGAGGATATGTAATTTTTTGAAGTGTTGTTGTTGAGGATATGTAATTTATTAAAGTGTTGTTGTTGAGAACAGGTAATTTGTCAAAGTGTTGTTGTTGAGGATATGTAATTTGTTTAAGTGTTCTTGTTGAACTATATGCATTTTAAATCGTGAGTTGTTAGGTTGGGCTGATTTTTATGCAAGTTGTAGTTGTGGAGGTTTGGTTGGGGATGGTAGGAGTACCCGTATTTCATTCCCTTAGCTTGTGTTTAGAGGTTTACTTGCTGAGTACCGTTTGGTTTGGTACTCACCCCTTGCTTCTACAATTTTTTTTGTAGGTTATTAAGTCTGTATTTTTGTTGTACTAGTCATTCTCTTCTTTTCCGAGGCTTCTTGGAGATTTGTGAGGTAGTTGTTTGTCGTCTCAGCGGACTCTCTTTCTTCATAGTTTTGATCTTGTTCTATTCTAGAAACAAGTTCATTTGAGACTTATATTTTCGTTTGATTCAAATGTAATACTTTAGAGGCTTGTACACGTGACCACCAAATTTTGGGGTATAATGTAAGTTGATAGTGAGCTTTCCACAATTTATTGTAATAGTTGAGTTTTAGGCTGACTTGTCTTGGTGGGATAAGAGGAGTGTCATCACGTCCATTTTTGGATCGTGACAATGTATTTCTGATTTTAAATAAGTGATGAAAAAAGTCATTTAGTATACACTATTTGTACAATATATATATATATATATATATATATATATATATATATATATATATATAGAGAGAGAGAGAGAGAGAGAGATAGATAGATAGATAGATAGATAGATAGATAGATAGATAGATATAGATATAGATATAGATAGATAGATCAATAGATAGATAGATAGATAGATAGATAGATAGATAGATAGATAGGTTAAATTATACTCCCTCCGTTCAGAATTGTTTGTCATGTTGCGCTTATTGAAAGTCAATTTGACTAATTTTTAAAGGTAAATTAGATCACATTAATTCATATTTTTTTAAAAAAATATATTCTAAAACTACATGAAAAGTACTATAAATTACAATTTCTTGCATATTAATATGATAAAAAAAAAAATACATTTTAAAATGTTAGTCAAAGTTTTTATAGTTTAACTCTAAAAATGAAAATCATGACAAACAATTAGGAACGAACAAAGTAATTCATTCACTAATTTAATTCAATTCGTTTTAACCTATTCATTGACACAATTCATTCATTTTCACCCTACTTTTATAGTTGTCATACATTTAAACTCAATGCATATGGTGAAGAGAGAGAAAAGGTAGGTTTTATCTATCCGTTTTAAATTGAATTTTAATTTTAATTGAATTAGGCATAAATTCATGTTATTATCTAGGGGTAGACATTCGGTATATAAAAAATGAGCTTTAGCTTAATTGTCGCTAAATATATATTTTTAGTGGCAATTAGCACTCTTAGTATGTGTCCCTAAAGGCTTTAGCGACATTGAATCTAATGACACTTTACTAATATCGGTAAAGATTTTAGCATTCTTTATTAATGTATCTATTTATTGCCGCTAAAATGTTTTTTTACTATAGTAATTATAAGTTCGGACCCCCCTTAATCTGAACCACCATCTATTATAGAATTTCAAACTCTTACTTCTGGCTTCCCGTCTTATTTACACAATGTGTTTATTCAAATCAATACAACTCGTCATGATCAAGTGGTTTAATAAAGTAAAAAGCATATTAATTTAGTCATGATAAAAAAAAAAGAATTATTCAAACTTACTTGACGTAGATTACTGGATAAGTTTTTCTTTGGTCAAGTTAGGTTGGTGACAACTTCTTCATACATATTTGGAATTGTCGAACAAAAGTTCTATTTCTATTTGATTTCTAACTATTGTTGAAAAGAAAAAGAGAACTTGAATTAGGCAAAAAGTACATAAATATCAACCATTTGGAAATTAATATATTGCATCCTATCCTTAAAAAGTTCAAATTATAATAATTTCCGACTTTTTTGAATTTGTGGATACATTATTTCTTTCACACTATATTTTTTTCTAAAATAAATACATAAATTATGTATCATATATATAAGTTAGGGATGTCAAAAAGTTGATACTATTGAACTGAATCGAATTAATTCAATTCTTTGGTTTGATATCAGTATTATTTTTTTTAACATACGGTTTAGTGTTCAGTGTAAGGGTCTCAGCACTTTCGATGCACCAAAGGACATAACTTTTATTATTTTTTTAAAAAAATAAAAATAAATAAACAAATCAAAATAGCAACAAATGTACAATTAATAGTTAACTTCAAATGTTAATTTCTAAGAGGACAAATTATATTTTTATCAATGATACGTTATGTTAAGAACTCATCTTAGTCCTTATTTTTTCTTGAAAAATAGTTGAAGGCACAATATTTTTGACAAAGATAAATAGTCTTTTACTAGCACAATAAGTACTCCATAGCGAATGACATCATTCATTAACATACTTTTGAGTTTAAGTATCAGGTATTTCAAAGGTGGTGGAAACACCCTGCAAATGTATATCTGAAGCCCTTATATCAAGCATTGCCCTGTGTAGTTGTCTGGGAGCTATGGAAGAGAAGAAAGAAAAGAAGGTATGGTGGTAATATCTCCTTGAACAGGCGAATTTTTGATATACTTTGAGATTATCGTCATTTTACTTTTTATTCACATTGAAAATTCGATTTGAAAACACCAAACTAAGATGAATTAAAATAGAAAAAATTGAATCAAATCAAATTAATCTTCTTTAATATACTGTTCATACTTATATAAAACTAAAGAACCAAAAGCCTATTCCTTAATTAGAAATTAAATTTCAGATAGATAACTATAAACCAGATTAAAGCACAAAGTCTATAACAATTTCTATATCGACGTAACATTACGTTCTTATCTCTCTCTTTATTTTGTTTTTTTGTATAGAAAACAAAGTTAAAAGATAAGGCTGACAAAATGGTTTCAAAAAAGTAAACAATCATTTGTTCTGATAAGTTAAATAATACGTATTGGATTAATGTTTATTATAATGGAACAAGCACTAAAAGATAGATAATCAGATACATAATATATGTCCACTAAAAGATAAATATTCATATTGTCATGAATTTTATTCATTCATTTATTTGTAACTTTTGATGAGCTTTTTACTTTTTGGAAGTTTAAGTTTATTTTGAATTTTAGCGATTGTTTATTGAGCAATTTATATAAATGATTATATTTATAGAGTTATTAAAATTTGATAGATATAAGTATGTTATTTATTAAATATGATTTTTTTTAATTGAATATTTAGCTGTATGTTTTTTTTTAAAAATTATACAATAATACAATTAGAATTATATGGAATTAAAAAAAGATACTTGAATCCCTTTAATTATGTGCTGAAATTCTCCAGTTCTCATTATTGCATTAACAACTAAGATTACCTAGTTAATGCCTATACTTTCGAATTCCAATTACTTTTTTAAAAAAATTGGATACGTCATATTCAAATTTATCATTATCGCTATTGTTTTTGTTCAAACCTAAAGGTATTTCACTTGAATTTCTTTAGTTAAATTGATTTATTGTAATTGTGACGAATCTTGTTTTTTTCAATTTCAAATACACGATAAACATAATTGTATCTTTAAGATTGATCAATACAATTGTGTTGATATATTAATACAACTGGACAATCAAGAAAAAAATGACAATGAACTATACTACAATATATTTATTCAAATGTACATGCATTTCACTCTATGCAAAAAAAAAAAAAAAAGATGTGTTGTATACGCATACATTCAAATCTATGTAATGTATTAATGTATCCAAATGCACTTGTGTTTCTAATTGGACAATCCCAGTGGCGAAACTAGGAATTTTATAATGGGTGTCCAATATTACATAGTATCTTTTTCGATGAATAGATGCACTAAGAAAAATTTAAATTGAACTACATAATATTAATATTACTTTTTTTACGATTAAATGTTTTAAAATTTTAAAAATCAAACTGCATAATATTTAACTTTAATATTTGTGTTTAATTTAATGTAAAGTGAACGAAAAGAAACAAACAAAAAAAAAAGCGGAGAGCATTAAGCTTAAAACGAAATCATTTTTATGTTTCAAGATTTTACTAATCTATGGTGATGACAACAATAACGAGATAAGAATAATGAAAGCAAATCAAATAAGGTGATCTTTTGTTCGCTTTTAACGGTTTTATAGAAATAGCTTAGAATTTGTTTATTAACTTTAAATTAAATAATTACATTTAAGTTTTATTTTATATTTTAATGAGAGGAAATAAAAAGTCAAATTCATTGAAATTCAATTAGCTACTAGACCTAAATTTTTATTTAAGAATTTAATTTAATTAATTTAGACAATTAAAGAAATAAGTTAATTGATAGAATAAAAGTGTTGTATTTAAAATTTATTTCAAATTTTAATGGGAGGAAATAAAAAGACAAATTCATTGAAATTCAATTAGCTTGTAAACCTAAATTTTTAATGAAGAAAGTAATTTAAGCTTAGATAATTAAAGAAATAAGTTAATAATAAAATTAAAGTGTTGTATTTAAAAATGCAATTGGGATTTAACCCACGACTTCAAAGTAGGCAGGGGAGTTTTCGACCATTGGACCAAAGCACGTCAATATGCTCAGGGTGTCCAATTTATTCATTTTTAACGTTACAAGTAGCATTTTACTTGTATATGCGGTATATTTTTTCGGCGAAGGGTGTCCAATTGTCATCCTCGGGACACTATAGCTCCTCCACTGGACAATCCATGAAAAATAACAAGTTTTCAAATGTATATGTATTTCCATTGTGTTCAACATTCAAATGAAATTATATGTGTGTATCAACATTTATATCAAACTGAATTATAACATAATTAAATTATGTATTTGAATGTCGGTGAAAAATAACTTCTTCAAACAAAAATCTACGAAAATTGAGAAACATATATATATGTATACAAAAATAAACTTCATATAAACGAGAAAAAATGCAATTAGAAAATATCCAATGAAGATGATACAAAAATCGTTCATATAATGATGCAAAAGATCTTGATTAGAAGGAAATTGGAGGAAAAAATAATAATAAAAAGTACATTAATACACGTATATTGAAAGAGAAACATATTGAATAAGGTAAGTATGGGGAACATAGCCCATAAAACGTGCATGATGCATTAATTAGATGTATATAGTGACATCGTTCCTATTTAGTACTGCTTTGTACCTATTTAGTTGTCTACTTTAGAAAAAACACACATATTAAGATAACAATAATTAACATAGTAAAGTTATAATTTTACCTTATTAAATATGATTTTTCAAAAAGATAAATTAAAACTTAGAAATTTTCAAAAAGTTTAAATGAGGGTATAATAGAAATTTTTTTTTATCATTTCTTGATTTATCAAAATGGACAAGTAAACAGGGACATTTAAAAAAGGAAATATGGACAAGTAAATAGGGACAGAGGGAGTAATATTTATTTAAATACATATAATTTTTTTAAAAATATGTTAATAATTCATGATTAATTAAGTTTGCTAATTAATATGTAAGTATATCCATATAGCTTGAAAAAAATAAACTGTAGCTATATACAATAAATATAAATTGATGTTTGTTATATTGTGCAGTTGTTCCTTGTTTTTATCTGACTATGAATAAGATGGATAGCTATTTCACCGATTTTTTTTTTTTAATTCATGTTGAATATGAAAGGATTAAATACTTTATTTATTTTCATTTAATATATCTATTTTTAATCAATTTATATTCAATTCAACTTGTTGCTTTCCGATCGACCAAATTTTGTTGCATGTCGTGAAATATCAATTATTTAATTTTGAGTATTTTTATTAAAATTTTTGACTTTGTAAAATAATCGCTTTATATATATTTAATACAATAGGGATATATTGGATTCTTCTTTGAATTATTTTCAAAATAATGGATGTGTTATGTGTTAGATTCATTGGAGAACTTAAATTTAGCACATTTTGAAGTTGGCCCATTATTGATATATAAACAATAAAATATTATCATTCAAACTACTCATATTTATAATATATTAAATTGGTTGGAATATAATTTAATAAAGTAAAATAAATGTTAATTAATTAAGATTAAATAAAATAAACTATAAACTTAAACACATGACATATATATATATATATTGAATTAGTGCAAAAATCTTTCCTCGTCTCCTGAGCAATTTTGAGAGGAGCTACACTATATATTTTTGGTGATTAAAAGTAGATTGTATTTGATCAATGAATTTTAAAAATATTTTTGAATAATAAGTAATGTTTAACTAAATTTTTTCAAAGCATCTTTTAAGTGTAATTTTTTTTTCAAAAAAAATTCATGTAAAGAGAACTCGTTTTTTTTTATTTTAGTTTTTGAAAAACACTCCATGCTACTCCCTAAAAATTTGGCTGAACACCTTATTTTTTTTAAAAAAATATTTATAGTTTTAAAAAAATATAAGATCATAAGATTAAACGATATTTATATATATTTAATATAATTTTAATTTTAGATCACACAAATTAGAGTTATTATTTTTGTTTTGTTACGTTATATGTCAAATCGAATTAAATTAACTTTTTTTTTAAATAGGGACAATAAATACAATAAAATATATATTTTTTGTCTTATTTTCTCTAGATAGTTTTGCCCCATCCACATCTCCAATAATTGACACCATTTAATTTCATCACGTTAACATATTATTTAACATCACTTGTACACAATATCCTCATAGTCCCCACTTCTTTTATCAAATTAAACCAATAAATTCGTATCTATTTAACAAATCACGGGCTTTAACGTTTCTGGTGAATTGTGTCATGATTCATACTAACGGGATAAAATTATCGATAAATTGAACCGATAAAAATGATATTAATTTATTATTATTAGGTTAATGAATTTTTAATGCTTTAAAATAAATTATTTATCAGTTTGATATTGATTTTTAATATTGGATTATCGGGAAAATCGATGTCCCATAAAGACTAGTAATTTCCTATTTTTACTTGTACATAAATAATATATATTAATCTCAATATCTTAGTAGTTACTCCATCCATCCACTTTTATTTGTCATGTTGTGCTTTTGGAAGTCAATTTGACTAATTTTCAAAGTTAAATTAGATTACATTAATTCGATAATATTTTTTTAAAAAATTAGATATTCAAAACTATATGAAAAATAATATAAATTGTATTTTTTTGCATATCAATATGATTAAAAAATACATGTTAAAATGTTAGTCAAAATTTTTATAATTTGACTCTAAAAATAGAAATCATGACAAACAATAGGGGAGGAAGGGAGTACTATGTTTGTTCTTTAGCCTTCAATTCCCATTTTACAATGACTTCGAGTTCACAATATCATATTACAGAAATAGATAAAATCTAAAGTAAGAATTTTTTTCCTTTTAATTTCTCTTTGTGTTACACTTGTATAGTTCTGTTTATGTTAGTTATTATTGGTTCTATTTTATGAGCATTAGTAAAGTTATGTTATTGTGTTTTTACATCAAATTTATTAGAAAAGTCATATATTTATTTTGTAAGTATTTTTTTATTGGTTAAATTGAAAACCGAATCGTTAAGGACCAAAACCAAGAAATCAAAAATCGATAAAAGAATATCTTATTGCTTTGGTTATTGGTTTAACATATTTAAAAATCAAAAACCGACAAATCAATCCAATAATACATAAAATCGAACCGAACCAACAAATACACAACCTAAATAAAATGAGAAAACAGAGGGGTTCCCTTACTTGATACAATTTCTTATTTTAGCATTTAAACTATATATTCCAAACATTTTAACTTAATGTTTAATTGCAAGAAGAACATCATTGACCACTTTTTCAATGTTCATATAAGATGATCCTGTTGATTTTTTAGCTGAAATTTCAGCTAATTTTTTCCATTCCATTGCCTTTTTCTTCATTTCTTTGCCTTTTTCACCAACCATTAATTCCCTAACAAGGCTTTCCACTTCATCCCTTTTCACATTATTATCAATTTCCATACCAACACCCCATTTAGTCTCACTATACCAACAATTTGTTTGTTGTTCCGCGAAAAACGGCCAACATAACATAGGCACCCCACTAGTAATACTTTCCAGAGTCGAATTCCATCCACTATGAGTCAGAAACCCTCCTATAGCCGGATGGTTAAGAACTTCTTCTTGTGAGCACCAACTCGCAAGCATTCCCCTGTTTTTAGTTTCTTCCACGAATTCAGGTGGAAGAATGGATTCATAACCCGATACAATATCGGGTCTTATGATCCATAAAAACTCTAGTTTGCTATTTGCAAGTCCCCAAGCAAATTCAATAAGTTGATCAGGAGTCATAACAGTAATACTTCCATAGTTTACATAAACAACAGAGTTTGGTTCTTTGGTGTCAAGCCATTGTATACACTCTGGCTCTTCTTTCCACAGGCTCGACCCAAGCCCCTTCAGATTCTCGTCATCAACATGTTTGACGAGTAAATGCAAGGGGCCTATTGGGTAGACAGGTGGAAGGAGGGTCCGGAGTGATTCAAGAACTTCACTCTCTAGTGTCTCGAATGTATTCAGGATAATTGCGGAGGCCTTTCTCGCTCTCTCTGTTTCTTGGAGGACAAATTTGAACATGAAATCATCTGAATTTGTAGTTCTCAAGAAAGTTGGAAGATCCCTCAAACGTACATCTTTCATGCCTGGTATGCAATCCAAAGTTGTCTCTAGGTATCCATTTGTCAAATAACTCACATCTATATAGAAAGAAAAAATGATACATACGAAATTTATTTCAATTTGAGGCCTCTTATTAAAATTTAATTTTATAGAGAACGGTTTATGTATACGTACCTTTAAGTGGAGCGTATCCTTTTTCAATAAGAGTGGTATAATGCATGTAACCTAAGAAACCACAAGCACTAGTTGTCCAAAACAAAACTTCAGGGACACCAATTTCTTGTGCAGCAGCTAAGGTGAAGCTCATGATACCATCGGAGACGATGCACGTGACAGGTGGCACGTTCGACGTGTTATTAGTACCGTTGAGCTTTGCAAGTAGATCCCTAAAAGGAGGTAAGCAAGTTTCAGTTGTGGATTTACATAGAGAAGGAATGTCTTGTGTTGCATCAGCATCACAAGTTGGGAGTCCATCAGGAATAGTCTCGAATCGGAACGATGATAGACCGTCGAGGGAATGGGGCCCACGAGACTTAAGAAGACGTCTATGGTTAAATTCAGTGTTGACAAAAGTTATGTGAAAGCCTTTGTGATGAAGAATTTTGGCTAATTTTAACATGGGATTAATATGGCCTTGGGCTGGATATGGTATACAAACTGCATGTGGTTTATTTAATTCAACACTATTTGAACCCATTGTTTCAATTTTTCTAAATAAATTTCTCAAGAAAGAAATGAAATGAAGGATTGTTTTTTGTATGATTTTTGGTGAGGAATATTGAAGAAAGATAGAGGTATTTATATATGAAAAATTACATTAAAATAATGAAAGTACATATGTCAAAAAAGATGAGTCCAGACTGTTATTAAATGGGAAAGGTCTACCAAATTTGATTTGAATAGGCTAAAAGGTCGTTTTCGAAGTCAAATATGACTCTACAACTATATTATAATATTATATAAAATTCTCTCATAAAATTTCTCCGACAAAAATTTGTCATGCTAACGCATCATAATATAGACCAATCATTCCTTATCATCAATAAGAGATTCTTTACCCCAACATTTGGGAATAAATCTCAAAGGATCTCAGATAATATTGGAACAATATGCAAAAGATTAGCTGGAGCCTGATTAATATTTGATAAACTGTTATATATTAATGTTTATGCGGTTTAACCTCCGTGGTGAAGTTGCACGTAATATTGGTTTCTCTCTTTCTCTCTCTATGTCTCTCATATCTCTCTAGAAAGTTTTTATATTTTTCATTCATCAAGTATGTGTGTGAATTCGATTCTAACAGTCTTTTCGTATAAAAATATGATAACACATGATTTTTTATATACCTATGATAGACACAAATAAAAATAGTATGATATGATGCACATATTTCATATTCAATAAATTTTAAAATTGAAATTTCTGATTAAAAATAAAAAAATATTTGTCAATCGTATATGATGTGATGTGATGTGATATGATGTGACAAGTAATATACATAATATAAAAATTATATAGTATATGGTTTGTGACTTTGTTTAATTCAAATCTAACACAGAATAGGTGAATCTTGAATCAATTTAATTTATGGTCTCTTTTTTTATATGATCAATAAGATCCGAGGGTCATTTTATTTGGAAGAAAATGTTTTTAAAATGCTGAGAAAATTTTTGTTTATATCATTTTTTTTAAAATTGATTTGTTTATGTTATTTTTGTTTGAAAAAAAATACATTCATGTCATTTTTCATTAATTGAATGACATAAATGAATTAAAAATGTAAAAAATGGTATAAATGAGACAATTTTTTAAGAAATGACATAGATTAATCTTTTATCAAAGTTTGATAACATATTTGAATATTTTTACTTTTCAATTTTTGTATTAATGATGTCACTGAACTATAATTACCACGAAAAATGATTTTGAAAAATCTACATATTTTTAGTGAGTAAATAATGTCATGGACGAGTCTTTTTCTCCAAAAAGAGAAAAATAACATAAATAAACTAAACTTTTAATGACTTTTCAGATTCCAATAACATATTTAAAATTTTCTCTTTATTTGTTTTATAAATAAGATTAATTCCGTCGAACAATATTATCCACTATATATTATTTTAGGATGTTTAACAAAATTTGTTCATTTAAATTAATGAATAATTTTATATTTAATTTTTAGTTCATCTTTTATTAATAATTATAGTTATTTTGTATAATGTTCTCAATACATTATATATTTTTTTATATTAAAAGAATAATATTAGGAGTGTACAAAATCGAATCGAAAATCGAATCAAACTACAAATTAAGTCAAATAAAAAAAACCGACTAGTGATTTAGTTTGACTTGGCTTGGTGTTGGAAAACAAAGACCCAACTATATTTGGGTTGGCTTGGTTTTCACTAAAAAAAACCAACCCGCATTATATATATAATTTTTAATTTTATTAAATATTTCTTATATTTTTTCATAGTTTTATCTTTTAATATTTTTAAAGTATGTTTGAAAGTTAGAATTCTTAATAATCTAATAAAGATTATAGTCCATACATGTTGATAATTATAATAAAGTTTAAATGAAAATCAAATTAATACTAATACAAAAAAGAAAATAAATTCAACACTACTAATGACAATAATACTGAATATTTGATTTTTAATTTTACATAGGTTAAGACAATTAAAATACATAATCTAATTTTAGTTTTTTTAATACTGAGTCATGTAACTAATACTTTTAAATTATGATCAATTTCATTATAACTTATTAATTTGTAAAATTTATTTTGTGAAATTTCATTATTATTTTAAATATTTGTGTCATTAATCATATCATATATTGTGTTATTTTCTTAAGAAAACACTTATATAGTTGCATTTTGATAGGACTAAAAAAATATTTAAAGTACAAATAAATTATATGTTTATATAAGTACTTTATCAAAAAAATTCAAAAATCCAGAAAACTTTAAAATTAAAACCCCCAAATTTTTTATTTATTTTAATTTATAAATAAAAAATTCAATACAAATAATTTTAATTTTATATTTTAAAAAATTCAAACCAACTCAATCATACGCCCGCCGTCTTATTGGACAGAAGAGGGGGGATTGTAATAATTGAAGGTCTCATAAATTAATGTCACATGTCCAAAAACCAGCGGATAGGGAGCTTCCAGACAATAATTTGTTTCTGTCTGTCCTGTATTGTTTGTTATAATTTTTATTTTAGAATCAAATTATAAGTATTTTTACTAATATTTTAAGATATTTTTTTTATTATATTAATATACAAAAAATTGCAATTTATGGTATTTTCCATATAGTTTTAGAATATATTTTCTTTTGTTTAAAATATCGAATTAATGTGATCTCATTTTACTATGAAAATTAATCAAATTAACTTTCGAAAAGTGCAACATGACAAATAATACCGAACGGATGGAGTAGTATTGAGTTTTAAAATTTTTTATTTTTTATTTATTATGATTTATAATATTTGACATTATTTTTAAATAATATATATTACTTTATTTGTTCAGATTCATGTGTTACGGAATTTTGAGATCCAATTATATTTTATATATATGTTTTTCCAAAAAAAATTATAGATTCAATTATATATATATATATATATATATATATATATATATATATATATATATATATATATATATATATATATATAAAGTCTTTTCCATTTCATAGTGTAAAATTTTTAAATGCTCACAAACTTTGCTAAACTGATTAATAAATTCAGTTAGAACCTGACTCTAATAGAAAAAATAGACTTTTTCACTTAAATTTCGATTAGTATTTATGTAAAATAGTCTTTTTTTTTTCTCAAAAAAATGATTTGACCACTATTTCGAATAGTATTTAAAGAAAAAAAAATCAATTTTTTCATTAAAAAGAAAAGTATTTATGATTCTACATTTTTCTTAGCACCCCCTTATTTTGCCTTTTGTTCTTTCTGGTTGGTTGACATTGGCTTTCAAACTTTTCATTTTTAATATGTTAATTTAACTTTGATAAAGACCATTTAATGTTTCATATTATATTAAATTTATTTTTTGTATATATATATATATATATATATATATATATATATATATTAATAAAAGAGACTAGTGTTCAATTTGTGCTCTTCACCTTTTTCTCAATTCAAATTACAGCTAATGTATTCTTAAATTGGTGACTAAAATTGAAACGAATAGTGTTCTATGACTCACGCAATAATAAAAAACCAACAATTAAATATCAAGGTCATGATAAGGAACGTATCCAACTTTTAATTCGTTCAGATATTTTA
Source organism: Solanum chilense (assembly GCA_032847665.1). Classification (NCBI taxonomy): domain Eukaryota; kingdom Viridiplantae; phylum Streptophyta; class Magnoliopsida; order Solanales; family Solanaceae; genus Solanum; species Solanum chilense. The sequence goes on along the minus strand of CM064974.1, from coordinate 68,164,422 downwards.
TTTGACTGTTATAACGAAATATTTTAATAGATAACATATTATAATAATAAAATTTTTGATTAAAAATATTTAAATATATCTCAACTATGATCCACATTTATTTAAAAGCCGACCGTATCGTTGATTATATGAAAGTTTCATTATCATTGTCCATTATTAATTAAAAGTTTTAAAAACTGTTAATAGTGTACATGTGATACGTTTCAGAAGTAATTTGGGGTTTGGACACTCATATATTAATAGAGGAGGTATGGGAGGAGTGATAAAGGTGACATAATATGATTGATAGAGAAAATGGTCTAAAATCTTTTGATCTATGTTTAATTACATACTTTAATTTTTATGGGTATTTTATTACCTTTAAATTTTATATTGTTTTATTTTCGGTACACTCTCACCTAAACACATAAATCAAATAAATATTTTAACGTGAGATGAGTCGGGTCCTCCACTTTTTCAACTTCCGATTCCTGTTTTTCTCCCATTTCCGTGGTTAAAACGTAAAACACCCTTCCCTCCCAGAAAAAAAATATCCTTTCTCCTTTCCATCTCATTTTCCATTTGCATATGCATTTCGGTTGATGATCGAAGGATTTTGCTGTGTATTTTAAAACTTTTCGTAGTTTATCAACTGATTAATTAGTAAAACGTTAGTTATTTATCTCTTATTTCGAGTTTTTGCTTTATCCTTTAGGGTTTCTAAGTTTTCATTTGTCATTTTTGATAAATTTTGAGAAAATTCAAAATTCAAATTAGAGACCTAACTAAGAAATTATAGTAGATTACAAACCCTAAATTCAAGATTTGAAGTAGAAATAAATATAAACAACTAAATCCTACTTGTTTTTTAGAGAATCATGAATCTTTTTTATAAAAGGAACAAGAGTTGATGGTGGGGAAGAAGAAATAATAGTTTATTTAATGGTGGGGAAGGTGATCGTTGGAGAAAGAGAAAATCTTCGTCAAAATTTAAGGTGTTCTCACCTTCTAACGCGCCTAGAGGAGGTGTTCTCACCTCCTATAACAAGCCAGCATTTAAGCGTGCAGAAAATAGAGAAATATGAACTTCAGGGTTAATAGGACATCGTAAAGTTGGAGTGTGTAATTGAAATTTCGGATATAGATTTGAAAGGTGGGGGACTAGACCATTTTCTCTAATTGATATAATGGTGAAATTGTTTCATCTTTAATAAGAGATTTCGTGAGTTTTCGATATTGAGAAAATTCCATTAGAAACATGACCTTCAAATAAGCCTTGTTGTGTGATCTGAATTTAATAAGAACTAATATAAGCTCCAAATACTTAATAAAAAATAAAAATAAAATAAAAATTGGTGACTGTTGTCTTGGATTCATGGAGTCTATAAATGGAGTTCAATTAGTATTATCTCACATTTTTCAACTATTACTAATTGAAATTGATGCACATGAAATACTTCGGCCCATTGATCATACGATTTAAAATTATGATATGATATCATAATATGAAATTATGAGATAAAAATGAAGTTTTGTTTGGACATGCGATATCGATAGAAAACTTTTGTGTTATATATTTTCGGAATATCATAAGAATTTTATAAGTTGTAAAACTATTAAAATAGCCTCAATTGTACATTCAATCTATAAAATAAACAAAAATTTATAAAATTGCAAAACATAGTATTACAAAACTATGTCTTCTCTACTTAAGTAATTGTTTTATCTAATTTTAATCGATCAAACTTTAATCAACAACAAAATATTGAACATAAATTGTACTGTACTAGTCTTTTATATATAGCATGAACAATTTTCTCGATCATATGACCAAGGACGAACCAACATTGTTACTTTGAAGTTTGAGTCATTTGTTGGTCAATATCATCCGCAACTATATTCTTATGCTCATAGACCATAAATATTATATCAGTTCTTTGGTATTCTCACAAATAATTATGTGACATTGTATAAGCTATGACAATTTTCACTTGTGTGTCAATATCATAATGGTTCTTGCCTTGTTTTACTTAAGTGCAATTATATATTTCAGTGCATTAATTTTGTGTTAAAATCAAACATACTGGAAGTAGTAATTATCAAACACACATCACCAATTTTATTTTTTTTCATATTAAATTGTTTTATACATTTTCATATGTGTAGCGAAAAAAGAAGTCTTTTTTATTATGAAAAAACAAAAAATAATTTACTCCCTCTGTTCTTATTTGTATTCAGCAAAACAATTTTTACTTTATCATTTATATTCACCAAATTTAAGGTAATATTGAATTTTATGTTGGTGAGAGTAATAAATTTTTAAAAGTAATGATGTGATTATAAATTTTATTTATATATAAAATAAATTGTTAGTATATGTAAATGTGAGATTGTTTTAACAAAACATAAATTTGTGAGTCATTTTTTGTATTAAGCATGATATGGAATCCCAAATCATAATTTTCCGAGAGAATGAATTTCATCTTATGATATGAAATCATCAGATATAATCAACATGAAATCACATATCTAAACATTGATTTCAATCTGGCGATGTTGTACAAGAAGGAAAAACAACTGATAAAATTACAAACATATTAAATTAATGTCTGGATGCAAGAAGAACATCATTGACCACCTTGTCAATGTTCATATAAGATGATCCTGTTGGTTTTTGAGCTGATATTTCAGCTAATTTTTTCCATTCCATTGCCTTTTTCTTCATTTCTTTGCCTTTTTCACCAACCATTAATTCCCTAACAAGGCTTTCCACTTCATCCCTTTTCACATTATTATCAATTTCCATTCCAATACCCCATTTAGTCTCACTAAACCAACAATTTGTTTGTTGTTCCGCGAAAAACGGCCAACATTACATAGGCACTCCACTAGTAATGCTCTCCAGAGTCGAATTCCATCCACTATGAGTCAGGAACCCTCCTATAGCAGGATGGTTAAGAACTTCTTCTTGTGAGCACCAACTCGCAAGCATTCCCCTGTTTTTAGTTTCTTCCACGAATTCAGGTGGAAGAATGGATTCATAACCCGATACAATATCGGGTCTTATGATCCATAAAAACTCTTGTTGACTATTTGCAAGTCCCCAAGCAAATTCAATAAGTTGATCAGGAGTCATAACAGTAATGCTTCCATAGTTTACATAAACAACAGAGTTTGGTTCTTTGGTGTCGAGCCATTGTAAACACTCTGGCTCTTCTTTCCATAAGCTCGACCCAAGCCCCTTCAAATTCTCATCATCAACATGTTTGACGAGTAAATGCAAGGGGCCTATTGGGTAGACAGGTGGAAGGAGAGTCCGGAGTGATTCAAGAACTTCACTCTCTAGTGTCTCAAATGTATTCAGGATAATCGCGGAGGCATTTCTCGCTCTCTCTGTTTCTTGGAGGACAAATTTGAACATGAAATCATCTGAATTTGTAGTTCTCAAGAAAGTTGGAAGATCCCTTAAACGTACATCTTTCATGCCTGGTATGCAATCCAAAGTTGTCTCTAGGTATCCATTTGTCAAATAACTCACATCTATATAGAAAGAAAAAATGACACATACGATAAATTTATTTCAATTTGAGGCCTCTTATTAAAATTTAATTTTATAGAGAACCGTTTATGTATACGTACCTTTGAGTGGAGCATATCCTTTTTCAATAAGAGTGGTATAATGCATGTAACCTAAGAAACCACAAGCACTAGTTGTCCAAAGCTGAACTTCAGGGACACCAATTTCTTGTGCAGCAGCTAAGGTGAAGCTCATGATACCATCGGAGACGATGCACGTGACAGGTGGCACGTTCGACGTGTTACTCGTACCATTGAGCTTTGCAAGTAATTCCCTAAAGGGACCTAAACAAGTTTTAGTTGTTGATTCATTTAGAGAAGGTATGTCTTGTGTAGCATCAGCATCAGAAGGTGGGAGTCCATCAGGAATAGTAACGAATCGGAACGACAAAAGGCCGTCGAGCGAATGGGGCCCACGAGACCTAAGAAAACGTCTATGGTTAAATTCAGTGTTAACAAAAGTTATGTGAAAGCCTTTGTGATGGAGAATTTTGGCTAATTTTAACATGGGATTAATATGGCCTTGGGCTGGATATGGTACACAAACTGCATGTGGTTTATTTATTTCAACATTATTTGAACTCATATTTTCGATCTCTCTAAATCAAATAAATAAAATTCTCCTAAGGGAGATGAGATGAAATGAAGGATTTTGGTAAGGAAGATTGAAGAAGATAGATATATTTATGTATGAAAAATATAATTAAAAAAAAAGGTGTAAAAGAAAGATGAGTCCATTAATTATTACTAATATTATAATAGTATAAATTATTGTATTTATATTATATTGATGCGATATAATATTATTGTAACAATTCAAATTGTCATTCAACTTGCAATGCATCATTGATTCGAACAATCAACCATTGAATATTATATTTTAGTCAACCTCTTAATTATTTCGAGATTCTACCTTATCTTTTAAAATTTATATATATTAAAATTAGAAAATATTAACAAGGTGATTCCAACTAAATTATGAGAGGGTCGTGAGTGGAGGTACCTAATCTTTTAAAATTTATATATATTAAAATTAGAAAATATTAATAAGGCGATTCCAACTAAATATGAAAGTGTTTTGTTAGGTTTTAAAAGGTGTGAATTGAAAATGAAAAGTTGTGATAATTTTGAAAAGTTGTGATTTTTATGAAAAGTTTATGATTTTTATGAATTTTTTTTATTTTTTTAAAAGATTGTGATATTTCCGAAAGATTGTGACTTATTCAAAGAGTTATGACCTTTCCGATAAGGCACAATAAGAATCTTTTTCATATTGCTCTTTATTTTCTATAAATTGAGGAATTTTCTCTCATTTTAAAAGAATCAATTTTCTGGACTTAATTCTCCTACTTATTATTACTAAATTTGTAATCGAAGTGTACTTTACTGTAGTTGAGTCGTTCGTTGACACCGTGATTTTAGATATCGATACACCGGTGAGTAAGATCGTTGCGAGGATATATTGCATTAACCTAGGATAGTTGAGGGGATTAACTTCCTTAATGAGACATTGTGCATTCAGTTTGCTCGATTTTATTTCTTTGAGAAATTTTTTTTGTATATGATTTCTAATATGTTTCTGATTCTATTTTCTCTACTAGTTTTAATTTTATAATTTTGAAAATACTCTTTAAACTTTGTTGTTTCTTACCAAAATCTTCATAGTTCTGTTCTAAGTATCTTAGAAATATTAGATGAACAACACTGTTTGAATTAAATGGAAAATTAAATTAAAATCTAATCGAATCTTAATCTGGATTGATTTTTTGAATTTTTGATTTGTATTAATAATTTATCTGGTTATTTTTGTTTGGTTGCGGATTTAGAATTTTTTTTTAAAAAAAAAACCAAAAAATTGAATTTTAATATGTATATTTATGTTGGAGGTGTAGAATTAAATTGGAGTAATATATTCATTTCCCTAAACTATTTAATTTGTCAAAAATGTGTTCAAACTTAATTATAGCTAGTAGGTTAGGTTGATTATTTAATCTTAATAATATTGCATAACAGAGAAGAAAATAATACTCTTATTAAGTACAAGTTTTATTAACAAGTAAATAAATAATGAACTATTATGCAGTCCTACAGACAAAAACTTATGTCAAGTTATATAATAATCTATATTATACTGATTAGATAAATCTGAAAGAAATATTAAATAGAAATTTTATCTTTATATGATTTTGAATATTAAAAAAAAGGTTGATTAGAAAGAATCAAATAGAAAAAAATTGAGAAAAAAGAGAGTTACAATTTAATAGGCTAATTTTGTCAACTCTAATTAATAACTTCACACTAAAATATATAAATCCATTTCCCCTATTATATCCTTCACTCTTTTTTTCTTTTTAGAACATATGTTAAAAAATATAACAATATATATTCAGAAAAAATTAAACCTAAACTTACCATGTTACCTTTAGAAAAAATCTAATACTCACAAAAAATTTCACCTTATTTTAAGATTATAAGTATTGAAAGCCTTTAACTTTTTGTCATTTTTAAAATTTATATTTAATTAAACATGTTACATAAATAAAATTAATAAAATTTAAAAATATTCTATTTTTAGATATTCAAATTATTTATATAAAACGAACAACTATGACATGCGAATTAGATATCATGAAATCATTCCCAGCTAACGTCATTGATCGAATAAATATGCATTTATTAATATCGAAATATCTAATAGGTCAAAAATGTGGGGACTAGAAGGGTATTATCGGTAGGAGTGGTTAGAGAAATGGGCAACTAGGACTAGTTGATATTGAAGAATCGATACATGTCAATATAATGAAAGGGATGGAGAAAAACAAATAATTATATTGTATAAATAAAGACAAAATTATTATTTTTTGTTATATTTTGAATCTCTATAACATGTGTTAGAAGATTAGTTCAGATAAATTCGAATTTTACACTTTGGAAGTTTAAATTTAGCTTTCGTAATTAAGTTAAATTATAATTATGTGTATCTTGAAACCTCTTAGTCAAATTACTCTATTATGAAATTGATGATAACTCTTACCAAATTTGTTCCACATCGCGATATTAATGTGTACCAATTATCTTATGAATTGGACTAATTTCAAACGTATGATCTAATTGAGACATAAATATTGAGACATAAATATCTTTAATTTACTTTTTTTATTTCCGTTTTTCAATGGATAATATTTTTATCACAGATGAATTTATCTATTGTTATTGTTTCTAATACCGTAGCTCAAAAAGGAGAAGCTAAAAAATTTCGTATTGGAATTTTAAAATTGCTCTTATCATTTTCAAAAGAATTATTATATCATATTTTACATTCAATTAACTCTAATAAAATTGCTCATTTTTTATGCATTAATATTTTCACTGCATAGACATTCGTGATATATTTTAGAGGTAAAGTTTGGTTCCTTTTGTGCTATACCTTTCTAATGGAAATACAATATATCTTGACGATAGCCTATTAATAATAATAAAAAACCTACGCGATGATCCTTATGTTCAAATATTGTTTTATCATTTCATAATTTTGGGCCGCTTTCGAATATTAGTACTATTTCTTTTCATTTTTAATTGTTATACTTTTCTTTTTTAGAATTAAACGACATTTAAAATTATGTTTCATAATTTTTTAATATAATTTCTAAATATTAAAATTTTTTTATTTAAAATATTAAATTAATATCTAAATTTTATAAATTATTTAAATTAACATTTGAAAAACATAACATAACAAGAATCGGAGGTGTGTGTGTGTGGGGAGTAGTTGATGTATACACGCAGAGTCCCACGAACATGTTGAAAGACAAGTGGAGACAATTTCTATATATCTTTGCCTCAATTTTGTTTTTCCTTCCTTTTTAAAAAATTAATTTCATGAGAAAAACTAAAACTTAGTCTAATTTTTAAAAAAACTTATTTATATTATTATTTTTAATTAAAATGATATAGATAAGTTAAATTTTTTAGAATAATATAGATGAATATTTTTTCAAAATAAGCTTTTTCTCAAATAAAAATAACATAGATAAATTAAAATTTTACTGAAATTACAAATGAACCTTTTGTCAAAATTTAACGAAATATTTGAACATTTTCCTATTTACATAATATTTTTAAGTGTAAATTAGGTATATAGCATTTTTTTATAGTAATATTCTCAAGATATAGCATTAGAGTTTGTATTTCAATATATAACATTTAATATCTCAAGCTATAGCATATTATTATAAACTATAATGTTAATTTGAAATAATTAAAAAAAATTGTTTTTATAAAAATTTAATAAAAAAACGGACAAAAATAAAAATGGAAAATGGCATTCTTTATTACTTAAATTAAATACAATTATTAATTGGTGTTAATTGATTAACACGTTTTAAGGAAATTTAAAAAATATTCAGATTAGTTAGTTGCCTTAAATCTCTCAAATTAGTTTAAATGAGGATAAATTTTGGTTTAATTCCTTAAAAAGCTCTAACAAATTGACATCAACATACAAGCTGCTTTTTTTTTCTTTACAATTTTCACTTTTCTTTCAGATTTGCAGCAAATATCAGTTATTTTTTTTTAGTAATTGAAGAAATTTTGACGTTGAAAAAAATTAATTTGCTATGATGGAGAACGTTGTGTCGATATTAATTAAACATAGTGGAAGGTGGAATTTATCAGGTTTGTTTTAATTATGATTTGTTGGTTTTGATTATGATTTGTTGGGTTTTAACATGGAGAACATTGTGTCGATTTTTTTTTTTGTTATTTTAAGATCTGATATAGATTATAGATTCTTTTTTTTTGGATGAAACAGTGTTTTGGTATATATACAGTATCTGAAAAACAACATGTAAATGTATATGTGTTTGAGTTTTAATAAAATTGTAGATTCGCGTAATAATTGATTTATGAATAAAATATAAAAAATGAAATTGAAAATGCAGTGTATTTAGTCACTAGTCAAAAAATAAGTATTTATAATTATGTGTATCGTTGAAGTATGAAAATTGTATTAATCGTGTATGAACCTTATATGAAACTTGTATCAATTATGTATGAAGTTTCTTTTTTGTTGAAATTAGAATATATGTTTCTGTTTGGCATATGAAGGTAAATGTTGATATAATTCTATATGAATTTTGTATGAAAACTGTATTTTTTTTTTTTTTTGTTTAGTTAATTTTTTTTGTGATGATCTAAGCTATATTTATTTTTTTGTTTAGTAATTTTTTTTGGTATTTGTGTATATGTATAATATTAATGGAATTGTTGGTGAAAAAATAGTATATAATTGGTCGAAATATGAAATGCTAGTTTGTTTGTCTGTTTCCGATTTGTAATGCAATATTTGTATTTTTTTTTGACATTTATAGTATGAAATGTGTATTTTTGGTATTAAATATTTTTATTTTATTTTTTAATGACATATTTTTTTGGAACTGTTTTTAATGAGCATTAATTTTCCATGTTAGGTAATTCCATCGACGGTTGATACGTATGTTCTTGTTGAAGGACCAAAGAAGTACAAATTTAACTACAAGGTGTGAAATTCAAAAGGTCAAAGGTTACTTGTAGCAGATGTCGTCAAGTTGGACATAACAGAAAGACATGTTCAAATTATTCTGTTAAAAAATGATTTCATGATTTTTACTTTGTGTTACACAACATGTTTTGTTTTATGGAATGAATTTGGTATAATTAATATTTGAGTAGTTGTGATTTCTTAGTATTATCCAACTATAAATGATATTGAAACACATTTTGTGTCCATTTTCAAATTTTATTCCTATACTAATATATTGTTAAACAAGAACCGTACATAGTTCATACATTTAAACATATAATTGTACAGTAAAACTCTTGTTAAAATAGTTTATACATAGATCATACATAGTTCGTACAAAGTTCATACATATGGATCAAAAAATATATGATAGTTGTCATACTAAAACGATAATAAATCAAAAATGTGATATCATGTTCATACGAATAGTAATCAGACTTCATACATATTTCATTCAGACAGTAATCAGACTACATACATAATCAATAATGAAAGAAAGATTCATACAAATAAGCCAACAAATTAGAAATGTATGTCATGCCCATACAATTAGTAATCAGACTTTATACAGAAAAGCCAACAAATTAAAAATGTAATGTCATGCCCATACAATAAGTAATCAGACTTCATACAAAAAAATCAACAAATTAGAAATGTAATGTCATGCCCATACAATTAGTAATCAGACTTCATACATACATCAATTTATATATCAAATCAAACATCATTCAAACACTTGTAATATGTATTAATATCGTATGAATTCTGTGTGGATTGATGTATTAGTTTGTATGACTTGTGTATAAATGTTGTATGAATTGATATATACATTGATGTATTACTGTTGTATGATTTGTGTATGAAAGTACCTTAGAATTTCATTTCATGATTTGTGTATGAATTGATTTGGTTGTCCATTTATATGACAGTGTTTGAATGATGTTTGAATTGATACATAAATTGATGTATGTATGAAGTCTGATTAGAAATTGTATGGACATGACATTACATTTCTATTTTGTTGGCCTTTTTGTATGAATCTTTCTTCAATTATTGATTGTGTATGAAGTATGATTACTGTCTGGATAAAATATGTATGAAGTCTGACTACTACTAGTATGAACATGATATCATATTTTTGATTTATTATCGTTTTAGTATGACAACTATCATATATTTTTTGTTCCATATGTATGAACTTTGTACAAACTATGTATGATCTATGTATGAACTATTTTAAGAAGAGTTTTATTGTACAATTATATGTTTAAAAAGTTGTTTAATATATATGCTTTTTGTATGAACTGTATGATTCTTGTTTAACAATATATTAGTATAGGAATTAAATTTGAAAACGGACACAAAATGTGTTTCAATATTATTTAAAGTTGGACAATATTAAGAAACCACAATTACTCAAATATTAATTATACCAAATTCATTCCATTAAACATGTCACGACCCAAAAATGGGCGTGATGGCACTCGTCTTATCCCACCAAGACAAGTCAGCCTAAAACTCAACCATTACAATAAAGTGCGGAAATAAAATATAAGTAACTTCATAAAACCCCCAAAACCTGGTAGTCACGTGTACAAGCCTCTAAAGTATTACAATTGATTCAAAAGAAAAACTCAAGTCTCTAATGAACTTGTTTCTAGAATAGAACAAGATCATAATTAAGGAGAAGGAAGTCTGCTGCGATGGAAACAGCTACCTGACAAATCTCCAAGAAGCCTCGGAAAAGAAGAGAATGACAAGTACAACAAAAAATCCAGGCTCATAACCTACAAAAATTTGTAGAAGCAAGGGTGAGTACCAAACCACACGGTACTCAGCAAGTAAACGGCTAAACACAAGCTAAGGGGATGAAATACGGGTACTCCTACCACCCCCAACCGAACCTCCACAACTACAACCTGCATAAACATCATCCCAACCTAACATCACAGTTTACATAGAACGTAACTCAACAAAAGCATTTAGACAAATTACATATCCTCCACAACAATACTTTAACAAATTACATATCCTCCACAACAACACTTTAACAAATTATATATCCTCAACATCAACACTTAAACAAATTAGATATCCTCAATAGCAACACTTCCACAAATTTACATATCCTCAATAACACACTTCAACAAATTACATATCCTCAACAACAACACTTCAACAAATTATATATCCTCAATAACAAGCTCAGTATTCAACAATCACAAGTTCCGCAAAAAGGCAATCACTAGATCAGCAAAACACAATATCAAGTTCACTAATGATAAGTATGTGCAATGTAATGGAATGCAATGTCAAGTATTATGATGCATGTCTGACCTAGTGATACACACCCGCTGTCTCTCAGTCCGGGACCCATGGGGGATATATCTGTCCATGCATCTGTCGCGGCGCACGACACGACCCTCGATAACAGTAACCATCGCGGCGCGCGATACGTCCCTCAAAATATAGTATCCATCGCGGCGCGCGATACGTCCCTCGAAATATAGTATCCATCGCGGCGCGCGATACGTCCCTCGAAATGGTACATCCTCTTTAAGTTATCATTCTTTCTCAATGCACATAACACTTTCACAACCATGTCTCAGAATAATGCAATGACATGTTCACACAAATAATGAGGAGATGACCATTTTCATAACATTGCACAGTTCACAACCACACAAACATGAAATCACATCAACAATGATTCAACAAGCCATCAAACTTTTCTCAACACATCACACATAAATAATTAATCACATCGCCTTTTGTTATCCTTTTTATTTCATCATTAGAATTAATCAATGTGGACAAGTCAACCCATCACCAATCCCGTTATTCCCAAACATATATCACAAGGAAATACACGCATTCCATACACTTAACAATAGTTTAGAAATCCACTTGCCTTAGTCAATCGAATAATCACTCTGGGACTTGAGCCTTCACTTCCCGTTGAACTTCCGAACCGATGCAATCTATTCAAGTATATATTCACAATAAGGTCTTAAAACTAACAACACCCACATATTTATTAAGTTCATCATTCTTGATGTCATTTATTATTTCAACTATCATATTTTTTTTTAAGTTCTAAGTCAAGGATTAAATGTCAATTTTCCAGTATCATAATTCAAATGGTATTCATATAATATGATAGATCTAATATTTAATTACTTATCTTAATATATCAAAACTGAACTCATAATGTGATGATAAATAAAAATTTAAGCCGACTCACCAATCATTCACGAAAAGAGCACCACTTCTGAACTCAAAAGAATTCGTACGCCCCCACTGGATATACTTCTCCTACTTCCTAGTTACTATATGACAATCGTAATTTAGTCATAATATTTTCCCAGGGACCCACAAGCAGAAGTCACCACAACTTAAATAATTTCAACCCTTTTAGATAATTATTTTATCTTTTTTTTTTAATAACAAAACAAAACAATTTCCAGCAATATCCCTCAACAATAACATAAACTATGATATGCATACAACAATACAGAGGTTTGAGAGATTACCTGACGAATTTATGTTTTTCGTTTTGTGCCGCCGATGCACAGATTAGTTTTCTTCCTTCTCTTTATTTCTTTTCTAAATTAATTATCTATTAATAGTAGTAATTCTTTTTAACCTATTTTAATATTTCAGACTTGACCCATTATTATTAACAATAAACAAATTATCCACAAATTAATTAACTATTGTTAAATGACTATTCAAAATTATCAAAAATGACATTTCGGATCCGGGTCATTACATTATCCACCACTAAAAATCATGTTCGTCCTCGAACATAAAGAAGAAGAAGGAAAAATAATCAATGTTATCAAAAATCTCAGTATGACCTATTAGTCGGTGTTCATCTTTGAGTGACTTCTCCTTAAGTCCATTCCATCAAGGTCAAGTAATGATAAATAAAATTTCGAATCAAACTTTGGAACATCTACAAATTGGGAGTGTTTTTCAAGCCACGAACTACCCCATGGACTCCATCTCAACTCAACCTCATTTGACCTTAACACAACTATTATGATGAATCTTTTCTTCCAAAACTAAGATATCCTTTTGAATAAATAATGGATACAACTAGAAGTGAGCTTGAATCATCGACCACACACTCATAATGCACATACCATCACATATTTTATCATGATTCCCTTTTCACAACACAATCTTTTCACGAGCCTAAGTTATAAAAATTTAATCTTTAGCATCGGGTACCTATTGAGGAAAAATCAAACTTACCTAACCCAAAGAAGAAAATTATCCAGTAAACACCTAGCAAATGATAAACTCATGTGTATAGAATCTCTAACAACACTATCAAATAACTGTAACTATTCACGGAAGCTCTTCTGTAAGTTCTCGTAAACAAGGTTGTATCTGTAGACATATTAAGATACTTTAACTATTTCAACAACGCCAAATTTATCATAAATGAAATGACCAAGTCTGTCAAAGGTTCCTACTCTATCAAGAGGACATGAGAGGATCGGTATCCGATCCACCACTAGGAATTCACCCATAGATGTAAAAAAAAACGTGGGCATATGCAATGAATCATACTCCAAATCATGTCCAAAACGAAGTAGGTGATCAATCTTAAGAATATACGGAATCAAGGTCGAATCACACTAGATACTTTCTCCATAATTTCCATATCAATATTTCCATTCATCTGACTACATCCCTCAATTTAATTTTTTTTTTATTTAATTAATTTTTTTTTCCACCCAAAATCAACCAGTCTGATCTCCCATCATAACATAATAAATGCTTGATTAATCAAATTTCACATACTTTTTCAAGTACTCCATTGAAGCCAACACTCTAAAAACAAACAAAAATCATAACTACACCAACCATTCACCTTACTCTGAAACTGTCCCTAGTATCAAAATCTCCATATAAAACACATTGTAGCCTCTACAAATTTCAAAATCTGGCTCTCTCTCTCTTTTTCCATTTAAGCATTACATGACATATATGAGTCACACCTAATACTGATAGCACTATTTTCAAAATACTTTTCCATCGAAGTAAGCTAATTGAATCACCATGTCAACTTCACGTAAACTTTCACATACCATTTTTCAACTATCTATTCAAACCATCATATATCTCATATCAACACTTAAGAAACTGTTAGTCACCCCAATAATCCTATATATTATAAGCTCATAATCTCTACTAACCATTAAATTTCTATGTAACACATTATAACAATCTACATAGTCCCATCAACAAAACAATTTCAATCCCATCAAAATCTTTATTAATCGTGTAGAATTGTAGGTCCACATTGTTGAATATAAATAAGCTACCTATCATATTGAACAACTTAACTCGACATAATCACATAAAATATTCCACACATAATCTCTTGTCACCCAACCAAAACTCAAATTTTTTAGAAAAATCGATAAATAACTCGTAATAAGTCTTTGTAGGACTAGTTCATCTCACAGTCATATCTAACGTCATAGGTAAAAATCAATAAATCCTCCAACTACCAACCAAGGGCTTATACGAGTGTCTTATTCCTTCACTTTTCTTAAATTCTTCTTAGGACGGAAAATTCTGAATATCTTAATTTTTTATATACACCACACTCTTGTTCCTTGTCTAACCACCTTACCAATCTTATTCTTTGGCTAATATCCCATACAATGTAGATCAATTCCTTGATAGAAATACTTTCTTAGGTCCTTTAACAATTAAAAGTAACAAACTCTACGATACTAACCTTGCACATGTTATTTTAAATTCTCAATACCTGATGCGATCGATCAATTCTTACTTTAATTATTCATACCTCCACAAAACACATTACCACAAACCTAAATTCACCATGAAAAACTTGAGTTTTGGACCCAACTGTGTAACCCATTCCCTTTATCTATGAACATTAATTCATATCTTAAAGATTTTATGAATTCACGTATCTTAGCTTCTCATTGGTCGCTTCTCCATCGAGCTTATCATATTTTTCACAATCTTATCATATTCAATATCAAACTCAAAACCATAAAAGAACTTATTATCACACTCAAGTCAAATGTCTTTAGACTTCTTTCTTAAGTTTTATCAAATAGTATTGAGCTAATATTATGAAAATGTGACACTATTATCATAAGTAGAGCAAAATAGATGAGACCACATGTCCCTAAACTCCATCTTCTACCATATGAAGATATATCTTTTGTACTTGCACACAAAGTAAATATCTTTGTTCTCGAACACCTCCTTCAAATGACTAAACTAGATCCCACTAATTCTTTTCATTTGTGACTCTAGCTCTTTTCAATTTTATTTAAGCAGAGTCACAACACTCTCATAACTTTTCATGCAACAACTTTACTCATCAAAAAGTAGCAGATCATAACGATAAATACTCGCAGGTCGTTACTATCATAAAAAATCATTTAACCAATAATCTTTATCATATAGTTGCATATTTGTATAATCCATCACAAACTCTTATTATCATCATGCTCAGTTAGCTCTTGTCATCACCACAAAGTGAACCTTTTCATCAATATGACACCTTAAATCCAATTATACCAACAAAAATCAAAGGACTAACCCAATTTTATATGTATTTTCTTACTATAATCTTCAATTATCTTTACACAAGTATACTCTTTGAGACTTTTCTTACCCATAAGTTTTTCATTCTGGTATCTATCCATTCCCTTCAACTATTTCTCATTTAGAAACATCGAGATACACTCCATAAATTGACGTATTAATATCATTCCAACAATCCACCACTAAAGCATCCCTTATAACAATGTTTTAACTCAAGCAACCGTAGTAACAAACTAGTTAGTTTCTCAAATATGAATGTAACATTGAATCTAATTGTACGAACATGTGATACACCTTATAACTCTTTAAGTAGTTAATATTCACACTTGACAATCGACGTATTCATTTTCATACTACTAGTGTCACAATGCAAAAATTTATTTAATCCACCACTAGAACATATCATACATATCGAGAAGATCGCACCCAACTAAACCACACATTTCTACCAATCGAATAGACGTAAAATATTACAAAATTTGTTCTATATATAGCCTTTCCTTTAATAATTCCACTTTCGATTCTCGAACTATTTTCGATTCCGCCTATACAACAGAAGTACTATATTACTTATTTATTTTACTATGGTCACTAACCTTAATCAACCCCTTCAAATATGATCACATATTCGTTTCATAAGTATATCATTTCCACCTTAATACCAGATCTAAAATCAAACCAATAAACGACATGCCAATGATTCACAAAAGGAACTACGCACGAGTCATCACATAAATGAGAGCGAATGGAGTGAAGCGATAAGGATCAAAATGGGACCAAGTACGCACAATAGAGATCCAATAAGTGAAGATATTTCCTAAAAGTCATTATAGCATCTCGAAGATAGGTATAGACGTCTCCGTACCGATCATCGAGACTCTATTTAGACTCGACTTGTACACACGTGAGACCTATGAACCTGGGGCTCTGATACCATTTTGTCACGACCCAAAAATGGGCGTGATGGCACTCGTCTTATCCCACCAAGACAAGTCAGCCTAAAACTCAACCATTACAATAAAGTGCGGAAATAAAATATAAGTAACTTCATAAAACCCCCAAAACCTGGTAGTCACGTGTACAAGCCTCTAAAGTATTACAATTGATTCAAAAGAAAAACTCAAGTCTCTAATGAACTTGTTTCTAGAATAGAACATGATCATAATTAAGGAGAAGGAAGTCTGCTGCGATGGAAACAGCTACCTGACAAATCTCCAAGAAGCCTCGGAAAAGAAGAGAATGACAAGTACAACAAAAAATCCAGGCTCATAACCTACAAAAATTTGTAGAAGCAAGGGTGAGTACCAAACCACACGGTACTCAGCAAGTAAACGGCTAAACACAAGCTAAGGGGATGAAATACGGGTACTCCAACCACCCCCAACCGAACCTCCACAACTACAACCTGCATAAACATCATCCCAACCTAACATCACAGTTTACATAGAACGTAACTCAACAAAAGCATTTAGACAAATTACATATCCTCCACAACAACACTTTAACAAATTACATATCCTCCACAACAACACTTTAACAAATTATATATCCTCAACATCAACACTTAAACAAATTAGATATCCTCAATAGCAACACTTCCACAAATTTACATATCCTCAATAACACACTTCAACAAATTACATATCCTCAACAACAACACTTCAACAAATTATATATCCTCAATAACAAGCTCAGTATTCAACAATCACAAGTTCCGCAAAAAGGCAATCACTAGATCAGCAAAACACAATATCAAGTTCACTAATGATAAGTATGTGCAATGTAATGGAATGCAATGTCAAGTATAATGATGCATGTCTGACCTAGTGATACACACCCGCTGTCTCTCAGTCCGGGACCCATGGGGGACATATCTGTCCATGCATCTGTCGCGGCGCACGACACGACCCTCGATAACAGTAACCATCGCGGCGCGCGATACGTCCCTCGAAATATAGTATCCATCGCGGCGCGCGATACGTCCCTCGAAATATAGTATCCATCGCGGCGCGCGATACGTCCCTCGAAATGGTACATCCTCTTTAAGTTATCATTCTTTCTCAATGCACATAACACTTTCACAACCATGTCTCAGAATAATGCAATGACATGTTCACACAAATAATGAGGAGATGACCATTTTCATAACATTGCACAGTTCACAACCACACAAACATGAAATCACATCAACAATGATTCAACAAGCCATCAAACTTTTCTCAACACATCACACATAAATAATTAATCACATCGCCTTTTGTTATCCCTTTTATTTCATCATTAGAATTAATCAATGTGGACAAGTCAACCCATCACCAATCCCGTTATTCCCAAACATATATCACAAGGAAATACACGCATTCCATACACTTAACAAGAGTTTAGAAATCCACTTGCCTTAGTCAATCGAATAATCACTCTGGGACTTGAGCCTTCACTTCCCGTTGAACTTCCGAACCGATGCAATCTATTCAAGTATATATTCACAATAAGGTCTTAAAACTAACAACACCCACATATTTATTAAGTTCATCATTCTTGATGTCATTTATTATTTCAACTATCATATTTTTTTTTAAGTTCTAAGTCAAGGATTAAATGTCAATTTTCCAGTATCATAATTCAAATGGTATTCATATAATATGATAGATCTAATATTTAATTACTTATCTTAATATATCAAAACTGAACTCATAATGTGATGATAAATAAAAATTTAAGCCGACTCACCAATCATTCACGAAAAGAGCACCACTTCTGAACTCAAAAGAATTCGTACGCCCCCACTGGATATACTTCTCCTACTTCCTAGTTACTATATGACAATCGTAATTTAGTCATAATATTTTCCCAGGGACCCACAAGCAGAAGTCACCACAACTTAAATAATTTCAACCCTTTTAGATAATTATTTTATCTTTTTTTTTTTTAATAACAAAACAAAACAATTTCCAGCAATATCCCTCAACAATAACATAAACTATGATATGCATACAACAATACAGAGGTTTGAGAGATTACCTGACGAATTTATGTTTTTCGTTTTGTGCCGCCGATGCACAGGTTAGTTTTCTTCCTTCTCTTTATTTCTTTTCTAAATTAATTATCTATTAATAGTAGTAATTCTTTTTAACCTATTTTAATATTTCAGACTTGACCCATTATTATTAACAATAAACAAATTATCCACAAATTAATTAACTATTGTTAAATGACTATTCAAAATTATCAAAAATGACATTTCGGATCCGGGTCATTACAAAACAAAACATGTTGTGTAACAAAATGTAAAAATCATGAAATCATTTTTTAACAGAATAATTTGAACATGTCTTCCTTTTATGTCCAACTTGACGACATCTACTACAAGTAACCTTTGACCTTTTGAATTTCACATCAGCAAACTCCTTTCAGCGTTCAACATGCGATTTTCTAACTGATCTACTTGGATCGGAAGCCATCAATTTAAGCTTTGAAATATAACTGGGTATATTCCACGTACTCTCCCAGGGGATAGATTCAACAAGGATGACATATGCATCTCTGAAATTTTTCAGGCTATAAAAGGCAGAACATAAATATGTTTCATGCAAGTATCCTATATCTAAGAACTGCAATTACATGAATGGTGAAATCTCCCGCAACTACACACCTTGTGTTTAAATTTACTATGTACTTCTTTGGTCCTTCAACAACAACATACATATCAACCGTCGTGGTATCGCCTAAAATGGAAAATCAATGCTCATTAAAAATTCATACAGTTAATCATACACAATTCATACAGTGAATCATACATAAAAAATACATGTTTCAGCAATTGATATTGTAATATGAAGACGGAAGAGATCTGTAATTTCATACAGTAAATCATACACAATTCATACATTATTTATTTACACAAAATTTATATTTTAACTATTTTATACCCAAATAACAGAAAATAAAAATAACAGAACATGAAAAAGTTTTAAAAATTAACTTTTACTAACCTTTGAAATTTTTTTGGGTTTAACTGTTTCTTCTTCTTCTTGTAAATGTGAAGTATAGATTTCAGATGCTCTTGTTTTTTTGGATTTTGATTTTATCAACTCTTCCACAAAATCAGATTCAGAATCTGATGATTCCTCGATTTCTTTTCCTTTCCTCTTCTTTCCTCTTTCATTCGTCCTTTTCTCAGATTCATCTACATTTTTCTTTTCTTTCCCTTTTCTCTTCTTCTCGTTTTTCCTTTGGATGTTTTTTTTTTCTATTGTTGATTTCCCTGATCTAGATTTAACTTTAACAGATGAAGGTTGAGATTGTGTTTGTGATAAAATTTTGAAAGATGGATCATGAAAATCGTCTGAGCTTGCTTCTTCATTCAATCTTCTACTTTTTCTCGGGGTTTCGTTGCCTCTTTTCGACATTGTACGGTTTGTTTATCGCAAGAGTTGAAGATTTGAGTGCTAAAAATGATGTTTTGAATGCAAATATTTGAGAATTCTTGAAGAAGACTGTTAAGAGAGATGTGATTTTGAGAGAAAATTTGGTGAAAATAAATTAGGTAACTATATAATTTGGTGAAAATAAATTAGAGATAAAATCCCTATTATTTTGTAGTTATCTTAAAAAAGGTAACTATATAATATTTAATTTAAATTACATTAATTAAGAGTTTGTTTAAAAAAGGTAACTTAAAATAATAAATTTAATTAACTACATTGGTTTAAATAAGGTAATTGAATTATTTAAATAAGTTAATTATTATTTTAAAAAATTAATGAGAATAATATATTATTTCTTGATATGCTATAACTTGATAATAATATGCTATAAGTAGTTTATTATTAAAAAGTTTGTTTATAACTTGATATTTAACATCTTAAATGTGTGTGTAGTGTTATTTTTATTATTTTTAATAACCTAAAAGTTAACGTTGTAAAACTATTGCACATGTTATTATATTAATAATTTAGTTATTAGATTTTTATCCATATTACATATATTGTTGCTAGGAAGAGTTGTTCAAATAGTTTGTAAACATCTCCACCTCTGATTTTAAGATTATGAATACTAATAATTATGGAAGAAAAATGATAAAAGTTTCTACTCCGTAAAAAGAAGTCAAAATATGTTAACACTATTATATCATCATCTTCATAACTTCTACAATGTTTCAAGCCACATCTATGATGCATTGAATGACAAATATTATTACTTAGAGATATGGTATCCTACCAATAATGCATAATAAAACTATATAATATAAGTATAGAAAGTCATATTTGACTTTCATACCTACCATCCAGCCTATCACAAATCAAATTGCAGAGTTTTCCCATTTTATAACACTATTTTGTCTTCATCTTTTTTGGTACTTTACTATCTATAAATATCTCCATTTTCTTCAATCCTCCTTACCAAAATCATACTAAAAAAACCTTCATTTCATTTCCCTTTTGAGAAATTTAAATTATGGGTTCAATTAGTACTGAATTAAATAAACCACATGCAGTTTGTATACCATATCCAGCCCAAGGCCATATTAATCCCATGTTAAAATTAGCCAAAATTCTCCATCACAAAGGCTTTCACATAACTTTTGTCAACACTGAATTTAACCATAGACGTCTTCTTAAGTCTCGTGGGCCCCATTCCCTCGACGGTCTATCGTCGTTCCGTTTCGAGACTATTCCTGATGGACTCCCAACTTGTGATGCTGATGCAACACAAGACATTCCTTCTCTATGTAAATCCACAACTGAGACTTGCTTAGCTCCTTTTAGGGATCTACTTGCAAAGCTCAATGCTACTAGTAACACCTCGAACGTGCCACCTGTCACGTGCATCGTCTCCGATGGTGTTATGAGCTTTACATTAGCTGCTGCTCAAGAAATTGGTGTCCCTGAAGTTCTGTTTTGGACAACTAGTGCTTGTGGCTTCTTAGGTTACATGCATTACTCCACTGTTATCGAAAAAGGATATGCTCCACTTAAAGGTAATGTTATAAACACCGAGCAGCTCAGTAAACTTTAATATTAATAAGAGGCCTAAGATTTGAATATGATATTATTGATGTATTGCACTAAATTTATGTTACGTATCAAAATGAAAAGAAATTTGATGTTTTTTAACCGTTTTTTTTTCGATTTTTGGATTATTGCAGATGAAAGTTACTTTACAAATGGACATGTAGAGAAACCATTGGATTTTATACCAGGGATGAAAGATGTACGTTTAAGGGATCTTCCAAGTTTTTTGAGAACTACGAATCCAGAGGAATACATGATTAAATTTGTTCTTCAAGAAACAGAGAGAGCGAAAAATGCCTCCGCGATTATTCTAAATACTTTTGAGACACTAGAGAGTGAAGTTCTTGAATCACTCCGGACTCTCCTTCCACCTGTCTACCCAATAGGCCCCTTGCATTTACTCGTCAAACATGTTGATGACGAGAATTTGAAGGGGCTTGGGTCGAGCCTGTGGAAAGAAGAGCCAGAGTGTTTACAATGGCTCGACACTAAAGAACCAAACTCTGTTGTTTATGTAAACTATGGAAGCATTACTGTTATGACTCCTGATCAACTTATTGAATTTGCTTGGGGACTTGCAAATAGTCAACAAGAGTTTTTATGGATCATAAGACCCGATATTGTATCGGGTTATGAATCGATCCTTCCACCTGAATTCGTGGAAGAAACTAAAAACAGGGGAATGCTTGCGAGTTGGTGCTCACAAGAAGAAGTTCTTAACCATCCGGCTATAGGAGGGTTCCTGACTCATAGTGGATGGAATTCGACTCTGGAAAGCATTACTAGTGGGGTGCCTATGTTATGTTGGCCGTTTTTCGCTGAACAACAAACAAATTGTTGGTTTAGTGAGACTAAATGGGGTGTTGGAATGGAAATTGATAATAATGTGAAAAGGGATGAAGTGGAAAGCCTTGTTAGGGAATTAATGGTTGGTGAAAAAGGCAAAGAAATGAAGAAAAAGGCAATGGAATGGAAAAAATTAGCTGAAATATCAGCTCAAAAATCAACAGGATCATCTTATGGGAACATTGACAAAGTGATCAATGATGTTCTTCTTTCATCCAAGCATTAAGTTTATAATATGTTTGTAATTTTATTTTTTTTAATGTGTTCTTGTAATATGAGTTGGTCATACTATAGTTCGTTTTCATAATAATTACCGCAATTTAAATTATGATATATTTAAGATAGTAAGTATTTAATATATATTTTTAAAATATATTTGCGTTTGATCAAATATGTTACATAAATGTGACCGACATAATTCCAGAGTGTCATTTAAATTATTTATGGAGAGTTGGGTGAATCGCATTTATCTATCTGGATCGTGGAGCCAATCCCAGCAAACATCAACGCCCATTCTATTATTTGTTTGGTGAAATTGACAACACATATACTAATAAAATATCAAAGTAAAATAATATATTTAACACATCAACATTTAAATTAATAATAATAAATAACATTCAATGTTTTTAATTATTTATCTATTTTTAAATTAACACACCTGTTAAATATGAAGTAAGTGAAATAAAAAATTAGGAACATTGAGTATTATTTATCATAATAGTTGACATAGTGAGTTTACATTTTAGCACCACTTATTATGAAGTGAGTAAATTAAAAATTAAAAATTTCAAAAAATTCTATATTTTTTAAAGTAATTAGTTAACGATATAATAGATAATTTTTTTTAATTTATTAAAATAAACAAGTAATTAAAGACAACAAATAAATAAATAAATGAAAACAAAAAAATATTATATAAAAAAAAAGATAAAAATCTAAATACAGATTCAACAAAACTAGTATTAAATAGGATTAGTATTCATGTGCCTCGAAATAATCGCTATTTTCCAATTAAGTCCAAGTATTCGTGACTTCATAGGAACGAAACAAATTAAGTCGGCATATTCAACGACTAATAAATCTATATTCTTATATATTACTCTATCTTGTCTCCGTTCATTTATTCATATTTACTTTTATTTATTTATCTATTTCTATTTTAACAAATTAAGAAATCACAATATTTTTTAATATGCTCTTATTTATTTCTAGAAAAATTCTAGTACATTAAATTGTAATGCATATTTTTGAAACTAAAAAATACATCTATTATAGTTGGAGAGTTGCACAATTTTTTAAGTTAACGATAAAATTGTAACTAATATATGATAATGTGTGTCATTCTAAAGTGAACAATTATATAGGGATAAAGAGACTATTAATATAAAAAAAGTTACAAATATACTTTTTTTTCTTTTTATCTAATAATAATTATTTATTATTAATTTAACGAATAATGAAGGTAATTTTAACATATTATTTTTTTGACTCTATTAAATTTAACATTTTGAGTAATGTGTTAAATGATGTACAAATATTTGATAGCCAAGAATAAAATGGACAACAACAACAAAAAAAAATATCTCTTAATTTTTTAAAATCAAACAACTACTATTAAATAATTATTTTTTAATATAGTACAATTTATTATTGAACGGATTGTATTAATTATATTAAAACGAAGTTGGTGAAATGATATGTCACGTGATATTGGGCTCAACAAAATATCACATTCACGTTACATATTCAAAAAGGAGTATCTTTCACTGTTTTCATGATATTTTTATATTCTCACAAAACACAAACAACTTTATAATACTTTATAATATAATTTGAAAGCCCTTTTTATGTTAATTTTGTATTTGTTAGCGGAAACGTGAAACTAAAGAACAACAATATTTAACGTGGTTCGGATCAAAATGATCCTACGTCCACCAAAGAACAACTGCACCAATATTTATTTCACTATACAAAGAATATAAGTGAAATACTACAAGAGAGAGAACACAATGCATTAGAAGGTGAGAAGGCAAGTGAAAGGATGATTTGAAAATGAATTAAGAGCTACCTATTTATAGGAATAAATTCATCCTATTGATGTCATCCATGACATCACTATGTGTCAAAATTGTCAAGGTTAAGATAGCAAACCATTTTATGGTTTGCCTAACTTTCACCTACCAAGATACAATCTTTGACTTGTATTTTGTACTAATTATCTTCCTACCAAATATTCATATTAATTCATCTTCCATTTAGTTTGATTCCACAAGAACCAAAACCAACTCTTTCAATCTCCACCTTGGTTTGTGTTCCAAGCATGCGTATAAACAACTCCGGCCAAAACTTCTAAGCTTACTGGGCAATCCTATTGTAAGAAACAAGAAGAATCAAACCTTTGTTGAACATACCAGCTCCACCTAGCAGTTGTTCTCTTAGAGTTGCATCAATTGATGCATACTCCCGCCAAGTCCTTGCAGTGTGCAAACTTGGCAAGCGGGACTATTTTGGTCAACATGTCTGCAGCGTTATCGTCTGTGATAACCTTCTCAACCTTGATAGCTCCCTTTTCTACGACATCTCGAATAAAATGAAATCTGACATCAATGTGTTTGGTGCGCTCATGAAATCTTTGATTTTTAATCAAATGAATAGCACTTTGACTATCACATTTTAGAATTGATTTAAGCTGAACTGAACTCAATTCTGCCACCAAACCTTTCAACCAGATAGCTTCTTTCACTGCCTCCGTTGCTGCCATATATTCTGCCTCTGTTGTAGACAAAGCGACAATCGACTGTAAAGTCGATTTCCAACTAACGGCACTGCCAACGAGAGTAAAGATGTATCCAGTTGTGGACCTCCTTCGATCAAGATCCCCTGCATAGTCAGAATCAACATAACCGAGAATTGAAATACCTTCACTTTTCCGAAAGGTTAGGCCAACATCAGGAGCTCCTTTGAGATATCTCAATATCCACTTGACAGCTTCCCAATGCCTTTTTCCTGGATTTGCCATGTACTTGCTTACTACACTTACAGATTGGGCAATATCTGGACGTGTGCATACCATAGCATACATAATGCTACCAACTGCACTCGCATAAGGGACCTTTGACATATGCTCCACCTCATCCATAGATTGAGGCATTTGTAACTCTGAAAGCTTGAAATGAGAAGCTAAAGGTGTACTTACAGGCTTGCTCATATCCATATTGAATCTTTCAAGAACTTTTCGGATGTACCTCTTCTGAGAAAGATGTACAACACCATTTTCTCTTGAAATTTCCATTCCAAGGATTTTCTTTGCAACTCCTAGATCCTTCATGTCAAATTCCTTGCTCAACAGTTTCTTCAAAATATTTATCTCTGTGATGTTGTTAGCAGCAATAAGCATATCATCAACATACAACAAAAGATAAATCATAGAGTTACCAGACATCTTCTTGTGATACACACAACTATCAAATGCACTCCTCGAAAATCCATGTGTAGTCATGAATGCATCAAACCTCTTGTACCACTGTCTAGGGGATTGCTTCAAACCATACAAAGACTTCTTCAGTTGGCATACATGGTCTTCTTTTCCTTCAGCTAGGAAACCTTCAAGCTGATCCATATAGATTGTCTCTTCTAGATCACCATGTAAAAAAGCACTTTTGACATCAAGCTGTTGAAGCTCTAAATCAAATTGTGCAACCAATGCTAGCAGCACGCGAATTGAGCTATGTTTCACGACTGGAGAAAAGATCTCATTGTAGTCAATTTCCTCCTTCTGACTGAAACCCTTTGCAACCAATCTCGCCTTGAACCTAGCAGCTTCCACTTCTGGAATACCTTCTTTCTTTCTGTAGACCCATTTGCATCCAACTGTCCTCATCCCCTTTGGCCTTTTAACTAAGACCCATGTCTCATTTCTGTGAAGAGACTCCATCTCTTCCATCATGGCCAACTGCCATTGTGCAGCATCTTTGCAAGAAGTTGCTTCAATATACGAAGAGGGCTCGAGATCCTTAATCTCTTCTTCTGCAGCTACGAACGCTTGTGCAATTAGATTTTCTTGCTCTATAAGACGTTCCGGTTTCCGTATCCGCCTTTTGTCCCTTCCCTTCGCAATTGTGTATGGTTCATTGGAAGAAAGTTCTTCTGCATCTTTTGACTCATCACTTTGAGTCTCTTGATCCGGTTTCTTGGTAAGCTCCACCGGTAGCTCCACCTGCTCGTTGTTCTCGTTTCTAGATAACTCCATAGAAATTTTACGAGGATCAAGTATAGAGGATTCATCAAAGGTAACATCTCTACTAACTACAAATTTGAGTAAAGACAAACACCATAGTTTGTACCCTTTTACTCCATCAACATACCCTACGAATATGGCCTTTTTAGCCCTTGGTTCAAGCTTACCTTCATTAACATGATAATAAGTTGGACACCCAAATATTCGCAAGTATGAATAGTTAGAGGGTTCACCTGACCAGACCTCATTCGGAGTCTTAAAGTCAATCGCTGATGCTGGAGACCGATTGACAATATGAGAAGCAGTATGAACTGCTTCAGCTCAAAATACTTTGGACATCTTAGCTTGTAAGAGCATACAACGAGCCTTCTCAAGAAGAGTTCTGTTCATTCTCTCGGCAACTCCATTCTGCTGTGGTGTGTGCCTGATCGTCTTATGCCTTGCGATCCCATGAACCTTGCAGAAATCATTGAACTCTTCACTGCAAAACTCCAAGCCATTGTCCGTGCGAAGATACTTGATTTTCCTCTCCATTTGATTTTCAACCAAAATCTTCCACTCTTTAAATGCTTCAAAAGCATCACCTTTTGTCTTCAGGAAACGCACCCAAACCTTTCGTGAAAAATCATCAATGAATGTGAGAAGATACCTCTTTCCTCCCTTTGATGGAAGCTTAGAGGGACCCCATAAATCTGAATGGATGTAGTCTAGCACCCCTCCCGTCTTGTGCTTGCCAGTGCTGAAGCTGACCTTTTTCTGCTTCCCTAAGACGCAGTGCTCACAAAATTCAAGTGTGCTGATCTTCTCACCATTCAAAAGGTTGCGGTTGCTCAACATCTCCAATCCTCGTGCGCTCATATGGCCTAGTCTCATGTGCCATAATTTTGCCTTGTCATCATTAGATAACTGCACTGTAGATGCATTTACAGAGCCAATAATGGTGCTTCCCGCAAGTGTGTAGAGGCCATCCTCCAGCTTGGCCTTCAACATGACTAAAGACCCTTTAGTCACTTTCATAGTTCCTCCTTCACTCATGTACTTATAGCCTTGTTTATCTAAAGTACCCAGGGAGATCAAATTCTTCTTTAGATCAGGAACATGACGGACTTCTGTAATAGTCCTCATGATTCCATCATGGCAGCGAACATGAACTGAACCAATGCCAACTATTTTACAAGTTGCATTATTGCCCATTAATACAGTTCCTCTGCTTGTTTCATAGCTGCTGAACCAATCTTTTCGGAATGTCATATGCAGAGTACAACCAGAGTCTAAGATCCATTTGTTGTCATAGACTCCATTATTGCATGATGTTGTTAGTACATAATCATCATCATTATCATGTACTTTCTCAACAATGGATGCACTCGCCTTTTCTTTGGACTTCGACATAGGGCAATCTCGTTCAAAGTGCCCCTTCTTGTGACAGCCCCAACACTCCGCATTCTTTTTGTTCACACGAGACTTTGATCTGTACTTCGATTTGCTCCTTCCCTTTTGGCTAGTACGACCTCTTACAAAGAGTCCACTAGCTTCGTCACTTTTGTCTCCTTCAAAATGCATCCGCACATCACAAGAGTTTAGTGCTTGCCGCACTTGCTCAAGTTTAATAGGTTGTTTGCTATACATCATTGAATTCTCAATATCACGATATTTTGAAGTCAATGAAAATAGTAAAGAACATGCAAGTGTCTCCTCGTCCTTTTTAATTCCAGCAGTTTGTAAGTCCATCACAAGTTTATTGAACGCATCTAGATGGTCTTGCAACAAAGTACCTGAATCCATCTTAAATGTATGAAGACGCCGTTGTAACAACATCCTTGTTGTCACTGACTGGTCCTGGTAAAGCCCTTCCAGCTTTTCCCATAACTCTTTGGCCGTCTCTTCGGTACTTGTACTCACTTCACAAAGTACGTTAGGTGCAAGGGACAGTTGGATTGCACTCAATGCATCTCCTTCAATCTTTTCCTTGTCGGAATCCGATATCTTATCGGGGTACTTTCCGTCAATAGCATGGATTGAACCTTCCCTCCGCAGTAACGCTATCATCTGGATTTTCCAGATATTGAAGTTGTTGCGCCCACTAAATCTATCAATTTCAAACTTTATGGAACTCATTTTTTTTTATTTGTTCTTCCTTTTCTACTACAATGTATTTGGAACTACAGAAAACCAAAGTAATCCTTTTCTGATGTGGAAGTTCAGACTGTGCTGCAACCACAGAGCATACTCAGACAGAACCTTGCTCTGATACCAATTGTTAGCGGAAACGTGAAACTAAAGAACAAGGAAGAACAACAATATTTAACGTGGTTCGGATCAAAATGATCCTACGTCCACCAAAGAACAACTGCACCAATATTTATTTCACTATACAAAGAATATAAGTGAAAAATGCTACGAGAGAGAGAACACAATGCCTTAGAAGGTGAGAAGACAAGTGAAAGGATGATTTGAAAATGAATTAAGAGCTACCTATTTATAGGAATAAATTCATCCTATTGATGTCATCCATGACATCACTATGTGTCAAAATTGTCAAGGTTAAGATAGCAAACCATTTTATGGTTTGCCTAACTTTCACCTACCAAGATACAATCTTTGACTTGTATTTTGTACTAATTATCTTCCTACCAAATATTCATATTAATTCATCTTCCATTTAGTTTGATTCCACAAGAACCAAAACCAACTCTTTCAGTATTAAGTTAAAATTTGGCACCTAAATTGAAATTAAAGGAAAAGTCTCCACTTTATAAATTTCATGAATATCAATGATCTTTTTGCATTTTCTTTTTACTTGGAATTTGATACTTGATTTGAGATTTAATTAATTTGAATCTATTTATATCAAAAGAAAAAAACTCCACTTTAGTGATAAATATATTTTTGTTTATTAAAGGTTATATTTTATTTTCGAATTACAGATAAAAATGGTGTTGATATTTTGTTACTATTTAGAAAAACAAGTCGGTATGCATATGGATGCAGAGATCAGCAATGGACTCCATTTTTGTTCGTATAGACCAAAATGTCGTGCCACATTTAGATAATATGCGTACGTATTAAAGTCGAATTAAATTTAAATATACATCAAAAAATAATATTTTATTTGTGCCCTGTCATTTTCTTTTGCATTATCTCGAAGGAAACATAAACTATTTGTTTTATTTTCAATCTAACAACCTATAAATAAACAGATTGAAATCAAGATGACCACCATCACTATAGTATAGACGGAAAGTAATTATATATTTAATTTGTAGCGTGTTCTAAGTAAAATATGTTTCTAAATAATTCATAGTGTATTTTAAACAAAATATGTTTCTTTATTTTTAAATCATAATCTTTTATTCCTGAAAAAGAGATTGGAGAATATAATCTTAATAACCAAGTCTATTTGAATTTTCACCTTATTGGTGAAGGTTTAATTTTTCACCTTATAATGTCGTACCCATTTCTCACCCCGAGATTTGCAAGAAAAAAAAATCTAAACTTATATCTTATTGACAGGCAATTGATTTTTCAACTTGTAATTCCTTTTCCCATTTACTATTTCTCAGTAACAAATTTGCAAAAAAAAAAAAAGTCAAGTGTCACGCACTTAGGGGTCGTTTAGTTGTGAACGAGATTATTTATCCTGTGATAAGTTATTCATCATGTGTATGAGATAACTCATTAATTTCATCACTATAATATAAATAGTGAGATAAGTTATTCCAAACATGACAATCAAACAAGGCACAATAATTATATGAGAAAATATATCAAATCCCCCTGAACTTTGCATCAAATTTTACTTTAGTACTTTAACTATATGGGCGTTTAAATAGCCCCCTTTACAATTTTGAAGTGATTAAATAGTACCCAAAGAACTTACGTGGCAAAGTGAGTGTACTCACTTTCGTAAAAACGCATGAAATAGTTAAAAAACTGAATGATTATATAATACACACGATATTTTTTTATTAGCCAATATATAACTAATAATTTTATAATTCTCGATAACTCTATATTCTTCCTCTTTATTTTATGCTAAATATAAATGGTAAGACAGAGAAAATACATCTATGTGTGTTGGATTCTCGTTCTCTCTTCGACTAAACCATCAATTCAACATAATTTTTTTTTGTCTCGATGGCACTTAGTCAATAAATATTCAATCTATACGAGAAAGGAACTATTCAAGCTCTTTTTAAAAATGGTCTTATACAAGTACGAGACTTTGCTACATTTACATATTCATGCTTTATTTTCATATTATTGACATTTATAAGCTTTCGTTTGAACATATTACACGTGATATCAAGTTTAATTTAAAATCAACATTTAAACATTTCAATCACGGCAAAAACGAGTTATTTTTAAAGTTAAACGAGCCCCGGAGTAGGCAAACCCTCAATTAGCCGTGACGGTCAAAATGACCCATTTACAAGGTCAAACAAGCCTCGGAGTAGGCGAATCCCCCATTTTGTCAATTTTTGTGTGCTACAGTTCACCATTTTTTTTGATGATCCAGAATTCTAGTAGCATTTTTATTAAAATTATTCATTGACGTGCATTAAGACATTAGCTATAGAGCCAATTTTGCTGTTTTTCGTGTGCTATAGCCACTCATTTTCAAGGTCAAACGAGTCCCGGAGCAGGTAAACCCCTTGTTTTGTTGCTTTTCGTGTGCTATATCTATGATCTTTTTTGGTGATCCAAAATTTCGAAATCTTTTTTGCCCAAATTTTTTGTGGACGTTCGTTAAGACGTTAGTTATTGAGCCAATTGACGTACTGGTCAAAACAATCCATGTTGAAGGTCAAACAAGGCCCGAAGTAGGTTAACCTTTTCTTTTTTTTAAATTTTCGCACGTTATAGTCCATGAATTTTGGGTCATCTAGAATTTCTACGTGTTTTTTGCCAAGATTTTTTGTGACATCCGTTAAGATGTTAGCTATGGAGCCAGTTGGCCCTAACGGGGAAAATAGTCCATTTTCAAGGTCAAACAAGCCCTGAAGCACGTATACCTCATTTTTTTCGATTTTCGTTTACTATAATTCATGAAATTTTGGTGATCTAGAATTCCGACGTTATTTTTATCAAAATTTTTCTTGGACGTCCATTAAGACGTTATCTTTGGAGCAAGTTGGCGCTGACGGCCAATACAGACCATTTTGAAGGTCAAACGAGTCCTGGAGCTGGTAAACCCCTAATTTTGTCGATTTTCATGTGCTATAGTCCACGATCTTTTATAGTGATCTATAAATTTTGACGTCTTTTTTGATAAAATTTTTTGTAGACATTTGTCAAGATGTTATCTATGGATCATGTTAACCCTGAAGCCAAAACGACCTATTAAGAAGGTCAAACCAACCCTAAACTTTTGATGATTTTTGTGTGCTATAGTCCATTGATTTTTAGTGATCTGAAATTCCAACGTCTTTTTTGCCCAAATTTGTCATGGACGTCTATTAAGACGTTAGCTTGTAGTCAGTTGGCCTTCACGAAAAAATGGCTCATTTTCAAGTTAAAACAAATCCCGAAGAAGGTATACCTTATTTTACCAATTTTCGTATACTATAGGCCATGGATTTTTGGTGATCCAGAATTTCAACTTATCTTTTGTCCAAATTTTTCCTGGATGTCCATTAAGACGTTATCTATGGAGTCAACTAGCCTTGATAGTCAAACGACCCATTTTTCAAAGTCAAACGAGCCCTGAAGCAGGTAAACCCCCAATTTTGCTGATTTTCTTGTGTTATTGTCTATAGATTTTTGGTAATTTGGAATTCTGACATCTTTTTTGTCAAATTCTTATGGATATGTGTTAAGACTTTAGTTATTGAGTCAGACGACACTGATTTTTGATGATTCGAAATTTGACGTGATTTTTGCCCAAATTTTTCATGATCGTTCGTTAAGATGTAATATATGGAGTCAATTGTCCATAACGGTAAAAATAACCATTTTGAAGGTTAAACAAGCATTGGTATATGTAAACCCCTCATTTTACCGATTGTGTGCTATAGTCCACAATCATTTTCGATGATTGCTGAATTCTGAGTATTTTTTGACCAAATTTTTAGTGGACGTTCGTTACGATGTAAGCTATGGAACTAGTTGGCCCTGACGATCAAAACGATCCATTTTAAGATCAAATGAGTCCCGAAGTAGGTAAACCCCTCAAAATTTCAATTTGCATGTGCTATAGTCCATGAATTATTTGTGATTCGGAATTATAACGTCTCTTTGCCCAAAATTTTCACGGACGTCTGTTAAGACGTTAGTTATGGAGCCAGTTGGTCCTGACAGCTAAACCAACCCATTTTCAAGGTGAAACGAGCCCTGAAGTAGGTATTCCCTATTTTGCAAATTTTCGTGTACTATAGTCTATGAGTTTTTGGTGATTCAAAATTCCGACGTCGTTTTCGTCTAAATTTTTGTGGAGGTCCATTAAGACGTTATCGATGGAGCAAGTTGGCCCTGACGGCCAAAACAAACCATTTTGAAGGTCAAACGAGCCCCGAAGTAGGTAAACCCTTCATTTTGCCAATTTTTGAGTGTTATAGTTCACGATCTTTTTTGGTGATCAAGAATTTCGACATCTTTTTTTTCCAATTCTTTTGTGGATGTCTGTTAAGAAGTAGTTATGGAGAAAGTTGACTCTAACGACCAAAACAACCTTTTTTGAAGGTCAAACGAGCTCCAAAGCAGGTAAACCACTCATTTTGCCAATTTTCGTGTGCTATAGATCATGAATTTTTGGTGATCCAGAATTCTAGAGTTTTTTCGCTCAATTTTTTTGTGGATGTCCCTTAAGACGTTAGCTATGTAGCCAGATGACCCTGAAGGCTAAAACGTCCTATTTTCAAGGTCAAATTAGCCCCCAAGCAGGTATACTTCACTTTGCCAATTTTCTTGTTCTATAGACAATGGTTTTGTTTGGTTATCCAGAAATTCGACGTTTTTTTCGTCCAAAGTTTTTGTAGACGTTCGTTAAGACGTTAATTATGGAGTTAGTTGACCCTGACGGTCAAAACAACCCATTTTGAAAGGGTCAAACGAACTCCAAAGCAGGTGAACCCCAATTTTGCCAATTTTCATGTGTTATAGTCCATGAATTTTTGGTGAACCAGAATTCATACGTCTTTTTTGCCAAACTTTTTATGGACATTCGACGTTAGCTATGGAGCCAGTTGGCCATGACGGTCAAACGAGCCTAAAGCAGGTATACCCTATTTTGCTTATTCGTGTATTATTGTTCATAAATTTTTGGTGATCTGAAATTTTGAACTTTTTTTTGTCCAATTTTTTCGTAGACGTTTTTTAAGATGTCATCTATGTAGTCAGTTGACTCTAATTGCCTAAACGGACCAATTTAAAGGACAAACGAGCCCCTGAGCAGGTAAGCCCCTCATTTTGCCGTTTTTCGTGTGCTATAGTCCACAATCTTTTTTGGTGATTCAAAATTACAACGTCTTTTTTACCTAAATTTTTTATGAACGTCCGTTAAGACGTTAGTTATGGAGTCAGTTGACCCTGACGGCCAAAACGACCCATTTTCAAGGTCAAACGAGCCCCGAAGTAGGTATACCCAATTTACTGATTTTTGTGTATTATATTTCATGAATTTTTAGTCATTCGGAATTCCGACGTTTTTTTTGTCCAAATTTTTCGTGAATATCCCTTAATTTTTAATGGATTTTTAACTTCACTATTGATGAGTAGAAACAAGTAACATTATCACATATATTTTTGTTGAGCAACTTAGTATTTTTGATGAACTATTTATGACCATTGTCCTAAATTATGAATGAATTTGTAAAATATTATTTTAGTGGGAGATATCAGATATGCCACATAGAGCATAAACTTTATAGGTCTTGTGTAAAACGGGGAAAAACTATTTTGCTTATGGCAATTGACTAAGAAAAAACTGAAAATAAATTATATTAAATCTAAATTTTCCACCTGATTTAGAAACAAAACACAATAAAGTATTACTAGCTTTTCCTTGTTTTCAAATTCAAATGAGATCAAATTTATTTGAAGTGATTTCTTCTTTAATTTCGATGATTCTATTTAATGTCTGATATCTGTATTGAAATCTGAATAATTTAAATTTGTGTCGACAGACAGAACTCATACAAAACTAGCGCTTTCCATCAAAGATTTTTCATACTCAAAACTCAAAACTCTAACAGTCTCATCCGCGATAATTTATGATCCTCAAGTGAGTTTGTACCAACATAAAAGAAAATGACACAGTTGAAAAAAAAACAGTATATCTGATCTCTATGACTTGATTTTAAGTTATAAAAACGTGTTTCATTTTGAATTAAAAATAATAACAAAGTGTTGAACACAACCTAGGTAAGTACAAAATCGATTTGGGTTCAAATGTGAAATTAATATGTTTAGCATATTGTTTTAATTTATTCACACGATATTTCTTCAAGTTATCATTGTTTTAATTTAGTCACGATTTTTTTCCTTCCATCATTTGCGATGACTATTATAGTGGAATATTGAGACATGAGATAATTTAAATTGACATATTTAAGTTGCTTTTAAAATCATGTCTTATGATAAAGTGGACTAGAAATAATTATGATATTTAATAGTAATTGATAAGTAATATGTTATAACATGTTAGATTACATTTGTTCATTTTAATATGAATTTAAATTCTACATATTGAAGGTGTAAACATTATTTATACAGCCAGATCACTTATTATAAATAATAAAGAGCAATTTACAAAAATAACTATATTTATAGGATTATCGAAGTTCAATAACTATAGATATGTTATTTACTAGAAATGACTACGCTTTATGTCAATTTCTAGTTGCATGTTTGTATTAATTTTTTTTTTTTATTGTTATTATTATTATTATTATTTGTACAATGCACTGAATAAGGTATGATATGTTTCCATAATTTCCAAGTACCAATCATTTATTATGTTCCTAAAACTGAAATTTCTATTATTAAATTACCAACTAATAATTACATATTGTATGCAAATATGATTGATTCACATAATACAAAAGGCAGTATTTATATTTCTAAATACAATATATTCACTAAATCCTAATCATAAAGGTATTCATAAAATTTTGAATATAAAAGTTTATTCATGTCTTTTCTCGTTGTATTTTTGCATATGTTTTTTATTTTTTATTATTTATGCACTAATACAATTGTAATTACAATAATAAATAAGGAAAATGTATTACTTGTACAATTAGCATATGAATACTTTAAATTCAAATTGGTGTTTCTATTTATAAAACTTAAAGTATTAATATATCAAGGATACAAGTATTTATAAAAATTTAATGTATTAATACATCAAACAAGGTAAAGTAGTACAATTTTAGCATATGAATACAACGATTTGAAAAATGGATACACTATTGTTAACAAAAAAAATGAATATATCAATATACTATAATATGAATACACTGTTGTTAAATAAGAAAATGGAAAAATAATAGAATGTGTATGTATCAAAGTGTGTAAGCATTCGACTATATAAAAAAATAAAAAAAACCAACAAAATGTCGATCTATTTTTTGTGAAGTTTTCTATAATACGTGAGGCTTGACGTTAGCTTAGGTATTTATTTATAAAAATATAGTATTGATGTATCCAACTATACTTGTATTGCCTAATCAAATTGGATAAATTACTTATGTATCCAAATATATTTGTATTCACAAATCACCATTTTATTAATATTACAATACAAATCTATGTATATAAGTATTATTAAATATAAACATTTGACATTTGATTGAACCACAAATATAAGTATAAATATAAGTATAATGAATTGAACCACAAAAATCACTCCTACAATTATACTAAAGGATCTTGAATTGGAAGAAATTGGGGGGAAAATACAAAAAAAAAATATGTAATATAAGGATATTGATGAAAGAGAAGGTATGAATACATAATTAATTATGAGTTTAATAATAATTTTCCTATTTATTATTTATTTATATTAAACATAAAAAAACTGATTATTAATATACGATTAAATTTGCTATTTATTGTATAGTTATAGTCATATTACATAAAAAAAAAATTAAACTATAGCTATATTATTTAAATATATGTTAAAGTTTGCCATATTATATAGTTTTTCCAATAATAAATCCCTTTGATAAGCCTTAATTACTAATCTGATAAAAGAACTTTTATAATAACCTACCCTGCATAACCCAAGTTATTCTACCAGACTCCTGTGGCCCATTTGTTAATATTGGTTTAGGCCCATTCATAACATTAATTATACAAAAAATTGGTTGTTTCATAAAAATAATTTTGCGGTTGTTTGTTAACTAGTTAGGAGAAATATTATATATACATTAGATTTTGTATAAGTAATATATCATATTTGATAGTTGGTTAGGACCATTAGTAAAATTAAATAATATTTGATTTGTAATTTAAAGACACACGTAACTACTACACGTAATTCTCTGTATAATATTACGTAGAATAGAAGATGAGATTGTTAATACATGAATAACTAAATCATGTAAGATGAATCATTACAGAGAATTATACTTACATTTCTCAAAATTAATTCATGAATAATTAATATTTGCGTAACTCTACGTATAAAATGAACCTTTATAACATGGTAGCAGAATCAAAACTATCAAAGGGGTGGTGGCGCAGTTGGCTAGCGCGTAGGTCTCATAGCTTCTGAGTAATCCTGAGGTCGAGAGTTCGAGCCTCTCTCACCCCATTAAACTTTTTTTAGTATTTTTTTAAAAAAAAATAAAATCGAAACATTATTCTATTTATTAATAAAATAAAATTTTGAGATCGACATCTGACTTATGGTCTTCATGTTGTATTCAAATTGAATGATTTTACGAAAATAAATCGATACTTCCATATATTATAAGAATCTGTAGAGATTTTTCTTTTCTACTTAATCGTAATAAACTTTTTTAAATACTAAGACTTCTTCAAAATATATTTCTATCTTCCAACAAGTGCCGGCTTGGAACAAACAAAAGAATTACACAATTTTTTAATAAAATATTTGTCCTTATAAGAATAGATTTTGTAATAAATATTTGTCCTTATAAGAATAAAAACAAAATGTAACATCATTAAAATTCGGCACACAATATTTTAAAACATTAAGAATGGTTCCCAAAAGTATCTTTAATTTCATGTTTACACTTCACTATAATCGATCAAGGGCGAAGTCAGAATTTTAACTTTATGAGTTATAATATTATAACCAATGAAAAATCTATCCGTCGGGTTTAGAGGCCTTTCCATTTTAAAAGACAGAAATTTAATTTAAATTCATATATGTTTAATTGTTAAATTGGCCAATGAAAAATATATCCGTCGAATTTAGAGGCCTCCCCATTTTAAAAAGACGGAATTTTAATTTAAGCTTCTATATATTTTATATGTTAAAATTGGCCAATGAAAAATCTATCCGTCGAGTTTAGAGGCTTTTTTCATTTTAAAAGACGAAATTTTTTAGTTTAAGTTCATATAACTTGTTTGTTAAAATTTTTAAAATGGCCAATGAAAATCTATCCGTCGGGTTTAGCGGCCTTTTTCATTTTAAAAGACGGAAATTTAATTTAAGTTAATTTATTTTAGTTATTAAAATTGGCCAATGAAAAAACTCTCCGTCGGTTTTGGAGGCCTACTCAATATTAAAAGACGGAAATTTTTAGTTTAAGTTCATATAAATTGTTTGTTAAAATTGTTAAAATGACCAATGAAAAATTTATCCGTCGGATTTAGAGGCCTCTCCATTTTAAAAAGACGGAACTTTAATTTAAGCTTACATATTTTATATGTTAAAATTGGCCAATGAAAAATCTATCCGTCGAGTTTAGAGGCCTTTTCCATTTTAAAAGACGAATTTTTTTAGTTTAAGTTCATATAAATTATTTGTTAAAATTGTTAAAATGACCAATGAAAAATCTATCCGTCGGATTTAGAAGCCTCCCCATTTTAAAAAGACGGAAATTTAATTTAAGCTTACATATTTTATATGTTAAAATTGGCCAATGAAAAATATATCCGTCGGGTTTAGAGGTCTTTTCGATTTTAAAAGACGAAAATTTTTAATTTAAGTTCATATAAATTGTTTGTTAAAATTGTTAAAATGGCCAATGAAAAAATCCGTCGGGTTTAGAAGCCTTTTCCATTTAAAAGACGGAAATTTTTAGTTTAAGTTCATATAAATTGTTTGTTAAAAATATTCACATTGTCAATGAAAAATCTATCCGTCGGGTTTAGATGCCTTTTCCATTTTAAAAGACGGAAATTTTTAGTTTAACTTCATAAATTGTTTGTTAAAATTGTTAAAATGACCAATGAAAAAACTCTCCGTCGGTTTTGGAGGCCTTTCCATTCGGCACAAAATATTTTAAAACATTAAGAATGGTTCCCAAAAGTATCTTTAAGTTCATCTTTACACTTCATTATAATCGATTAGAGGCGAAGTCAGAATTTTAACTTTATGAGTTACAATATTATAACGATGATTTCAAGTGTTGATAACTGAATTCTAAACGCAATATTTATATATACTTAACAAATTTCTTAATACAAATATAGTATTATATTTGAACAAAAGTTACTGAGTGCGACTATATTCTTTTTTAATAAACTCTGTCACATCAAGAATTATATCTAGGGATAATATCTTTGTGCCTAGTCAAATTCCACACACTATAAAGAGCCAAGAGTAATATTGGTAATAACTAATAAGCTACCCTTAAACTTGAAATAAATGGCCAGCATAACTTCTATAATCTCTACAAATTCATCTAAAAATGGAATATTTGCTGATTTTTCAAGCATTGAAGAAGGAAAACATGGAACTATTCAGAGTCCTTTCCTATCTGCTTTCCAAAAGGTAGCTACGTATAATTATAAAGTACATTCATTTTGTACTCACTGACTCTAGATTACGTATTTGCCTCTATCTACTAGCTCATGTTATGTTGGTCACGATGTACTAATAGGTAGAGTGCGTACGAACGTATAGATTAAAACATTTATGTTTAATTGTAAAGTACATTCATTTTGAACTCACCGACTCTCCTCTGCCTACAAGTTCATGTTATGTTGGTCACGGTGAACTTATAGGCAGAGTATGTACGAACGTATAAATTAAAACATATATCTATAATTATAAAGTACATTCACTTTGAACTTATTGACTCTAGATTACGTATTTTCCTCTGCCTACAAGCTCTTGTTGGATTCTTTTTTAGTCGGAAAATTAAGTAGATTCTGAACTAATTGACTCTAGATTACGTATTTTCCTCTGCCTACAAGCTCCTGTTGGATTCAATTTTAGTCGCAAAATTAAGTAGATTCTGAATTCATTGACTCTAGATTACGTATTTTCCTCTGCCTACAAGCTCTTGTTATAACGTTTGCTAGTAACAATTTGTTTGCTTTCATGTTTAATCGCGCCATTATGCAGATTATAGCTGAGCTGGTGGGAACCTACATTTTCATATTTGTGGGTTGTGGATCAGCTCTTGTTGATAGAGAAAGGACACTAACTATTGTTGGTATAGCATTGGCATGGGGTTTATCATTGATGGCTCTAATATACACTCTAGGTCATGTTTCTGGCGCCCATTTCAACCCCGCGGTCACCATTGCCTTTGCTGCAGCTCGAAAACTACCATTAATGCAAGTAAGAACTTATAATCAAACACCAATGATGATAATAGTTCACACTTAGTACTGTGATAGTCGTTCTGTTTCAATTTGTTTGTCTGATTTTGACTTGACAAAAATTTTAACAAGTGACGAAGACTTCTAAATTTTGTGTTGTTAAACTAAAGATATGTAGAATGTACCAACAGTTATATGCACATGGATCGGACACAGATCCAAGATTTGAACTTTATGAGTTTTGAATGGTAGAATAGGTGACCTCAAATGCAAGTATAGGGTTCAAATGTTTAGTTTTGTACATATTTAGGAGATTTATCAACACATATACAAGGTTCGGGCCAAAGTTATTGAATTCTGTCGAACTAGTAACTTAAACCATACTTCCGCCCCCGATTCTTGCAGGTGCCTATATATGTACTACCTCAATTCTTGGGCTCTACACTTGCAAGTCTTACCTTGAGAGTGTTATTTAATCATCAAGGTGACATACTACCAATGTTAACTCAGTACAAAAGTCCAGTCACTGATTTTGAAGCTATATTTTGGGAGTTCTTAATGACTCTCATTTTGATGTTTGTGATCTGTGGAGCTGCAACTGACGATCGAGCGGTACATTTTTAGCGAATATTTAGTCTATTTAATCAACTAGAATGTCCTCCTAATCAGTTTACTATCTTCAAATGCAGGCCAAAGAGGTAGCTGGAGTTGCAATTGGAGTGACATTAGTGTTTGAAGTCCTTATTGCAGGGTAAAATCATTGATGTACTTGTAATGTTGTTGCACCCGTGTCGGATCCTCCAAAGCTACGTAGCTTTTGAAGGATCGGACAGACAATCTATTTTTGAAGAATCTGAGCAACGTAAATTCTTGACTATGAAAATCTAGGATGAGTAACTTATCCTGCTTTCCTATACTAGATTCTATCTCTTTTCGTTCTGTTGTAAAAAAGGAAAGATCCAAACGAATTGATCTTTCTTTTCGTTGTTGAATCTCTCTTTGATTAATCGATGTCTGATGTTCCGATTTGAAACTGCTAACAATGTAGAGTATAACATTTTGTTACTTACTAAAAGTTCATATCTGCAGGCCAATTACTGGAGCTTCAATGAATCCTGCAAGAAGTTTAGGCCCTGCAATAGTCTCAGGTGTCTATAAGAACCAATGGGTCTTCGTTATTGCCCCGATTCTTGGAGCCATGACAGCAACTGGGATATATAGCCTTCTCCGACAACCAAAGCAGAATACGAAAATCTGAAGCATAAGATGTATACCAACAAGTACGTTGGAGATTATGTAACACCAGAAAATACATGAATGTCAAAATGTGAGTATTCATGCTATAGGAAAACGAAGAATGATTGCATTTTTTATAACTTAATTATATTATATCTCAACGAGACTTCAATCCCTTTCGACACATTGTCTTTAAAGAGTACACCTATTCTATACAACGGAAACACACCAGTACAAACCGGTAAGAGATGCAGAAAAATAAGAAAACCTGGACATATTATACACATATTTACAGCTGATATAACCAAGCTATATAGATTGATCCCATGCTAAGTGTGCTTATTCGTAATCCAAATGCTCGGTTGATTTCTCATATAGTCACTTGAGTAACAGTTATTATCTCGAAAGTCCCCTTTCTTCTTGATTCCAAATCTTTCAACAAAGAAAATGACTTCCTGAGATGATAACAATTAGTCGTCATCTGAGAAATCAAACTCTCCAAATGCTGGCCACAATGATACACCTGTAGCAAGTGCATATCACACACAGACACAGGTTAAGAAAGTTCCATGAAGCTTTGACATCCTCTGGAACTAAAGTCATAACTACTACGTAACGTCTCAACCTAATGTCTGGTACAGAGAAGTAGAGGCACTATATCTGTATATAAATGTGATACTCATTTTGATCTTCGGAGTTCCTGCTTGGTCAAGTGTACGTATTCCATACTTCTTGCATTACATCGATATTATTGGAACTTCTGCTCTACTATCTACAACTGAATTTCTAATATCAACAGAGGTTTCTTCGTCTTCATTCCTAAAAAAGGAAGATGACATGCTAGGAACAATCTGATCTCCATAACGTCGTAGAGCAGTAATTGTAGGATTATTGTTCCTGACCGGTACATTATTAGCTTCCATTTCCATCTGCATAGCCTGAGGAAAAGCTATTGGGACAAACTCATCAGTGGAGTCTCCATGTCCTTCCTCCATTCCATTCTCAATAGCAGATCTTGCAGCTGCTTCAAGCTGCCACATTTGCGATAACGCTTCTTCTAGTCGTTCTTTTGCTGCAACGATTTCAACGATGGGAAAAGGATAATTGGAACCAAGCTCAATCCCAGCAGCTTGAAGTACAGATTCTGGTGCATCCCATGGGTGGTGTATCCATTCAGTGGGCAGCCTAGCAAGTTCAGGAAGCCATCGTCGAACATATTCCCCATTTGGATCAAACTTGTATCCCTCAAACTACAGTTAAGACAATTAACAATCAATAGCAATTAAAGTAATACATGACAGGATGAACGCGTTGAGAACATAATTAAAGGTATGCTTTATCTAACAGCTTAAGCTTTAGATGAGACTGTCACACAGTTCAACATGACGTTGGAGCAGTCTGAAAAAAGGACAGTAACTACAACAAAATGCTACGATTACAAGGAAATACCTGTGGATTATCAATTCCGAGGAACTCACAACCATCAGGTAGGGTACCGGTAATAAATTGCCAACCAAGAGCATCACTCTCGAGATCTGCATCTAACAGTGTGTCCCAGAAATACTTCATTCCCCATGTCCAAGGAAGCTGCAGAACCTTAACAGAGAAACTAGACACAACAACTCGAATACGATCATGTAGCCAGCCAGTGGCCCAAAGTTCTCTCATACCTGCATCAACCAAAGGATAACCTGTTCTACCTTGCCTCCACGCCTTAAAATAACCCTCGTCTACTAACCAAGGGAAGTACTTCAGCTGACCAAGCAATGGCCTTTCATGACTGTAAGGATGATAAAAGCTCATGTATCTCGAGAACTCCCTAAGGCCGATAGACTTGAGGAACAAGTTGACACTCTCTTCACCTGCTTTGTTTCCTTCATTAGCCCAGAGTGTTTGTTTAGTACGAATACGATGGAATACCTTACGAACACTGACTTCACCAAAATGTAAACAAGGTGACAGAAATGAGGTTGTTGCACTATCAGCTTTACTACGATTCTTGGAATACTCAATCAACGGTCCATTAATGAAAGTAGTGAGTGCCTTATCAGCATTGCTCCAACCAGGAGACCACGCTCGAGCAAGAAGTGCATTGCTTCCTTTCTCTAATTCACTCTCAAACACCAAGTTGTCTGAAGGGCATCTTGATGCATCACCTGGAAAGTGTCCACGAAACAAACAGTAGAGTACTCAGTCAAACGAAAAAATGGGAAAAATTGCGGTAGGTTCTATCTGATTTTTAGCTACATCAGTAGAACAAAATGGTGAGTGTGCATATAACACGATCACGATAGATGAGAACAAACCAGATATTATCCTTTTAGGCGGAAGAAGTGGAGCTTCAGGATCATAAGGCATGGTAAGACATTTTTCCCAAAAATCAGAAAATGTGCTGAATGGACGGCCTTCATCATCGACAACTTCCCATGGTTCATATAGCAAATCAGCATTGAAAGAACACACAGATACACCTTCAGCTGATAACGTTTCCTTTGCGCGATTATCCCTTACAAGTGATATTGGATCTAAAGCAAAACACAATAATACTTTGTTTATTATAAACCTT
Organism: Solanum chilense; assembly: GCA_032847665.1. NCBI lineage: Eukaryota > Viridiplantae > Streptophyta > Magnoliopsida > Solanales > Solanaceae > Solanum > Solanum chilense. Next base: position 68,120,113 of record CM064974.1, on the reverse strand, counting down.
CTGATATAACAAATCCACATTCACAAGCATATATGATCAAGCATTTGAGTATACACCTCTTATGTCAAATTGCAAATTATACAAAAACACACGAAAAATGATGTGCTTATTGTCCACTTCAATAAGTAACTTCTTTGTTCTCTTCTACTTATCATATGAGACTTTGTTCGCACATATCCAACAACGTTCACCAGCATACGAGCAACTAAAAACACGGAGAATATATAACTTATATACTACATCAATTACAGAGGAAGTGAAACATAACAAAGCATACTGAGTAGTAACTACACCAAAATAATACGATAAAGCAACAATAATCGAAGGACAAGAAACTACACGAACAAAAAACCAACAAATAGGAACATGTACTAATATAACAAAAGGCATAACTAACCATATAAATGATTGAAAAAAACTCGAGTTGCACCGGTAGATTTGACAACTTGAAGAAGAGAAGAAACACTATCATTAGATCTCTTTGTAATGAGTGAAGTGCCAAGTTTCTTCAAAGATGAATCAAGATGAGCCAAACTTTTCTTAATCCACCATCTTGAAACTCTTCCAGGGCAATAGTATCCTTCTTCTTCTGGTGCCCATATAAACACAGCAATCACTGATCCTGCTCTCACTGCAGCAGCCAGTGCTGGATTATCTTCAAGCCTCAGATCCCTCCTAAACCATACTATACTACAACCACCACTTGACATCTTTTTTTTTTGCCTCAAAATATTACCAACAATGTGTCACCTATCTTTAACACCACCATGCTAATGTGTCTTTCTTGGACATCAGTGAACTAGGATTAGTCTTATCCCTTTATTGCTTTACATGTAACTTTCACTAATGAATAGGATGTGTTACAAAAAAAAGGGCATAATACATAAGCAAACAGTCAAGTTTGACATTAGCCGGTAAGTAAGCACTCTAACTTTGACGGTGAACATCTAGACACCTCAACTTAGACTTGATTGACAACTGAACACTCTAATTCATCATCACGGTGTCTTTTGGATGATGTGAGACATAAATTTTAGATGATCAAATAACAAATTAGATTACGAGTTGAGGTGTCTAGTTGTGCATGCTTAAAATTAGATTATTTTTTTCTTTTATGTATTATGCCTACAAAAAACACTTTGATAGGATGACGTCGATCAAGATTTGAAGCTTATAGGTAGGTTCTAAACGAATAATTTGTATATATTTATTAATTTATTCAAGACAAACAAAAGGGTTGGACTAGAAATATTGGGTCCGAATGAACCTGTAAGCTATACTATAGGTTTAACCCGACAATTAAATATGATATCAGAACAAATAAATATGTTAGCTCGTGTCGAGCATTAGTATAATTAGAAATATATTTTCTCCAATAAGATTAATGGTTCAACAACAAACAGAAAAAAATGAACTTTTTGAAGGATGAAATTTAGTAAGATAGCTATCTAACACAAGTTAATTCTCCCACTTGGGTAACCCCTATGAAAGTGATTGGTTAAGGCAATGAGTTGGAAGAAATTGATGGACAAATTGCAGCCACAATTTTTATTTTTTGAATTTTCATTTTATATTTTGTTTCTTATCCTAGTTAGAAAACAAGCCCCAATTACTCCCATCAAGCTTTCTAGAGTGTTTTTGGGAAAAAATTGTGGTTTTAAAAATCGGTTTTTACATTATCGATTTCAAATCCGAATAAAAGAAGAGTATTATAGAGGATTAAGGTTATATACATCTTATTATTTTTAAAATTTACTTAGAGAAATTTTACGGAGTATTTCCAAAACATCTTTTAACCTTACTTGATCAAAATAAGTGCTGGTGTTATGCTGTCATATACGTCATATTCACAAATTTGGAATATCTTTTAAATATATATGGTACCAAATCTTAACAACTAAAATCCACCATTAACATTTAATTATTAAAATGCCAAGACTTATGCACACACACAAAATACAACAAAACAAAGAATTTTTTTAATTTTTTTTGTAATTTTATAATAAAGATATATCAAATATATTTAAATGTCATTTAATTTTATAATTTTAGATATGTCATATAAAAAATTAAAATTAAAAAATAATCATGTCTTTTTTAAACAAGCTATAATGAAAAATAAATCAAAACATATTAAACCAAAAAGGATATTTAATTAATTCATTTTTTTTTCTTGATACATAATTACAGTAGACTAGTACAATAAGTAGGGTCCTCATATTCAAGGCCTCTTTAAGTTGGTTGGTGATACTAGATAACAGTACATATTAGTAGATGAATGCTATGAAGTTCTTCAAAAAAAAAATATAAAATATTATATATAGAGGTAAAGTAGAATTTTGAAAGTGTATGAATTAAGATGTTTTTTTTTTATTTAAATTTAGAATCGTCAATATAAGTTAGGTTCGTTGGGATGATCTTACTTAATCTATGATTTGATCAGGATGCGTTATGATTTTAGAGCTCATCATTTAGGAAAAGGGCTTTTTATCTCAGCCTAAATAAGTGTCAATTTGTGTAGCTCATCATTTAGGAAAAGGGCTTTTTATTTTTATCTCGGCCTAAATAAGTCTGTCAATTAGTGGGGCTTGAGAAATATGAATAGTGTCAGCTTCCAAGCCAAGTAAAAATTAATTGAAAAATAAAAATAAAATAGAGTATTAAAAATAACAAAAGTTTGCCCTCAAATTTTGTTTAAAGTTTAAAATATTACAATTTAAATATAAATTATATTTATAAAATATGTAATACTTAAAACAAAAAATTTCTAATATTTCTAGTGAAGAACTACATATGTCACAATCTATGGAATATTGTCATACTTTTTGTGTTTTATTATGATCATTGATAAATAATTAGGTGAATATTTTCATTTAGCTATTAAGATTTTTAACTGAAATCAAACTTAATAAATATATTATAAATAATTTTATTTTGTGTATGATTAACAACTAGTAACATCAATCCCGTGTAATATTATTTTGTCGATATTTATGATAATATTTTTAACTATAATATAATTTAAAAAATTATAAAAAATATGTTTTTAAAGAAAGAGGGCTAGCTCAGCAAAATCCGTAGCCCACGTACTTTTGGGCTAGGCCGATCATTGTTTAGTCCACACAAAAAATGGGCTAGCGCCGCCTGACCCGTCAATTAACAAAGTCTGTATCGATTAGCCCAAATGGAATGGGTCAGTCCATATTGAGAACTCTGTTTAAATTATTGAGATCTAAAATAATAATGAAAAAATTACATGGCTAAATGAACTAATGGTATTCAATTACTCATTATGGCTATAGTTTGTTTTAGTTACCACTACCGACTAATATTATACATTAATTACGTGGGCTGACTTGAGTTTGTATAATTAGTCACGATTGTATTTGTATAATTCGTCATATTTGTATAATCTACAATTCTTTGTTTGATTTGCATTTGTATACGATTGTTTGTATTTATATATGACAATGACTTTCTTTGATTTTTCAGTTTTATTATCATATACATTCAATATTTTTGTGTATAACTTTTTAAAGTTTATATAAACATGTAGCTTTGGATTTCGTATAATATGATTTATATAATGTATTTTGTATAATTGTTTAAAGTATATATATATATATATATATATATATATATATATATATATATATATATATATATATATATATATATATATATATATCAATTTGTTATTTCTAGTTTTATCATATTTGTATATTTCAAGACTTTAAATTAATCAATTATACAAAAATAGGGAAACTGTACAAACGTACCTGCGAATTATACAAATTATTGTCCTCTCTAACTCGCCTCTCTCCTCCCTCTCTCAATCACGTTTATCATATATACAAGTGCATATGTATAATTATACAATTATCTAACCGATATACATATATAATTTACTTCTCTCACTCTTTTTCTTCTCTCGCTCGCCCTCTCTAACTCGCCTCTCTCCTCCCTCTCTCAATCACGTTTATCATATATACAAGTGCATATGTATAATTATACAATTATCTAACCGATATACATATATAATTCACTTCTCTCACTCTTTTCCCTCTCTCGCTCGCCTCTTTCCTCTCTTTAGTTTCGCTTGCCTCTCTTCTCTCTCCCAATCTCACGCTCCTCTCTTTTTCTATAATATTTAAAATCTACGAATTATAATTATCAAATTTTAACTACAAAAAATAGTTAGATTATTTTTTAATCGCTATATGTAAAAAATACTCCGTAATAATTGATATATTAAATAAATTATCGAATTCGTGCAATTATATAATATAAATTCTCGGGAAGTAAATCAACAAATGAGACTGATATTTTACTCATCTTGAAGTTTGTAAGGCTATTACTCATCTCGAAGTGTGTAAAAGAGAGAATACTACACAACTTATGACGGTTTGATTTAAACAAATACCCACATTTATCAAAGTCCATTTTACTCCCAATTAACTTAGAGTAGAATAACACAAATTTTATTAATTTAGGAGTATATTATTATTTTTTTCGTAATACATAAATGTGCTCTTTAACTTGATTTTAAGTTATATTTATGTTCTTTAATTTTAAATGTATATTCATAGACACTTAAATTTGTATAAAGTTGAACAAAATAGACACACATGTCCCACATATTATTTTTTGTCCTACGTGGTGTCCTACGTGTATTGTGTCACGTAGGACTCATGTGTTTATTTATTTAAAAGTTGGATAGGTTAAGTGTCTGTTTGTACATTATGAAAGTTGAAGGTCAAAGTTAAAATTTAAAATCAAGTTTAGGATCCAATATAAGTATATATTATGCCATTGTTTTTTGTATGACCATTTTTAATATTATGAATTTTATTACCATTTGGACTATATATATGACACGTACAAATATATGAAATTCGGATACATAAGATTAAAATTAAGTGTAATGTGTTCTAGACATGTTGTCTTCAAGTAGATTTGTATATATTCAACTCTCTCGCTTCTCCTTATGTATCTATATTTCAGAATGTATTTTGAATGTATGTACGTAATATCCGAGATACTTGCAAATTATGTTTAGAAGTAAATCGCTTCCTTATATCACGAATCTTACCAGAAATTAGACTTTAGATTCATATATATGGTGTGTTCAGTTATATTTGGGATCAAAATTAGTTATAATTTGTTTCAGATATAGCATATCCAAATGTATTCACATATATGTATTAACTCTCCTGCTTCTTCTCTGTGTATATGGTATTTTATAAATATTTATCTAGTGTGATTTATATATATATGAGATACATATTCTCTTCTTATTTTAGTGCATTTAGTAGCAAAAATATATGTATTAAGAGGTATTTGACTTAAAATTGATATAAATTATCAATTAATGAAACGATGCATAATTATTTCAAAAAAAAAATTATAAAAATATTTAGTCCTTCTGTTCCATTTTATGTGACATTTTTCATTTCTCGAGAGTCAAATAGTTTAACTTTGATTCGGACATTTGTGTTTAAAATTTTCAATCTTTTTGAAATGAAATTTATATATTTGTAAACTACGTAAAGAGTACTATAAGTAACAATAATTGATAATTCAAATATTAAAAGGATCTATAAAAAGATTACGGTCAAAAATACACTTGTTTAAATTTCATAATATAAAAAGTGTCATATAAAATGGAACGAAAAGAATATATAATGAAATAGTTTTTCGCTAATTAAGGATATGGACTTTTAGCTAATACTAAATAAAACAAAAACTAGGTAAACGGTCAACCCAATCATTTATTTTTCATCTCTCAAGACTCAAAGTGGCCAGCCTTATTGATTATATGGTCCTTCACTTATATCACAAAAATAAATGCAGTGCCAAGTCCCAACTAACTCCTTGTTTGGCTATAATGGAAAATTAAAATATGTTTTTTTTTAACTCTTATTGGAAATGATACACCTTCTACCTTCTTCTTCCCTCTTTTGTTTTCCAATTTTCCTCACATAATTAGGGCAATTTTAGCAACTTAATAGTTGACTGATCTCGTTGATCATATAACTGTGAGGAAACGTGTCATATTAGAGGTCTAATGAAAAACGTCGAAAAGAATTTCCAAATATCAGTGGCCTGTTTGGCTGTAGTTATAGTATTTATTGGTTTGTACACTCAATCTTTAAACAAAATGATGGGCACTTACTTTATTGGTATTTTAGGGATCCTTGGTGTGTTTTTACCTGATTGGGAGTCCTTTGATCAAAGTGTCTCACATTGGGTCACTCCTCTCAAAGTGGATGAGTTCACCGCTGAGTCTTGCAGATCGGTCAGGTGATTGAAAAATTTCGTTTTGAATTCAAGTTGTATAATAAAATCATATTATTGAATTATAATATGTTATTTTATCGAACTTACTTATAGTTAACAATAGTATTTAACTATTTATTGTATATGTCAATGATAATTCTTAGGTTGTGAAAAATATTTTGTTGTGAATACATGGAATACAATATCAAATAATTAGAGTTTAAATTTTATCTGCTAAAATGTATAAATGATTTTTACATAATTAGGTAATTTAATAAACATGATCGAGAAATTGAAGTCAAAAGATATTATGCTAGTAAATTAGTAACTTGAAAGATGACATTGTTATATATTAGGGGCCCGTTTGGCCATAAATTTTTTCAAATGATATTTGGGAAAAATTTGGCAAATAATGTTTGTCCATACAATTTGCCATTATTTGGCAAATATTTTTGGCAAATATCCCAAATTTCCAAATACTAGTTTTTTCTAGTATTTGGGCCAAATCTCATTATTTGGGATATTTTAAAAATTAAAATTTTACCCCAATCTTTTATCTTTTACAAAACACCTTCTCTAGTAGTTGCTTGCGTTGTACTACATAATTTTTTACGTGAACACCAAAATAGTGATGAAATATTTAGTGAATATTAAATAATGATATGATTGTTGATGAAAATTATTAAAAATTGGCTCTAGGTAACAAAGTCATGTACTTTATCTACTTCATGATGTATGAAATAATTCTTGTTGCACTCAGTCCAAATTACCACATTGCTTTAGTGTCATGGACATTATTTGTTATTGTTGTAACGAACATTCAATTGACTTGTAATACAAACTTTTAGTTAGTTTTGATAGTTTTTAAAACTTGTGTGTATAAATCATATTTTCTAAAAAGGTGAAATATATTTCTCAAATTTTATGGCCAAACACATGGTGAAATTTCACCCAAATTTTCACTCAAATAATATTTGCCAAGAATATTTGGAAATCTATGGCCAAACGCTAATCAAACTTCGTTAAACACATAATTATATGTGAATTAATCTTTTAGAAATGATCAGCTATCATTCACTTCAGAATTGAACCGTGTTGTTTCAAGTTTTTGTTCTTCATCTTTCATCATCATTTTCTTTCAAGTTGGATTTCCTGTGGTTTTGTCATTATATTCCTGTGGAATTTTAACTTTATGTTTTGAAGTATGATTCTTTTTAGTTCACATTGAACATTAATTTCTATTGTTTCAATTGCATAATTGATATATGAACAGATTATAATCTCCATTTTATATTAGTATCACATAATTGAACATAACACACTATTCATATGTACTACATACAAGAAATCTATACATATTGAATTGACTAAAATAAACGTCAAAATATATTGAACTAAGAATGGAAATTTCTCTCCAATCTAAGGACTCCCAAATTGGTAAATTGTCATAAGATAATGTATTACACAATAGTTGTTGAATGTTATTAACTCTTTAAAAAATTATAAAATACTTTGTAACAACACAATATATTCTAACATTTGATTTTCTAGGAAAGTGAATCAACAAATGATTATGTACAATTGTTTTAGTTGTGGCTTTTGACATATGCTAAATTTATTTTTCTTGTTTTTATTTGTAGGTTTAGATTTTATCCAGTCAGAATGGCTATCTTCACAATTTTATATGGATTTGGTTTATACAAGTGGTGGATGTTTATATCCACATAATAAATTCACATTAATGCATTCATATTTGGTGTTTTTTTTTGTTTTGTGTGTGTTTGATTTTAGCATCTTTAGATTAGGCAATTTTCGACATATTTAATTAATAGTTGTATTTCTGTTTTGTTTAATCATAAATATCTCAAGTTTATTAGTTTGATTAATTTGAATTTAGACAAAAATAAGTGATATTGGCTTACGGTGAATTTAGAGGCGGAGCCAGGATAAAGAGTTTGAAGATTTTAATTTTTTTTTAGAATCGTCAATCAATTTTGTTAAGAATTTTCAAATAAATGCATATATATATTTAATTAATTTTCAAGTACGATCTACGAAAATTCTACTGAGTTCGTCCAAACCCACAAAATCCCTACCTAAGAAGACTCATATAATGTGGAATCAATGTAGGGAAATTAAATTTGTAGTATGAATGACATAGAAATAATAACACCAGCAAACATCTATTTTTTTAATTATTCTTTTTACCTTTAAATAAACTTCTAACATACACAACTTTTTCCTTTTCTTCTATAAAGCATATAAACTTTCAACCTCAGGCATGATTAATTAGCATTTTCCTGCCAAATTAAAATCCAATATAACATCAATATACAAAGTTATAAATGCTTAAAATGATGAACTAAACATATAAAAGTAACTTTTACTCCCTGTCTCAGATTATATGTACACATTTTCTTTTTCCAGAGATTTAAATTATGTAATTTTATAATTAATATTTTAAAATATATAAAAAAATTTAATAATATATTGACATGAGAAAAATTATAACTTATCGTAGTATGTATATATATTTCTTTCATTCAGATTTTGATTCTAGGATATTACATGATTCTAATCCAATTAGCTTCGGAGATTAGTATAATCGACTCAAAAAAAAAAAAAGCTATACTTATTTTGAGACGGAAGAAATACCATATATATGAAACTCTTTATAAAAAGATAATTTTGGATTGTGAAAAATAAAGTAATTAACTTTGTTACGGCTAAATGACCTATTAATAATAAGAAAATCTGAACACAAAAACTTAATGCTCTCTCTATTTGAATTTACTTTTTTCACTCTTTTAACTTTAACTTACGGCATGATATGTTTAAAAATTGTAAGATTAAACGATATTTTGATACATTTCACACATCTTTCATTTCAATACCATACGATAATTTGATAGTCATTTGTACTTTTTAAAATTCCTTACCAAATCAGAGCTAGACAAGCAAATTGAAACAGACCGAGGCGAATAGTGATCTTTTGGGCACATAAATAACTAGTTTGAAGAGGGGAGAAACACCTTTTGAATTTGAAGGAAGGCATTAGCCAACATCTCCCCAAGCTTGACTTGTGCTGGAGTTGTAAGATGCAACATATCTGGCCCAATTGGAAGCCCTTTAGCATCTACACATCTCACATTTGGAAGATTTATTCCCAATTGAGCTTTTCTAATCACTTCCATATATGGCCCTGGTGCTGTTGCTAATGCCACCTACACCCACAATAACCAACTACAATCACTCAAAGTCTTTATAGTTTGACTGACATGATATTTGCTTCGGTTTGACTATAGATTCTAAAGTTCAACCCTAAAAATTTGAGTTTTCGTAGTTGTGATTTTTTTAACATGAAATTGTATCTGGACATACATTTTACTTTGAATAAAAATTGAAATTTTGTGAGAATGAAGTGGAATTTTTCAAAAAAAAAAAAAAAACAAGTTGAAAATATTTGAAGACCGAGTTTTTGAAATCTGATCAAATTTTATGATTAAACAGATATTTAAAGTAAGTTTTCAAAATTTATAGTCAAGCACTAACTAAGAATATATAAAAGAATTTTTTGAATTATATAATCGCGGATATTATATACAAAATATACCTCCTTTTATATTATGTCTTTCATTTGCCAAATCTAAGGAAGTGCCGTTAAGGGCAAAACAAGAATAGTGGAACTAATTAAAAGTCTACTAAATACTAAAAACGAAACAATCTTTTTGAATCGATTAAAAAAAATGTAAGACGTGTAAATTGAAACAGATAGAATATATATATATATATATATATATATATATATATATATATATATATATATATATATATATATATATATATATATATATATATAAAGATTATTTCTATTACCTGAACAATAGGGAGTGTAGGTAGCTCCAAATCTCTACGAACATCTTTAAAGAATTTCTTCAATCTACCTTTATACAATTTAGCATCGTCAAGATCAATTGCATCACTCTCCCCTTGGTACCACAACATCCCTCTTATCGTCCCTCCACCTTGTAACGCGACCTTAGTCCTCCTAATCATTTCGTTATAAAGCCATCCACCACGCACCCATTGAGTAATATTTGTCCCTCCTATCGCGCAAGGGACCAATCCAATCACCCCGATATCCGGGTCATCCATTTTGAGTTTATTAGCAAATGACATACCCGGTCCAACCCCACAAGTCTTATTCACATCTATATCTTTGTGCAACGGCTCGTGAGCCTCAACCCATGTAAGTCCTCCGTTTAGTCGGAGGACTGATGGATTGGGCTGACATTCAGGTGGAACAATACCATCCCAAGTTAAACTAACCGTACCTGATGAGCTTGTCTGATTAAAGACTCCACCACGCCCTGACATGTTGCTTTGTCCAGATAAAATGAAAATATTCTTCGCAATTGAATTACAATCACTAGTTACATTCGCGGTGGCTATCCACCGCGAATGTGACAAAAGAATCAACAATAGAAGGGGAAGCATTTTTGTTAGAGCATAGATTAAAATTTTAGAAATTAAAGTCTTTCTTATAGACAAAAAAAAAAAAAATGACTACAGGAAAGCAGGGAGTGTTAATTAATTATCACATTAAATAACAGTGTTACTGATTTAAGACTACGTGACAAAACCTTTTTAGCTAGCTGTACATATTTCAAAAGTCAAAGTCTTTGAGATGCTCGTTGAAAATATACTTAAGTAAATAAATATATGTTATTAAGACAGTGATAAAAATAGCTTGAAATTTATTTTTCGTTTGAATTTAATCTCAATTATATTCTTATCATTGATTAATTGACCTATAATACGAGAATTGGAATAAATTTGCCCTTCATATTTTAATTTGATCCTAAATATGTTTTTACTATTAGTAGACTAACGTATATTTGCTGTCTGTTTTAATTGATCCTAAATTTATGTCCTTATAATTAGTGGATTGCCATTTGCTATAAATTTTCTGAATAAAGTAAGCAGATCTGCAGTTGTTGTAGGAAATAATTTTGGTGGGCATGTGCATAGGTTGGATAGGCACGTGCCAACTGCAGGTGGGCCCCACATTTTTTTTTAATTTCTCATCTCGATACTCATATTTGAATTCACGCAAAAATGTCTCATATTAAAAAGGTAAAGCGCTCCTGGATATCAAGATTCGTGCCGAAAAGTCTCATACGGAGCTTTACCCTTGGACTTTTTCAATGCAAATTTAGATTTAGTCAAACCCTGATGCAGACACTAGAAAGAACAAAATAAATAAATATATGCTAATATTCATGTCAAATTAGGTTTGAAAGCATTTAGCATTCCAAAAACCTATATTGAAAGAAAAAAAAAATTAAGCCCCAAGGTCGCCATATTTGAGGAGCCCAAATTATGCGATTGAATGAATTTCCTAAGGGATCAGAAGACATAATAATATAAAGAAGATAAAATTGTTTCAAGCACCGACAGAATCGAAAATACATGTCAAATGACAAAGGACTACAAGACTAGAAAGAGAGTACATCTTTCAGAAAGCTAAGTTTCTCTAATATATAATATATTTGTTACAATGTGATAATTCTTGTTATGCAAAAAAAATAAAATAACTTGTGTCACTCCATTAACTATATCAATTTGTATTGTGTGCTTTGTCCTGCTTTCTGGTTGTCCATATGTTAATTGAAATGTCATTCTAGTCTTTGCTCTATTGTCACGGAATTAGATCTGCTATTAACGTCAACTTGTCTGTCCGTTGCATTAGGTCTGTTACTCACTTGAGTACCTCCTATTCACCAAATTTTGAACTCGTTGGACGACGATAGATCAATGTCTTGTCATCACCATCCTCAAAATCAAGTCCATCCTCATTGTAGTCCATTTCCTCAACGATTTTTTCATCGTTATAACTCTCTTGGTTTTCGGATGACTTGACTAGTGAATATTGTCCGGTAAGAGACGAAGGATCCAAGCTCAAGAGTTGCATCTCGGATTCGATCAGAGCTTCCATTTGAGCCTTCTCCTTATCCCTTGGATAGGTGCAATAGAGAAAAGAGTAAATAACACAACATAGAGCCATTGGAGTTCCTATTGCAGTGAACAACGCCTTCGCTAAAGACGTAGCATTTTCTCTGTCTGTAGAAATACTATCAGCACCTTGAGTTACTGGCATATAACCATAAACATCTTGAGCCAGTAAACCAACAACAGGAGGAGCAAATGATGATAACACGGATTCAAAAGATCGGTCTAGAGCATAGACACTTGTTCGCGCCTTCTCGTGTACTATCTCTGCAAAAATTGGACTGTTGGTGTCTCTTTTAGTACCCTCTGCAGTTTTATCATGATAAATGCAGCAACATGGACAAGGAACTAGTATTTCTTTTACTTTTTTAGGCATAATACATAAACAGACACTCAAACTCGGTCTCAGTAACCACTCCAACTTTGACAATGCACATCTAAACACCTCAACTGACAACTAAACACTCCAACCCAACCTCACTATATCTCGTGGACACCTTGCGTTGACATATCACATAAATTTTAATAGATGTACTGTCTAGATGATCATTTAGTAAGTTGGAGTGTTTACTTGTCTGCTGAGGACGAGTTTGAGTATCTGTGTATGTGTTATGTAAAATTTTGACGATGTTAAAACGCTATAAAGACAGAGATAAAAGATAATGATCAATTACTTGTTTGTAGCTGGTGCAGTCCAAGATATGAAAAATCCAGAGACAAATAAGACTAATCCATGCATGAAAATTGATGAAGGATCATCAGGCAAAGCAAGGAGAAGAATTGCAGCAAGTGGAATAGCTGTTCCTGAGCTTATTTGAGCCAAGATTATCCTTCCACTATTAGGTAAACTCCGCGATAAAACGTCTCCCATTCTGCCTCCAAACAAACTCCCAATAGAATCACCAACAACAAACAAACTAAGAAGAATAGCAGTCTCCACGTGAGTAAAACCAGTAAGTTCTAACCACATTGGAGCAAATGACAAAGCTGACCAAGGGAATGATCCCATAACACCTTGAGCTACAATAATCTGAAAAGACGGTATCTTTACGACTGATTTTGCTTCTTGAAGTAAACCTTGAACTTCTGATATAAATGAATAAGAACTTCCATGAACTCTACTACTAGATCTTAGATTATCATCTGGAAAATGAGGATCAGTCGCGAATAAACGAACTAGAATGCCAACAACCACACTTATCAAACCAACAAGATGAAATGAAAGTCTCCATCCTGGAATTCTCATGAATGTTATAGGAGCTATCAATAAAGAAACATAACCACCAACAAGTGAACCAATGTTGCTTGTAAATTGCAGCCATCCGAATGCCATTCCGCGATTATTTTCATCACAAGAGTCAGCTACTAGTGATTGAATTGCAGGTGAAACTATGGCTAATCCAATCCCATTCAAAGCTCTTGACACTGCCAACTTACCAACAAAAAAAGGATGTCATGAACCATACACTCAGTCGCAGTAGCAGAGCCAGGATTTTCATTAAGGAAATTCAAATATAAACGTAAAATTAACTTCAATACGAACAGAGTTTCCTCTGTTTCACTACAATAACTTATACTCTATCTGTTTCATTTTACGTTACGTTTTATGATTGGATACAGAAGATTAAGGTGTTAAGGTGAGCATAAATCATATCAAAGTTACATGTGAATAGTTTAACGTATTTAAATTATAAAAGACAGAACAAGATATAACTTTTTATGACGTTTCCAAAACAGAACAAGTGTGTCATATAAACTAAAACGAGTAGATAGTAGCACTCTACTTGAAAGAAGGTGGTGGAGAAAGCGACGAGGAATGTAGCTGCAGCCCATAGAAATGCACCATAGGCAATAACATGAGCGCGATTGTGACGTGCAGCTAGATAAGCCGCGATAGGATAACACGCGGACTGGACCATGGACCGGAAGAGAGTGAGTGAACCTAAACCGGTTGGGTCCGTATGGAGTGCATCACCAACTTCTTTATAGACTCCTGGTAACAATGATTCATCTGCTTTTTCCATAATACCTGCTAAATTAACTAACACAAGAGTAAGTGTTTCTACCTTCATTTTTTTTTATTTATTGATTTTTGTTATGAACACTATACATTCATGAAGAACAAATTATATTTTTTATACAAAATTATTTTACAAGGATAACAAATCATTTTAGTTTCATTTTATTTTTTTTCAAGTGTTGTAAGAGAATAGGGTGAGAAATTTGAGACTAGATTAGAAGGTAGTTGAAAAATGATGGTTAGGGAAAAAAGACTTAAGTCCCAATTGACTAGGACAAAACAAGATTGCCTCCATTCTAGCAAGCATTATAGGATCCATAGTGTTCTATTTTCCATCAATTGAAGTTGCCTAATTGAATTTTTTTTTAAAATTGTTATAGCCTATGTATCAAATTAGTTATCACGTTTTGTTTCTCGAGAGTCAGATTGTGTGAACTTTGACCAATATTTTTAAAGTGTATTTCTTAAATCGAATTGACTTGACAAAAGATACAACTTGTAGTACTTCTTATATGGTAATTGCAATAGTAACATATCCAGTGAAATTTCACGAAAAATAGAGTGTACGTAGGTCTTAGCACTATGTATGACGCTACTTACCAGAGGCTGAAAGGTTGCCTCCAAAAGACCCTTGCTTCAAACAAATAGTAGACAAAAACATGACAACTAATAGCAAAGCAGTGTAGAGCATATATGCAAGGAACCGTAACATAACAACATGGTGCAATCACCTAAATATAGTAAACCACATATGATATTAGATCCCAAAAGTAAATAAAAAAAACTATATGAATAAGCTAATACTACGATAAATGCAATGCTCTTTCTACCCTCCAAGTCAAAAACATGAATAGCTAGTGACGCTCAAAAGCTACTAATTTTCTATTTTTATCCACGACCTCCATACCCTTTTATGTACGGTCATATCTTTGATATGAATATGGAATATATCCATGTTTTTGTTGTAATATGTAGAATTGATCTAATACAAAGATTAATTAAATTAAATCTAAAAAAGCAAAACTAAGGTGAGAACCATATAATGGCCTCCAAAGGAGGCAATTTTTTTTTTTAAAAAAAAAAAAATCATATATTTCCAATAACTTGATAACGCTGAAACCTTTTAAATTGTTGTGTATTGAAGTTAAGTTAGAAGAATTATAATCTAAATAGTTCAATGGGTATTCTTATACTAAAAAATAGACAATGAATGTATTATAATAGTATAATTTAGTCGTGTTATAATATTTATATTTCAATTTTATTAAGTAATCAACAAATAGAATTGGCTATGCAACAATCTAACCACGATGGAGGATTCAATTGATATACAGTCAAATTACACTTGAAATCCTGGTTAAATGAATGAGCATGTGCACTAAAGATATCTATATAGAGAGAGAATGAACTATTTTATAAGAATTATGCAATGAATTATGTTTTTTTTTAATTAGCTATTTTGTATTAGCAGTCTAAAATCTCCCTTTTCTATTTTCCTTTTGTTCTTGATCAGCTTGTAAGTTCTTTTATGATCGATACGAACTTTGGTTTGTTAGATATTTAGGTAAAGATGAAGTTAAGATTGGACCATAGTTAATATTGGACAATAATATTACTAGAATTTTGTACATAAGACTCTTCCATCATATTTTATATTTCATAATATATATGCTATTTGATTTTTAAATTTCAGAACCAATAAGAACTGTCTATTATTTTTACATTTCAAATTAATTCCTCATTAAATAGAAAAAAATATATAAAGTCTCATATTCTTCATATGTTCCTAGTAGATGGCAAAATCTTTTCAGAAGATATGGAATCTAACAGAAATGACCTCTGAAATCCTATGGAATTAAGAAAAAAGTTGAGACTCCATATAGACTTTAATTTGTTTGTTAGGTACTTATTCCATTTCAAAATAAATGTTATGAAAAAAATACTTGTCCCCAAAATAAGCTAGCGTTTAGTTATAGATTTCCAAATATTCTTGCGAAAATATTATTTGAGTAAAAATTTGGTGGAATTTCACCATGTGTTTGGCTAAAGGAATTGGAAAATATATTTCACCTTTTTAGAAAAATATAGTTTATATCCATAAGTTTTAAAAACTATCAAAACTAACTATGAGTTTGTATTACAAGTCAATTGGATGTTCGTTACAACAATAACAAATAGTGTCCATGACACTAGAGCAATGTGATAATTTGGAGTGAGTGCAACAAACATCATTCCATACATCGTGAAGTATAAAAAGAATGTGACTTTGTTACCTTAGCCAATTTTTTCATCATTTTGATCAACAATCAAATCATTATTTAATATTCAGTAAATATTTCATCACTATTTTGATGTTCCACGTAAAAAATTATGTAATACAATGCAAGCAACTACTATATAGGGCGTTTTTATAAAATATAAAAGTTTGTGGTAAAAATTTAATTTTCAAAAGATCCCAAATAATGAGATTTGACCCAAATATTAAAAAAACTAGTATTTGGAATATTTGCCAAATAATGGCAAATTGTATGGACAAACATTATTTGCCAAATTTTTTCCAAATATTATTTGAAAAATCTTATGGCCAAACGATCCCTAAGTACTATCTTAAAAATGTAAGAAAAAAATTAATATATATCATTTTTCCAACGACTATATGATCTTTGTACTCCATCTTTATAGTCAGTCGTGTTCAATTTTCAAAAAACATTTATTAAATAATGATAATTTAATAAATTAAACATTGTCTATATTTATTGAATTTTTATTGAACGCGATATTTGTTTAGATAATATCATTTTTGAGTGGTGGGGGGGGGGGGTATTTTCTTATTCTTATGATGATTAAAGAAAATTTCAGTTACATGCCCTTTTTTCATATCATCATGTAACATTCTTTCCACTAAATCTAGCTAGAACTAGAAATGATAAAATTATCAACTAATCGATTAAAAATACAAACACACAACCTTCTTTCTTCTTCTTAATCTATTTCCTCCTTTCCTTTTGCCCCTCACCCCTTTCTTTATTTTTTTTTAAATGAACACTTTTTTTTTAATTTCTATATTAATGATTGTGCTTCTTCAATTTTAGTCCATTCATACCGTTTAATATCCCTTTAAGCTTTTAGGGAGCTTTGTCATAGTACTCATACATATAATTTTTGGCATCTTAATACTCATTGCATAATATATATATATATAATGAATAATGTATATATACACTAATTATATTATATAATTATACACGGTGAATAAAATTTATTAAAGTATTTAAAAAAACTAGAGTTATTTTATGATGGAATATATCTAGACATAAAAAGAAGAATATAACCTAAATCTTATTGTACTGAATATATTGTTGGTAAACTAATTAAATTTTAAATTAATTTGTACAAAGTAATTCACTAGGAATTCTATCTTAAATTGCCAATGATCAACAATGATCGTGGTGAAGTAGTAAGTACTTTTTCATATATCAGATATTTTAATTTGGGTTTAAATCATCTTGGGTATGAAATTGCTAGAGCATTTTATCGATGTGAATTCAGATTTAATCGAACTCCAATATGAATACCTAACGGTAGATGGAATACCAAAAATAATAATTGCCAATGAAGAAAGGATCTTATTGAACAAGTCATATATAAATGAACCAAACATTTGGAAGAAAATAAATAAAAAGTTTGTGGACCACCAATAATATTGAAAATCCAACCAATTATATATAGTTTTAGGTTTGATGATATTGTGGTCATAATAATGCTAGATATAAATTGCAAAAATGTGGCAAAAGTGGGATCACAACTTTAATCGATAACATGCCTCGAGAGCTACCAAACAAGATATTGATAGGATAGACATATAGAGACTTCACAAAATAGGGCCTTTATTGGAATTATTCGAAATTTCTATTTACTCTGATATCACGTTAAAGTTTGTAATTATTTTATCTGAGAATTTAATTTATTTGAGAAAGTGCATATATCACAACTATAAAATATTGGAATTAGTTACGAACTTCATTATTGGTACATATATAGCTAATTTGCTTGTAGCTAATGAAAATTTGTCGTATGATTGTATTAAATTACACAAACTTATATTCTACCAGTGCATTTTATGTAATATTTTTTCATTTTTTTTGTTCGTTCGAAACAATTGACCTATTTTTTTAATATATATTTTCAAATTCATTTGTATTAACCTTCCCTTTAGTACTTTTAATAACGTTTTATATAAATGACCTAACATGTTATAGAGTAAATTAACCTCAACATTATAAATTATAATGACATTTGTGTCATGTTTCACATATTAATTTTTGGGAAAGAGATGGGGATCTTTGACATGAATAGTCGAACAAATTAAGAATAAAAGAAATAGTCAAATACATTTTTTTTCTAATCAATGTATATTGATTATATATCTATGATTATACACATATTATATATAAATTATACACATTATATATGCATTGGCTTTTTATATAAATCTTCATTATTTTTTTCTTAAATTTCGAATCTAGTCGGATATCGTTAAATTGTGAATAAATGATAAGAACTTCTAGTCACAGTGAAATATTATTCTTCATAGCTTTGGGATCTTGCATGTGGAATGTTCTAGAATACAACGTTGCTAAATTTGTCGTGGATAACGTCTATATCCTGTCAATATGTTATCTATCGCTAGGCCCAAAGAAAATGACGATGGGTTGAGTCAGGATCATGATCAAACATGACGCTTATTTGATGAGCTTAATGAAAAAATAAAGTTATGTTCCACATTAACGAGGATTATTTGTGTTAGAATCATAATCGAACATAACACTTGTTTGATGAGCTTAGTTAGAAAATAAAGTTACATTCTAAAATAAATAAGAATCATTTGAGTCAGAATCGTGATTGAATATGACACTAGTGAATTGTGACGACTTTAGTTAAGAAATAAAGTCAAGTCTTTGTTATCAACACAATATTACTAATTATCCCTCGAACATTTGCATTGGGGGAAAAGAATATAACAAACCTTTGAACATTCTTTCTAATTGCAAAATGTTTCTTATTTTATATTTAGTAAGTTTTTCAATTTTAATATTTGACAAATAAGTTTACAAAATTTTAATTTAATATCATAAAATTTTAGAATCTTTTTCCAAATTTGATGTCTAATCAAATTAAGCTGCAAGTAGTACTAATTGTTAATTAATAAGTCTAATATTTGTGTTGGTCCAAAGTCTATTTCTCCATCCCACATGTTTATATGTCTTAAACAACTTTTGGGCTCACATGCAGCAATGATGTTTCATTTTGATTTGTTCTATGGTGAAGCTTGAGGGCCCCACACCCCACCCCCACCCTACCCCACCCCCACAACACCATGACACCCCAACCTGGTATATGATTCGATTTATATTAGTCGATGATTTTAATACGAACTTCAGATATTAGATGAAAAATAATTTTAATAAACTCTATATAGTGTTAATAATTTAGCAAATGATTTTAAAGGATCGATGTTGTAATGTACCAAGAAAAAAAATATTTGTTAATAAAAGAAAATAAAAAGAATTTGATTGTAAAAGAGATAAATATCTATATTTTTTTCACTATGACTATTACCGATGGACATTAGTAAAATATATAATTATTTATAAATATTAATACTTGAAATTTATAACGTGGATGACATTAACGATGATGGCCGTTTATTTTTTATAAAATAGAAGATTTATTTTACAAAAATTATATATCTAAATGTCATTATTAATATAATAGAATATTATCATAAAACATTAAAATATAACATAAAAAGTTGATTTTAGAAAAACTCAGGCTATTATAAAGAAATAATGTATGTTATAATAAAGATTTGACTTTATCTACTAATGATCCATTGAGTTTAACGAAAATAATATATTTTAAAATTATGAAAGAATTTTATTCATAATTAATTTAATTATCAATATTCTTTAAAGTGAACTGGGACTGCTGTGTATAGTAGAAGATTCTTCTTCTTTTAATAATATAAACTTTGGTGCATTCATCTTCCCTTTCCCATAATCACGGACGTAACATAGGGTAGGAAATTGGCTATGATTTGCCACTATATTTTTTATCTGATAATCAATATTTATATTATTCGAAACTCAAATACGAGACTTTTAATTAAATTAAAAATATATATTCAAATCATATTGTCACAACCAGGGCGGAGCTATCATGTCTTTAGGGGTTCACCCGAATCCTCTTCGATGGAAATATTTCTATATATACATGGTTAAAATTATTTTTTAGATGTATATAATAGATATCGAACCCCTTTCGACTAGTTCATATGTTTACTCTTTAGAATTTTGAACCCCTTATTGAAAACAATCACAATTCATATTCAGAGACAAATGTGACGCCCCGCCATGTTTTCAGCCGAAAGTCGTCCAGCCTGGTGTCGGCAGGCACATTCTAACGGGCAAATACAGAGGGGTCAAAGCTGGCCGCCTAACATGCCAACGGGAAAGGCTGTCCAGTCCATGTGCAACGGACAGAAGAGGGACAGCCCACATGCGGACAGGCTGTAAAGCAGAGGAACGTGGCAGGCAGCTTTCCAGCCTGGTCAAGGCTGCCGTTGGGGAGCCTTTGTCGGCCAATGACAACGGTTTGGAGGAGCCTTTGTCGGCCACAACGGGGGGCAGACTAGAGGAATCTAGGAGTCCTTTTGGAAGAAAGAGGAGACATCTTCATGTGCCATGAAGATGTGTAGGGACTTGTATATATTTATTTATGCACTCTTAGTGATTAGAGTAGTATAAATAGAAGAGCCAAGCTCATTGTAAATCATCCACATATCCACAAACTTGACTAATAAAGATACTAGTCCATTCTTCCAAATTCTCTCTTTGTGTCTTTCCTTCTTATTTCTCTTAGCGATCCAAAAATCGTTTAAGGCTGACCTGAGTTTGCAAGATCGTGAAAGAATCGTGAGCAAATCCGTCAGGTGCCGCACGGAGTATTGTCAGAACTCTAGGTCCGTGACAATTGGTATCAGAGCAGGTTCATCCTAAGAGAATGATGAACGAAGGAGACTTGGCCGGCACTAGCACCACCACCAACGTTCCCACAGTCGGAGGCAAAAAGTCCAGAAAAGGGAAGAAGCAGCAGAAGGGGAATGAGGAGATTCTGCCCCAGGCCACAGCAAGCGAGGGACAAATATCTCACCCGCCCTCTATTGTCGATGGAAGTGATGAAGACACCGGCGAGGAGCCCGTGGACATCTCCCTCGGACATGATTGGGTTGCAAGGGTAGAAATGGCGAGGCAAGCCGTTGAGATCTTAGGCCAGCGCTTGAACGGGACGGACAGAAATCTCAAAGCCCTTGAAGACTACTCCCTTGAGGAAGTTAGTAGCATCCGTAAGGAGTTGGAGGTTCGCCAGCGAGCTGAGTATGAGGCAAGAGAGGCCATTACTTCCCTAGAGTTCAGACTTGGAGAAGTACTTGGCACAGTCGAGTCGCTTAAGGCCAAATTGGCAGCACTCGAGGAAGATAGAGGGGTTCGTGGATCCTCATCACATGACCGGGAAAGGGAAGCCAGAGTTGAGGCGCCCAAGCCACCAGTCTTCACAGGCGTCCGTGACGCGCAAGCGGTGGATAATTTCCTTTGGCATTTGGAAAATTATTTCAAGTGCATGCGGGTCCGAAGTGATGAGAATAAGATCAACACGGCTGTGTTGTATCTTACGGAGTTGGCCATGTTATGGTGGAAGCGTAAAGAGTCTGACATCGCCAAGGGAACATGCGCGATGAACACATGGGAGCAATTCCGTGTCGAGTTCAAGAAGGCGTTCTTCCCTAGCAACGTTGTCTATGAGGCAAAGCGCAAGTTGCGGGAGTTGAAACAGAAGGGCAGCATACGCGCGTATGTGCGGGAGTTTACCACCCTTACATTTCAGATTCCCAACCTCAAGGACGACGATGCATTGTTCTACTTCTTAGATGGGCTGCAGAACTGGGCCAGGACGGAGTTGGAACGGCGGCAGGTCGGGACTATTGACGACGCCATTACACAGGCCGAAGCCTTGACAGACTTCGGGCGAGAGAAGTCTCGTAGTGCCAACGAGGACGACGAGGTAGGCAATCACGATAACAGTGGGGGAGACGGTGGCGAAGGCGAGCAGCAAAGGCCACAACCCAGGAGGCGAGGCGAGGAGCAGCGACCTCAGAGGCGTGATACCTACAAGTCCAATGGCAAGAATTCCGGAGATCGTGGCAACACGGTAAGGGATTCCAAGGACGGTTGCTACATATGCCATGGGCCGCATAGTTACAAGAGATGCCCTGAACTGAAGAGTCTTGGTGCTATCCTTCGTGAGAAGAAGGACAAGAGAGCACAAGAGGACAATGAAGTCGGAGAGACTAAGCAGTTGGGTCTGATAAGCTTATGCGGAGCTGTGATGGAGCAACCATCATCGGGGCCAAGGCAAGATAAGCCAAGGCAAGCAGAGCCGGAGCATGCTGACAAGGGACTTGCGAAGTCCGTGGCGTGGGCTCAAACGGTCGACATGACGATCAATGGTAAGATTGTTCGTGCGTTGGTCGACACAGGTGCTGAGGTCAATGTTGTGACCAAGGCTGCGGCAGCAAAGTTGGGGTTGCGTTATAGTGCATGCAACGCCCAAATCAGGTCTGTCAGCGCATCACCGACTCCTATTATTGGAGTTGCGCACGGGGTGAACATCACGGTAGGCGATTTGCAAGGGAAAACCAAGTTCATCGTCGCCCCCATCAGCTTGTTTGATGTTATTCTTGGGCAGAAGTTCTTCCAGCAGTGCCATGCAGTAATCGATCCTCATCTCCAAAAATTGACAATTATGGAGGGAGGAAGGGAATGCGCAATTCCCATGAGGAAGGTGCAGGCGACGGAGGGACAGGCTAGACTGACAGTCATAAAGCTCGAGAGGGTCGACGTGAAGAGAAGGTTGATACCAGCAGCATCCATTGCAAGTTCGAGAGAAGACAATGGTGCTAAAAGATCCTTGCCACCGCGAAGGAAGAGGGTTCCGAGCAGGGACTCTGACGTGATAAAGAAGCCGCCGGTGCACTTACCTCCGTTGAAGGAGGAAGATCGTAAGATCGGGTCGAGGAAGTACGGGACATCGAGGAAGAGGCTACTCGAAGGGATTGATCGAGTACGCAAGTCGATGGTCGCCCGGCAAAGCTCAACGCCGATACGGTCAGGACGCGACGCGGTCGTCGCATCATCGGGTGGGGGAGATTGTGACGCCCCGCCATGTTTTCAGCCGAAAGTCGTCCAGCCTGGTGTCGGCAGGCACATTCTAACGGGCAAATACAGAGGGGTCAAAGCTGGCCGCCTAACATGCCAACGGGAAAGGCTGTCCAGTCCATGTGCAACGGACAGAAGAGGGACAGCCCACATGCGGACAGGCTGTAAAGCAGAGGAACGTGGCAGGCAGCTTTCCAGCCTGGTCAAGGCTGCCGTTGGGGAGCCTTTGTCGGCCAATGACAACGGTTTGGAGGAGCCTTTGTCGGCCACAACGGGGGGCAGACTAGAGGAATCTAGGAGTCCTTTTGGAAGAAAGAGGAGACATCTTCATGTGCCATGAAGATGTGTAGGGACTTGTATATATTTATTTATGCACTCTTAGTGATTAGAGTAGTATAAATAGAAGAGCCAAGCTCATTGTAAATCATCCACATATCCACAAACTTGACTAATAAAGATACTAGTCCATTCTTCCAAATTCTCTCTTTGTGTCTTTCCTTCTTATTTCTCTTAGCGATCCAAAAATCGTTTAAGGCTGACCTGAGTTTGCAAGATCGTGAAAGAATCGTGAGCAAATCCGTCAGGTGCCGCACGGAGTATTGTCAGAACTCTAGGTCCGTGACACAAAGCTAGGTAAGACCGAGTTGAAGGGCTTCATTTTAATCCCTTTCGGTAAAAGATATATATTATTTATATATGATTAACTTTATATATATATTGAACCCTCTTCAACTTATTCTTGTTATATTTGATTTCTAAATATTTTAAACATTTTTTAATGAAAATACTAACTCTATCACTGTTAATATGAGTACGATTTATTAATATGTATCAATCATGCATAATATAAAGACGAACAAAATACTAAGTGAAAAGACTATATTTAATACTTTTTCATTATTACTATTGCCCTTTCAAGAAATTAATCATGTCTATGCTCATGTAAAGTTTTTAATTTTTTTTATTTCTTTTTTGAAATTTTAAAAAGTAAAAGTAGATGTAACAGGTAGAGGAGAATGAGGGTCGGATGACGGGGAGAAGATGTAGAGCTTGGTCATGCTTTATCTAGTTAGAAATCATTAAGATAAATAAGTATTCGTATCGAAATTCGATTAAATTTATATTTACTTGAATAGTTTTATAATTAAAGATAGAACGTCTTCAAATAAAAGTCTCGGCTTAAAGGGCATTGAAGGAGTATTTATAATTAGAGTAATGCTAAATAACTAGAAATTTTGGTCAAAATTTAGACAGAAATTTAAAACTATTCTTTTTATTTTTAAAAAATTGATATTTTTTTCATTTTTTAATTAAAAAATATTAAAGTTAAAAGGATAAAAATATTTAAAAAGATAATATAACATAGTGTGAAAAATGTTATTTTGTCATTCTAATCAAATTTTCTTACCAAAAGAATTTTTTCTGCAATTAATCAATATAGTAACTGACTATAATCCCCGGTCCCTTTTAACTTATCTATTAACTAAAAATAAAAAATATATTTATTTTACTTTTTTAATTTTAAATATCAAGAGATAATTTATATTTATTTTTTAATTTATCCTATTATTAACTATAATCAGGCAAATAAAAATAAACCAAAAGAGTAGTAAATTAATTATTACAATTATCTTATAAGTACTAGTAAGTATTTGCTTACAACAATTTTTATAAGTGACCATATTGTATTACTCCTTTGTTCCATTTTAGATATATAAGAGATGGAATCAGAATTTTAACATTATATGCTCAACAACGACCTCGTATTAACATACACTTAATAATAATTGCCATGGATCCACAATAATATACATGAGATATATATATATAATTTAAAGGTTTTTTGGTTCACATGCACCTATATATGAACAACATTCTATATTCGTTACTGTACACAATGTTATGACATAATACTTACAGGCTATATTTAACGAAATTTGATGAGTTAAATTATATCACATGAATTATAACAATTTTTCTAAAACATAAATCTTGACATAGAATTCAATTTTCTTTTAGCAAGGGACATATATATAACTAAGAATTGGCAAAAGGAGACAAGTTAGATTAAGATTTTTTTTTTAATTTTTTTTTTTGGAATAAGAAACAATCATCATAATTGATAAAAAAAAAAAACCAAGATTATTATTATTATTACTACTATTATTATTATAATTATTATTATGTAAAAGGGGCCACCATGATTCAATAGAGAGTTTTCATATGTCACACCATCCTTTCAAAAGGTTCTATAAATTAAATCTCCACAAATAAATAAATATATAAATAAATAATAATTCTATTGGTTAATCATATCTATCAATTTTACTTTGCTTTTTTGCCCCCTCCCATTCCCCAAGATTTCACTATCATTGGTATTTTGAACTTTAGAAATTATGATACACTCATTTTAACCACTCAAATTTCCTATTATCTTCTACTCTCTTTGTCCGCATTTGTTTTTTTATGTTTGACTTGATACATTTTTTAATAAATAAATTAATAATTTTACTATATTTTATTTTCTTTTTGAACAAAATTCTATAGTGAAGAAAGGATGGATTTTTACTTAAAAAGTTTTTCATATTTTAAAGTTTGAAGTCATTAGGTTAAAGACACGATTTTAAATTTGGTTGTGGTTTTGTTTAAAATATAAAAACAAAGGAATAACCATTTAATCTTCCTCCATTATGTTTCAAATTAGAGTATTGATTGAAGTGTAATTGATTATTAGACACCTTTATAGGAATCAAAAACATTTCTTAATTGAAGAGTTAATTCAAGATCATTATGAGGTCAATAAAACGACAAAATATGTTTCATGATTAATGGAACATAACAATAACGACACCTCCACAATTTAAAAGCAATAACCTCAATGATGATAGCAAGAACAAGCTAAGAAAATGATGATATAGTGCAAAAAAAAAAAAAATAGAACAAAAATATATTTTTTTTATTTTTATTAAGTTAATAAAAGAATTTGAAAAATAGTTTTGAAAAATGATTTTTCTAGTGAATTTAAAGAAAATAAATTCTACAAATTAAATTTCACATTAATTGCGTCATTCCCACCCTCTAACACGCCTTGTCTTCACCCTGGCTACCCCTATAGTCCCATCCCTACTACCCCACACTCCCCACTCCTGCATTCCAACTTCCATAGTATGTGTCTACATTATATACAAATATTTTGGTGAAAATATTTTTTTTTCTTATGAATAATAGACAATATTCGAAATAACTATTATCGATATATAGTAACACACCCTAAGATTCTGTAAAATAAGTACTCCTAGTAAAATCTATGTCATACTAACATGTGCATATCAAACAAAATAAACCATATCAAACATATAACCAAGATGAACAAAGTCATCAATAAATCCTCCACATACTTGTTCATAGTAAACATTTGTCCATAACATTAATCTAAGACTAAAAAACTAATTAATTAGGGTCAATCAAATCATCTAAAGATGATTGAATTCTCATGTTTAAAGAAGCTTGAACAGTTCATCAATAAATATAAATATCCATCAACATGAATGTTGTGAATAATTAGTACTACCACTATATATTCCCATCAAACAATAATCTTGAAATATTCCTATCTTTTCTTGATTGTTCTTGATCTCCACCAAATGTCCCACATTGATCAAATCCACCAAGATTTGCACTAATTTGCTCATGATGGTTCATCCCCATTTCAACCAAATGAGATGGAATTGTACTAGTAAATGACTTATTAATTTGATCAAATGTGGAAGCATTTGTAGTACCAACTATGCTATTACTTGTTGGCATTACTAATGTATCATGATTAATACTAGAACTCAAAGATTGTGGCATAAATTGAGAATTTTGAACCTTTTGTGTTGATGGCCTAAGAGTATAATTAAGAGGTCCCATATTATCCATATGAGTTGATCTTATCATGGCTGAGCTAGCAGTTGAGAAAAGATCAAAGCGTCGAGTGTAGGCTGAACCTGTAAATGGAGTTGTTGGGATCCCAGTAAATTCTTGAACCATTTGTCTAAAATTTGTAGTGTCTGTGGTGAGGACAGTTGTTGGGGCACGCCTCGATGCCCTACTTCTTTTTCTTGGATTTTTTCCCATATTAGGTTGAACAATGGAAGGGTTTATTGGTATTGTAGTAGAATCATAGTATGGAGCTTGGTGATGATGATGAGGATGAGGAGGAGGAGGAGCAAGATTTGGTGATATTGTGGATGTTAGGTTTGCAAAGTTGTTGAAATTATTAATGTTAGGGTGATGATTAGGTCTTGTAATGTCTTTAGGCCAAATAAGATCATTGTTGTATGGAACATTTGTTGAATCATGGAAATTGGAGTTGAAATTTTGTGTGTCATGATGAGGATTAAAGAGAGAGGGTTGTTGAGAATGAAATTGTGGTAATAATGGATGATCACTTGATGGGATTGAACCAAAATGGTTTGAAGAGTTCAAGAAAGTTGAGATTGGTGATGTACCATGATGTGAATCATATTCTTGATCATCACCACTTGAAGATTGTACACTACCACTATTACAAGAATCCATGTCTCCTTTAGGAAGAAGAAAAAAAGTTGAAAATAATTAGTTTGGTGAAAGAAAATAAAAGAAAATGGGAATTCTTAAAAAGAGATTGATCAAGAAAAGGAATATGAAAAAAAGGAAAATTTTACACCTACCTTATATCTTGAAAGATCTACAAAAATTAATAAGAGTGTTAACTTAACAAACTTGTCCTTTGCCTCTTATTCATGGACCACTAGGTATATAGGTTATTTTTCACACATGTTTGATTAGAATCAAACATGATGGTCATTGTTTAAAGTGTAGAGATTTGAGAGTTGCAATTGTTGGATCATATGTTTTCTTGTAAGATCTTGTATTAGGGTTTTGGATGAAAGTAAAGAAGAGAGAAGAAAAGAGAGAAAAAGATTGTAAAAGGCTTCAAGAAGAGTTCTAAAAGAGAGGCATACAAGGCAATAAAGCTTGGATCAATTTATGTTTTCCACTAACTCAAAAGAGAAACATGAAACAATTACATAGGAGAGGTGGGGTGGGGTAGAGGGTGGGGTGGGGGTGGGGTCTCCATTGGAAGGAAGCTTTAAGGGTAAGTGTGAAAATGAGAAAAAATGAAAACAAGAAAAGTGTCATGGAAACATGAATGGAAGAAAAATATGTGCATACCATATTAAAAATATCTTTGAGTAATTTTAATCAACCATGTCATTTTTGTATAAAGTTATCCCTTAGGGTAAAATGTGGATTTTAAAACTAAAAATTATTTTATTTGTTGATATATCTAAATGTGACTCTTTTTTGAAAACAATAATAAAAGAAAATGCATTAATTGAAACTAATGTATGAAGGTATGCATATATATGACATTAAGATAACTCTCTTTGTTTTAATTTATGTTTCTTACTCTTATTTTTATTTTATTTTATTTAAAATATCGCTTTTTATATCAGGTGACGTATTTAAGATTAAAAAATTTAAAATATATTTTGATCCAATATAAATTTTTATTAAGATGACGAGATTTGATAACTTTCGCTTGATTTCTCAAACTCCATATTTACTCTAAGAGAGATCAAATAAAAAGGAGATGATCACTCAGTTATAGATAATTAGTCATTCTATTCTCTCTATTTTTATTTTTATTTTCAAAAGTCACTCAACCAATTTATTTTTTATGGCCATTATTTCGATAAATAAAATTTTCAGTACCCATCTAATGATGTGACAATTACAAGTTTTTTAATTAAAAAATAAAATTAATATCGTAAAATTCTTTCTCTAGAATGAATGATCACGAAAGCTAATTTGATAAAATTGAGTGACTTTTAAAAGAAAATAAAATTAAATAATTATGATAATTAATTATTCAAATTTGAGTGACCATCAAAACTTCGAGAGGATAAGCCCAAAAAAACATGTACCACGTAGAAGTGGTCACGATTAGCTTAACTAGTTGTAAGAGCTAATCCCTCTATTTCATAGTGTGGCGTTTTTAGCTTTACGAGGCATAAATTAAGATAAATTTCTCAGCTAGAGTAATTAATAATAAAACCTATTGATATAACGCCCGCTGAAACGTAGAATTTTTTATATTTCTTGATAATTTCTTGTTGGACACACAAAGCTTTTAATCTTACCTCATATAATTTCTATTTAGAAAGGAGGTCTCAAATGAGGGTGTTTGGTCATGAAAATCAAATATCTTTTACTTTGATTTGGAATTTTTTATGTTAGAGTTGAGTTATATTTGACTTTTCCTTTTGCAAAGAATATTTAGAAATTAAACGTACTTTTTTCTAAATATGAAAGAAGAATTAGTTCTACAAATTATGCTTCATCGAACCGTATTAGTAAAATAAAAAAAGTACTATAATATGGTAATGACCAATTTAACAACTTAGGTGAAGTAGTTGATGTAGCATACATTGATGGATCATTCAAACATTAGTATAAACTGTTATGATATATGAAGTCTTTGTTATGGCTATGTTAGGAATCTACTGCTCAGATGATCATTCAACTAATGTAAATTGCGTATTAGAATATTATCTTTTCCTTATATTATCGCAAAATAATGAATTTTTGTAGTTGGCTTGATGAGACAAGCCGGCAGACCAAAGCATTTCCTACAAACAAACATGCAGGCCTAGTTTTATGAAATTCAATTTGAAAAATTTAATAAAGAGCCATATGTTGTAAAATTATGTTTATACCCAATGTAATAAAAATAAATCAGTAAAATACAAAATAAGTACAACAAAAGAGAGTAATACATGTTGAACCAACATTGGTTGTGGTGCAATTGTGAGACTACTCCACCCTTAAAGTCTCGAGTCCGACTTTGAATATGAAGAAAATCATGTTAAGAGTGTCACCCCTGAATGGGCCCTGCAGTACGCGTATACTCATGAATACTATCAATACTCTCAATAGTGTGGCTTTTGAAAAACCAAACGTATAAGCAAATAATATCACATCATGCTAAAAATAGATATCTGTAAAATCCATGCGCGTAAAATATTAAAGAAAATACATCCACTCTAGAAGAATATATTCACTCATCTTATATGAAAAATAATAATAAATAAATAAAGCAGGCTTATCATTAAGGAAATATCTTGATTTCTTTGTTTTTATATATTTGAATTTTTTTTTCAGTTGACCCTTCTTTTTTATTATATATAGTGTCCTATTTTATTTCTTTTTAGTGATTAGTTGAGAGACCTGTTAAGAAACTACTGAGATGGAAAAAACTAGAAAAAATGGTCAATCAACTATGTCAAAAATTGCAGTTAATTCATTACTAAATGGATTAGGTTGTTTAATAGGTGCTTTTTTTCCTAGAAGAAATACTAACACAAAAATCAACATTACAACCAAGTCCAGTGACACCAATTTTGTCAAGAATTCAAGAAGATGTCACACCAGCTCTTGTCCGAAAAATTCGACTTCTAGTAAGAACAGAGTGTCACAAGTTGTGAACTTGGCATACACACAAAAGCTTAGAAGAGAACCAACATTCACCTCAAGTGAATTGAGCATGACAATCTTTAGTCATCGAAAATCCAAGGTGAATGGAACGTTGAATCGCAGTTCAACAAGCAATGTTACACTACTGAGCCACTTGGGAAACTTGAAGAACCAAAATTCCTCAGGTGACAAAAAGGCTAACCAGAAGAAAGGCAAAATCTTGAAGGATAACATAGTAAGGCAAACTAGTTCTGTAAAAAGCCATCAACCAGGTAGTTCATTTCGCGGTTCTGCAAATAAACTGGACCCTGATGTGCTCAAGTCCATAGGCAATGAGCAGTATAGACAGGGGAAAATTGAGAAGGCATTGGATTTGTACAATCAAGCAATTGCAATTGATCCAGGAAATGCTAGTTACTATAGCAACAAGGCTGCAGCTTTGATGAGTTTAGGCCGCGTGATTGAGGCAGTTGTTGCATGTATAGAGGCTATCCGGCTAGACCCTTCTTATCACAATGCACATTATCGTCTTGCAAGACTATACGTTAGGTTAATCATTTTGAATCGTCAATTATTTTTCTTTAGATGATTTTGTCTGAATTTGGTTGATGTAGTCAATTTCTTTTTTCATTTCGACAGGCTGGGAGATGCGGAGAAAGCGATAGATCATTACAAACAATCAGGGCGAAAAGTTGACAAGAAGGACATTGCAGAGGCTCATGATATTAAGAGACAGCTCTTAAAATGCACAGAAGCACAGAAGCTGAGAGATTACAATACATTGATAAAGGAAACACAAAATTCTATCACCTTAGGAGTAGATTCAGCTCCACAGGTTTCACTACAACTAAGCCTCATTCTTTAGTACTTGGTGGAGGTCTTAATGTATATGGTTCAGATATTAGGCCATTAAGCGTATTTGTTTTCATTAAGATTTAAGCACCTAATTGGTTTGTATAGGTCTTAATCATTAAGATCTTGAACAAAGTCTTCACTATCACTAACCGCCTTTGCCATCACAACCACCACCACCATTGTAAACTACCATTATCGTCATCAACTACCAACCACCTCTGTCATCACCATCACCACTATTGTCAGCCAATACCACACCTGTCACCTCCATTACTACAATTATATCTATCCCACCACCACTGCGACTAACTCCTACTACCAACCAACTCCACCATCACAACTAGCACACCTACCACCTACCACAACCACAACCATTACTGCCATTGTTGCCGCTAACTCCACCACAACTAACAGCCACTACCACCATGACGGTCAATTCTTATAACCAAGCATAACAACTAGCACCGCCGTTAACTACCACCAATACATTCTTTAGCCGCCATCATTGGCACCATCAACCATCTTCACCATCACAACCACCACTACCAATGACCACCATAATAACTATCACCACCACCATTCATAGTCACTAAAGGACTAGAACAAGAGCGTACATAAATATTTAGTGAAGATATTATCACCACTCACAACCACCACAGACCGTTACCACCATCATTAGCTAACATAAATATTTCATTTTTTAATCAGATAAAAAAATATTATTAAATTAATTTTTTAAAAATATACTAATTGATTTATTGTTTATTTATTATGTTTACAAATAAATATATTATGTTCATTCACATGTCGAAAAACACAATATTAATCCTTCCGTATTCAAATCTAAAGACAACATCCTAATCATTTAGATGTGCATATAGATTCACATGTTGTAATCTTAATGGGGGAAAATGAGGCCTATAGTCCATCCCTAATGTACAAATTATTATAAAGAAAATTAGATGTTTAAAGATTCTTATTTTTTTATTCCTTTGACTTGATTTCAAATAAAGATCTTTGCCATGAGGGCTGAAGCATTAATAAAGTTGCATAGACACGAGGAAGCATACACCACAATTCAGAAAGTAGCTCATATCAAAACAGAGCTATGTGCTTGCCTTTTTGGTTCAGTAAAAACAGCTTATTTATTGATCACTCGAGCTGAGGCCTATGCAACAGTTGGCTGGTTTGAGGAGGCTACAACTGCAGCTCAAGAAGCAACGAAATTGGATCAAAGCAATGAAGTAATTATCACAATTCGAAGGAGAATTGAAGCGTTGGCATCATCTCGGTTAAAAGGTAACGAGTTGTTCAGAGAAAATAAATTCTCAGAGGCTTCTTTCGAGTACACTGAAGGACTAGAACAAGAGCCATACAATTCTATTCTACTGTTTAACAGAGCAGCATGTCGATTCAAGCTAGGACAATTCGAAAAAGCTGTGGAAGATTGCACTGCAGCTCTTGTACTGCGTCCTTCCTATACAAAGGCTAGATTGCAGAGAGCTGACTGCAACATCAAGGTAATTTGTTGAAGACATAATTAATTAGGTAAATAGAAGTGTGCCAAACCTCACTAATCGCTTAAGATTTTAGATGATGTGATCACACAAGGTATATATCATAAAGTTTTGGTTGATATATGCAGTTGGGAAGATGGAAAGCAGCTATTCAAGATTGTGAAATGTTAATACAAGAAATTCCAGAGGATGAGGAAGTGAATAGGGTGTTCTTACAGGCAAAAAGTCAGCTACAAAAAACTTGTTAGAGAATTGATATTGCTATCCAACTTATTTTTTACTTCTATTTTATTTTAGTTTATTTTATATGATGAGGATACAAATGAGCTTGAATGAAGAAGTGAAGACTCATATGGATGACGACCCACTAATTCGAGACTGGAACATAGTAATTATTATTGTTTTTGTAAAACTAATATTAGTACCAGCCCAATATATATATATTGAAGGAAACTAATCATAGATACTACAGATAATCGGATGTCTAGTCTTGGGTGTGAACCGGGTGTTGAAGAGTCCCAAATCGGATGAAAAACGGATGGGTGGTCTCCTTATATAAACTTGGGCAATATTCCCTCAAGAGCTCATTTCTTAGGTTGAGTTACACCCATGATCCATTTCTTACATGGTACTAGAGCAGGAACCATCCTTATTATTGTTTACCTATGATGGGTCCCTAGATTTACTTGCTCAAGTCCCAAATCGGATGAAAAAGAAATGGCGGTTTCCTTATATAGACTTGAATAATCCTCCCTTAAGAGCTAGCTTTTGGATTAGGCCCAAGATCCATTTCTTTACAAGAAGAAACAAATAATTAATTATATCTTGATTTTTTAAAACAGACACTATTTTAGACTTTATTTTTCCATTACATGGATGTATAATAGGTCTTTACAATAATCTTCTTTACTTTCTAATTCATTCTCAACTTTAGATGTGTTATGATTTTACACTTTCCTACTTAGTGGAACTATGTTGGGTATGTTTATGTTGCTGTATTGGTTTAAACAGGAAATTTTGAGCATGAATATTTACCCGATATGTACACTGATGATAGATTTTTGAAGTGGAAGAGGTCATTTTTGAAAACCATACTAACAATAACATTTTCAATAATAGTAATAAAGGAACAAATTAACATACGAGTATCTAGTAAACATTAAAAAAAACTGAATACAGATTTAATAAGTGAATGATACCACACTTTGAACAAGAAAAAGAAAAACAACAATAGACACTTCAAATGAGGACACATGGAAAGAGATATGAAGAGTCCTATAACACAATTTAAACATGGAAAACAGCAAATAACACAAATAGTCCACAGGACAACACGAACCTACAAAACAATGCTAATTAAAAGAGACATATTAGTCCGAGATCCTTATAAATTGTTGTGGTGGTTTGGATCATTAATTAAAGCATTACATCATCATCATAATTTCCGACCAGCATCTCAGATAATGTTGGACTCTCGAAAACCAGCGAAGCCATTATTGGTGAAAGTATTGGAAAAGCCATTGTTGTTGGATGCATTGGAGGGGGCATTTCATGAGCCCTTCTAAAAACCATTTCTTGAGGTTATGGAGGATACAATTGGGGAAACATTGGAGGAAACATGTCTAAAGAAAATGGAGAGAGAGGAAGCGGAGGAAACCTCGAAGGGTCTACAAAAGGAACCGGTTGAGGAGTCCTTGGTTCGAGCATCTGAACGGGAGCGGATGAAGAAGCCATCGATGGCTCCGAGCAAGCCATTGGAGGAGTAATTATTGTTGAAGGTATAGGAGAAGCCATTTTTGTTGGAGGAGCCATTCTAGGAGCCCTTCTAAAAGCCATTTCTTGAGGTAATGGAGGATACGATTGTACAAACATTTCAGGGAAATTTTCTAAAGAAAATGGAGAAAAAGGAGGAGGAGAAGACCTTGAAGATTTTACGAGAGGATCCATCAGATTACTCAATGGTTTGGGCATTTGAGCAGGAGCGGCTGAAGGAACCATCAATGGATCCGCTTGAAGAACCATCGATGGATCCGCCGGAGGAACCATCGATGGATCCGCCGGAGGAACCATCGATATTGGATCAACAACAGGGACCAACAAATCAGTACTATGCCCTTCGAAGTTGGCTGCACCAATAGCAGTTGATGGAGCCACCAAAGGAACTATTGATACTGGAGCCCTAATTATTTCTAGCAAATGAGCCCTTGGCTCCTCAGAGTTGGTCCCATGAGGTACCATAGGTTGACGGGCATTTAATGTGGAACCCACTCCGTCAATCTTCGCTTTCATCATTTCACATACCTGTTTGAGGTTTTGTTTTATAACGAAACTCAAATCGTTCAGATCGTAAGGGTTCATGTCAGCAGGAATATCAATTCCCTTCAACGCTCGATACATCTTATTTGTGCACTCATTCACCCTGTTTTCTTTCCTTACCTTATGTAATTGTTTCTCCAACTTCTCAGTCCTTTGCTTCGTGAACTCTTCTCCCGTCATCATGTGTTTTGATTGATCTAACACCGAAAGCTCACTAAACCTTTTAAAGGTATTGAATGCGTTAGCATTATTTGGAAACAAAATAGGTTGAATCTGGTAAGGACTATAGACGGTTATAGCCATTTCAACACCACAAAGTGTAGTGAGTTCATAAGCCATTTTAAATAACCCTTTCAATCTTTGCTTGTAAGAGGCTTTCCTCTTAGCCTCATTTTCAATCAAAGCAAACTTCACTTTTGTTCTAGGCATGGTTAAAGATGAGGAATAGTAGGAGATATGTGTTTGTTTGGATATTCGAGATTGAATGGCTTTATTTAGTGAGTTTCTTTGTCTAGGATTGACTTCTATTTATAGACGGAATTTAGATTGTGTAAATTTTTGAATAGTTTGAATTAGAAGATACTTAGGTGTCCCCATACCTATTATGGCATAAAACTAATTAATGGTGCATCATATACCAAATTAGATATATCATTTTGAAAAATATGCAGTTTATGGCTTCGGTCTTCTCCTGGCCAATTTTTTAGTCAAAACTTTTCTTATTAAGAAAATATTCAATATTTGTTCAGGATAAGAAAAGTTTTCTTAAATTATTAAATTATTTTCTTAATAAGAAAAGTCTGACTAAGAAATTGGTCAGGATAAGACCGAAGCCATAGACTACATATTTATCAAAAACATACCATCTAATTTGGTATATGATGCACCATTAATTAGTTTTATGTCATAATAGTTATGGGTGGCACCTAAATATCTTTTAATTCAAACTATTCAGAGATTTACACAATCTAAATTCCGTCTATCAATAAAAGTCAATCCAAGACAAAGAAACTCACCACAACAAAGTTATTTGATCTTGAATATCCAAACAAACACATATCTTCTACTATTCCTCATCTTTAGCCATGCCCAGAACCAAAGTGAACTTTGCTTTGATTGAAAATAAGGCCAAGAGGAAAGTCTCTTGCAAGTTAAGATTGAAAGGGTTATTTAAAAAGGCTTATGAACTCACTACGCTTTGTGGTGTTAAAATGACTATAATTGTCTATAGTCCTTAGCAAAACCAACCTGATTTGTTTTTAAATTATGCTAATGCATTCAATACCTGTAAAAGGTTTAGTACTTTCGGTGTTAGATCAATCAAAACACATGATGACGGGAGAAGAGTTGACGAAGCTAAGGACTGAGAAATTGGAGAAACAATTACATAAGGTAAAGAAAAAGAATTGGGTCAATGAACGTACAAATAAGATGTATCAAGTGTTGAAGGGAATTAATATTTCGGCTGACATGAACCCTTTGCCATTGTACCTATATATTATTTGGGATTCCCCAACTATAACAATTGTAGCTAGATTCCTTGAAAGCAACGGTAAATTCACTCAAAAAGCTAGAGTCTATTATCACA
The DNA here is from genome assembly GCA_032847665.1 of Solanum chilense. Classification (NCBI taxonomy): domain Eukaryota; kingdom Viridiplantae; phylum Streptophyta; class Magnoliopsida; order Solanales; family Solanaceae; genus Solanum; species Solanum chilense. The sequence continues at coordinate 68,082,748 of CM064974.1, read as the reverse complement.
ATGAGGGTTATTATGTTGTGAATTCCAATCAATAACAGACAGAGATGTAATACTTAGTTTTGGCCCTCACATGATCAATACTAAGTCTAAGTCTGTTGTTAAACCTTGGGTAGCCAGTTTCAATTCTAAGGATGAGGTATTGAAACTTATCCCTCTATAGCGACGTTCCTCAATCTTCTATTTAGTTGTTGGGGTCCTAAGTCCCTAAGTAGGATTGCTAGTGTGCTACGAACACCTATATGTGTTGCTGATTGTACAACTAAGCTTAAAAGGATTTCTTCTGCTCCCTTGCTAATTGAGATCAATTTCATTATCCCATTACCCAAATCAAAGTAATGGATCCTCAAGGCATAAGGTTTGAACAACAGTATTTTGAATGCTGTTCCCGATGGTTTCAAACCCCTGATAAAAAAACAATTCACCACTTTCCGGGAGGCTATATAACTGGTCACTGATAGAGAGAAAATGTCGTAAAGGTGGTAATAGTAAAAGCCCCAATTCCCCCAATTCTTCAATAACAACTAATAAAATACAATCAAGGCTCTTAATACATTTTACATAACAATAATAGTAATATGTAAATAGCATGGGGCTACTTAGAATTACCTTTTAAGGTTCAAATCCAAAAAGCTTACCCTTTTAGGGTTGTTGACAGAACCCTTCATATCTAGCAATTTCAATGAATTTGAATTACCTTTTAAGGTTCAAATCCAAAAGCTTACCCGTTTAGGGTTGTTGATAGAATCCTTCATATCTAGCAATTTCAATGAATTTGATATCAAAAATCTAGTTTACAGAGTGATGAATAACAAAAATTGGTATTGATTTTGTTAAACTTGTATCTGATCAATTCAAAATCTCACCTTTAAAGCTGCGGGAAATAGGAATAATACCGCCGTGTATCGTTCTCATCTCCGGTGGAGAGACTTGATTTATCTTCGGAATTGGGCTGGTGTAACAACAGTGATAAAAAAAATTGAACATATATTAGAGTTGTATCAAATTTGATCCTTTATACAAGCCCTAGAATTTGTATATGAAATGAACTTATTTCACATATGTGAAATATAAATATTACTAATACTCAAAGTCATCTCCAATAAAGAGAAAATTTTAACAATCTTGAGTCTAATTATATTAGGAAAAATAGAAAAATTGATAATGATGTTACACACCATATTGAAATGAGGGAATGAAATGAAGGTTCCATGTATTGTGTCTTGTGTAAAAATTTGTCATCAAAACTTAAAAGATAAATCTTATAATATAGTTGTTATAAAATTTTGTTATATAGACGTGTGTAGGTTTGACTAGTAAAGAATTCACTTGTTTAAAAGATATCAGTTGTGAATATAAGAATTTTGAGATGGATATGAGGTTAAAGTAGAAGATATAGGATATAAAATGAAGATATACTGAACAAATTGACGACAATGATAGACAAGATGAGAATAGCAATGTGAAAATGATACAGACATGTAAAGAGAAATGCACATATTCCCCGGTGCTGAGGTTGACTATGTTGGATTTCAAGAGAGGTATAGATAGGTTGAAAAAGTATTATAAAGGGGTGAAAGTTAGTAGATTGTTCAGTTAGTAGGGGATTTAGGAATTGAAGGTTGTGGGTGATCACTGCTCTTCAATCTTCTTGAATCATCAAGTGTGTATGTCGAGAACATTTTCTTGCCTTTCTGTGGAAGCAATTCGTTATCTTGGCCGCTGGCAAGCTTTTGGAGAAGATTCTGAAGCTTTTTCCTTTTTTAGAGAGTCGGACTGTTTTTCGATAAAGTGAATGCTCGAATTCTTATTTTCACACTCGCTAACTTTCTTTAACATAAAATTATTAGTGGTCGCAAAAATATAAATATATAGAAACTCGAGCACGTCAATTAAAAAGTACATGATAAAGTGACACTTAATTTATCATCGTAAAAAATAACCTATAATCACGGGTTACACTAAAGAAAAAGAGACCAAATTTTTTTTTTTTGAAATAGAGAAGATTTAAAAGGTAAATGACACTACATATCAAAAAAATAAAAAGGAGAGAATATGGAAAAAATTAATTGAAATAAAAGGTGCAATTTAGAAAAAATCCTCCTAAAAAGAGTCGATCTCGTGACCTATAGGCAGAACCAAAGCAGCCGCTAGTAGTCTTTGTTAAGTGGGTGCTTATTTATATTTTATATCTACTTCTTCACATTTTCTCAATAAATAGAAAAAAAATTATCGTAGTCAGATGAATGCTCGAGCATCCGAAATGCTCCACATAGATATGCCCTTGGTTGAGTGCTACTTAAATTTTCTTATCAATATTAGTATTACTAACTTTCCTACTATAATGTTCTTTGATTCTACAATTACGCTGTTGTTTTCATTGATTAATTTATCATACTTTTGTGGTTATAATTTTTTTTTACATGATTTTCTGTATGATCTACATGCTTCGTTTAAACCGATGATCAATTGGAGATAATATTTATATCTTCACACAGTACGAGTAAACTCATATATGCACAATTTTTTCAGACCTTCACTTGTAAAATTACACTAAATATATTGTTCTTAATATATATATATATATATATATATATATATATATATATATATATATAAGAACCATCAGTCAGTAATGTATAACTAATATATTCCTTTTATGTCTTAATTTATGTGACACTTTTCGTTTTCAAGAGTAAATAGTTTAAGTTTGACCAGAAATTTGCATAAAGAATCTTTACATTTTTTGAAATGAAATTTAAATATTTGTAAATTACATAAAAAGTATAAGTCAATAATTGATAATTCAAAATATTTAAAATATATATTAAAATTTACAATAAAAATAAATTTATTTAAATTTCTGAAAAGTTTCGTATAAATTAGAATGAACGGCCTAATTATTTATGATTGCAATCTCAAAAGAGGTAAAACTTTTACCCTTCTTTTTTGGTCAATAATCTTAGAACTATTTGACAAATCAACGGATTTGAAATGAGTTTAAATGATTTTGTTTTTTATTAGTAATAGAGATAAAATATATGTTAACTCTCTTCACCTCATTAATTATCTAAAAAAAATTCATGCCTTTTAAGAACTCCAAGAGGTATTCGCTCCATTTTAAATTATTTATGTATTTTAACTTGATACAATATTTAAGAAAAAAATAATATATTTTATCTGATGGCATAAAAACAATAATATATAAAATGTGTTAAATTATCTTTTAATTATGTACAATGTTAGAATTTAAAAACGGCTAAAAATATATATTCTTTTAGACAGACAAAAAAAAAAGTAAAAGTAACTAATAAAATAGATAAAATATTAGTATTTTTACTAATTTACCCTTTATTACCAATTATTAATAATTTTTACTAATTTACCCTTAATTATCGATTGTTAGTATTTTTACTAATTTACCCACCCTTAATTACCAATCTAATATAGGAGTAGGACCAGCAGTATTGTGAGGATAATAAAGAGAGACATAATAATTAGTCATAATTACGACCACCAAACATTCCTTTTACCATTATTTTCTTTGCTTTTGAATGACAAGATCATGTACATACATTGTATCATGTTATGGATCGTTTGACCATAGATTTTCGAAGTAAAATTTAGGAAGAAAATTGGTGAATATTGTTTGTTATATAATTTGTAATTATTTGACGTATATTTTTAACAAATAATTCAAATGTTAAATGTTAGAAAGTTTTAGTATTTGGATCAAGTCTCATTATTTGAAATTTTTTAATAATTAAAATTTTATATCAATTTTTTATCTTTTACAGTACACTCTTTATAGTAGTTGTTTGTGTTGTTTTGCATAATTTTTTACGTGAATATCAAAGTAGTGATGAAATAAAGTGATAATATGGTTATTGATGAAAATGATAAACAATCGGTTTAGAGTAACAAAGTCATGTGTCATGTAATACGAACATAGTTTTTAAAACTTATTGATATAAATCAAATTTCTTAAAAGGCATAATACATAAATATACCATTTAACTTCGCTTCAATCACATTTATACTCTTCAACTTTGAGTGTACACAAATAGACACTTAAACTTTCATTTTTTATTCTTTTCTTGACTGTGTCTATTATAGTTACAAAATATCATGTCATATTCAAAATTAATTTTAATTTGTTTTTCTCTTTTGGTATGCAATAAAATAATGATGCTTCTAAATAATTAACAAGGAGAATGTACTTATTAATGGAAAAGTCATGTTAGTGAATAATATAAATAAATCTGGTTATCTTTTATTAAACAACAGCGCCCATGGCCTAATGGATAAGGCGCTTGACTTCTAATCAAGCGATTGTGGGTTCGAGTCCCACTGGGCGTGATTTAATTTTTTGTCTAAAAATTCTTTTATTTTCTTAAAACTTAGTATCTATTTTTCCTTCTAAAAATTATTTTATTTTCTTAAACTCCGTATCTTATTATAAAGGGAAAATTGTATAAAATAGTAAACTAATAACCTAAATTAAATGGAATAGCTAGGGTTTGATTTAATTGTGCTCCATAGCAAACATTATCTAAAATTTGCCAGCGTCTCTCTCCCAGGAATCTCGCTCGCCACTCTCCATTCTCGCTCGCCTCTCTCGCTTTATACACAGAAGTGTATAATTCTGTTTCTGTTTTGTATAAAGCGAGAGAAAATTGTATTTACACATGCAAAAATGTATATCTTCGTGTTATACACTTAATTATACAATTTACAAACATTTTACTTCAAAAATTGCAGAGAAAAAGACCAACGAATTATACAATTGCGAATTATACAATTGCAGTGAAATACAATTTTCTCTAGCTTTATACAACAGAAGTGTATATATTGTGTTTCTGTTTTTGTATAAAGCGAGAAAAACATATATCTTCTTGCTATACACTTATAATTATGCAATATACATACATTTTAATTCGATTCAACTATATGCAAAGCAAATTATACAATTGCAGCGAAATAGGCCAGCGAATTATACACTTGTATATGTGTAGCGAATTATACAGTTTTTATGTTTGCTATGGAGCGCAATTATGCAAAGTTTGCTATACTATACAAATATGAATTTTTTGTTTGCTATATGTGAAAGTTGCCCTATTATAAAACTGATATAAATTGAAATAGAGGGAGTATTTAAGTTCAAATTCTTTTATTTTTCTTAATATCTAGTAAAAAGACGATATTAATCGAAATAGAGGGAGTACTTAAATTCAATTTGTTAGAGATTGAAACATAGTTAATTTTTGTTATTTCCTTTTCTTTTACTTCATTTGATACACTTGAGCCAATTATCTTTCGAAAATAATCTATATACCTTGCACAAGATAATGATAAAATTCGATTACATCGTACCCTCATCAAACTCCACTTAGTAAGATTTTACTAAATGTATTGTTATATCATTCTCCCTTTAATACATTTTATGTGATATCAAAATTTATATAAATATAACTTATAAGAATGTCATCATATCTTTAAAATAGATTAAAAATTTTCTAGTCATATAAATGTTGTGATATACTTTGAATTATAGTTTTTTTTGTTAAAAGAAAAACTTTTTTTTCTGATATTATACTTCACGTATTCTTTACGTCAAACTAATAATGTGACTTTAATTTGAAAAAAAAAAAAAAAAGAAGAAGTGTGAAGTTTAAATTTCTTGTCAGCTTCTTCAAAGTCATAATTCCTTTTCTTTTTCTTGTTCTTTTTTCAATATTAAATTTCAACGAATAAAACGTTTTTCATCATCAATTCTTTTAAATTTTACCAATGATGTATCATTCATTATATCCCTACTATTGTTTGTAGGGCATTTTCTCTTTGAAGATTTTCTGCACTTAACATAAAAGCTACACAAAGTATATATGATACGGCAACAAAAGATCTCGAATTTAAGTTTTACTGTGAAATATAATTTAAAACTGTTAAACCACACATATAACACTCATTAATCGTCTAACATGATTCAAAATGTTAGACCATACATAAATTAGCGCATTAAGACATGTATCCGTGGAAACCTCATGATAACATTAGATTCATTTGAATTCGATATTATTTTATGAAATAGAGTGTATAGATTATATGAAAAATAATACCAAACATTACAACAAACACTCCTACTAAGATGAATCCAAAAAACTTTAAAAATATAATATATTCAATATGAAAAATTAAATTCATAGAACTTAAATACTGAATCTGGTTAAGATACATAAAACTAAATAAAAATGTCCAAACACATAAAGCAGCATTTGTAAATCTTCTCCATTAAAAATATATCTCAAGATTTTATATTGTTTGAGTAAACAACTAGAGATAAGGGGTGAAAATATAATATACAAAAATTACACATCTACATACACATCACAAAAAGATAAATTCAAACATCAAAAATGTAAATGCTACTAGTATTTGAAGAAACTTAAAAAAAATATTGAGAACAAAAGTGGGGATATTTGGCCAAAAGAAGCTAAGCTCTAGTGGTTTAATATCTCCATCGTTTATCGATAGGTTGACGATTCAAGTCATGTCGAAGGGTAAGTTGATCGATAGGTTGAACATTCGATTCACGCATTGGAGAGGATAAGTGAGAACACTAGATCCTGCTATATTGGCCAAAGAGAAATGACCTTGAAATTCGATCATCATGAATGTTTTAATTACCTCTTCGAACTTCGACTTCTTGACAATGGATCTTTAATTCCATTTTGTAGAGATGAAAATTTGTAGAGATCACTTCCGTATCTCATCACTACTAAGCTTTTCTTCGTATTATTCTCCGTTCTTGATTTTTCATTCTTTCGTTGATCACAATCACTGTCGTTGTCTTTATGTTTCTGCTCGAGCAAACCTTTTGCTGGAGCAGAACGACAACGCATAAGCAAAAGTGCGTTTGGTGGTGGAGCATCATTATGACTAAAAACAGAGTACTCTGTTTCCTCTGTTTTTTTGGCATGCTCTGTTTCCTCTGTTTTTTGGTTTTCTTGTAAAACCATAAACCACTTAGAGAAAACAGTTCTTGATGCTGTTTTCGCTTCATCATCGTGTCCTTCAACATCCTCCTGATCATCTTCGTCGTCATCATCATCATCATCATCAGAAGTGATGACATCTGTTTCATCGTTATGAAACGATCCAAAACATCGAAAATCAAACTTTATATTCCTCAAACATGTCAACAACTGCATCGCGTCTTTCTTGAATCCAACACCTTCCATATTCCACACATTTTTTTTCTTTTTTTGCTTCTTAACATGTAACTTCTCAATCTCTTCCATCACTGATTGCCAATTCTTGATCTTACATGATTTCGGTTTGTGTCTTACTTTGATTTGTCCAGCACAAGTAACTTTCGGAGACGTAGGCTCAGATATCTCTGTTCTCTTCCATAACATAGGGCTAGCTTGGCCAGCAGGTCCAATACCTCTTGTGTTTGATCTTTTCAAGTGGTGATGATGAGAAGCTGGACTTGGCATAAGTGTTAGATGAGCTCTTGAAGGAAAACAGACTAATAAATCTGTTGAAGGAGCTTCTTTACACTTCCTAATACCTTTCATGTTGAATGTATAGTTTGAATTTTTTTTGAAACTGTTTGAGATTTGATGAACAATAACAAGAATGGTGTTTTTTTTTTTTGTTTGTTTGTTTTGAAATTGTGTTTGGAAGAGTGAAGTTTTTTTTAAAAGAGAAGTAAAGAGAGGAGGCAAAAAGGCAGTGGACAGCTAGCTATCTTTTCTTTTTAACTTTTTTGTTTATTGCTTCTATCTTTACCATCCATTATAAGAGTTCGGATTGAATTTGAATTTGAATTTGTGATGGAAAGTTTCATGTTAAAGGTAAAACAATTAATTTGTATTGAGGTTTCGATTAGATTTGTGTTTGTGTCGAGAAGTTTCATGTAAAAAGTAAAACATTGACTTCGTATTCAAGACTCAAATATGAAATTGCTGATTAAGAATGATGAGTATTCGCCATCAAGGAATCTAGATGGGTAACAAAGGGTATTCACTATCATATTTTTGGGTGTCACTGTCGTTAAAAAACTAGAACATATATGTTTTTCACTCTACGGGAGATTCAATAGGAACACGTGGCACAATGTTATTCGTTGATCCGATATTTAATAAATGTCGGATCGATGGATAAGATTATGACATGTGTATGTCTGTTAGTATAAAAGGTATATTTGCTCTAGTTTTTTTTTATGATAGGATCACAAATGTTCAAAAATATGACGGAGGGTATTTATATATCATTTACGATAATTTTGGGGTATATTTGTTATTTTCCCCTATATTTAAAGTACTTTTTTTTATTTACATATTTTTAACCTCCTAAATATAGTACAAGAGATTGACTTAGTGACGGAACTCAAAAAAAATTCTCTTTTATATTTCAAATTCAAATCTCAAGCACTATATTTTTATTTTAGCACTATATTTTTATTTTTTGAACGGTTGGCTTTGCTTTGTTTTGAAATGGGGTCACAAAGTGTGATCTTTTCTTCTTTTTTTTTCTTGGCGTTTACTTTTTCATCAACCCCTTGCCAAACAAAGTGGAGTAATTAAAAAAAAAGAATAATAAAGAGATAAAGAAGGAAAATTTGTATTCACCAACTTTTTTTCATGATCTAATCATAACTTACAAACTTATTTAATTGTGAGACCATTGTCTACCAAGTGCCAAGTTAGGCAAAGGTCATTGCATAGTGCTTGTGCCAACAAATTAAATAGTCCTACCAAACTACCAAATTCATTGATTTTCTTTCTAATATTAATTTTTTTTTTAAAAAAAGAATACATTATATAATTAAAAGGAAGACAAGAGGTTTTGATTAAGTTCCCTTTACTAAAATATTATACAAGGTAAATAGAGCAAAAACCAAATCTTTTTGGTTATATATAAAATGTTGAATCTTTGTTATTAAAAAGATTTTAATATAAAGAGATTTATATTTTAAGCATGAATATATATTTGTATTTTTTTTTATAAATTTCTGACTGTATCACTGATTACTTAAATAGGAAAAGGGAAGAATAGACAATGAACAAGAAAGAGAACAATATTAGGAAGTATAAAGTGGAGAACATGCTATTATGAGACCAGAATTATAATTGATGTTGGGACATCTTACTTGAAGATTAGATTTCAGTTTTGTTTGTGTCCTTCTTCAAAGATGGTGAAGTCTTCGAGTCGTTTAGTCGGTGGGATGAGATAGATAAATATATTTGATGAGATTTTTGATATATATACATGCGATAATTTATTTTATTATTTATATTAAAATGATAAGATAAAATAATCTCTAAATTTGATAATATTTATTTTCAAATGCAGAATAAAATAGTCCTATCCTATATCTCAAAATTATTATTTTTATCCATCGATCAAACAATCCCTAGGGTTATTGGTTGATGGGCAAGATAGTATGATAGACTAGGATATTATGTGAGACTATTTTATTCCATCTTTTATATGAGATAACTTATCCTACTATTTATCATGATGATGGAATAAAATAATTGATCTCATGCAATTAAATAATACTCATTATCAAAATACGAGATAAATTAATCTCATGAAATATTTCAAATTATTATTCTTATCCGACCAACCAAACAATCCCTTAATACTCACTTATATATATAATAATAAAAAGGGAAAAAAAGATTTAGTTACGGAACTAACCAATAACATATCATTAAATAGTTTATAATTAATAATTTTTTCTAATAATTTATCGTATAATAAATAAACGATTTTTTGTGTCAAGTACATAACAAAGTTATTGTTTTGATATTCTTAGGAAAACCCACATCCACCATTCTTGGGATACATATATGTTGAGTTAAACTGATTATGTGCAGTAGCTTGCAAATCACACATGAAATATAAACTGCACTGGATAAACCCAGTGCGACAAACTCGAATTAGAAGGTGTTGATATGAAGTATCGATCTCTGGCCTTCCTCAAGGAATACAAAATGCCTCGTAATACCATTTGGTAGTTGACTAGAGTTATGCATGTGTAAATAGTGTAGGGATTAGTAATGACTTAATCTATGTATTATTATTATTTTATGTAGGTATTAGTTATGCAGTGATTAATTATGACTGAGTTTAAGTATTATTTTATACACGTATTAGTTATGCAAAATTTAGTCAGTCCACCTTTTGTCCTGCATAAAACAATATCACATAGATTCTCTCAAAACTTATACATGTATTAGTCATGCGGATTATAAATTGTTAACCAAACGTCATATAAGTTTTAAACATAAAAATAACTTATTTTCTATCTATGCACCAAACATCGTATTAGTTATACAAAAATTGATACATGAATAACTTGTTTCTTATCCATTTACCTAACATTAGCAATTATACAAGTATTATTAGTAATACAAAGATTAGTCATATAAAATATAGTTATTTGCGTATTAATTATTTCATCTTGTATCATACATAAAATAATATATAGATTCCCTCATAACTTCTACATTTATTAAATATGTGAGATTCTAAATTACTAATCAAACATAATACAAATGATACAAAATATAATACATGAATAAATCACCTCTTAACAAACGACCAAACAACTATATTATAACATAAAGTTGGATTAAATGCAATGCAGGACATAAAGTTTCTAGGAAGTGTTTTTAAGAAGAAAGAAAATCTCAAAAAATATTTTTTTCGTTTCCTATCAAAATTCGATATTTATATAAAGATATGATAAAATTTTAATTGGTGCAAGAGTTTATTTTTGAGGCGACGTTTCCAAATATAAAATTTATTTTTATAGAAAGTTAAACTCAAAACTTCAAATTAAAAATAAGAACTCTCAATCTATTAAAAAAAATATCTTATATATCATGATATGATCACTAAGAGGACAATTAATTAGAATCGCAATCTCAACAATCTCTATGATAAAAGCTTACAAAGTTACAAGCCTATTAGTCCTTAGAGACAACTTTCTCACTAAATTTTGTCCAACCACCATACAAAGGTCCAACATTCATACCAATTCAAGCCCATAACACACATCTTCTGCTTTGACCCAATAAATCTCATTGAATGTTTGTCAATTAGACTACACTATCATCGAACAAAAAAATATGTATATCTACAATATAATTACAAATATTAAACGTGTCACCCAGAAAAGTAAAAGACCTTGTGGAGCGGCTGGTTAAGGGTCATAATCTCGCTGAGGCCCTGAGAGTTTTTCAATTTGCAATTTTAACTTGCTCGCTTGAGCCCCTTTTGCAATTTTAACTTGCTTCCTAATACGAAGCGACATATTATTTTTTTTGTTTGTTTCTAATAGTAAAACGTGATCCATTTATAAATATAAGCATTGATATCGTCATTGATCGTTTTACAAAATGTAAAAACTTGTCGAGTACAATTATAATTGAATGGTGAATATTTATGATATATATAGTATAATTGAAAGTTTTAACTTTGTTTACTTAATGATCTCAATCAATTGTGGAGTGAAAATTTGTATTTATATATGGAGGTAGGGAAGAAAAGGAAAAATTGTAAGGTGAGAGTTCAAATAGTCAACCAATTGAGCTAAAGTGATTTTCCCCAAATATTATGTGAGGAAAAAATCTTCCGTTGTCGATCATGAATTTGACTTTCAACAAGAACATCTAAATTAAAACGATAAACTTTTGCTTCGTTGAAAACATCTGATAAAGTTGAAATAATGCGGAAAAGATTAGCATGACCCATGCACAAAGAATTTGTAGGATATATGATAAAAAAATTGTTATCTTATTATTGTTCATATTTTTTTGAGAAGGACTTATTATTGTTCATATTTTCATAGACCAAAAAGATGAATAATTCGATTGAAGCCTAAAATTAATTTAACTGATGAAACTACTTACTCATTATCGATATAACGTTACAATTGAAGCCAATAACACGAATCAAATGTCAAGAATTTCGTATAATTATAAAGGGGATGGAGATATTTCTTTGTATATCAAGAAAAAAGAAAATTGCTCGTGGGGATTTTCTAGAAATAGAGCAAGATCCTAAGAGCTTGACAGATTTTGAGGTTATTCTTGATAATGGGGACATCGATAAAATGCCTGAGGAGATAGAAAGGAGTATAAATAGCACGAATTCGAAAAATCAACGTTTATATTTGTCTCTATCAATGGATTTGCCTAGGGTGTACATCGTCAGGTTAGTTTGGGTTTTTCAAATATCACACCAAACCATTTGTGTTGGATTTTTTAATCTATAAATCAAACCATATCAAACCAAAAAAAAATCGGGTTTTTTTCGATTTTCGAGTATCTTACATTCTACGTTTTCGAATAAAACAACTGATGAGGTACATAAATTATATCAATATCAATTTTCTAGGTTTGTCATAAACCTAATAAATTGTTACTTTCAATTAGCTAAGTGTGGAAATCAATATTTCCACATAAGAAGAACAAGATGAATTGACTTAGTCATACCTTAACTTTCAAATTAATGATAATAAGTCATTTTTCAATATGAATTAATAAAAATAGTATCACTTAAATACTAGTCTAGAAATGAAGTCCTCTTCTATAAGTACTTTAAGTCTTAACACTCAAATCTAATTAATCGGATCAATAAATTTCAAATAATGAATATTCAAAGGATTGTTTTGATTTGTACACTAAGTTATTTTAGGATTGCACATCTGAAATAAAATTATAGTTTCTGAACTAATTTGTGGGTAAAACAATATCAAGAGTTATAAGTTTATAGTGTCAATCAAAAAGTAATATAAATTTAATTCTGAAATATCTTAGCTTGTCTTGTTTAGTGAACACGATAACGGAAGGGGTTGGGTTGGGTGGGGGTAGGGATTGGGTGGGGTGGGGGTGGAGTGGAAGATTGAACCAATAAAATCAAAGAAGGTTTGTATATCCTTTTCACTTGATATTTGAAGAGATAGACATATATCATCCCACTTGGGCATATATCCTTTTCTTGAACTTGAATGCAAGCTAAGCCTTTCTAAATATAGTGGCTACCTTTTCCCTATCCCATTCACACATAATGTGGCCTTTGATTGGATATCAACAAACACACCTAACAATTTTTAATCAAATAAACAAAATAGAATATGAACAAATGAAGAAAAGAGAGTTTTTGAATTATTCTACCACTAATTTGGTGCCACCTTTTCATGTCCCTTTGGTGTTTTGTCAATTGTCTAAACTCCAAAGTTTGAATTTGGAATCTTTGAGTGGAAATTATGAAACTAATATGATGACTTTGAAATTATATGGTGATTAAAAATAAGTTATCTCAAGATTAATTATTTTGAGATAAGTTATTTTAGACAAATATATAAGCTATGTAGAATAATTTATCTTATCACTAGAGTATATATTGTAGAGTAAATAATTCATACCTTCAATCAAATACAAGATAAAATAATCTTACATTTTATCCTTATAATTATTATATCTTAGTCATTTCATATGAACGATTATTTTGCGACTAAAATCGATCCTAAAAGTGGTTTGAAAAAAAAAACTCACAAGGTCGATATTTAAGTATACTTTTTTTTCCAACAAATTGATTTTCGAAGGTTGATTTTCTTAGCACTAATATTCGATAAAACTTAAAATCAATCTCAGATAGTCGGTAAATACACCTAATTTTTTTTATTCATAATAGTGATACCTGAGATCGATATTTTTAATTTAAAAATTAAACTAATCAACCTTGTAACATCAGTAATAACAATTTTTAGATAATTTAATTTATATTATCTATATAAATTTCATTATTTTTAATCAATATATTTGTAACAAAATATCTCATAATAGTGATGAGCAAAATATGAACGTTTTAAAGTGTAACAATGAAGTAGCGACAGAGTAATACAATTATAATTTTACTAGGCGAAACAGCCCGAATGTTACACCTTGGATTATACCTATTTCCTTTTTGTTCATTTTTTCTTATAAATTTTTTTTACAATTATAGAAATATTTTGACATAGATATCCAATTGTAATTTTCATATCCTTTTCTATTTTTTCTTGTAAGAACTACTCGGACACGAATATTCATTTGTAGATTTTACTAGTTTAAAAATAAAATAAAAAATGAGTTATACAACAAAAGAAATATAGATACAAAACAAAAATAAAACATGAACAAAAAAAAATCCACTGGCCTAGCCTTGACAAAAAACATCAGCTGACCAGTTTGGATTTTAACAATAAATCTAAGGACTAGCTATGCAATTACCAAAAATTAATTGCAATGGCTATCCCACTAATTCTATTCACCTAATTACACAATTAAACATCTATAAACAAAAAATTACAGAAGATAACATTATTATAATTACTAAATTTAACTAATTATAGTAGTGAAGCCCAATTAAAAATCTCTTGAGATGGATCCTTGTGCAACACATAATTCTCTGAACACATGTCCCAAATTGAATCGAAAGTATATTCCGAAACTGATGATGATCCAGAACCCGATCCTGATCCTGATCCTGACCCTGATCCGGATCCATCACTTTCCGACCCAGCTTCCGCCGTTGTCTTGCTTTTCTTATATTCTTTCTCCTCCACCTCCACCATCATCACCTTAGAGGACACTTTTCGCTTCTTTTTAGTATCAATGCTCTTTCCTTGTGCCAAGTCTTGACAAATGGCTTGTAACTTAGCATCAACTGAGGAGTGAAGCGGCTTGTACTCACCGAATTCACTCCCAATTAATGATCCGTTATGACGGAGATGGGGGAAATTCAAACGAGCAAACTCGCCTCTGAGCTTATAAGCCGCCTTGTCATATGCCAAGGCGGCTTCCTCAGCAGTATCAAATGTACCTAGCCAAAGTCGAGTCCTGTTCTTAGGCAATCGAATCTCTGCCACCCATTTCCCCCAATGGCGTTGTCTAACACCGCGGTATAGCTTTGGGGGTTTTGGGGGCGAGCCCGTTTGCTTCATGGAAACGGGCTTTGGCCCCAAGTAAGAAGCGTATTGATTATTATTTTGAAAAGTGACAGCTGGCATAACTTGCTGTGGTAGATAGAATTGGGCTTGGTTCAGCCCAATTGAGCCTGGTTGCTCCATTTCCATCAAGCCCGAAAATCCCTGTGAAAAAATAGGGATTATCGTGCTGGAAGTGGAGCAACCATTATCACAATAGCTCATATTGGGTTGGCTCGTTGAAGAAAATGATTCGTAAAGAAATGAAGTTGATAAAGAAGAAGAATGTAAATCAAAAGACGGAGAAACAGAAGGAGAAGGAGAAGAAGCACTTTTAATAAAAGGTGCAAGTGCTTCCATAAGCTCACCACCAGAATTTGATGAGTTAAGATCTAAAAGAGTAGTAGTCCAAAAATCCATAGTAGAAGTAGCCATAATTAGATTTAAAACACACAAATTTTAATTAATTGATTAATTAATTAAAAATATTAAAATAAAATCAACCTGTTTCTTATCAAATAAAAAGAACAGGTGATTAATTACAAAAAAAAAAAAGTGGTCTTCAAATAACAACCCCTTTTTTTTGTGTAGTGATTAAGAAAAAAAAATTCAACTTTTTGAGGGACAACTAATAAGCCCTCTAAGTTGAAGAAAGAATGAATAAACTCTACAACATTTAATGATAAATAAATCTCAATTCTGAAAACACCTGACTTTTTAAGAAATTAATGTCTAAAAGTTTGCATTTTCTTCAAAAAAAAATATTAATTTTTTTTTAATCAAAAAACACAAAACCAAAATCCAAGAATTGTTCTTGAAAGACAGATTGTTAACAGAATGGGATTAAAGAAGAGGGGGATTAAACAGAAGGGGGGGAAATAAAATGAAAATTAAAGAAAACTTAAAGAATTTTTAAAAATGTGATTAATTATTATTTTTTTGTTTGGTGTGTGTGGTGTGTGCAGGTGTGAGAAATAGATGAATTATCTCTCTCTCTCAGACTCACTAGTTTTTGTTTGTGTGGTGTTAATCTTCTCATTTGTCTCCTTTTATAGCCTCTTTTGTCTAGTGATTTTACATCCTTAACCCTCCTTGTTTCTCACACTTTTTTTTCTCAAAAAAAAGTATAAATTAATCTATTTTAAATTAAATAATAACGGTTAGATCGTCCTTGTTTATATGGTTTGGAAGTGTTAGCCAGTTGGGAACTCATATTTTCAGACGATCAGAAGAAACATGTTGCGGAGATCAAAATGTTGAGATGAGTGTGTGGGCATACTAAGAGCGACAAGACTAGGGATGAGGTTAACCGAGAGAAGGTAGAAGTAGCTTCTGTGTGGCAGATAAGATGAAGGAAGTGAGACTTATATGATTTGTGCATGTAAAGAGGCGAGGTGCATATACGAACAACCCAACAAGGAGGTGTGAGAGGCTAGGTGTTGGGAATACACGAAGGGGTAGAGGTTAGACGAAAAAGTATCGGGGAGAGATGATTAGACATGACATGACACAACTTTGTATAAACAAGGACACGACTCAATATAAGAAGGAGTGGAGAGGTCACATATCAGGGTTATTGTTCTTTATTGTAGATCTTACACTGCTTTTCTTATTAACTGTTATGCTTTCTTTATTGTTTTCTCCTTCTTTTACTTATTGTGTTTGATGCACCTGCGCCAAGGATTTTCAAAACACAACATCTTTACCTCCACGAGATAGTAATGTGGTTTACATACACTCTACTCTCCCCAAATTCACCTAATGAGATTTACAACCTTTTTACCTCTATGAGATTACGATAAAATTTATGTACACTCTACCTTCTCCAAACCTCACCTAATAAAATTTTATTGATTATCTTTGAGAAATTATTTAATATAGATTATTATAGAACTCAAAAACTTATAAGGGTTAAAAAAATTAAATTTATTTATTTCAAAGTTTAACTCTGTCTCTCTAGATAATACTTATTCATATATTAATATATACAAATAATATAAATTTATAGCCATGTTATTTATTTAATTAAAAAAAGATGTTGCATGTCAATTAATTATGAGTGAAATATTAGTAGTAATTTCTACGCACAAAAACAATACTAATTTTTATATCTATTGTTTGACGTTATATAGAAAAGTCAGCAATGAGTATAGCATCCTTCTATCCAACCATTCTTCAAACAAGGATATCTAACCAATAAGGTGGTGACATTTGGACAGATATTGACACGTGTAATTTCCTAATTTACACATGAATAATATTCACTTTATTATATAATTTTGGGTTGATCGAAGATTGTAGTAGATAAGAAACAATCGTTTTATTTTTAATAGGTATGAATAATGGTATATACACATCGTTTTTCTGATATTCTACTTGTAAAATTATACTAAATATATTATTATTGTTGTTATTTTGTATTATTTCAAAATTAAAATATTTATTCCAACAAATATGTGTAATGTGTATCCAAATGCTATCCGAGGAGAATTTTGAATAAAATTTTGTCAAAGCGAATAATATAAATTTATTTATGGGTTGTGGGTTGTCATGAAGTTGGAAGAAGTGTGTGAATATTATATTTAAGAAAAATTAAAGTCAGAAGTTATAAAAATTTAAATAGGCAAGTGCAATGTTTGGACATTAATTTATGATACAATCAAAAGAGGCAATACTTGAATCAATTTCAATAATTTAATTGCAAAGGGTCATGGGGTTGTCACGTTATCATGTCTGCTTGTAGAAAATAGAAAGTATTTCAATTCAAAGTATGCAACTATTTGAAGGCATGTACTAAAACGAAAAATAAGAGAAAAATAAAATTTCATAGTAAAGCAATTAAATTTTCATACTAATCGTATTTAGTTAAAAATTAGTGATGAATTATTAAAAAATTAATTTAGTTAAGAATATTTTGACGACAGATTAACTAGAGACAACCAACAAATTTTATAGCTAATTTCATATTTTCTAGTCAGAAAAGGGGTATATAGGCTTTAATTTGTATTTAGCATTGACTTCATTTCGGTGATATGATTTTGTAAGTATTATTATCCTTAAGTATAAATAAATAGGGTTTGATTGAGTTTTTTAAAGTTAAATCACCAACAACCACAACCACATGATAATGATTATTTTTAATTATTGAAGTGATTAGAGATAATATTAACATCTTCTTCATGATTAGCATCTTATAACCACAAGTTATAAAGAATTGAAAGTGCTTGTGGTACTGTTGTAGAGGACCTAACATTTGACATTTTTATGCTTTTTTTTTTATAATATAAGGGAATTTAGTTGGTATTTATTCTAATGTCCACTTAATTAAACTCCTAATTTATACGTCAATTAAAAATAATAAATATCATATTCATTTTGTTTCAATCATGAAGTCATAGAGTAATCCACAATAGGTTTAGCACGAATCCTTTGCTTTTCAAATAAAACAATTCTTTTAATGGTTGATTAATCAAAATTTGCAAAATTATTCTTTCAGAAAAGACAACAAACAACTATAATATACTCTATGTAATCTCAACTAAGAATAAAAAGAGTATAATATGCATTAACACTATTTCTATCTGGTAGAAATAAAAAAGTATTATAGATAAGTCACAAAATAATAATAATATATTCGAAACATTATTTTTTGATTACTTATCAAACATATAAATAAATTAAATTTTTTTTGTTCATACCAAATACGCCCTTTGTATAAAAATTAAGAAAAGTTTAAAGAGTTTTGTAACTTAGTATAAGGTGGTAAATTGAAGCACTATGACGTAAATTTAAAATAGTCAAATATTAACTTGGATATTAAATATCAAGCGAAAAAATCAAAATCAAAATATAATATAGTAAATATTTATAAACTTGTTAGTAACTTAATGCCTCAACTATTCTACTCATAACATATTACTCCCTCCATTTCATTTTTTTAACCTATGTTTCTTTTTTAATCCATTTAAAAAGGGTCACCCTTTTTTAATTATTATATGCTACTCTTTAATTTTAACTTATAACCTAACATATTTAAGATCAGTAAAAAACACAGTATCATATTATATTTTGATATATTCAACATATTTTTAATTTTACATTATAAAATTCAACACTCTTCTTTGCTTTCTTAAATTTCATGTCAAATTAAAATATGTCAAACAGACTAAAAACAAAAAAAGTTATTTATTTATTTTTTCAAAAAGAGTAAATTACACGACATATATATTTTTCCCAAGTTGCAATGGTCAACAACTCAGCATGGGTTTGGTGCATAGCATACATAAGGATATTGCGGCGGAGGCTACGGCGGAGATCAGGTGGCTGCGCCGTGCAAAACAAAATTTTTCTCCACGTGGACAGCTGAGCTTTAGTACAAAATCATTGATTTGCGGCGCCACTACCTGGATTCGATCCCCTCTCTCACGTGACTACGAATCGTGTAATTGCACGTTAATTATCATTTTAACGATCAAAACTAACTAATACTCGATATGAATCTAGATAAAAAAAAATTATTTTTACAGAAAAAATTTTATTTATATATTTGTAATTACATAAAAAGAATTATAAGTTAAATTAAGGGTGGGCATAAACGCCGAAAAATCGAAACACTGAATCGAATCGAACTTTTTCAGAATTTCACTTTCGATATTTCGATTTTTAATTCAATATTCGGTTTACTTTTTTGTATTTTTCAGTATTTCGATTCGATTATCGGTACGTAATATTTGATTTTCGGTATTTTGATTTAAACTGAAATATTATACTATAATTTATAGTATATTAATTAATAATTATTAATGTTAAATAATCTTTTAAAAAAAGAAAAAAAGTACGTGAAACCCTATGTAATGTCCCTATTCCTCTTCCTCTCGGAGGCACACCTCTTCTAGTCTTCTTCCTCTTCTTCCTCTTCCTCTTTCAGGCAACACCAGCAGCCGCCCGTCAGGCGCCAGCAGCAGCAGCAGCCGCCAGATTTTTATTTTTGATGTATTGTCTATTTTTACTTTTTTAGCCCATTAAGTTGAAAAATCAAACAAAAAAATTGTAAAGTTTAAAATTTTAAAAAATTCACTAAGCAGGCCCATTAAAAAACCAAAATAAAAAGACCGAACTGAAACCGAAAAAACGAAGAAAAAAAAACGAAACCGAACCGATAAAGTATTTGAAAAAATTATGTTTTGACTATTCAGAAAAATAACTACGATGAATAAATTGAAACAAATGAAATATTATATATTATTGAAATATTTATACTTAATTTTAAATTATTTTTCTTTTAGAATTTCCTTTTTAATTGGGAGAATGAAACTCGGGGCATGTCTTATGGGTCTTCTACTTATTTGGTAAGTTAATTATTTCATGTAACCAATCAAAGCTTCAATAATATGCTCATACTTTTGCACGTTGCTTATTTTTTCCAAAATATAAAGGAATAAAACTAATAATTGGCTCATAAAAAGTTCTAGCATGATAATTTATCATTCAAATACATTTATTTTGATATATTCTGATAATTCGTCACAAAATAGAATTAGCGACCAATTTAATGTTTTAGTAAAGAACTTTTTTCAGTTGTGATTAATAGTTTTTTGATAATTCTACGTTTGGTATTCGTATTAAAGTTCGATTAATTTGAATTTTCGACGGGTACAACCCCATTTGAGGGGTAGTACTCTTTATCAAGGATTTTTTTTCATACTTAAGGTTCAAACATAAAATCTTTGATTAAGAAAAGGAAGAAAACAGTTTCATCCACGACACCACGTGATTTTGGAGATATATACAATATACAATGAATGGCTTATAAAATCGAAGCTACTTATTTAAGCCATATAATTAATTGAGATGCATGTTTACTTAAGCCATTATTTGAGATGCATATTGACCAAAACCAATCTTCACGTTGCATCATATGTTTTGTTGAAATAGTGCATAGTATCAAATTAACAATTGATGATGTTGCTTTGAGAATCAAATTGGATGAATATAATCGAGTTCATTTGAAAGGTCAAGAATTTTATGGTATAGCACAAACTTATGTATGGTACATGCAATTTTTGAATTTGATAATAATAATTAACATAGTGTATTCAAGGGATAAATTCATAAAAATATGTTAGATCAACAGAGTCAATACGTATTGTAAATTTTGACTGTAACAAATATGGAAATCAAATTCATATATATACTACCTCTACACATGGTGGGACAAAACTAAACGAGGACGTTGAGTTCCTAAGAGGCGATGCATGTGACGCCATGACAGAGGGTGAATCAAGGAGAAAAATTAACGGACTACTGAGTTGGTATAAAGTTATTAGAAAACATTTTTTTAGAAATATTTCCTTCATACCAAACACACCTCCCATCTGTCCTTTTCCATTCTAGTTGGTAAAAGGAAAAGTGGTTTTCTTGAATAAAATACTCTTCGTTCATTTTTAATTGTCATAATTTTCATTTTTAGAGTTAAATTATAGTCTATAAGAACATTGAATAACATTTTACGATGTACTTTTCATCATATTAATATGCAAAAAAATTGCAATTTATAATACTTTTTGTTTATCGAATATCTAAATTTTTTGTTTAAAATTTAATTTAACTTTAAAAATTAATTAAATTAACTTTCGAAAAACATGATACGATAATAATAATTAAGCTTCCACTAATTGGCATAACTGCCCTCTCCCATGAGGTGGTTAAATTTTGTCACTCAACATTCAAGGCCACTTACTACGCGTAAAACATCACATCAGGATGTAAACGCAGGACGTAAATGGTTACGTAAAATAAATGTGTCTACTTATTTTATTTTATACAAATTTAAAAATTTATTTATGAACATAAAAAATTAAAAAAAATATAAATATCAAACAATATCTAATTAAATAATATATTTGTGTATTATACCTTATTTAAATCATCACAACATTAAGGAACATCATGGGGAAGACCATTATATATGACTTAATATATAAACGATCAATCTATTAAATTTCTAGTGTATTTTTTCTAAGACACTCGGATTATAGTTCAATAGAGTATCGAACATGATAAAGTGTTCATATTAAACATTTTCAATTCAAAATTTATAAAAAGATATTTCTACATGCTAATTATCAAGTATTTATTACTTAGTTAAATTAAATATATATAAAATATGTCATAATATTTAATTATACACATCAACGTTAATTAATAATAATTTAGTCCAATCAGCTCTAAGATATCTTTATATTGCACACAAATTGTTTTACCTTTTCTTCTTACCATCTTAAATTTAAGTCAAATTAGTTGAAACTTAATTAGGTTATTGGAAGATACCAGCTAGCCTGAACTAGTTAACCTAATCAAGTTCCTAATTAATTGACGTAGTGAAATAGAATTGTTCAAATCTAGGGGTGTTAAAATAAGTCTAAATATAGGTAAGTCGCTCGATCTATCGAAATTTTATAGGTTGGGTTTAAGATAATTTGAATTGAGTTCAATTTTAATTCATTCAAGTCTTTAAGTCAGTTTAAAAGAATATCCAATTGAATCAAATCTAATCTCCAATTTCAATCCGTTTTAAATCTCTATATTTGCATCGATGTAAAGTATGTTCCTATATTGAATTTATGTATTGCAATCTATTTATATTTTATGGGATGTATCCATCCATTTGTAACTTTTTTTTTCTTGAGTTGATATTCAAATTGTGGCTATAAAATTTAAATAATAATATGTAAGAATTATTAAGATTATGCGAGTCAAATTGGATAGATCATGACCCAACCCGATGTTTAGCCCATTTAAACCCAACTCATCTAAACTCAAAGTAAATTGTGCAGGTTATGATCCAACATATTTCTATTTCAACATATTTTAATATCTTCAATTTAATTGAACTCGCTCATTGGACACCCCTAATCGAACCTAATGATTACATGGGACAAAGCTGGCAACACATGCAAATTTAAATGTGTGTTTAGAGCTGGCAACACCAACATTTGGGCCCAATTTGGTTATGGGCAAACATATTCAACACGCATATACTTCATTGGGTCCTTGACACTTATGCTTGTAGGGGTCGTGAGTAGGTAGATAAGAAACAAATTATTTATGTTATCAATTTTCATATAATTTATATATATAGTGTTTGGTAGATAATTAACATATACGATATTTATGTATAAAATTAATATAACGTTTGGTTGGCAATTTAGTAACCTACATAACTAATACACATATAAGTTGGGGGGAGGGGGATACTCTGTCTGTCCCAATTTATGTGATACTTTTTGGATTTTGAAATTCAAACAATCTATTTTTGACCGTGAATTTTCCGTGTATCTTTTAGATATTTCGAATTGTCAATTATTGTGTCCTGCCGTACCTTTTACGTAATTTATAATATATAAATTTCATTTCAAAAAATTTGAAGATTCCATGCATAAATTTCCAGTTAAACATAAACTGTTTGACTCTCGAAAATGAAACATAAACTGTTTGACTCTCGAAAATGAAAAGTGTCACATAAACTGGGACAGAGAAAGTACATGTATATTTCATTCCCATATAACATAAATACATGCATAAAATAATACATAAATTCACTCATAACTAATCTTTTACACGTTACTAATATTTGTATAACTATAACTAGCTAACAAGCGTCCCCTTATTATTTGTGCTGATCTTTAATTAACTTATGCAAAGAATTGAAAAGGATAGTTGTTATGGATAAAGCAAAGCAAGAACAATATTGTTTTCTTTTGGGCCTAGACATTTTACTAGTTTATCTAATTGGGCTTTAACATCAATTGTAAACCATATTATTAGACTCTATTGGATCAAAAGATCCAACATTTGGGTGAGTAATTCCTTGTTCTATATTATGAAAATCGGTCATGAATTAATAAGTCTTACGCTTAGCTAATTATCGCTATTTTACTTGAAATTAAAGCGTGATTATCATCGTCCTTGTTGTATTAGTCCCTTGATTGTACGAATAACAATCATTTTTCCTATGAGTAATCTTATGGACCGATATGTATGTATTTCAGAATGTACAAACATAATTATTGATTGCTGGTTGAAGCATTCTTCTAATTTCAACATTTTTATCCAAATTTTATTTCTATATTAAAAAATATTTTTCTCAAGCGTCATTCGTTAAACTATAAGTATCGACTCAAAAATTAACCATCTTATACACCTACCATAAGATCTTATGCGGTCTTAGTCCTTTTTTTCATTTTTAAATTATAACCAATATTTATATTAAAAATTGATTAATTCGAAATTCACCTATTATACGATCCATTATAATTGTTAATCTAGTATATGACCTATTATAACTACAAAGGTGTGAATTGTAATTTTATGGTCACCTATTACTCCATCATAGACCATGTAACACGTTCAAAATTCGACCTACAACTTGATTGACTTGCAAAATTAATTGCAAATCAAAATGAAATTAAGTACTACATGCATATATTACACATGTTAGATTTTTCATTAAGATTATTTAAGTTGTGGAATTTTGGAAAGGTTTCTAGATGAGATTAAACTCAATAACTATGTTTGGATGGTTGTTACGTATTATTTCGTAATATGTATTATATTATTTTAGATATTATATATTCTTATTTTAATAAATATAGTATTTGAATAAATGATATAAATTTTTTTTATATAATGTCATAGTTACTAATTTAAATTATTAACCTATAAAAAGTAGGGTACATGTTATAAAGCTATTACAAAAAAGGTTGGGTAAGATTATTAAATTATGAATGAAGATAAAATGAAGAAGGTAACTAATCTTATAATGTCTACACCTCATGTAATGATCCTCTTAGTCGTTTTAGAAATTTCAACCATTATTTTTATATTGACCTTTTTAGTAGATTTTATATTTAATTTATATGACTTATAAGAATGAGTGACATGATTTTTAGATTTAATAAAAGATTATTTTGTTGCTAATAATAATGAAAAAAAAAAAAGGAAATTAATTCAATAAATAAATAAAATAAAATAAAAAAAAAAAGGGGCAAAGTGCCATAACTTTTTAAAAGCCTGTGAGGCTCAAACGAAGAAAAAAAAAAACAGAAAGAATACGCAGAAAAGAAAAGAAAGGGAGAAAAGAAAAGAAAAAAAAAAGAGGAGCAAAATCAATATTTTTATCTCAAGGCGTCAAGATAATTATTTTCATCCTTTCTATTAAGTTTTTAATGTAATTAGGAGTAGATTTTTAAGTTAAAACGTGTATAATTTACACTAATACGTGAAACTAGTTTTTGATTTTGTGTACATGTGTACATGTTATTTACATATAATTATGGACTAGAGGGTATTAAATGAATTATTATTGTAGGTGGATGAAACAATACATGTATAAAAGATAAGTTTTATGATGATTAATACTTTTAATTCGTTAAGAGTTAGATAGGAAATTGAAGTGGGTTACTGTAGGTTTGTAAAGAAAAAAGGATTTGTGAGTTTGTTTTGAAAGTTAATGGTAATGGGTGGGTACTAAATATATAGGAATTTAATGTGTGACATATAGATTATGAAAATTTGTTGGGGTTTAATTTTCTTTAAATCTTCTTATAATTATTATGAAATTTGTCAAAGTGATAGTGTCATAACTAGTTATAGATATGTAATTGAGTTTTTTTTAGAAATTATTGATGGTGTTCCCTTTGAAGTATGTCAAGATTTCCAATGGAATATTGATATGCCGTCAATAGCCATTTTGGGATAATAATTGGACAATTATATTATATGGAAACTATTAGGGTTGTAGTGTTTGGAGAAATTATGACTTAACTCTTGACTTGAAATTTAAGAAATATGAGATTTGACATATTAGTTAGAATCAAGATTGAGAAACTTTATTATAAATTTGGATAAATTGTTGGGTCAAAGTTAAACAAATAGTAATATGAGTGTTGTAAGATTTGAACTCTTATTGTGGTTATTGATTTGAATAGATTGTATCGATTTGAAAGTACAACAAAGGAGGAAGACTAAAGTCCCGAAGTGATTGTTCGATAAATTGAGGCAAGTGGATTTCTAAACTCTTGTTAAGTGTATGAAATGCGTGTATGTCCTTGTGGTATATGTTTGGGAGTAACGGGATTGGTGATGGGTTGACTTGTCCACATTGATTAGTTCTAATGATGAAAAAAATGGGGATAACAAAAGGCAATGTGATTAATTGTTTATGTGTGTTGTGTTGAGAAAGGGTTGAAGGCTTGTTGAATCATTGTTGATGTAACTTCATGTTTGTGTGGTTGTGAACTGTGCGATGTTATGAAAATGGTCATCTCATCATTATATGTGTGAACTTGTCATCTGCATTATTCTGAGGCATTGGTTGTGACAAGTGTTATGTGCATTGAGAAAGAATGGGTACTTAAGAGGATGTACCATTTCGAGGGACGTATCGCGCGCCGCGATGGATACTATATTTCGAGGGACGTATTGCGCGCCGCGATGGTTACTATTATCGAGGATCGTGTCGTGCGCCGCGACAGATGCATGGACAGATATGTCCCCCATGGGTCCCGGACTGAGAGACAGCGGGTGTGTATCACTAGGTCAGACATGCATCATTATACTTGACATTGCATTCCATTGCATTGCACATACTTATCATTAGTGAACTTGATATCGTATTTTGTTGATCTTCTGATTGCCTTTCTGCGGAACTTGTGATTGATTAATATTGAGCTTGTTACTGCGGATATGTAATTTGTTGAAGTATTCTTGTTGAGGATATGTAATTTGTTGAAGTGTTGTTGTTGAGGATATGTAATTTGTCTAAGTGTTGTTGTTGAGCTACGTGCTATGTAAACTGTGAGCTGTTAGGTTGGGTTGATTTTAATGCAGGTTGTAGTTGTGGAGGTTTGGTTGGGGGTGGTAGGAGTACCCGTATTTTATCCCCTTAGCTTGTGTTTAGACGTTTACTTGCTGAGTACCGTGTGGTTTGGTACTCACCCCTTGCTTCTACAAATTTTTGTAGGTTACTAGCCCGGACTTTTATGATATATTCTCTTCTTTTCCGAGGCTTCGTGGAGATTTTGTGAGGTAGTTGTTGGTCATCTCAGCATCACTCCTTACTCTTGTTTATGATTTTGTTCTACTCTAGAAACAATATCATATGAGACTTATATTTTCTTTTGATCTGATTGTAATACTTTAGAGGCTTGTACACGTGACAACTAGGTTTTGGGGTATAATGTAAGTTGATAGTAAATTTTCCGCATTTTTATTGTAATAGTTGAGTTTTAGACTTACTTGTCTTGGTGGGATAAGACGAGTGTCATCACGTCCATTTTTGGGTCGTGACACCTCAAATATCGGATAAGCTAACTTTTAGAATTAAATTAGATAAAATTTTATTTTTTAAATAAGTAATTAATGTCCTCACTCAATTTACTTCCACTAGACTAAATAAAAATAGCTATTTGATCTTAGTGTCATCATAGTAGATAGGCATTTTTGTCTTCTAGAAAATGAAGTTCTAGTTGGTTTGTGCCAAAATTTATTAAGCCAAATTTAGATTTACCAATGTCTTAATTGAAACTAATTTAGCATATAATTAGTCAAACAAGTTTATCATATTATTAATTTATTATAATTTATTGGCATTTTGTTAAAGTGCCACTCACGGCAAGTTGTGCACTACAACTTAATATATGCCGCAGCCCAATAGACGATGATAAAAATTTATCAGTATCGAATATTTAATTTAAGTTAATAAATATAAAACATATATTTTTTAATATTTATTTTAACTTTCGACTTTAATAAAAAATCTTAAATTCAAGTCTTAAAAATAAAATTATTTAAATTAGTGGAATTCTAAAATGTTCCATTAGCCTAAGGTTAGCACAAGTGAATAGATAATGAGATCCATATTTAATTTAATAATCAACCTCTAGAAGTGTTGACCGAATGATTAAATTCTTATTCTATAGTTAATTTTTACAATTTTTTAAAATTGAATATGTATTTTATTATACTTATTTTATTGAAAAGATCAATACCTTATTTAATTAGGCAAAGAATAGTCATAATATAATATATGATAGATTATATGTTACGAATTTCAATCGTAAAAGTCGTTAGTAATATTTGAATTGGAATAAGCTATTTATAGTATATCTCTTGAGATACAACTCTTTTTTAAAATTCTTCTGTCTCATTTTATGAGTTACTTTTCGGATTTTAAGATTTAAACAAGTTGATCTTTGATCTTAATTTTTTCATAGATCTTTTTAAATATTTTGAATTCTCAATTATTATGACGTATAATACCTTTTGCATAAGTATATAAATTTTATTTTTAAAAAACTGAAAATTTCATATGACAATTCTCGATCAAACTTAAAATCTTTGACTGTCGAAAAATGAAAAGAACCATATAAATTGACACAAATAAAGTACGAAATACTATATGTACATATTGGTTTATATATATATATATATATATATATATATATATATATATATATATATATATATATATATATATATATATATATATATATATGCTAATGTGAGTCAACCCACAAGGCCACAATCAATGGAAGACCTCAATGTGAAAAGGAAGCAAGTGTTTTGTTGGAGTTGAACCTTTCAAAAGTCCAACTATCATTAAAAAAAATAAGATGAAGGAAAAAAAACAATGCAATTTTATCCTCTTTTGTGTTGAAAGTTTCAAACGTATGATCTATATATAGAAAATTGATATGTTGAAAATATTATGAGCTAAAATTTTTTGATAGGAAGCGTTTTGTTATTTTAATATAATATTAATTTGATATGAATTTAGATTAGTCATAGTGATAATATATTTAGATGATTTACACAATAAATAGAACTCTCTTTCGTCTCTTTTTATATATGATTTCTTCAATAAATAGCTGGATTACAATAATTGTTATTTTATAAAATTTATGCATAAATTATAATATTTTGTCTATTATATTCTTGATAGAGTAATTAATTAATCTAGAAAATTTATTTATCATATATTATAAAATTGATTTAAAAAAATATTAAATAAAAATAGAGGGTAAAGTTACATTATTTTTTAATGTAAAGTGCAACGTAAAGATGATATATAAAAAGAGACGAGCGAATAAAGTTTTGAATTATGTTTTTATTCTGTTTTGTCCTATGGATAAAATTTAAAGTTCACAAATTTGACGTTTAAAGTTGTGCCATGACGCAAATTGTGGTAACAATGTTAAAAGACCATTTATTTAAAGTCATTGAGTATAACTTTTAAAATTGTGTCATATATAACTCTATTAATCTCTCATAATATTTATATAGATTACATATAAATATTTTAATTTTAGAAAAATATTCTCTACTTACATTCAGCACAAAAAAATAATTTAAAAATTCTTATTATTTATCTAAAATATAATTTCCACAAAACCACAATAATATTTATATAAATTATATATAAATTCTTTAATTTTAGAAAAATATTCTCTACTTACATTCGAACACAATTTTTTTAAAAAAAATCTTATTATTTATCTAAAATATAATTGCCACAAAATCACAATAATATTTTTATAAATTATATATAAATTCTATAATTTTAGAAAAATATTCTCTACTTACATTCGAACACAATTTTTTAAAAAGAATTCTTATTATTTATCTAAAATATAATTTCCAAAAAACCACATTTTCTTTCGAACACACCCCTAATTTAAAAAAGAGTCAAAGAATAACAGCTCGTCATTGATCCATAATCATAAAAAAGTATGTCTATTTTGTCAATTTTTATTTTTTTTTAAAATTATTTGGTCAAACATTTTGTTTCTATATCATGGGCAATTATCAAATTGAGAATCAATGCAACTCAAAAAATATGGCAATTTTCAATAATAAAAAATATTTTTCATCAAAAATATATTCCTTCATATTAAATATACCCTCATTTTAAAAGATCAAAAGATTACGTAAGAAGATCATCATTAATATAATCCAAAATATATAGGGGGAGGTCTTACGAAAAACAACTCAACGTCAGAATAATAAAAAGCATAATATCTCTCGTTTATTCTATCACATTATTTTATTTTGAGTTTATATTGTTTAGTCAAACATCTTTTTTGGTTCTATATAAAGGGCATAATCAAGTAGAGAATCAATGCAACTCATAAATATGACAACTTATTCATCATGTGCAAAGAAATTACTTTTTATCTACTACTTGTTCATAATTTCTTCTTTTTGCATATTTAATCTTTCATATGGAAGAAATTTAAATCCTAATTTTAGAGTTAAAGCTGTTAATCTTGGTGGCTGGCTTCTAACTGAAGGATGGATTAAACCTTCTCTTTTTGATGGCATACCTAATAAAGATTTTCTGGTACGTTCAGTTGATTGATTACCTGAATTTTGTAATCGTACTTAAAAGTTTGACTTTTATATATTGACAGTATAAAATACGATGTTGATTTTGTAGGATGGGACTCAATTGCAATTCAAATCAGTAACAGTAGGGAAGTATTTATGTGCTGAATTAGGAGGAGGAAATATTATTGTTGCTAATAGAACAGATGCATCTGGATGGGAAACATTCAAAGTAAGTACCCTTTAGTTTAATGTTTCGATTTAATTTATGTATATCTTAATTATTTTATCGAGTATTTATGGTATTCTCTATCAATGTAGATATCAGATAACTCGATATGTACATCAAAGAGTTAGGTAAATAGATATATATAATTTAGCATTTTTTGTCTGTGCCTGGATTGAAATGTTGGTGTATTATGTTTTCACCCATTTTTTCAAATCACTAGGCTATAGTTTTGGCAGTGGAGTTACAATTGTCTGGGCTTACGAGTTTGATAGAATTAAATAATTTTGATTTAAAATTTTTATATTTGTATTTGAAAATTCACTTGTACATATATAAGTAATTTATTCTATACTACTTTTTTTCAGAATTCTTAACTCAAAATCTTAACTTCACCCAATACAATAAAAATAACTTTTAACGACAATAAATAGACAATAAAGTTTTTACAAACATTAGTTAATTGTGATTAGATTCAATATCGTTAAAGACTTTATAGACATATTCAAAAAATGTTACTAACGCTAAAAATACATATTTAACGATAATTGAGCTAGTACCGTTAATTAAATGCAACTAAAGATAATTTTGAATATAGTGATCATACTTTTGGATTTAGAGATAGATTTCATAAGAAAAATTAATTTTATGATTATTAGCTGATTAATATGGGCACACTTTTTTATGCAGATTTGGAGGATAAGTAGCACCACATTTAATTTTAGAGTATTTAATAAAGAATTTGTGGGAATTGATGGAAGTGGAAATGTTGTAGCACTTGAAAACAAAGCTGGAAATTCAGAGACTTTTGAGATTGTAAGAAATTCTGATGATCCAAATCGTGTAAGGATTAAATCAACAAATGGTTTCTTCTTACAGGTCAGTTTTCTTGAAATACTATGATTATTAGTTTGAGATATTTACGTCAAATCAATATAACTTATCATATTAAGCGATTTAATTGATATTGAGATTTGAGTAATGGAACAATTAGTATTGTTTGAGTTATATGCATTGAGTAATGCAAACATTTTTTTATATGGCAAGGTCCACGAGGGATTGAACGGCCGAGTCAGAATTATGATCAAATATGACACATGTTTGATAGATTTAATTTAAAAATAAAATAATATTTTTAGAGATAAGTGGTTGAAACACACCTGAACTATACCTTTTTTTTTAGTTTCATACCCAAACTATCAAAAGTGTGAGAAACACACCTAAACTATTACACTTTAGTTTGAAAAACACACCTCTGTGCTGACTGGATCAAATGTGTGTGTACACACTCTTTTACGCGCGTGTAGCCTTTTTTTCCGTCCACATGGCTTCTTCTTTCTAAAAAAATAAAATATCAAAAACTCACCTAAACTATATAATTGTTTGACTTTCCTACCTAAATTATCAGGACTGTGAGAAACACACCTAAATTATCTTTCATAAATTTGAGAAACACACCTTAAATATGTTACATTAGTTGCTTAAGCTTGCTCAAAAGTGACTAATATTTGTATATCAATAATGTCATACAAGGAATCTACGATGCCATACAAGGAATTCAAGTTGCTTAAGCTTGCTCAAGTGACTATTTAAACAACTACGAGTTGCTAAGGACAGAAGTCAATTTCTTCTCCTTTCAACCTTTTTCAAATGGTATGAATCAAAACCTACAAAAATATACAAAATCGTTAATATTTTGAGACAAAAATAAGAACCCTAACATTTTTTGACAAATGAGTTAATTTGTGAATTAATAGTGAAAGCCCTAATTTTGCTCAAACTATTCACACACAAAGATCAGCTGAAAAATAGAGAGGATGCTTCTATATATTGAATGTTAAACTTTAAACTTTTGCCATGGTGGAATTTGTTTCCACGTGGCAATCTATGTGGCATTTAAAATAAATAAATTGAGAGAGTGTAATATACACACTATCACACTTTACTTGAGGTGTGTTTCTTGAACTAATGTGTAATAGTTTAGGTGTGTTTTTCACACTTTCGATAATTTGGGTATGAAACTCAAAAAAAAGGTATAGTTTAGATGTATTCTGACCACTTATCTCAATATTTTTATTACGAATTATAATTTTTGACATGATAATGATAAGCGTTTGATAATAAAAGTATGGTTACATGTCCATCCTCCTTTTCTCTCTTTTTATTATAATATAAAGTGAGAATATTGGCAATAAAAATATCTCCTTAAGGAATATAACTTTATTCCAAAGGACAATTTATGCACAACTTTTTCTTTTTACAAGTGGAGAATACTTATTTTATCCACATTTTCAAATGAGGAGATTAGATGTTAAAGTGTAAAAATTACTATTTAAATAGGGGGTAGAGTCTTAAATATTTATATTCAACGTCTGCTAATTCAAAAAAAATGTATGGATGGATTTTGAAGGATAACGTAATCAAAATAATAATAATATTAAAGTACATTATATTAAATTTAATTAATTTTTGCAGGTAAAAACAGAAGAACTAGTGACAGCTGATAATGAAGGTAATGGGGGGTGGGGTGATGATGATCCTT
This sequence comes from Solanum chilense, assembly GCA_032847665.1. NCBI lineage: Eukaryota > Viridiplantae > Streptophyta > Magnoliopsida > Solanales > Solanaceae > Solanum > Solanum chilense. Next base: position 68,049,610 of record CM064974.1, on the reverse strand, counting down.
CTGTTTTCATCATCAAAACTATTGGAAGACTTGAAGGAGAATTTCAAATAACTAATGGCTATGGTCCAATCATGGCACCACAAGTCATGAGAGTATGTACACCTTCCTTTCTGATACGTTCGAAAATGAATGGCATATTTATATATTAGAATTTTCTATAATAAACGAATTTATTCATATTATGTTATAAAGGATAGTTTGATGCACAAAATATCTTCTGTTAATACGGTCTAAGGAAGGTCGCACCCAAGGGGTACAATGTACACAATCTATCCTACTTAATCATTGCTTCTGCCCATAGATCGTTCTATCTAGACTAGATATTCCATTTGCGAAGCTAGTTGTCAAAAGTATTTCCGCCAACCTACATTAAGTTACTCGAACTAGAAGCTAAAACAAATCTTTTTTTACATCTATTTCTTTGTTTTGATCTCGACTTTGTTTGGTCTTCCTCTTTCCTTCGGCCCATCTATAGGTTACACATATATAGATTATAAATATACTGTTACTCCAACCCTCCTATTCGTTTACATTATGTTATATCCTCATATTAGTATGTATCACAACGACACTTCAATTCGCTATAGCAGTCAAAAGATATTCAGATAAACTAACAACAACATTATAAAATTGTATTTAAATATGAAAAAACATGTTATAGGAACATTGGAGAACATATATAGTAGAAGAAGACTTCAAGTTCATAGCAAGTAATGGACTAAATGCAGTGAGAATCCCAATTGGATGGTGGATTGCAAGTGACCCAACACCTCCAAAACCCTATGTTGGAGGCTCATTACATGCCTTAGACAATGCCTTTTTATGGGCCAGGTATTACATATCAACTATTTACTTTATAGCCTATTTTAAGATCACTATTTAAGTTATAGCCACAATCTATAAAATTTTCAAACTTGGTCACTTTAAAACCGACTTCAGACATACGCGATTGAAGTAAAATTTATGTTTGAAATTTGGTAAATAAAGTTTTCGACATTATGATACGTTTGGCTTGCCAAGACCAAACTTCGAATATGTATATAAGGTAGATAACATAATATAACATGTTAAATTTATACTAGTAGTATGAGTTACATCGTCAGTATATAAAAGTTATATATATAATAAATTGAAATTTTTGTAGGAAATATGGACTTAAAGTTATAATAGATCTACATGCTGCACCTGGGTCCCAAAATCCTTGGGAGCACAGTTCCAACAGAGATGGTACTATAGAATGGGGAAAAACTGATGACACCATTCAACAAACAGTTGAAGTAATTGACTTCTTAACAGCCAGGTAAATCAATATCTATAAATATTTTATTGTAAAATGCCGCTATTTTATCGTATGCTCCCTTTATTTCGATTTGTTTGTCTAATATTAATTTGATATAAAGTTTAAAAAAATAAAAATAATTTTTAAATCTTCTGGTCTTAAACTTAACATATATATCAAACGTCACGTAGAAAGTTAAAATTAAACAATTGCAAAAATAGGACAGATAAACATACTAAGAAGAAAAACTAAGATAAAGAATTGAAACCGTAATAGAAATGACTCATAAATTTCAAATTCTGAATCCATCTCTGATAATTTGATGTATAAACCTAAAATTACATACACTTGTTACTGTTAAAGAACGAGAGAGTAGTATTAAAAACACTCCTAAACTCGGCATGGCTTATTATAGTGTCATCCCAGAACTACCGACTACCTTAAAACAATCTTTACCTGACTAATTGAACTTATATACACCCTCGATCTTGCAATACGAGTGAAATAATACACTCCTAAATTCTCGTCAAATTTTGGAGTGTTTTTAACACTTGCTATGTCATGTGACAAATCAGAGGTATATCTAAGTTTAGTAATTAGTCAAGTACGTACATAATGTTTTTAAGACTATCAATAGTTCAAAAATAAAACTAATAATTTGCGTCAAATTCAAACTCTTTCCTTAACAATGTTAAGTGTATATAATCAAGTTAAACTTCATTAAAATGACTAATCTTTTTCTTATTTAATTTTTTTTTTATAAATTAGGTATGCCAAGAATCCAAGCCTATATGCAGTGGAGTTAATCAATGAGCCATTAGCACCTGAAGTTACATTAGACATGGTCAAAAAATTGTACCAAGATGGATACAATGCTGTGAGAAAACATTCTTCTACAGCATATGTAGTAATGTCCAACAGATTAGGATCACCAGATGCAACAGAACTTTTGACATTTGCAAGTGGCTTAAAGGGATCTGTTATTGATGTTCATTATTACAACCTATTCTCTAACATATTTGACAACATGTCTGTCCAACAAAATATTGATTATGTCAATACTAATCGCACAGATCAACTCAATACTGTCACTCAATCTAATGGTCCGCTCACTTTTGTTGGTATGTTCTCTTTTTCATCATTTCATTATTACGTTCTACTACATTCTTCGCAGAATTCTAGTAGATCAGTTGGTTGACTATTTAAATTTTCATTTTGTTGGCCCTTGCCCTCTTTTGGTCTCTCAATTAGTCTGTGATATTCATATTAAAATCTAACTAAATTCGAATTCACGAGCTCACTTGTGGAGGTAGCGCTCTCAACAGGAACTTAAATTTGAAATTTTTAATTAAGGGTACAACTTGAAAGACCGGAGGTATTCTATACTATTTCTCACCTGGTGAGTGATATTTGTATTAGAGTCTGATTAATTTTAAATTCGCGCATTTGAGGGCTCATTTATGGAGGTAGCGCTCTCAATTAATTTTTTTTCTATATTGAGGACTTGAATCTGCGATCTTTAATTAAGGGTAGAACTTAAAAGACATGTGGAATCCTAACTATTTCCACCACAACCCATCCCATGTTGATTACATGATACTAATCTATATAGTGCCTTCCTAGCTATGTCAAATGGAATAAATTTGGAGCTTAGTTTTCTTAGTGTAATCTAAAGTTGCAGCAATCTTTTCATTAAGTATAGGGTGGCAAAATCAACTCAATTATAAATTAGTATAACATGTAGTTTAAATTGATCCATATATAAGAAATATTGTTTAAAAATATTTTTAAAAACTTTTGCTTTCATGTTTGATATGTTATACAAAATCATAATACTAATACAAAAAATATTAGATAAATTTATAACAAAACAAAACTTGGTAAAAGTTAAACGGATTGGTGATGATCTATTGTTTAGCTGACTCAATCAATTTCAGCTCAAGTTTCAAACTTTGCAACTATGTAGTTATCTTGGTAAGATTTAGTTGGTACGTAGTTATATCAGAGTGAGACTTTAATAAAATGAGGTTGGGACCTCACATATCGTTTGGATTGGTTAACGATCCGTCCATTTTATTATATATATCACAAGATTGCATGTTTTAAATCATGAAGATTAATATATTTTTCAGGGGAATGGGTTGCTGAATGGCAAGTTAGAGATGCAACAAAAGAGGATTACCAAAAGTATGCTAAGGCTCAATTAGAAGTGTTTGGACGTGCAACATTTGGTTGGGCTTATTGGACATTGAAAAATGTCAACAACCATTGGAGTATGGAGTGGATGATTAAAAATGGTTATATCAAACTTTAATCTATATTTTCATAAATAATATTATTATTATTATTAATATTATATCATAAATTTTGGGGAAACACCTCAAGTGATCAAACTTTTTGTACAAACAATATTGTGGACATCTATTCAATAACAAAGATGCATCATTATAAATGTGTACCATTTATCTTAATTTCCATATCATACTTGTTATTTCCTCTGTCTCGATATGTATGATATAATTTGAATTTCGAGAATCAAGTATGGCGAAATACAGATAATATCTCTATACGGTATCATTTGGAACTTCTAGGGTCAAGAATAAGAAGGAAAAAAATACTGAATATTGTGCACTAAAAAATGAGTTCCGTTATATGATAATTCAAATCGTTCATATTTTATACAATATAGATATCAAATATCGAAAAGGAGACATGAAGTGAGAGTGTGGGGCCGAAGAGAAATCATTAACTCCCAAGTGACATATGATGAGATCTACTGTACCAATAATATTTAGTTATTTACTTCACTTCAGACATTAGGTCTATGTGTAATATCTAATATACTTTAAATTAAACATTTGTTTACTTTTGTTAAATTAAATTTTATTTACTTAGCAGTTGAATAATTTGAATTTCAAGGATATTATGAACAAGTAACATGATTTACTGACAATCCAATAGAAATTAGTGGAGTACTTATATTTGGTCACTTTTTTATATATATATAAAGGATCAAAAAAATGTTCTTATAATTGTTTACGCATGATTTGATGTAATCATGTTAAGAAAATAAAACTTTTTTTCTGGTTACAAAAAGAATCACATTTTTTATATTGAAAAGATATTAATTATTGTAAAATTTTATTTTATCAGTTTTACCTATGCGTTATAGCTTCTAACACTATGTTTCGATCATTGTTATTCATTGTATTGTATTGTATTATTATTATATCTACAATATTTATTTTGATTGTTACTTAAAATATAGTGTACTGTATTGTTAAATTTAGTTGTTACGTAACAATGAAAACCCTATTTTATGGAACCATCAATTTGATGTGTTTCCATTGTTACTTAATTTCTTTTTTCAATTATATATTTATATAATATTTTAAAATATTATTTTACCCTTTAACTTAATTATTTAAATATAATCAAACATCTTGCCCTAGAATAATTAAAATATTTTAGTAAATTTATAAATTACAATACAGATGCAATTAAACCAAACAATAAAAATATATTAAATAACAACAAACAATACAATCTAGCCAAACATTGTATATACCATACAATACAGTACAATAGAGTACAATACAATACATTATAAAACAATGAATAACAATGATCCAAACAAAGTGTAAATGTCATTGTACGTTTAAGATTATATTTTTTTTTAAAAAAAATTGTTTCATAGTTGAACAGATTTATTGTTTACTTTATTTAACTAAAATGTATAGATTATACACGTATTATATATTATTCATTATTTAGATTAATTCAATCAAAGATAATGTCACATAAAATGAAAGTGACTACTAAAATATAAACAACTAATATATTTATATATTGAGTGGTCCAAATTATTTCCTTGAATTCAAGCTCTTAGTTTATCATCTTCCCACAATATTTCCTCACACTCTCACTCCTCCCTCCTCTTCCACCTCTTTCCTTCTCCTCCTCTCTACCACCACCCTCCACCCTTCTTCGATATCGATAGCAATTCCTGCTAAAGCAATTACATAATCGTTACACGAATTAATTATGTATTTTCTATCATCTTAAGTTTCGAATTCTCCTTGCGTTACTCGATCTTTTCAACCTTGTCCAACCTCTACCAAAATAACAAAAACAAATTACCCTATCAAATTTTTTTTATAAAAAAAAAAAAAATGATGATAGGAAAGAGGGCAAGGCCACCAATTATCAAGAGAACAACAAGTATGACAGAATTCACCTTAGATCCTACCCTTAATTATCAACTTGATCATCATACTCCACGATCCAACGGTCAAGATCAAACCATGTTATTGACTCGTAGAAAATCAGCTGATTTTATTGAATCTTCTCATTTTCTTAGAGCTTGCTCCCTCTGTGAACGCCAATTAATCTCCGGTCATGATATCTATATGTACAGGTAATTTATCTTATTTACACAACGATTAAACGATTTATAAATATTTTTGAACGACCTGATAGTATATACGAAATCATATTAATATTTAGATTACTAAAATCTTACTTATCTAAGTTCAGAAAATGTTCATTATATGATTCACATAACTAATATATTAATTGTTTTTGGAGTTTTTTGTTATGTCACTAAAAAAAAGTGGACCCATAAGTGCGAGTATTTAAATTTATTTTTACGATAAGAAAAGTTACATACGACTATTGTCACATATTAAAGTTTTTCTATTAGTGGTGGTCATCGAGTTGTTATATTCAAAGTGATCTAATCATATAAAAATATCATCACAAAGTTTTTCTACAGTCGATTATCATTAAAATGATCTGATAGTGTGAAAAGAATTTATTATGTATATTGAACTCTTTACACGAATATTCTTTTGTATAATTGAATATATAATAAGCTTATATTTGTATTTTCTTTTGCTTATTTTAGAGGAGATAGTGCTTTTTGCAGCCTAGACTGTAGAGAAAAGCAAATGAATCAAGATGCAAGAAAAGAGAAGTGTACTTCAAGTGCTACAACTAGGAAAAAATCTACAAATTCAGTCCCTTCTGTGGCAAGCGGAACGGGGTCCACCGTTCCGCTGCGACAGGCTAGGCCATAATCACCACGTGGATTGTATGTTGTTGAGATCAATTAGAAGGGAAAAAAGAATACAAATATAAAATCTATATATATGTATATAGATGCATGTGGGACTAAGATGATATATAAATATGTAAATATTTTTCTATCAAATTTTATGATTTTGGTGCGTGGTCAATTTTTGTAAGTTTTTCATTTTAATGAAGGATTGATCCAGTTTTAATTTTTGTGCAATTTCTATTTGGAAAAAATAACCATTTATTTGGTAGAAGTTTAAGGGGTGTGACTGTACTACATAATGTGACCTTAAAGAATTTTGTGTCTCAATTTTTTCGACTTTTTTTAATGTTAAAAATCAATGACTAATTAACAAGGAATATAACTATTCCCCTAAATGAAAAAATTAATTTCAAATCGAGGATAAACCACCAAAAGAAAACTTGTTAAAGGACGAACTAAAAAAATACGATGAATATATTATCAGTCAATGCATCTTTTTGCTATATATCCCAATACCAATATCAATAATAGGACCTTAGGCATATATATTGTATACCATACTAAAAAAAAGATTTTATGTTTGATTCAAATTTAAAGCTTAACTCAAGTGATGAATAATTGTCTTCTAAAATATATATGATCGGAAATTACATTTCGAATTGAAATTCACTATAATAATAATAATTAATATTCAGAAAAAATAAAGAATTTGTAACAAAATTTTATAATCAAACAATAAAAATTTCATGTTAATTTCATTTAATAATAAGTTCTAAAAAAATTAATTAGCCACAAGTTATTTATTAGCGATAGTTATATAAATAAAAATTACTGATAAATTTCATAGCTAATTTTATATTTTTTAATCTTGATTTTGAAATTAGACCTTTAGCTTAGTCGGCTTTCACTAATTGAAGGGGTCCATTGACCATTTTTGCATGGCAATTAATTAATACTATATTGCTCACAGAAGTAGATGAGATTTAATGGGAAATAGCCTACTATATATGAATTTATAATTTTAAAATATGATATTTTTTTTAATTATAAAAAGGGATCTTACTATAAATATACAAAGATCGATAACCTGATAACATGGACATTTTTTATTATAACGTTTGTATATAAATTTAAGTCTAATTTATTTTCTATATCTCTCTTGTGACTGCACTTATTGTCATTAATGATGTCGTATAACAGATAGGCCCACTCCTTTTTTAAATAGAGGTTTTGAATAGTTTGAATTTTGAATATGAAAAAAAAAATATTTGAACACGATATCGGGCTATCCTTTCTTAATTAGAGATTTTGATTCAAGTTCTGAATATGAAAAAAATCTTGATATGGACTGCTTTTCTCGAATATGGCCCTACATTGTGTGGACACTACATGGGACTGCTTCTTTCTTAACTAGAGGTCTTGGTTCGAGTCTTGAATATGTAAAAAAAATCATTTGGAGTGCTTCTCTCGAATATAGCCCTACACAACGTGAACACGACATGGGGCTACTCCTTTCTTAATTAGAGGTTTTGAATATGAAAAAGAAAATCTTGATATGGAGTGCTTCTATTAAATATGGCCCTACACAGCGTGGACACCACATGAGGCTGCTCCTTAATTAGAGGTCTTGGTTTGAGTTCTAAAAATATGAAAAAATTCTTGATATGGAGTGCTTCTTCCGGATATGGCCCTGCACAGGTGGACACCACATGGGGCTGCTTTTACCTTAACTAGAGGTCTTGGTTCGAATTCTAAATATGAAATAAATCTTATATAGAATGTTTTTCCCGAATATGACCTTACATGACGTGAATCTAGAATAGTCGGATGCCAATACGATATATAAAACGGGGTGAAAAATAATACTTAGATAAAAAGTTATTGCACCTCCTCTTCTATTTGTTGGTCCCCCACCCTGGCCACTCCCCGGGCTTCTTCTCAAACCACAAAAATTCTGATTGCTTCTTTTTGTTTTGCCTTTAGCGTGCCACTTTGGAATCATTCACATTATATATTCAAAGAATTTATTGTTCTTTAGGTGACTTTGAATTGGGTCAAATATTTGATTTTATACTTAATACGTAAATGTAAATGTGTCTTTTAATTTAGTTTTAGTTAATTTTTATACTCTTTAATTTTAGATGTGTACTAGTAGATATTTAAAGTAGACATACACATCTTATGTGGCGTCCTGTTATATCTCACTCAAATTGTCACGTAAGATACGTGTGTCTACTTGTTTAACTTTATACAAACTTATGTTTCTGTTAATGCACGCTCGAAATTGAAAGACATAAATATCAGCGGAAGCCAATTTGAAAAAAATATTTAAATATTATGCCTTAGATTTTATTTTATTTACGAGTAAGTACTAACCATGAATTTTGGTTAAATCTAGATAAACATTAAGATACTTTAATCCATCCATGCTAGAAAACAATATCCATAAAAGATATCACATGTTCTTAAAATTAAAGAGTTGTTCTCCCATATCTTAGAACACAAATGCTAAGAAAGGAATTTTACTAGTTGGAATTATTCCTTCTTTTAAAATAAGTAAAATTAAAATCCATACAATTTTTATTTACTATACTATTTTATCAAAAAGAAAAAGAAAAAAAAAGAAGAAATTTGGATCAAACAAACTTACTCTCAATTTTCACAATTCACAAAACGAAAATCTTTTACTTAATTAGGTACCTGATATTTAAAATTTACTAGTTCAATGAATTTCAATTTATCTTGAGTAGATCCACTAAAACAATATGATTTACCAAAAAATATTCATACTATGACTTGAATTTGTCAAATTCAGTTTTCAAGAGGAGAAAGAGATATAATTTTAACCACTTTATCGTTCACCTTTGATGTTATTTTTTAAAAAAATCTACGTAATTATTACTTTACTAATAAAAATTCAATATAAATTTTTCTCATTTGTCTTAGTTTTAATAAACAAATTATATGTTACTTGTTGCTCATAGATAATGATCGATATTAATTAATCAACCTATTTTTTTAAAAAAATTAATCTTCTATTATTATTCACCTATGTCTCCATTTATTCAAAAGTTCCTTAGATCAATTCATTGCAAGTTGCACTCTTTCTTTTTGCCGTAAATGAGGGAACAAATAACCAAATTAAATTTTTTAAATATAGTTAAAGAGATATAATTTGATTGTTAATTACCTTCACAAAAATCTAAGTACTTTTAGGTTAAAGTAACTTTATGTTTAATAAACTCACTACCTTAAATTAATGATGATACAAACTATATATTATAAAGAAAGAAAAATAAAACTGAATCCAGCTAGCATCAACTTGTGCAAGTGGACATGTAGTTTTAAATAAACATCATTTTTAATGTGAAAGTTTATTAAGTATAATTATTTTTTATTAATTAGTACAACTGCTCCATTATATTAAAAGATAATAATAAAGTCAAGTGAGTACGTGTCACATACTTTAAAAGATTCGAATTATGCAGATTAAAGATTCTTATTAATAACATCACTTAAGATTAGTGACTTAATATGTCAAAAACAAATGAACATTCACTCGAAACTAATCTTGATAAAATGATTGTGTAGTTCTTCCGATTGATTTTGTGTTTCTCAAATGATCACTCAATTAATAATATTATTTTAAAAAATTATTTTCTTCTTGATTTCAATTTCTTCAATAACGAAAGACGATATTTTGAAAAGTGGATATCAAATGCCCTTATAAATTTTAGATTTATTTATTTATTTATTTACTGAATCCAGTGGCGGATTCAGGATTTAAAGATTGTGGGTGCTCACTTCCTTTAACATAAACCTTTTTAGCAATCACATAGTATAAAGAGCAACTTTCACATCTAGCAAACAAAAAATTCATATTTGTATGCTATAGCAAAGTTTGCATAATTGCGTTCCATAGCAAACATAAAACTGTATAATTCGCTATACATATACAATTGTATAATTCGCTGGCCTAAATTGTATAATTCGCTGGTCTATTTCGCTGCAATTGTATAATTCGCTATCCTATTTCACTGCGATTATATAATGCACAATTGTATATTTCGCTACCTATTTCGCTGCAATATTTTTATAAAATTTGCTTTGCATACATTTGAATCGAATTAAAATGTATGTATATTGCATAATTATAAGTGTATAGCAAGAAGATATATGTTTTTCTCTCGCTTTATACAAAAACAGAAACACAATATATACACTTCTGTTGTATAAAGTTAGAAAAAATTGTATTTCACTGCAATTGTATAATTCGTTGGTCTTTTTCTCTTCAATATTTGAAGTAAAATGTTTGTAATTTGTATAATTAATTGTATAACACGAAGATATATATTTTTGCATATGTATATACAATTTTCTCTCGCTTTATACAAAACAGAAACAGATTTATACACGTCTGCGTATAAATGGAGAGTGGCGAGCGAGAATGGAGAGTGGCGAGCGAGATTTTTGGGAGAGAGACGCCTGACAAACTTTAGCTAACGTTTGCTATGGGGCACAATTAAATCAAACCCTAGCTACTTCATTTATTTTAGGTTATTAGTTTGCTATTATATACAATTTTCCCTAGTATAAACTATACTAACTAAAACTCTTCAATAATAAAAAAAAAACCCTTAATTAGGAAAAGAAAAAAGTGTAAGAAAGAAAAAAGAAAAAAAAGGTTAAAAAAAAACCCTTAATTAGATAGAAAAAGGAAAATAAATTAAAAAAAAATAAATTTAAAAATGGTGCAAAATTCGCTGTAAAAAGAAAAGAAGGAAAAAGTGTAAGAAAAAAAAAGGTTAAAAAAAGAAGCCCTTAATTAGATAGAAAAAGAAAAAAGAAAAGAAAAAAAAGGGTGCGAAATTGGCTGCAAAAAAAAAAAGAAAAAAGAATGGGGCGGGTGCGATTCGAACCCTACCAGTGTGCTTTGCGGGTCTCTTGTTTCCATGTGTAAACTAGCGCACCCATGACTGCTTTCATACTATAGGTGCTCATTTAATTTTTAATTACGAATTTATTATATATACATATACATATATATATATATATGTATATATACAAAAAAAATCGGAGTCAATGGGTGCTCGAGCACCCGAAGCTCACTTACTGGGTCCGCCCCTGATTGAATCTTGTATTTCACTTTTCCTTCTATTGATATATGTAAAAAATAAGAGTGCAAGGCTTTGATGATATGCAATTATTACTAATAATTACTCTATTCAATTTTATTAGCTGAGAACTGTACTCTTTTGACCTTAGCTTATATCCCTAAAATATATTTCGTAAAGAAAAACTGTTAGAAATTTATATTTGTTTCGTCTTTCTATTCTTCATTGTCAAAATCATCCTTGAATTTCATTGGCATAGGTCCATAAATTGATTGAGAGATTGAATTTATTGATGAACTAAATTGAAGAAAAAAGATCAGACATTTTTGTTCGTTAATTTTTGATCATAATTTCTTTTTTACTATGCTTGATATATATGTTTCGTAACTAAATTCTTACTATGTATAGTAAACCATATATGGTGTGGAAAAGCAAATATATACTTGTTAATTAATTTATATAGCTACAGTTTGAATTAATTATCATTCGTTTTTTATTTCTAGGTAAAACTACATGGCCAAGTTTCAATTGTATTAACATATAATTTTTGGATTTTGTATAACTTTGATATAATGTAATTTGTATAACTATTTAAAAATCAGATATTTGTATTTATATAAATTCGTTACTTTAAGTTCATACAAAAACAAGTACAATATCAATTCATACTAATTAGCATATACAAATGCAAACCAAAATAGCTCAATTATAGAAATACATATGAATTATACAAACTTACGTGAATTATACAAACATAGACGTGAATTGTAAAAAGGAGGTCACTCATAGTAGCTTAAACTATAGTTACAGTACATAAACATGCAAACTATAGATAAGAAACCTAATTAAATTTATCATAGTGGTTATTTGCATAACGAGTCTAATTTTAACCAAAAATCAGTCACTCCAAAGCCCAATGGTCAATATACAAGAAAAGCAACCAAAGTTCTGGGCCATACAAGTTAATTGTCTCGGCCCAACTAAGGCCGCTCCCCAAATCTGAATCTATCCAATTTATGTATAACCTATAAAGTACATTAATCTCATACATTTAGGGATTAATTGCATTCTATTTCGAAAGTTTTTCTAATTACAAAATTTTAAATTTTTTTATTGCTCTCGGGTATATTGAAAATGATACATAAATTACTGGGATGGATGTACTTGAGAGGCGATAAGAATGTATTCGAGAAGGGATGAATATATTCGAGAAAGAACAGGAATGTATCCGAAGGGGTGTTTTTATAACTTTTTAAACGGTAAGATTTTTGAAGATTATGCTATCTTGAGTTGCATATATATTCATGTATTTTTTCATATATGTATATTTAAATTCTAAAATAAATTCTAACAAGAAAATTGAAAACATTAGATATCTACTGGTTCTATACTCTCTTTTGTCCATGTTAGTTGTTCATTTTTTTCTTTACACGTCGCTTAAGAAACATTCACTAGTTTACCCCTTAAGAAATTATTTTGAAACTTAACAAATTTATGTCAAATTATTAATTCTGTTTTGATTTTACAAATTGATAAATAATTTAAAATGATTATTTATAATAAGATGAATAACTAATATGAGACGTATAAAATACTAGAAAAAATTATAGTGAATTATTGATTGCTTCAATCATTGAGTGAATGTGCCAAGAAAAAGAATGTCATAATCTAAAATTTGTATAATTTGAGATAATTGAATTAATTTGGGGACTTGTGTTATGTCTTTTTACGTAAACAAAACTTCCAACTCTTTTTTTTTTTGTTTTAGAAAAAAAAATGTCACTAACGTTGCTTGTCCTTTACCTTAATTTGCCCATGGTGTTATAGTATTTTAAGTTGATTTGTTTTTGTCATTTTATACTATTGATGGTGTAATTAGATAGCGTCAAAGGATTCGACTAACTTACTTAATCATAAAAAAATAGGAAAAACTCACAAAGATTTCCTATCCGAAATCTTATAGACACACTTATACTATATTAAGGTATTATTACTCTCCTGAACTTATTTTATAAGTAATTTTCTATCCCTTTTCGGTCTAAGTGGCAATAGCTTGTCAATCAGCATTGGGTCCACAAGATAGTGTCAGGTAGGCCAAAAAGGTATAGAAAATTATTAATAAAATAAGTTCAAGGGGTAATAGGACCTTAGTATAGTCTGTCTTTAAGATTTCGAGTACAGATTGAGGGAATACTTATGCATTATCCCAAACAAATATTTTACATAGTTAAAAGATTATCTAAATATTAAATGTTGTTATAATGAAACTACCAATACTATTATAGAGAGGAATATTGCTTTCTTTATAGCTATTAGCTACATAATTCATCGTTAATTTTCTCCTATTAATTAGCCACAAAAGTTAACCGTCGTAATTTATTTTTCTAGTCATAACTTTTAATAAATTAGCTAAGACTATTATTTCGAATATGATTTTAAAATGATTTCTACAAACAGAAGATAACAATATGATTCTTCAATAATTTATAAAAAAAACAATCATATAAAAAATATAGAGTAATAAAATATAGTAACAACTAACTCATTGGTCACTAAGTGAAATAAAATATTAGGCCTGGCAAAATATGCAAACCCATTCCAAAGTCAGACTCGAGACAAATTTTACTATATTAAATATTGTTATACCTAGGTTCAAAATATTAATAAGCAAGCACACGAATAAATCACTAAAATTAATGTACATATTATAATTTTCTATTAAAAGAGGTATGGTGTCTTATTCCATAATACGATAAATATTTATCTGCATATAGAGGCGAATTCAAAATTTGAAATTTTTTTAAAAAGGTTTTACTTAAGCTTAAACCCAGGTCATTTGGTGGATTTAGAACAAAGCACTATTTCATACTTTTTAAGGGAACTATAAATTATATTTAGTTCTGTCAATTTCACAAGATAGATATACATATATATATGTATAATTTTTTTTCGAAGTTAACTGGTGCACGTGCATCCCTATATGATCATCATGTGGAACCGTCTTTATTTACATCAAATTCAATAAATATTTGATATATATCATAAATTTTAGTTAGTTATTAAAACTTCCCCTTCAATTAATTATTTATTTATGGTATACTAATATGATTTAATATAAACACCCAATATAATCAATATTTTACCATCTAACTGTAGTAGTTATAAGCCTAAAAACAAAAAAAAAAAAAAAAACTTGTGATTTTATTATATGAATAGTTTTATCATGAGCTATCACATGTTTTAAATATTACAAAATCTATTATTATAAAAGGTTGCGATTTAGAATATTTTCTTTTTTCTTTTATATATATAAAGTTGCATATGGTAAGTGCATCTAGATCGAGTCATGCAGTTGTGGATCTTTCATATATAATTTTATCATTGATTCATAAATTTATGACCGTTATGATTGGTGGCGGTTTTAGAATTGTTTTATTAGGAATTAAAATTTTATAGAAATAGCCATACAAAATAGTCGAAGGAGATTTGATATCTACTATATATACATAAAATTTTATTTTAACCATATATAAATAGTATACTTTTTCGTCGAAGGGGATTCATCCCCAAGGTGGCTCCGCATCTGATGACGATGAACTCATATATTATACTATGTTAACTTAAAATTATAGTATAGGCTTATAAATTTCTGTTAGTGCGATATTTTAAAATAAATAAAAATGTATCGTATGTACAATTACTTATGTTATGTCTATTTGTAAGCATTATATTTTTATGTCTTTTTACTCTCATCAATTGTGGTAAAATATAATTATTAGTTGCTAGTAACGTTTGTAACTATGAAATCGTCATTCTACCTCATTATACCTTATAACGCATGCAACCTATAGATCATTTACTTATAGTGATTGTCAAATTTATATTGCGTTTATATTAAAATTAATTGGTGAATAACCAATTAATCAAAGAAAAATATTCATAGTCTTACACTAATTCACTTTAAAAAGAAAGTAATTATATATATCGAAGGAAGATGCCCTTTTTGTGTGTAGCTTCAATTTGGACTTTTCAACTAATTCGAAATTATTTAAGTTATATAACATTATTTCGATTGTTGTATTCAATAAAGAGCTAGTTAAAAATTATATACTGAATTGATGTAGATTATGTTACAGTAAACTTTAAAATATTCACACTTCAGTCTAAATAATAATTTATTATATTTACGATACAATCAAATCGACGTTTATAGGAATGATGATAGGAAAGTAGGTGGCTGGGTTTTGCAGTTAGGTTGGGTAAGCGGTGAATAATTCGTGCACGATTCAAAATGGTCCTATCTTTATATTAACGCCACACACATATATATATATATATATATATATATATATATATATATATATATATTCACATCAACAAATTCTTTAAAGACAAAAGTCACGTTAGACATAACTTGTATCAAAAGTATATATAAATCGAATTAGTTTAGATTTTTAAATATCAAAATAAATTAATTGATTTTTTAAATTTAATCTAATAAAATGAACGAAATTTGATTTTTCAACCTTGCTTTTTTTAGGGGGAGGAAAAAGGGAAATTCAGCTCGATTTACTATTTGATTCAATTTTATGAATTACTTTTTGAGGATTCATTATGATAAAGTTTTGGCATTTTTTTTTTGTTTAGATAGTGTATGTGGTTGGAAATTGTTCTCGTTTTCCTTGTAAAGTTTAAAATATTGGGTAAAATATATAGAGGAATGAATGTGGAATTTTTTTAATAATATTTTTTCAACTTTTTGAGCAAAAGTCCTAAATAGTTGAGAAACACGTTGTGAAATTTATTATGATCATAATAAGTCCGTAAAAACATTAATTTGTCCTCATACATTCATCAAATATGTGGGTATAAATCATGGTTTTTGGATATTATTTTTTACTTTATGTATAGAAAATTTACGTATATAATTATTTTATTTGAATTGGCTTAAAAAATAGTTTTTAAATTAAAAATATTTGAATCTACGTGATTTTTAAGTCAAAAAAACAATAGTAGGGAATTCTACTTTTGATTTTTTAACTTATTATGAGTCATTTTAAACTTATTTTAAGTTATTTTTAACATTGTCCAATAGTTTCTAATTTATTTTACGGAAAAAGGCCTAAAATACCCTTGAAGTATTGAAAATGGTACAAAATTATCTTTCATCCACCTATTGGCTCCAAAATGCTCTTTTCATCCACCTATTGACTACAAAATACCCTTGTCATCCACATTTGGGTTCAAAATTGACCACCTTTTTAATTGTTCTAAAATTAAACTCTTTAAATATTTTAAAAAATATTTGGCGTTCAACTATTGGTTATAATTTTAATTATTAATATAATTTATAAACCAACCCACTACCCACTCATCACTAACTAAACATAACCCAATTAATAATCCAATTATACTATAAAAATCATCATAAAAACACTACTAAAACACGATGATATTATATATTCCTGAAAATGACATCCAAAATTATTCGAGTCCGAATCGAAACCCCAATTAAATTTAGGTTGAGCCGCTTATTTAGGAGGACGCTTTCTTTCAAAATTGAATTAAAAATTTATGATTAAACGTAAGAAGTAATACATCCCTAATTAATTCATGCACTTTTTTTAAATATAATTTTATAAATATTTTATAATTTGTTTTAAAACCTCTAATATATTATTTTGAAAAAAAGTTACCTATGAAGTGACATCACATAATTGAGACGTAAGAATAATTAAGATGAACATAGTCAGACTTTTAAGTTTATCGGTGATTTTCATTTAGCCAATTGAATGTATGATAATTTAATTCTATAATTTTTAAAAACTCTAAATTGACAGTAGCTTGCATTAATAATATGACAGATTTATTAATTTAGAGGAATTTAATTAGTAATGGGTGGGTAGTACATTGATTTATAAATTATACTTATAAGTTAAATTATAATAAATAGTTGAGCGCCACATATTTTAAAAAATATTTAAATAGTGTAAATATAAAACCGTTAAATAAGTGGTCAATTTTGAACCAAAAGGTGGATGACAAGGGTATTTTGGACCCAATAGGTGGGTGAGAACGGTATTTCGGAGCCATAGGTGGATGGAGGGTAATTTTGTACCATTTACAATACTTTAAGGATATTTTAGGCCCTTTTCCATTTATTTTAAGTTATTTTTATATTTATGTTAAAATCCGGCAATTATATCATTATTGAAATCGAACAAAGATTTCAAAGCTGCAATTATTAGAATATTCTTTTTTGGCCAATTTGTTAAAACTACATCACAAAGTTTGACAAAATTATGTACCATAAATACTTGTTAAAATCAAGTCATTTTATGAGTAACTCGTAGACCCCTACAAGTAATAAACAATTACATCTCTTAATGTTTACATTATGATACATAATATTTGATAATCATACATACCATTGTGTAACTAACAATTTCATAAATGAACACTTAGATAAACGTACACACTTATATTGCAACAAAAGAGACATTTTGTGACAAAGGAAATATTTTTTGGTCAAATCGTATTTTATTTATGTTATTTTACTTTTGATATTTTTATCCTTTTAACTTTAATATATTTTAATTAAAAAAAAAAGATCAATTTATTTTAAAATGAAATAGATATTATACACTTTTGAAATTTTCTGGTCATTTAGCATTATCCTTTTTGACAATATATTTCTCGTTTAACAATATTATTTATTGTTGATGTCATTATATCCAAAGTCGCTAAAGTCTTTATTGATATTTATAATAAGTGTTAATTATAAGTGCTCATATGTATTACTACTATTAGTATAATATAACATATATGTAATTATCGCAAAATCTTTTATTTATCGTAATTGAAAATTATGAAAAAACAAAGACAATATACAGTGACACCTTGGAAAATATGTTTATAAGAAAAAAATAAAATATAAATAAATGCTATAGTAGTTGAATTTAATTTAATTGATGAAAAGAGGTGATGAATGCATGTATAATTCATATACCTAACCCCCAACCACAACCAAACAACCATTCCCCATGCACCTATCTTGTGCCCACTCATTAATCTCTAAGGTTGGTGTAATAAGCAGGTGGAGCTAAGTGGAGGTCTGTTGGTTCGAATGAATGTATTAATTTTTTCGTAAATTATGTATTTATATTATAAAATTAAATAAATAGGAGTATTTATGAATGTTAACTTATAAATTTTCCAACAAAATTAATTGACAGTTCAGTGATAAATATGAGGCGCTGAAAATGTCTTTCACACTAGTGTTATGGGATCACTTTTTTTTTTCTTTTTTTTGTAACAACACGAAACATATTTTGTAATATTTTTCTCTTTTGTCCTAAAATTTATAACTCCAAATTCTTAATTCTAACTTCATCTCTATACGCGGGATATGATAAATAAGAATATATTGTAAAATTAGCCATTTTCATTTTTCCTATGTGATGGTATAAATAAGAGGATAAAATAATTTCAATGGTAATTTCTAATTAATGTTTTTAATTAAATGTCAGATTTAATAATTTTATATCTTATTGAAGGATTGTTATTCTTATTCCGCATATTAAGCTATCGCGAAATTTATTGTACACATTATACTCCTATTGTTTCATTTAAGTGTTATTTTTTTTGTCAAAATAAAATACCATTACTTTAATTAGCATTCAAAATTAAAATTGATAATTATTTTAAACAGTAGAAAGATGCATAATATTAATCGATTTATCTTTATTAAATAAGTTAACTTAGTATTATATAATATATTTTTTAATGAACCTGAAAAAAATTAAGATGACAATTATTGAGATTGAGTGAATACTTTTTAACTTGTTGATGTAGTCGAATATTTTAAACTTTAAACTAATTTTTTAAAAAATTCTTTTTTAATTATTTGAAATTTTCATACCGGTCACCTAAGCTACATAATTCGTTATCCTTTTTATATATTTAATTAATGAAAACTACGTTTACCCTCAACAACTTTGTATCATTATATTAAATTGCATTAATATGTTATGGTCAACTAATTCAATGATATAAAAATATTAAATATATAATAAAATTATAATGTAACTAGTAATTTAGTATATAGAAATATATAAGCATACTCGATGGTGTGACTGATCAATGAAGTATGTTGAAAACTAAGAGCGCTCTTAAATTCAAATTTTAGCTGAAACAAATATCATATATTCTAACATTAATAGACATAGTTATCAAATAACAAATATTCGTAAAATTAGTTAAAGAAACATTATCTAACAACTTTCCTAACATATCCCAAAGGGGAAACCAAATATTTGTTTGTGTATGAAATAACAATATTTGATAACAAATAAGTTTCTAGTATTTGGCAAATATTCATTCATTTGGCAGGTAAAGGGTTGGTCAATTTTACAACCAACTTTTAGTCAATAATGAAAAAAATACACCTATTTCCCAACAATATTTTTGTTTTGAAAAAAGACCAAAGAGAAAAAGAAACAAAAAAACAAACATGGTACCAATATCCAAATTTCTATAATAAAATTCTCATTTTTTTTCACTTTTTGGCATAAATTGTTTAATTGGTCTAGCAAAGGGTTGTTGTTTTTCCAGAATGTTGTCCAATAATTAAGAAAGACACAGAAATATATGCAAATTATTAGAGGATTAAACAATGGATAAATAAAAATGAGTTAAAGTAGATTGTTCGCTCCACGTTCTGATACTATGCCAAAAATAATTTTTTAATAATAATTAATTAAAGATAATAGTTAAATATATTTTTTTAGCTTTCTCTAAATATCGTTAAAATCTATAGTGAAGTTAAACTAATGACAACTAATTAATATCATAAAAGACTTAATATTCGTAAATAAAATAAGAATAAAAATATATCAAACTAAAACACAAAATTTTATCTCGTCTTATAATTTCTTTATCAAATTTTAATACAAAAACAAAATATCTTTAACACGATCTATCGTTAAACTCGAATTTAATACCATCATTGAGTCAAAACAAATTTCCGCTTTCTTTGTTAAGAAAACTTCTTATAAATAAAGTAGAAATATAATGAATTTCAATAGGCAAACAATTAGACTATAAATAAAATAGTTAAAAATCAAAAGTTTATGTCAAATAATACATATAAACAAAATACTGTTTTTTTGTTTTTATAACACCATCATCTCACAACACTCAACAATTATGGGACCATCCTCCTTATTCCTGAAATTAAATAATTCAATTTTTTTTTACATGCATAACACAATAATAATAATTATTACCTTTTATTGTACTTATGAAACTTTATGATTGTAATATATATAGGATAAAAGGTCTAAATCATAGTTTGAATTTGTAGCATATTTTATTCTTTTATTATTTTTTAAAAAAGAAAAATATTTTTCTTTTATTTAGTATTTTCAATCCAAGCCGAACTAGAAAAGATTATAACAATCACTGCACTATATCAAAATTTTTCGTTAGTTAATCTCCATTCTTGGCACATATGAGGTATTCTAATAATGTTTAGTAATAAATAAGAATATTTCATTAAAGGTAAAAACGCAATTAAAGTTATCTGTTATAATAAGTAAAAATAACTATATTATGTAAGAATTATTTACACGGATGATGCATATTATTTAAACTAACTCAGAACAATAGTACTTTACGAAGTATATGAAAAGTTAATGACCGCTTACACCACACTAATATATGCATATTACTATTATTATTGATCATTAAAACTAATATACTTATATACGTGAAATTCAAATCAACTATCAACTGATCTTTAAAAGTTAAGCAAAATAGTAAATAGTTGGTCATCAAAATAATTTTAAATAAATATTGTTTATGTTAATATATAATATATATTTTTAATATAAAATAATATATACATTGTCTATATATTTAAATAGTTAATATAGTTGATTTTTATCAATCAAGCTTTGCCCTAAAAGAAATAATTTATGATAACAATAAGGTGAAAACGAAACCAATTGATCATATTATAACTAGTGTTTAAATTTAAACTAAATAAGATTAACTTACTAATTTCTACCATAACTTATTATCATTTTTTTAAAGACTATTAATTTTCTTAAGCTGAAGATCTATCAAAAATAAATTTTATTCCATAAAAAATACAGATCAAACTCTACTTATGTAATTATACTATATATTTTAATTAATTCATCTTACTTTCCTTTTATTATATATTTAATAATTTTTCAATTTCAAATATTTCACTTAATATGTTAATTTTCATCTTTGCTACCAATTTTTAAAATATTTTTTTTATATACAATTTTTAAAATATTTTTTTTGTGGGGGGGTGGAGTGGGGCTGGGGGGTGGGGGAGGCAGGCACCACGTGCTACTAGTCATGAAAGATGAGAGTTCATATTTAAGAACTCTCAACTAATCCAAACCAAACAATGAACCAAAATTTAATTCCAATTTTCTTCTTCTTCTTCTTGTAGATTTTTTTTATAGCAAATATATACAACCATTTATACTTCAGATTCACATTGTTCTCTCGACTATATTGCCCCCCTTTTCAATTCTTGAATCATAATGCTTCATACACTATAATCAGATTGAAAAAAAAATTGATCTTTCTCTTAAAGATTGAAACTTTCTTGAAATTTTTTGACACCCACTTTGAGTTTCTTCTCAATTTGGACATTTCTTCACTGTTTCTGTGTGAATTTGCTGTTTTTGCGAAAAGGGTATGTATATTTTGCTCTCAAATCAAACTGGGAAATGTTTAAATTTTACTGCAGAACTGTGTAAACTGTAAAGACTCCTCTTTTAGCTTTGTAATTTGTTAAATATGTATACTTGTTATTTTTCTTCTGTTTCCTTTTTTTTTTCTCTTTTGAATTGTCTGTGTTGTGAAGTGTGTGTATTTTCAGTTTGATTTGGTATTTGATTAGTTGACATGGCAAAACCTGTACTCTTGCAATAGAAATAGAAAAAGACCCTCTTTTTTGGACTGCTATGTACTCTGATTTCTGTGATCATACTCTAGTTCACATATTGCTCAGAAGGGTGTGGCCTAGTAGTTAGTGAAGTGGGGTCGAGAACCATGAGGTATTTCTTCAAATCCCAATGGAGACAAAAAAAACTAGGTGATATCTTCCTGGTTGTCCTAGCCTTGGTGGACACTTATCAGGTGGAATAAGTCGAGGTGTGTATAAGGTGATCCAGACATAAAAAAGAAAATAAAAAGAAATCTAGTTCACATATTGTTGGTCTTGTAATAAAGCTTCTTACTTGGTGAGGTTGCTCTAATACATTTGATTTTCTGTGAACTTAAGTAACTTAGTTTTTGTCCTAATAAGGCTCAAGTTACCTAGTTTTGTCACTTAATAAGTTGGATTATGAAATAAGAGATCAAAGAGTAGTGGTTGGTCGCTTGTCTATAAAATATGTTTTTATTGCAGCCAAAAGCAGCCCTTTTTGAAATGTAAAGTTACATTCCTCTTGGTTTCAGGAAGTAACAACATGTCGGAATCTCAAAGGAGGCCAGCGGTGATTGGGATCAGGGGTGGAAATGGGTACATCAATGGTGTACTTCCATTGAGGTCTCCAATTTCTAGAGCTGAAGTTGCTGAGTTCTGTCATGCCCTTGGCGGGAAACGGCCTATTAATAGCATCTTAATTGCAAACAATGGTATGGCAGCTGTGAAGTTTATACGTAGTATTAGGACGTGGGCGTATGAGACATTTGGTTCAGAGAAGGCAATTTTGTTGGTTGCAATGGCTACTCCTGAGGACATGAGGATAAATGCAGAACACATTAGAATAGCTGATCAGTTTGTAGAAGTTCCTGGTGGGACGAATAACAACAACTATGCTAATGTGCAGCTCATTGTGGAGGTTTGTAAATATCTTTTTAAGCCAATGAGAACATGTCTTCGGATAGCTTGATCTTGCATGCACATCTTCTTCTACCTGTTTCCATTTAAAACCTTCTAGTAAAGGGACCAGTGATCGGTGCGAAAAGCAAAAAAGAAAATAGTTACACATGGTGTACTTTCTTTTGTGTAGATGGCAGAGATGACTCGTGTCGATGCAGTTTGGCCTGGTTGGGGTCATGCATCAGAAAACCCTGAACTGCCAGATGCATTGGATGCAAAGGGGATCATATTTCTAGGACCACCAGCTACGTCAATGGCAGCACTAGGAGACAAAATTGGTTCATCTTTGATTGCTCAAGCTGCAGAAGTCCCCACCCTTCCTTGGAGTGGCTCCCATGTAAGTCTTTATTGTCATTCTTCTATATTAGTCTCATAGTGTTCAGTCTGCATCTAATGGACATTTCGTCAATCCTACAGGTCAAAGTTCCTCCAGAAAGCTCTTTGGTTTGTATCCCAGATGAAATATATGCTAAAGCATGCGTTTACACGACGGAAGAAGCAATTGCTAGTTGTCAAGTAGTAGGTTACCCGGCAATGATCAAGGCATCCTGGGGTGGTGGTGGTAAAGGCATAAGAAAGGTCTGCCTTTTTGTATACTAGAACATCGAGTAGTGTAAATAACAATGTTAATTTTTTACTGCTTATTTGGTAACGGAACTTTTTACTTAGCAAAAAAAAAGAAGACAGTGTTAATTTGATATTCTTGCAAAAAAGAAAAAGTAGAATGAAAGAAATAAAAAGACTAGTGGAATACACAAAATATTGATTCAACCTAACTCCATGGCTCTTATTACTTGATCATTCCAGGTACATAATGATGACGAGGTTAGGGCACTATTCAAGCAAGTTCAGGGTGAAGTTCCTGGCTCTCCAATATTTATAATGAAAGTTGCTTCTCAGGTTCAGCCATCTTCTTTCTTGTTTGATCTTAGTGCTTGATCATATCTTTGGAGAGAGTATTTTTAACATTAGAAACTTTTTTTTCTTCTTTTTAAATAAGTAGAGTCGGCATCTAGAAGTCCAGTTATTATGTGATCAATATGGCAATGTTGCAGCTTTGCACAGCCGTGATTGTAGTATTCAAAGGCGACACCAAAAGGTTAGTTTGTATTTACCTTTTGATTATTATTATAAAGACAATGCTTATCTTCTTCTATTTGCAATATTGAGGCAAATAGCAGAGCTTATGTAAGGCAGCCAAGGATAGACATCAGTGAAACGTCATCACTAATGTGTCTTAATTTTCTTGAAACTTAGATTATTGAAGAGGGGCCAATTACAGTCGCTCCACTAGACACTGTGAAAAAACTTGAGCAGGCTGCTAGAAGACTGGCCAAATGTGTCAATTACGTTGGAGCTGCCACTGTTGAGTATCTTTACAGTATGGACACTGGAGAATACTATTTCTTGGAACTAAACCCTCGGTTACAGGTTGGTGATACTGCCATCTGCTTGAGTGTGCACCTGAGTCCAAGTCTTTTTGTTCACCACATGGAGGATGGGATTGATCAATTTGTCCCCCCTTATTTGTCACATGTGTGTTTAAAGCCAACACATTAATAGTCAAGAATTATTTTGATGTTGATTCTTACTTTAAAACATTTCTCTGATCGTGACCACCTCCATTATGATCTGGAATTTTTTCATTGAAGTTACATCTTTCTCATTCTATTAGGTTGAACACCCTGTAACTGAATGGATAGCAGAAATAAATCTGCCAGCTGCTCAAGTTGCTGTTGGCATGGGGATTCCTCTGTGGCAAATTCCAGGTTTTGTGCCACATGTCACTCTTCTTGGCTTAAGATGTTCGGGTTTCTCCTTCCCCTTTTTCTTAGTCATTCTTCTTTGATTCTATTAGAAATACGGCGGTTCTATGGAATGGAACATGGTGCGGGATATGATGCTTGGAGAAAAACATCTATTGTTGCAACACCATTTGATTTTGACAAGGCTGAATCGACAAGGCCAAAAGGTCATTGTGTGGCTGTGCGTGTAACAAGTGAGGATCCCGACGATGGTTTTAAGCCTACCAGTGGTAAAGTACAGGTAAAGTATCTTTTGAAAAGTTTCACTTTCCTTTTCTGATCCAGTGCTTCTAGGCTATGTTGCTCAGACTATTCAAAAATGTCGGCGGGTGCATGCCGGATCCTCCAAAGAAGTGCATTTTGGAGGATCCGACACGGGTGCTGCAACATTTTTGGAGAGTCCGAGAAACATAACTTTTAGGTTGAATGATTGTTAATTTACATTTCATAATGTAGGAGCTGAGTTTTAAGAGCAAACCGAATGTGTGGGCATACTTCTCTGTCAAGGTACACATAAATTAGATGGAAATAAGTTGTTGGGGTGTTTGAATTGTTGCAAAACATAATAATCCTCTTTCCTTGCAGTCTGGCGGTGGCATTCATGAATTTTCAGACTCTCAGTTTGGTAAGCTGGATTTAATCATACAGCACTATTTCTCTTTGACTTATCTTGAATTTTCAGCTGAAAAGTTACGTACTCCCTCCATTTCAATTCATTGTCTTACTTTCCTTTTTAGTCTCTTTTATAAAGAATGCTTCTTTCCTTTTTTGACAACTCTTTAATCTCAAATTTCTACATGACATGTTTATGGCCACAAGATTAAAAAATATTTTGGTACATTCTGCATATCTTTAGTTTAAGACCACAATATTTAAAAGTTCTCTTTACTTTCTTAAACTCTGTGCCAAATCAAAACCTGGCGAATGATTTGAAACAGAGGGAGAAATTATTTTGTAATATCAACCTAGAATATTCAGCTTCAATTAGGCAGTTGCCTCTTGTTTTGGGTCTACCAATGGTATGCTCAACATTGTAAAAGATTATAACCTTTTGTCTCCTCGTGGCTGAAAAGAAAAATCATTTTTTAATTCCTTTTTTTTTCTTTGGGAAACTCACTTTATTCTATTCATGGATGAAAGCATAAGTATACATTACATTAGAACTAAAGGTTGCTGTATGGATGAATGGTGAAGTTCCTTCGCATCTCTAGCTTTGATGCTGTTTCACCAGTAAAGCATGCATACGTCATTTTCTTTTTAATTCGAGTGCTAGTTAAAGAATAGCTAATAAGGAAACTGCTTTCTAACGCCAAGTTAATTTGAAACATCAAACTGAGGTGTTTGGGTTTGTGTATTATGGTGATAGCTTATTACGGGATCTGCTTCAATTTTAAGCCGACTTCTATTCTGGTTCTTCCTAAAAAAATTTGACAATGTTATCAAACGTCGGCTGGATTTTTTAAAATAATTTCTTATGGAAAATGTTTCTATATATTCTATCAGATTCAGATATCATACCTTGTATTTCAAAATACAAATGCCTGACAAATAAAATTCTAAAATTGTGTCTAACCTATTGAATTTATGGACTTCTATATCTTAATGCAGGACATGTGTTTGCATTTGGAGAGTCCAGACCTCTGGCCATTGCAAACATGGTTCTCGGACTAAAGGAAATCCAGATCCGAGGAGAGATTCGTACTAATGTTGATTACACAATTGATCTATTGCATGTAAGTCTCAGATTAAAAAAGTTCATAACCAACTCCATTCAAGTGTTATTTCTCTGCATTAAGTTAGGCATTTTCTGCAGGCTTCAGATTATAGAGAAAATAAGATACACACTGGCTGGTTGGACAGTAGAATTGCAATGAGGGTTAGAGCAGAAAGACCTCCTTGGTATCTTTCTGTAGTTGGAGGAGCTCTTTATGTAAGTTACCCGTTTATGACTGATGATGGTTTGTAAAAATTTTTTTTGGGAATTTACTTGCAAAATTAATACTAGTACACCATGTTGTCACTTGTCAATCTCAGAAAGCTTCTGCAAGTGGTGCGGCCGTGGTTTCTGAATATATTGGTTATCTTGAAAAGGGACAAATCCCACCCAAGGTAATCAGTCTTAGAATGTTTGCCCTGGTCTGAATCTTACATTTTCTCCATCTCTTTTTTGGAATAACCTGCCATCCATCTATGTGCAGCATATATCCCTTGTGAACTCTCAAGTCTCACTTAACATTGAAGGGAGCAAGTACACAGTAAGTGGAGGCTGTACTCACTTCATTCTATATATTGTTGCTTTTGGGTTTTGGTGGTATGAGTGGAGAAGGGAAAAGCTAGCTAATTCTGTTTACCTCTGCAAGAAATTTTTTTCATTATTAACTGTTTTTTTGTGCTTCAATTATCTCATTATTTTGTTGGCTCTACTGTTCTTTCCTTGTTTGTTGTGTGCTGCTCCCATGTCATATTATTTTGTTGTTATTACTGCCTCATTTCTGTACTCTTTTTTTCAAACTGCTTGGAAATGCTTTATTTTAAGCTGAGGGTCTATTGGAAACCTCTCTTATCTCTACGAGGTAGGGGTAAGGTTTGTGTACACTCTACCTTCCCCAGACCCACTTTTGGGATAACACTGGGTATGTTGTTGTTTTCAGATCTTCTTTCCTGATTCTGTTTCGTGGACTGTTTGCAACTCAGTAATTTTATGGTTTTGTCTCTTAGATTAATATGGTGAGGGGAGGACCAGGAAGCTACAGATTGAGGATGAATGAATCAGAGATCGAAGCAGAAATACATACTCTGCGTGACGGAGGACTGTTGATGCAGGCAATGATCAATTACCCTGCAACTTTTCTATGTACCCTTCAATCAGATACCAAACTATCTCCTATAGTAGCCAGTGTTTTATGTTTTGTATAATTTGTGAAAATGATGTGCGGAAAAGACTCATTTATTCCTTTCACATTCGAAACTCATATATACATCTAAGTTCCCTTAATCACTGCAGCTGGACGGGAACAGTCATGTTATATATGCAGAGGAAGAAGCAGCTGGAACTCGCCTTCTAATTGATGGAAGAACTTGCTTGCTACAGGTACCAATAATTGTTCAGTTACCGATATGTTTTATTTTTTTAGGATTTGGCACCTTCTTATCATATAATATTCGTCGATTCCAGAATGATCATGATCCATCAAAGTTAGTTGCTGAGACACCCTGCAAACTTCTGAGATATTTGATGTCTGATGGTAGTCATGTTGATGCTGACACACCTTATGCAGAGGTTGAGGTGATGAAGATGTGCATGCCCCTTCTTTCACCTGCTTCAGGAGTTATCCATTTCAAGATGTCTGAAGGTCAAGCAATGCAGGTAACGTGTTTGCAAACAAAGCATACATTTCTCTCGTCTGCATCAACTTAAACATAAGTTTGTGTGTAGGCTGGTGAGCTCATAGCATCACTTGATTTAGATGATCCTTCTGCTGTAAGAAAAGCTGAGCCTTTTCTTGGAAGCTTTCCTGTTTTGGGACCTCCTACTGCTATATCTGAAAAAGTCCATCAGAGATGTGCTGCAAGTCTGAATGCAGCAAGGATGATTCTTGCCGGATATGACCATAATGTTGATGATGTAAGTAATTTCATATGAAGATTTGAAGTTGATGGTAGAACGTAATTGCTTGTGGAACATCTTTTCATCTGAGTAGTAATGTAAAAACATTTTACCCAATGCATGATTTAACACAACTTAATCTTCCAATACCAGGTGGTTCATAACTTGTTAAATTGCTTGGACAGTCCCGAGCTTCCATTTCTACAGTGGCAAGAATGCATATCCGTGCTGGCAACACGTCTTCCGAAGGACCTCAGATTAGACGTAAATGATTGGATAATGATTTTTTCCCTCTGTTGTTGGAGAGTAGTAGTTCTCCAGCTCAATGAATGTTTTGCTTTTTGTGTTCTTGTTGCAGTTGGAAGCAAAATTTAAGGAATATGAGGGAATTTCCAGCTTGCAAAATGTTGACTTCCCTGCCAGAATTCTTAGAGGTGTTCTTGAGGTGCATCTTTTACTACTTCTTCTACTTCTTTCACATTAATTTTTGTCGTTTTTTCTTTTATTGGTTCAAGTACTATATCTTCTAACGTTGATTTATTTACTTCAGACTCACCTAAGAACCTGCTCAGAAAAAGAAAAAGGAGCTCAGGAAAGACTAGTTGAACCTTTGATGAGTCTGGTCAAGTCTTATGAGGGTGGAAGAGAGAGTCATGCCCGTGGTATTGTCCATTCCCTTTTTCAGGAGTATCTATCGGTTGAAGAATTGTTTAGTGACAATCTCCAGGTTAGTTGTCTTCAAACAATTATTTTACGATAATCATCCTCTGCATGAGTCATGACTACATATTTAAGTTTGAGCACCTTTATAGCTTGGAATATACTTCAGCATCTGCACTTAAATAAAAGTATAATAACATTTTAACCATTATAGAATATGAGGCTGTAGAGTACTCATAGTGAGATACTAGAGATGTAAATTAACAAAAAGCGTAATTCTTCAGACTTATTCACTCTTCATCCTTTCCAATTTCTTTATCAAAATTTTCTTATCATTAGTATGGTAAACATTCCCTAAATCGTTTCAAACAAGGGGCCCCTTATTATTCATAGACCATGATTTTTTCCTAAAATGATTTGGATTTACATTGTAGATCATCTATGCATTCTCATATTATTTGTTTTATGTTACCATAAGCAGCTTCTTTTTTTTTTTAATTTTTATTTTGGCCAACCATCTCTATAGAAAGCCTCGAGATCATTTGAATTATCAAATTTTACTTGCTATTGCATGTCTTCTGTCTTATGATGTTGTCAGTATGAACATGCATACGCAGTGATATCATATCTTGATTTCTGGGTGATGTATCAGCTCTGTCACTTCATTAACTTTACTCTTCCATTTTTGTTACTCGTTGAGATATTCAGTAATCTACTACAGAAAAATGAAAGGGAGTTGGAACACCACATTAGTTCAACTGATATTTGATTCAGTTCTGATATCTTCCTTTTTCAGGCTGATGTGATTGAACGACTCCGGCTTCAATATAAGAAAGATCTCCTGAAGGTTCTCGACATAGTGCTTTCTCATCAGGTATAAACTAATTATTCATGTGTTAACTTTCCTTTCGTCTATTTTTTGTTTAAGCTGGAAAATATCCAGTACCAATAATGTGTTATTTTACAGGGTGTTAAACGTAAAAATAAGCTTATACTTAGTCTGATGGAGCAACTGGTATATCCCAATCCTGCAGCATACAGGGAAAAACTTATCCGTTTCTCACAACTCAACCATACAAATTATTCCGAGGTTGGTATCGCATATGTTCTTCTATTAAGATATTGGTATTCATACCTATGCCTGTCGAAATTTGAGTAACCATATTGTTCGTATCCATACCTTTGACTTACAGTCTTGATATTAAAAAGATCTCTAAGATCAACACTAGAAGCAACTGCTCGTCATTTTCTCCTTGGTTGCTGATATCCTGCGGACCTTTTAAGTTGCTATGTAGCACAATGGATAGTGAGAACTGAGAATTAACATTGGC
This sequence comes from Solanum chilense, assembly GCA_032847665.1. Lineage (NCBI taxonomy): Eukaryota > Viridiplantae > Streptophyta > Magnoliopsida > Solanales > Solanaceae > Solanum > Solanum chilense. The sequence continues at coordinate 68,018,823 of CM064974.1, read as the reverse complement.
GGATCCAAAGTTTAAACATGACCTGTTCAGTCTTTAAGGTTCTCAGCGCATGCGCTTGCTCTCTCTCAACCATTAGATACCGTTCTCGACAATCATCTAGTATGATGATAATTTGACAAGATTGTTTGATCTCATGATGTATTATTAAATATATGGGTAAACACTAAACCAATTGACAGAATTTCTAAGTCTTGATTTGGATTTTACAGTTGGCACTGAAGGCCAGTCAACTCCTTGAACAAACTAAACTGAGTGAATTACGTTCAAGTATTGCCAGAAGTCTTTCTGAGTTAGAGATGTTCACTGAAGAAGGTGACACCATGGATACTCCTAAGCGGAAAAGTGCCATTAATGAAAGAATGGAAGCTCTAGTGAGTGCTCCTTTAGCAGTCGAAGATGCACTTGTAGGCCTTTTCGATCACGGTGATCACACCCTTCAGAGGCGAGTTGTGGAGACCTATGTTCGTAGACTCTATCAGGTATTGTATTTAAAGACTTAGTATTACTTGTTTTGGTTGAATTTTTGGCACATCTGCAGTTAAGAAATATGTATAGTTTCTTTATCTGAATTTTGATATCTGCTCTAGCCTTACCTCGTTCAAGGGAGTGTGAGGATGCAGTGGCACAGATCTGGACTAATAGCTACATGGCAATTTTTGGAAGAGCATGTGGAGAGAAAGAGTGGTTCTGGAGACAATGTGATGGTAAAACCGTTAGTTGAGAAACACAGTGAGAAAAAATGGGGAGCCATGGTTATTATCAAATCTCTCCAACTCCTGCCAACAGTACTAACTTCTGCATTGAGGGAGACAGCACATGGCTTGCATGCAGAGATGGCAAATGGATCCACTCCACCAGTCAGTCATGGTAATATGCTGCACATTGCGTTGGTGGGCATCAACAACCAAATGAGTTTGCTTCAGGATAGGTATTACCATTGTCGATGTTATGGTTTTCACAGCTCACTTTCTACTGTTAAAGTGACTCCTAAATTAGATACTCCCTCCATTTCAATTTGCTTGTCAGGTTTTCACTTGACACAGGGTTTAAGAAAGCAAATAAGACTTTTGAATCTTGTGCTCTTAAATTAAAGATATGTGGAATGTGCCAAAATTCCCTTTAATCTATGGTCTTAAACATGCCATGTGGAAAGTTGGAGTTAAAGAGTTGCCAAAAAAGGAAAGAGACATTCTTTTTTAAAAAAAAGACTAAAACAGAAAGTAAGACAAACAAATTGAAATAGAGGGAGTATATGGATAAAGCATGAAGCATACAAGTAGATACCCATTAACAAGTGGTAATAGGATAGACCTTCTTTATCTGGTACGGCTTAGTATTTTGCATGTGTATCTGGTCCAGTGATGCAACAAACTGACCTATATCATGTTTTCCCTTGCTTATCATTGGAATACCATTGTTTGCAGTGGAGATGAAGATCAGGCTCAAGAGAGAATTAACAAGTTAGCTAAAATTTTGAGAGAGAAAGCTGTGAGCTCTAGCCTTAAAAGTGCAGGCGTAGAGGTTATCAGTTGCATCATACAGAGAGATGAAGGGAGGGTGCCTATGAGGCATTCCTTTCACTGGTCAGCAGAGAAGCTGTATTTTGAGGAGGAGCCTTTACTACGTCATCTAGAGCCTCCTCTATCCATTTACCTTGAATTGGTTTGTATTTTGCTTAACTTCATCTCTTCCTGTTATTTGTATCCTATTTTACTATGGTGTTTTCTTTCCTGGACCATGAGCTGATCTTAGGTTCATAATTCCCCTGGAATACAGGAAAAACTTAAGGTCTATGATAATATAAAGTATACTCCATCCCGAGACCGTCAGTGGCACCTCTATACTGCTGTAGACAAGCGGAGTCCAATCCAGAGGATGTTTCTCAGAACACTTGTTAGACAATCAACATCAGATGACTGTTTACTAGCGTATCAGGGATTGAATCAGGGAACAACTCATTCCCCTCTGGCTTTGTCTCTCACCTCAAGAAGCATTTTGAGGTCCTTAACATCGGCACTGGAAGAGCTTGAACTTAATCTCCATAATACGACTCTCAAAGCTGACCATGCTCATATGTACTTGTATATTTTACGAGAGCAAGAGATAGCTGATCTGTTACCATACCATAAGTCAGTAACTTGTTTGTCTTCATGCTCTGCTATTATGGACAAAAGTTGTCAGATGGCTCACTTCATGACTTTTTGCAGGAAGGCAGACCTAAATAATGAGCACAAAGAGGCGGAAGTTCAGAAAATCTTAGAAGACCTAGCGCATGAAATTAATGCATCTGTTGGTGTGAAGATGCATAAGTTAGGTGTTTGTGAGTGGGAGGTGAAACTTTGGGTGTCATCTGCAGGAGATGCAACTGGTGCTTGGAGGATTTTGGTTGCAAATGTGACAGGTCACACCTGCATTGTTCATGTAAGTAAAATTTAGCATGTATGTGAGATTTTTTAATGATTTATCTGATCTGAAACTGGTTTGTATTGTATTGGAGAGCACACATCAGCCAGCGTTTGCCTTTACCACAAATGGTCACTTTCTTTTTATCAATTTTCTCTCTTCTATTATCTTTTCTAGTAGAGAGTTTAAAGTTAATCAAGCTTATGATAGAAAGGTGCATACTACTGTGTTAGCACCACAAAATTTTGGACTGACATTTGTTGTTCCATTATCACGAAATAATTCATTCCAACTTCATGTATTGGTTTTATTCATAGAAAACTATTAACTATGATATCATGCTATTGGAAATTGAATTCTCAGATTTATCGAGAAGTTGAAGATACAAGAAAACAAAGAGTAGTGTATCATTCAGCCATTGGTAATGGTCCTTTGAATGGGATGCCAGTTACAGCACCATATCCACCTTTGGATGCGCTTGACAAGAAACGGCTTTTGGCTCGCAAGAGCAACAGCACGACGTACTGCTACGATTTTCCTCTGGTAAACATCTGGATAGAAGTAGAATTCTGCTGGCTATTACAATCTGAATCAATATCAACATCCTAAAAAAAATCCCTCGTGCAGGCATTTGAAGCAGCATTGGAGAAGTCTTGGGCAAGTCATAATCCTCGAACAGAAAAGCCCAAGGACAAGGTCCTCCTGAAAGTCACAGAGTTAAGTTTTGCTGACAAAGAAGGAAGCTGGGGTACTCCTCTTGTCTCTGTGGTGCGTCAGCCTGGATTCAATGATGTCGGCTTGGTGGCATGGATAATGGAAATGTCTACTCCCGAGTTCCCTATGGGAAGGAAAATTCTTGTTGTGGCAAATGATGTCACCCACATAAATGGATCTTTTGGCCCAAGAGAAGATGCATTTTTCCAAGCAGTGACTGATGTTGCTTGCGCACAGAAAATTCCACTTATTTATTTGGCAGCAAATTCAGGAGCTCGTATTGGTGCAGCTGAGGAGGTAAAGTCTTGCTTCAAAATTGGATGGTCTGATGAATCAAATCCTGAACGTGGTTTTCAGTATGTATACTTGACTCCTGAGGATCATGAGCGTATTAAATCTTCTGTCATTGCACATGAATTGAAGCTGTCAAATGGTGAAATTCGATGGGTGATAGACACTATTATTGGGAACGAGGATGGCCTAGGTGTTGAGAACTTAAGTGGTAGTGGAGCCATTGCAAGTGCTTATTCTCGGGCATATCATGAAACATTTACCTTGACATATGTAACTGGGAGAACTGTTGGCATAGGTGCTTATCTTGCTCGTCTTGGTATGCGATGTATACAGAGGCTTGATCAGCCAATTATTCTAACAGGTTATTCTGCACTTAACAAACTTTTGGGTCGGGAAGTTTATAGCTCCCACATGCAACTTGGTGGACCTAAAATTATGGCAACTAATGGTGTTGTTCATCTAACTGTCTCTGATGACCTCGAGGGGATATCAGCGATTTTAAATTGGCTGAGCTTCGTACCACCATATTGTGGTGGTCCACTTCCTATTTCAACTCCTGTGGATCCTCCAGAGAGACTTGTTGAGTACTTCCCAGAAACCACATGTGATCCACGCGCAGCCATATCTGGCTTAACAGATGCAAGTGGAAAGTGGTTGGGAGGCATTTTTGACAAGGAGAGCTTCATTGAGACACTGGAAGGCTGGGCAAGGACTGTTGTGACAGGCAGGGCAAAACTTGGAGGAATCCCTGTAGGAATAGTTGCTGTTGAAACCCAAACTATGAAGCAAGTTATCCCTGCGGATCCTGGACAGCTTGATTCTCATGAAAGGGTTGTCCCTCAAGCAGGGCAAGTATGGTTTCCCGACTCTGCAACTAAAACAGCTCAAGCATTAATGGACTTCAATAGAGAGGAGCTGCCCCTTTTCATCCTTGCCAACTGGAGGGGATTTTCAGGTGGACAGAGGGATCTCTTTGAAGGTATCCTTCAAGCAGGATCAACCATTGTCGAGAACCTCAGAACATACAAGCAGCCTGTTTTTGTTTACATCCCTATGATGGGTGAACTCCGTGGTGGGGCATGGGTGGTTGTGGACAGTAAGATCAATTCAGACCACATCGAAATGTATGCGGAACGGACAGCCAGGGGAAATGTCCTTGAGCCGGAAGGTATGATTGAAATTAGATTCAGAACAAAAGAACAGCTCGAGTGCATGGGTAGGACTGACCAACAGCTTATCAATCTCAAGTCAAAGCTTCAGGAAGCCAAGACCGCAGGGGTATACGCTAATGTCGATGCCTTAGTGAAGCAAATTAAAACCCGTGAGACACAGCTTTTGCCCGTGTACACGCAGATAGCTACAAAGTTTGCAGAGTTACATGATACTTCGTCAAGAATGGCGTCCACGGGGGTGATCCGTAAAATAGTAGATTGGGAAACTTCTCGTTCATTCTTTTACGGACGTCTGCTTCGAAGAGTAGAGGAGGAAATGTTGGTCAAAACTGTGAGGAATGCTGCTGGTGACCAGCTTTCTTATAAATCTGCTATGGGTATGGTGAAAAGCTGGTTTTTGGATTCAAAACAAGGCAATGTAGATGCTTGGATAGATGATGAAGCCTTTTTCTCATGGAAGAATGACCCCAAGAACTATGAAGAACAACTACAAGAATTGCGGGTCCAAAAGGTACTACTTCAGCTATCGAAGATTGGTGATTCGACATTGGATTTACATGCCCTACCACAAGGTCTTCTTTCCCTCCTACAGAAGGTTAGCAATCAAATCTCTTCTGTAGCATCAACATTTCCAAAATTTTGATACCCCCTCCTTTTTATCTTTACCTGCTTAAGGTTCCTTAATAAAAACTTCATGTTTCCATGTGCAGGTCGAGCCAGCAACACGAGAGCAATTGATCAGTGACCTAAAAAAGGTGCTCAATTAGTCAAGCAGCTCGTAACCTGTCAGCAATCATTGCCTTCCATTTGATCAGACAGTTTCCTGCCAACCAGTCCATCCACCTCTTCGGAGAAGCAGCACGGTTAGCACACAATCTGTACCACGATGGTTGTTCTCTCTTCACTATCGATAATACATTGTAAAGCTAGGCAGAACCACTGGTTTAAATTTGTCTTGCAGAGTGTAAATATTAGCATCTTGAGAGTGAGCAGAGTGTAGTCTTCATTCGTTTGAGCAGAAAGATTCGCGGTTCAGCAGGCTCCTTACCTGCAGACCTGATCACTCTTTTATGTATAATTACATCGTCAACTTATAATCTGTCTAACAATTGGTTAGCCTTGAAATTTATTTATTGAATGAATGTCTAAATAAAATATGAGCTGTAATTTATGCTCCTATTAGTTGCTTATTCAGTACTGAGTTTCTCTTGACCATCCTCTATTTCTCTTTTCACTATTATTGTTTTGTGTTATTCATAGTTTTAGCTTGTAGCAAGAGTGCCAGGCCTTGATAGAACTTTGGTCAATGCCTTCAAAATATATTTATGTCTATGTTGGTGCATGAAGTTAAAATCGAGTGTCTTTCGAAAACAACCTCTTTTGCTTCCAAAGTAGGGGTAAGGTCTGCGCATACTCTGTCCTTCTCAGATTGAAATTTGAATTACGCTGGACATGTTGTTGTCGAAGTCAATAGACCATTGAGTGCAGATTGAATTAAAGACATTTTTAAGTGATGTCAAAACAAGAAGTTTTGGTCTTAGTACTCTCTCTATTTTCAATTACTTGATGATTTTTTCTTTTTTAGTTGTTCATAATTGCTTATTCATTTTGACAAATCAAGAAATGACACATATTTTGATACCTATTATACCCTCGATTAATTATTTTAGAAAAGGTAGAACTTTTAAAAATCTTAAGTATTTAATTCATCCACTTCATAATTAGTAGAGATAAAATGGTAAACTCACTGTGTTAATTTCTTTACAAGTGTGCCAACTCAAAAATGAACAAGTAATTAAACAAAGAGAGTAATTTTCACGGAGTTGTCAATCGAGGTTTTGCACAAATTACACATATTTCAAGGCGCTCTTTAAATTTTTGCCCCTCAAATTGATGGTCTTTAATCGTTAAACTCTGAAATCTTAGAAATTTCATTTAATCACATTTAAACACCAACGATCTTAGCCACTTAACGGCTAAAACCTACAACAAATCACATATGAAGATACTATTTGTTATATATTTAAACAAATGATATATCATATCATATATTATTATAAGAGGGAACAAAAAAAAGTTAAAAGTTGAATTACCATTTTATCCTACACTAAATAAAATTATTATAAAAATATTAATTAAATATTCTATCATTAATGAAGAAAATCATCATATTCAACACTACACCATAATGTACACATACATGGCATATTTAAATTTAATAAAAATCAATTAAGTATTTGGGTATACAAAGAGGTGAATTAATATGCTTGCAATTGTCATTTATTTCAGCATTTTCAATACTTTAAAATAACTTTTCATCTTACTAAATTAATTCAATGTTTGTAAGGTCTTTTCAACTTCCAACTATAGTTATAGAATTTTATAAATAGTCACTTTAGTGAAGCATGGTAAATTCATTGAGATTTTCTTCTGGAGTTTCAATACCACATGTCCTCTTCTTCTTTTTCATTATTTATCTTTAATGTGTCAATTAAAGGGTTCCATACAAGGGTCGATAGATATAGTTAAAAATGTTATTGGTATGAATAAATGAAAAGTGTGTGTCTGTTTGTTCAAGATTTAAGCTGATACCTCTTTTTTTTCCTATTGTTTTTATTTAGTTAGTTACGTTTGAGTATTATTCTATTAAGATGTTTGATGTTTCTGATTTGAAGAAGATTTGAAAGTTGTGTTAATTGCAAGAATGTTATGACTTCGTTAATTTCTTTCATTTTATCTAATAATAATATTTCAATACTCGCGTGAAGTAGGAATCAAAATAAATATGTTGATTTCAGTTCATTTGTGAAATTATTTTTTAAATAACCCTCATGAGTTATAATTATTATATCACTCTCTAATTAGTCGAGAGAAGAGTATTATGAAGGATCTAATTTCATGTAGCAGTGATAGTTTTATCCATATTGGATCTTAAAATTTTTGAGTCTAAGTCTTTATCTTTATCTTGTCTATGCCAAAAAAGAACATTATGAAACTTGAATTTTAATTATCAAAAAGTAGAAAAATAAAGAGTTACAAGATTTAAGAGCTTAATAAATTGCAATCTTTTAGTCTTTCAACAATTTCAATAATACCAACTTCTTATGAACCATTCACATACAAAAGAAAAAGAAAACATAATTAACAATTAATTAAGTAAACTAAGAATATAATATTACATCATCGTGTGTATATATGTTAGGAAAAAGTTTGATTACAATTCTATTCCTACATTAAATTTCAATGTTATAAATTATTTAATAAACTAAATATTGAATAGTAAATCATCATATTAGTACATGAATTAACCATTTATGCATTTTTAGTCAATTTTATAATTAAGGAGTTGCGTTTTTTTTATTAGGATGATATATGAACTTTCAATTGTAAAAACAATGATTTTTTTAGTAAATACCAATAAATTTGAAGTGGAGAAAATATGTCATTTACAAAACAAAATTTATATAAAATATTTTGGGATAAACGTGCAACGCACGTTCTGAAACTAGTATTACTAAAAATGGGAAGCTCCAAAGTGCAAAGTTGGATTACCATTTTATCCTACATTCAATCATAATACTATAAAATATTTAATTTATTAAATATAAAGTATTTAATGATATTATGTTATACTAAATACTAAAAGTGAGAAGGTGTATTAATATAATTCATTCTTTTGAAAGACAATGCATTAATTTTCTTAGTTACTCTCAAAATGTTAAGAATTTGAAAGGTTACTTTGTATGGTTCAATAATATGGACTAGATTCAAATGCAGACATACTGTATTCTTTCAAAATCTATGCATTGATTTCCTTAATTAATTTGAAAAAATGGATAAGTAATTTGAAAAAGTTACCTTTCATGTATAATTATATATCAGATTCATATGCTGCAGTATAAAATAAATTTGAACAGTCATTTCCTAAAGTTATTTAGAAGCTAACGTATAATGCAATGAAGTCATAGAGATTTAAAAGTTTGACAATATAATTTTATGGGCTTACAAAAAGACCCTGATCAGAAAATGAATTTATTCACTTGTATTTATTGTTATTACAAAGCACAATCTTATCGAAATGATATGAGATGAAGTTGAAAGGATCATTCTTGACCCATTTGTTTTATCGGGGGAATCAGGTAAGGCCGAGAGGGTTCATTCAAACCCTCTTCGATGGAAAATTACACTATTTATACATATGGTTTAAATAGTTTTTTATGCATATTAGTAGATGTTGAACCTTTGTGTGTATAGTTCTTCATATTTTGAATCCCTTTTAGTGCAAATCTTAGTTCTGCCGCTGTTATATTGAATATGTTTTTCTCACTGTTGAATCTATTATTAATGTCTTAAAATCATATTTTTTGTGTGTTCAATTTTGTACTAAATGACTCATGGTTGATGTTGACTATTTGTTGCAATTTAGTGATTTTTTACACATAGATTTATGCTCAATATTGGAAGTGTTGGAAACCATAACAATGAATCAGCTCTTGCTTGGATACCAGTGCAACACAAGTACCCAGAGACTAGTAAAAAAAAGAACAAAAACACAGTTCAGTACATAAAACATCTCATGTTAACACTATAATCTTTTGTTACCATGGTCAACAAAACCATCTTAAACTAGTTTACATAGGTCTTGTTTAGTAATACATAATTAATAGCCTCTTAACAAAAACAAGAAAAAGACAGAGGGGAACACTTGTAAAAGAGACTCTATTTTAACTACACTAACTTTTAACCAATCAACAATACTTTATGACAATTTGGTTAAGAACCAAAGGGCCACTATCTTTATCCTTTTTTTTTTTGGATAAAATGTCTAAATCACTTTTTTTGAGGATCCCACAAGTCACTAAAAATTAAATCCAACTCCTTTTTTGTATACTTTTTTGGATGATATATTTTTTTCCCCTTAGTCTTTTTCTGTTTACAATATTAAACTTCTTCAGGCAATTTCAATGAACATGTTAGCACAGCATCAGCAACTGTGAGAAATATCTTGTCCTCACCAATTTGATCTGGAAATTTGGATGCATGTAGCTTGTCAATCACTACCCTCCCGGGGTTCGACAGAACAAGCTGTAACGAAGGTAAGATTCCGAGTCATATATGTATTACAGCGACAGATCCAGAATTTAAACTTGACGTGTTATAGACATGTTAGTTGAAATATTCGTAGTTTTTCACATATGTAAAAAAAGATGATTTACCTGAACATTTCTCTTTATTAGGCTTCTATGCAACTCTTCCAAGGCATGGATACCACTGGTGTCAATATCAGTAACAGCTACAAGGAGAAAAAAAACACGAAGGATGGATCGATCAATATATCATCTCAGAGTAAGATAACATACTTTTCATCTCAACTTACGTGACATCTCAACGATCAAGAACTGAATTTTAGGATCACTAGTTGCTTTTCGTTGTTCTTCCTCATCCATCAGCCATCTCAGTATCCTGAAAAACGCATTGTTTAGTTTGTTAAGTTCAGTTTTTTCGTAGTACTAAAGATACGAAAGGAAGGGAGGGAAAGGGGAAGAAATTTCATTTTACCTTTCCTTTATATAGTTAGAGTTTGAAAAGTATATAGCAGAATCAACTCTAACTATCAATACACCAGGAACTTTGGTTGCCTCAGGGTATTGTTGAGTGTTTCTATATACATTTGTTCGCGGTATCCTGCCTAGAGTAGCTGTTCGTGGCCTCGTGACTTGGAGGAGAATCTTAGCAAATGATATTGTTACCTTTGGAAAAAATGAAACTAACTATCAGATCTTATTACTGAATGATGAGATTGTTGAGTTTTTCTGTATGGACTTACCGCGATCAAAAGACCAATCTCAATAGAAGCAAAAACCACGCCAAAAAATGCTCCGATGCAAGCAACAAAGTCAAATTTATCGATCTTCCAGATCAAAATTGCAGCTTCATAGTCAATTAAGCCGAGTACAGCTGAGATGATGATAGCAGCTAGGATAGCATTCGGTGTAAACTTGAAAAGAGGTGTTATGAACTCCAAAGTTAGGAACACGACAACAGACATGACAATGTTGGAAAATGCGGTCTGGCAGCCAGCCATGTAGTTTACTGCTGATCGAGAAAAGGAACCTGGAAGAAGTGAATCGATCAACTAGTTAGACAAACCAATTAATGTGATGAAAGTTGAAAACACATTGTATCATTACTGATCATACTGCGTTTGCTTGTTGATTTGTTTTACCTGTAGCTACATAACAGGATGTCATCGAGCCAACGATGTTCATAGCTCCAAGTGCCACCATCTCTTTGTTTCCGTCCAATTGGTAGTCCTTCATTGAAGCAAATGTTCTTCCGATTGCAACAGCTTCCTATGAAGATCATACATTTAGTACGAAAAGGTGAAAAGGTTCCTTCTTCGACATTTCATTCAAGACTTCACTTACCGTCAATGCAATCATTCCAGCTACAATACCAGTCCTAATCCCTTTCATGAGATAGTCACCACTGAAATATATTTTATCGACAGATGCAGGATTGATTCCCTTCTCTATGCGTCCTACCTGGTAAGATCGTTATACAAGTCGTTTAAAAAGAGATCATCATTTTACTCCAATGATGGAAAGTTGAGTGAAAGTAGAAAGAATCTAAAACAAGAACTTACTATGGCAACTCCCCTCTTATCAGCATGAGTAATGTAGACAAAAAAAGTCGAAAGAACGACAGAAATCAAAGGAGCAATTGCAGGTACCCAAAACAGCTTTTTATTCTTCTTTCCCTGGTTGCCAAATATATCTTAGAATCGAGTAAACCGCCACCAAATGCTTTCAAAATTTAGTCAATAGAGCTCAAGATACTTACAATGTACTTCGCGAACAAAAGGAAAGTTAAAAAGGTTGCTCCGATGAGTATTGTCTGCCAATTCCACTGCAAGTTGTTGCGAAATTTCAAGCTATACATAAAAGACATCTTACGCAGGATGCTCTCGAGTGACAAGAAAACTTACTTCATGTTCGACTGAATGAAACACTGACTTCATCACAGAAATGATATCTGTTTTCTTCGTAAACTTCTTAATGCCCAAAAAACCTTTAAGTTGCTGAAGGGCAATTGTGATGGCAGCACCACCCATGAATCCAACAACAGCAGCATGAGATAGAAAGTCTATCAAGAATCCCAATCTGCCAAGAAAACAACGCGGGAGGGCAAGTCAGAAAGAGAAGGAAACAAAGAACAAATACAGTAAAGCCTCTCTTTAACCTTGTCGTTTTTCTGAATGTTATTCATCTGCTAGAGCAAAATGACTGTTATAGAGAAGATATGATATATCGTAATATGAAAAAGTGGTTACAAAGAAAACGTGGTCGTTACAGTGAAATGTTGTTATAGAGAGGTCTGACTATATATACAACTCGATACTTTTAAATGTATTAATCACCTTAGGATCCCAAGAGTAGCCTGAGTAATGCCAGCGAAAAAGGTTGCTGTGAAAGCAAGCCTCAGATACTCGGCTGGATGTTTACTCGGATCAATTTCATTACGGAGCAGAGTTCCTAGCAAGAGTGAAACAACAGCCACAGGCCCTATGGCTATATCTCTTGAACTGCCCATGAAGGCGTAAACTAGAGGTGGAACAAAGCTGGAGTCTGAAATTTCAAACAAAAGAGAAGAATGAAAAAGGACTTCTCGCGATTATTAACAAAAACAAAGTTAATAAGGAACACTTACATAATCCATACTGAGGATCTAAATTAGCAAGCTTTGAGTAGCCAATGTCCTGTCATACCAGTTGAAAGCTTTTTATAATAGTTTTGTAAAGATCCTAACAATACTGATTTCATTAATACGAATCCTTCGGGCACTATGTTTCTCAGATCCTTCGAAAATGTCATCAGGTGTGTCTCGTGTCCTTTACAAGTTATGCATTTTCGGAGGATCCGAGCAACATAGTCCAGACACACTCTTTACCTGAGGAATACAAAGGCTTGCAATGGTGAGACCAGAGATAAGATCACCTCTGAATTTTCTTAAGTTATAGCTTCTACCCCAATCTAGTATCGGAAATATGGCCTGTAAACCAAGTACAAGCTTCCTAGACCTCGGTTGATCCTTGAAAGAGCGTAGTGGATCATCTGCGAAGAACGTTTCCTTCACAGTAGTCTTAAACTCTTTGAATATGCCCTGCTTTGGAGGGACTCCAACCTTGTGAATATAGGGTGTTTGGTTGTGTTGCGACGAAGAGAAACTCCTTATATCCATCTCTTTTTTTTCTTCTGCGTCAGCATTAGAATTAGCCATGCTAGAAAAGAACACCTAATTCACCTGTAATGCAAAGGAAATACAGTTGAGTTATATCACCATACGAAATACTTTTTAAAGTTTCATTCAAGCTAGTTATCGCAGCTAGTTGAGGATATGCAGACCTTACTCATACCTCGTGGAGGTATAGAGATTGTTTCCGGAAAACCCTCAACTTAAAGTGAAGCAAATCAAAGTAGAAATGGAAAGGAAAAACGACACTGAAGAAAACATGACAACTAATAGGAACGCAGTGCATGAAACATCAACAACATAGTGCGATCACCTAAACATAGAACGATAACATATACCATACTACCCACAACAGACGCGGTGCTCTAAACTACCACCAAGCTCTATCCTATCGAAAAAACAAGACAACACTCGACTATCTACTAACCTTCTACCCTAATCCCACGACCTCCATACACTCTTATCTAAGGTCGTGTCCTCAATCAAGATATTAGATCAACTTCTATTAGATGTAAAACCATGTGATAAACCAAGAAGTTACACCAACCCTTTCAAAATTCGACGAACTCAGAGGGAGTCTTTTAGTTCCAAAACTTACTGAACTTTGCACTACATTAGAAAGTTCTTGCTTGTCCTTTATATAGATAACTAGAGAATTACAAGTTAGAGTTTTAACTCTACAACACTATTAGTGGTGTGCTAAAAAGTAAGCATTTACCTAACACATACTAGTATTAGAAACTACAGAACAATTTTATATTCTGTCTAAATGACATATGGATGGTCGATAACCATTGATTTACACAAAGTAAGCATGAAATGTTAACGACCTCTATAATTTGAATACATATAGTATGACAAGATTGAACAATTGACAACTAAAGATCACTAGGACGAAATCTAGAATAACTTCGAATTCATTAAACAGAACATGATACTCTGTTCAACCTATCTGTTCAACATACAACAAGTGAAAAAAGGCTTTATGTTTGTTTGATGCTTGAATTTGTTCTGTTTTGATGAATTTATTCTAATGTAAGCATATACTAAAGATAAAATATTTTGTTTGATAATAACTTAGGAGTAACATATACATTTCGAAACTCATTCTCTCAACTACGAACTCACAGCATTCATAACATTTAAATTCTGAATCCGACATGAATAATTCCATGGTCATGACTCATTCTCTTTAGCTATTTTGATAAAACATACGAAAGTAGTTCTACTATTAATATGTTTAATAGTAATAAAGAATATTAAGCGATGTACTTTCTGTACTTAGAACATTTTTTATATGATTACAAGCAAAGTTCATATTTTTTTTGGAACCTTAAGAAAATTCACTGCGTAATAGTCTACAAATCACACTGAAAATGTAAAAAACGCAAGAAGCATTGAGGGAAAGTGATCTCGAATCATCCATATGGATAATTATCCTTTAAACCAATCGAGTCATCTCAACGAACGGACAAATAATAATACAAGTTTATTTATTCCAATTTTAGAACTAACAAAATCCAACTTTCATACGCCTTATTTAAAAACCACTGATAGTGGACCAAATTAGTACCTATAAATTAAAGAAATGAATTTTTTCTACCTACTTAATTATCCTTAGGTACCATATATAATTAATTATTATATTTAAAGAACTTCATAAAGGTAAACTTATGTGTGATATTTTTTCTATAAAAAAAGATCAAAATTAATGAAACACGTAAATGGTAATATCGACATTAAAAATTTAAAAGTCATGATAATTTATTGATATTATCTACTTTATTGAAACTTTTAAGAGGCATATGTCCTATAATATATTAATAAACACTCCATCTGTCTCAATTCATATAATGCATTAAAATAAGCACGAAATTAAAAAATATATATATATTTTTAAAATTAACAATCACAATGAAACAAGATATTTTTTTGGCTGTAATAGAAAGATTAATGATAATTACTTCTAAATATAAAAAGATATCCTTCATTTTAGGAAAAACTAAATACTTAGTTGGCTCTAAAAAGAAAAGTAAATAACATCTATTAAAATCATAAAAATATCTCGAAAGGGTCAATGGCTCATTGTTCGAAAATCCATGAATAACGAGCTCGTATTTCTATGTTTCTTCACTTAAACACACAGCATTTTATCTAACACGTAAATTCAAATCAATGTCGCACGTCTAACCAACATATATCACATAATGCACTCTAACACTAAACCAAACATCTAGCGGAAAATTTCATAAACTTAAAATTCTGAATCGCGACTTTTTCAAAAAGTAAAATGCATTCCAAAAATGTTGAGACAAACAGTATTTTGAAAAGGCAAACACAACATAAAAGCAAGATATGCACACTCTATGGTCCAAATTAAAAAATAAAAAATTCCACTTATTCTAAAATTAATTTTTTAGAGAAAAAAAAAAGTACAAACCTTTTAGAGGAACAAGATGCAAGTAACCAAATGCTGTCCTGGTTCAATGAATCTAACACCACTGAAAAAACAATCTTTTTCTCTAATCATATCAAAAGGAAAATAAAAAATAAAAACAAAAAAAGGGCATATTATAAGATTCCTCAAAAGGAAAACCTCAAACTTGTTATGATTTGTTTGGTTATAAGAAAATTTAGAGAAAAAAAAAAGTGGAGTGAAAAAGGCACAATGAGAGACTGATAGTTATTTAGAGTATTAAAATATGAAGATATAAGAAGATTTTATTATTATAGTTTGTACAAAAAAGGGAAAAGTAATATTAATTATTTTTTCACAAGTGTGAATATGAGGGGAAAAAAAAAACAAAGACACTAAATTCCACAAATTAATTAATACTCTCCTTTTTTTGATAATTTTTTCATTTCAACAACAGTTTAATATATTTTATGTATCTTTAGTTTAAATACATGATTTAAAAGTCATTTTTTATTTTTTAAAATTTTATATTAAATCAAAACCAGACAAATAGATTATAAAGTCAGTCGTCTTAATTTGAGATTTTAATTAAGTTCCAAATAATATGGGGTATTGAGGTTGTTTGAATAATGACATAATATGGTCTAGGTTCACAAAAGTTAAAAAAAACAACTTTGTTTTTATTTGAAGAAAAGTCTAATTAATGTTTGAAAAGTCTATGGTGATCTAGACTTCAGGGTCTTGCCACTATATTTGAGGCAAAAGTCTCCTAAGAAAAAAATAAAATAAAAGATGTTGAATGAATAATAGTCAAAAAGCTAAAAATATTTTGGATGTTTGATTTATTTTAGGTATTTTAAAGTTAAAATCACTTTTTAATATTTAATAGTGTTTGGATAAAAGTAATTTTAAGTATTTATTTTAAGTTAAAATACAAAAATAAGTCAATTCATATGAATTTTAAAATTTTCTATGTTTAATTTATTTTTAATTATAATTAAAAAGATTATTGAATATGAGAGTTAAATTATTTAGTCTTTTTTTGGGTGTGTGGATTTGATTATTTAAAACATAGATTCTCTATGTTTTGTATAGTATTTACATTTACATATATAGAAAATATATAAAACAATCATAAGTCAAAATAATTAACAATTAAATATATTTGAAAAACTTTATATTTTTCGTAAGGTTACACGTGCCTTTTGTTTCATTTTATGTGTCATGATTCAGAATATGAGAGTCCAATTATTTACTTTCTCCATTTCAAATTAATTGAATTTTTGAAATATTTTTTCATTTTTTAAATTAACTTAATTGTTCAATTTTTAAGACTTAAAATATTTTTTCAATTTTACCCTTCATAAGTTAGTATTGAAATTAGTTATTAATTAATATTTAGTTATTTTAATCATAAATTTGATAGTAATAATTAATAAGAGTAAAAATGAAAAATTATGCCTCATTTTTATCTTAATCATTTTTTCTTAAAAAGTGTGAAACACCTCAAAAATTCAAAATAAAATTCTTTTTGTGTGAATTTGATTATTTGGACATAGATTGTTATGTTTTGTATAGTATTTACACATTTAGAAAATATATAAAAATATTATAAGTAAAAAATGATTAACAATTAAATATATTTAAAAAGAAAACATGGTCAAAGAAAACTCGTTTGACTCTCCCCAAATAGTAATAGTATCACATACCGTTCTAATTTATTTTCTTACGTTTTATTTTAAAATAATATATTTTTATATTTAAGAAATTTTTAATGCTAATATTTTCATTTTATCCTTAATAATACTTATATTATAAGAATGAAGTGACATGTTTAAAATCATACAATTCAATGAAAAGAATATTCTTTTATATTTGTTTGTGCATCACTTAATTTAAGCATCTTCTTATCTTCTTAAATTTCATGTCTAACCAAATTAAGATACGAAATATAAAATAATAGAAGTAGAGTAGTTAAAAAAACTATTTTTTTTGTTTTAATTTATTTTTCTTTTTAGTCTATTTTCAAGAAAGTGTTTTCTTTTTTTTTTCTTAATATTTTTTAATTATAATTTTTCTTGTGATATATTTAAAATTACAAGATCAAATAACATTTAAATACATTTTACATATCTCTAGTTTAAAATTATAAAACTCAAAAATCTTCTTTAATGATTTAAACTTCGTAACCATTAGAAGTCAAACAGACAAATTAAAATGAAAAAGTATATATTTATTATTATGTTTGACGATGTTGAGTCTTTTATAGAAACATTAATTTATAGTAAAACACACACCTCATTTATTATTATTTATAATAAAAATCAATTAATTATGAAATAAATAAACACAACGGAGGAATTATTTATTTTTAAATTTTTTTTGCCAGAAATAAAAATATATCACTTATTATGGATAGGAGTTGGTAGACTGAATTTAAGTGGTGTAAATATTTAGTTGGAACAGTAAGACCGCAAATTTAATGTCAATAAATAGTAAGCTGACTTTAAAACCGTTACCAACTCATAGGTATTTTTAAAAAAAATTATATTATTTGTGATCAAATATATTCGTTTGCGTAATAAATATAATTTGCATCAATTGTATTTATTCGTGCAATGAATATAACATGTATTAAATGTATCTGGCAGTACAACGAATACAATGAACACAAAATAACAAAAATACGGGGATTTAAACATATATACGTACAACAAACAATTGTTTGACATTGAAGATACATATAATATACACTTGTATGTCATTGTATTTTTAGTGTATCACACTTATATCTTATGATATACAAGTATAATACACTGAAATACAATGATACATAACCATTATTATATCACTAAGCTCAAGGTTGATTAATGATTGGTGTTAAATTGAAAATATCAATTGATTCTTTGTCAAGGTCGATATATTGGTTCCATAGAACATGTAACTGTTGAATCTATCCCATTTTTCAGTCAACTTTAGCTATACAATTGATACAAGCAATTGTTAAAAAGGAATAGTAATTGGAGTTGAAAATAAAAGATTTGGTAGTTGACAAATTAGTAAGATTTGCAACCATTCTTGACTTTGCTATATTTACATATGTCATTAGTGACACAGGCAAATATTTTTATTCTTCTATAAATAGAACATTCTTGCTTATTTGTAGAACACACCAAGTTAGAGAGAAAAACCATTTTGAGAGCGAAGTGAGTTATTCTGTAGACTATACAAGAAAATAGTCTATGAAGAAAAATAGTGTGTGTGCGATATTTTAGTAAGACAGGAATCAAAAGAGTGTTGTTCCTTTTGAGTGTGTATTAGTCACTTTGAGTATTGTATTCGTGAATACACAGTGTAAAATTCCTTACTATAGTAATATCAATTGCTCTTCTTGGCCCGCGATTTTTTCCCTTATTCAGAAGGGTTTTCACATAAAATTCTTGGTGTCATTATTTTCCCATTTTATTTCCATTACTTTTACCATATATATTTTGTGCTCGTCCGCATTTTTCCAACAATAACAGCAAATAATAAAACATCTATTATAGAAGGGTCACATCATCAATCAATTAGTATCAGAATATATTTGTAATTCAATAGTAAAATGAAAAAAAAAGTGTGTGAAGGACAATAACGTAATGATAATGAGTTAAACGAGCTTGTTAATATGGGAAAACTAAGCAAATACTTCGTAAAAATAAAATAATCATAACTATATATCCCTTGTTGACACCCAATTTTTGACCCGCGTCGGTATGATTTAATTAGCGAGCTTCATGAGTTTTCCAAATTACTTAAGTTAATTAGTTTTATAAATCTAGCGAAAAAAAAAAATAGAATATATATATATATATATATATATATATATATATATATATATATATATATATTACATAATTATGTATATAAGTAGTATATCTTATGCTTATTTCAAAAACCACCAAAAATATACATTTAAATGTTTTGTTAACTAGTTTAATTTAAATTATAATTATACTTTTGAATCACTTTTGCTATCTTTATAGTTATATTAAATAAGCTCGTTAATAAATTCACGCCAAATTCGTTGTATCTTAAATCAATTGGCCATTTATCACACTTCAATCCCAACCCTTTTCAATTTTCAAGCCCAATCTTCTTATTCCCAGCCCGATACGTTTCCAACCTCAGGCCCACTTCCTTTTATTTATTCCCAGCCCAAACATCCAACACAATTCCAACATCTAGGCCCAAACCAAACACAACTTCAGCCCACCTCATTTCCAAATCAAATCCCTCAACCCAAGCCCACTCCGCCGACCCAAACCCACTTAACCCATCTGACCCACCCGATTACCCGACCCGTGACCCGCTTCCCTTTTCTTTCCCCTTCCCCCCTTCAATTCCCAGAACAAGAAAAGATTTCCAGAACCCAAAAAAGGAGACGCAGCAGAAACGGAACCCCAATCCCCCTCTCTCGTCTCCCTCACGCCCACGCTCGCTCTCCCTCACGCCCACACTCTCTCACCCCTCTCGCTGCTTCTCTCTCCCACGCTCCCCGCATCTCCCCACGCGTCTCGTCTCCCTCTCTCACAAACTCCCTCCCTCGCGCGAACCCAGCAAAACAGAAGCCCATACGCGACAGATTCCCAGGAAACAGACGCCAAACGCCCATCTCGCTGCGTCTCTCTCCCACGCCCTCTCCCTCGTGCTTCGCCCCTGTCCCCCACGCTCTCTCCCTCATCGAAAAACTCTAAATTCCCCCTTCGATAAAACCCCCATCCGTCTTCGATAAGCGGGGGGGATCTCTGGGTCGGAAAATCGGGAGGGTTGGAAGAATTTGAGAAAACATTTGGTTCTCAGTTCTGTTCAAAGCTAAAAGATTTGGCTGTCAATTCTGTTCGTTTTGTTCATATTCTGAATATCGTCGGTTGTTCGTTTACATCCCAATTCCGTTGCTTGGAAGAAGAAGAACAGAGGGAAATTTTTTAGAAAAGTCCTCCAAGAGTGTCGTAGGCGAAGACATAACAGAGCAAACTGAAAAGGACTTGAAAGATATTTCCTGTTGCGTCGTGGTGTGCTCGACGACAGATTCTCGTTGAAACGCCTAGCCGTGGTTCGGTGGTGGAAGCTCGCTATTTCGCTCGCTCGACCCCCAAGATTCGCTGCAATCTAAAAGGTAATATCTCCTCCGTTTTGAATATGTTTAGTTGCGAATATGTTTAGCTATTTGGCCTCTCCTGAATATGATGTATATGGTGGTTTCTCGTGTGATTTTGCTGCTCGTCAACTGTCGTTCCTATGCTTTCATCTTTATTTCTCTTCATGTTAAGCTTGTTTAATTGTTGTTGGCTAAGTCGCGTCCGGTTCCGACGTTACGTGAGAGATGGTATTCGTTGTAGGTCTTCATTTGTTGGTTTGTTCCTCTACTGCTATAAAAAAAAAAAAATCTCGTTGTTTCTGTTTTCCGTAGTGTTTTCGTGTTTCATTCTGTGTTCTGATGTTCTATCTGTCGCATTGAGGAAAAGATATGTTGGGAATTAAACACACAACACACACAAATAATCTAGAGAAAAGAGAAACGGAACGCAAACGGGACACACAAGAATTTAACGTGGTTTGGTTTCCCTACTCCACGACTGTAACAGGAGGATTTTATTTCACTTGTGCTGCTCAAGAATTACAAATACAAGGATCATATTTATAGGAAAACCAAATGGTTAACCTAGGGTTTCAGTAATGGGTCGGGCCGGCTCACAAGCCTCCACAAAGCCCAACAATCTCCCACTTGGAGGCTTGAAGAATTTCAACTGTCATCCACTTAGAACACTTATATGTCTAGTAATCTTTTTCAACTCTCTCCTGCTACAGCGGCCTTCTCATCAGTCAACTGAAAGGCCCGTTGAAGCTCCCCGAAGCTTCAACACATCAGTCACGGCTGAAACTGCCCTTGACTCGTCCTCGGTCCCTACCGGCTCCCACTTGAGACACGAACTGCCGGATCCTAGAACTCCCTGAGAACAAACACTCTCCATACTCAGCAAGATATTTTCTGGAGACGTATCAACAGCTGGAATACTGGTTCTCTTGACCCACTGTCTTCTAGGAGCCTTGGCTGAAGCACGGCCGGTGCTCCCACTGCCACAAACGCCTCTGACTGGTCTTCCTGAACCTTTCCTTGCTCGTTCATCCTGAATCTGACCTGTGGCTCTGGGTTTCTTTCTTGCAAAGACAACCTTCTTCTGCCCACGAGATTCTGTGAACCGGACTTTGTTTTTCTTCTGAACTGGGACGGTCACTCCCTCAGACGGTAATCCGACAATATACAACGATCCTCTTTTTGTTCCACGAGCCATGACAAGATTGCCCCTCACGACCTTCCACTGCCCATTTCCGAACTTCACATGATGTCCCTGTTCATCCAACTGCCTAACAGAAATCAAACTTTTCGTCAAGCTTGGAACAACTCTGACATCCTTCAAGGTCCAGAAACCGACTGGCGTCTTCAGCACCATGTCACCCATGCCCGTAACATCAAGAGCTCTATCGTCTGCAAGCCTTACCTTTCCAAAGTCTCCAATAACCAGATTCTGCAATGCTTCACTGCTGTGGGTAGCGTGAAAAGAAGCACCAGAATCCATGACCCAGGAATCCACATTGCTCTCCGCGCAACAGATAAACAAATCCTCGTCGGCGCTGTCTTTTGCAATGTTGACTTGTTTGTCTTTCTGGCATTGATTCCTGAAATGCCCCACCTCCTTGCAGTTCCAACATGTTACACCTGAGCCATCCCGAGCCTTCGACTGACTCATTCTTCGTTCCTGCTCCCACTACCTCTGTTATTTCCTCTGCCTCTGACGACGTTTAGCATATCACCTGATGATTCTCCAGAACTCCTTCTTCTGACATCCTCGCCAAGAACGAGATCACGAATCTTCTCAAAGGTGAATCCATTAGGTCCCACTGAACTGGCAACTGCTGTAACCGTTCCGGACCAACTGTCAGGCAATGATGATAACAGTAGTAAAGCTTGAACTTCATCATCGAACTTAATGCCAACTGACAAAAGTCTGGCTAAGATCGAATTCAATGAGTTGATGTGCTCGGTAACTGAACTGCCTTCCTTCATCTTTGTGTTCACCAACTCTCTAATCAGAAAAATTTTATTTGCTGCAGATGGCTTCTCGTACATGTTAGACAAGGCTTCCAAGATGCCTTTCGCTGTCTTCTCCTTAAGAATGTTGAAAGCAACATTCTTGGTCAACGAGAGTCGGATAACTGACATAGCTTTCCGATCCAAACCTGCCCACTCTGCATCAGACAATTTTCCTGGCTTGTCACCCAACACTACGTCCAAATCTTTCTGAACCAGCAAATCTTCAATCTGCATCTTCCACCAACTGAAATCTGTACCATCGAACTTCTCAATTCGGAACTTCCCATCTTCTGCCATCTCAAAGGACTAAATGAGATACTCGGTACAACTAATTTCAGATCTTCGGCAATTCCCTTAACGGCGTTTTCTGACAGCGGGCGGCGATTTGGACGATGCTCACGATCTGGACGCTCGCGGCTGGATCTGAGGCTCCTCGACGCGGCGGCCACTGGACGGCAGCGGCGTTCTCTGCCTCGCTACTGCTGCGCGGCTTTCTCCCTCGCTGGGTTACGATCTGCGGCAGATCTCCTTCGATCTGGGCTGCCTGGTTCGCGGCGGCTGCTGCTCGCGAATGGCGGTTCCAGATCCTCGGCGTCTTGCACGGCTGTAGCTTGCGAACGGCGGCGGCACACTCCTTGCACACAGTTCTTCACACAAGAACCCTATGTGACAATTTCTCACAGTTTGTGTTATAGTGTTGTTGAAACCTCGCTCTGATACCAATTGTTGGGAATTAAACACACAACACACACAAATAATCTAGAGAAAAGAGAAACGAAACGCAAACGGGACACACAAGAATTTAACGTGGTTTGGTTTCCCTACTCCACGACTGTAACAGGAGGATTTTATTTCACTTGTGCTGCTCAAGAATTACAAATACAAGGATCATATTTATAGGAAAACCAAATGGTTAACCTAGGGTTTCAGTAATGGGTCGGGCCGGCTCACAAGCCTCCACAAAGCCCAACAAGATAGACTCCAATAGAGGATATTGTGATGAATGTAATACCCATCTCTTGGGAAACATAGCTTGTTCCGAATATTTGCTTGTTTCGACCTTTCCGTGTTCTTTCTGTTTGCTATTGCCATGAGAGTTATTAAGAGTTTATTGTCCTAGATATCTAAATCTGAGGCCGTCTGTTCAAGATTAGAATTTTGTTCAATAAGTGTTTTGAGTCTTGCTGTTTCAATCTGTCCTATTTGGTTAGTCGAAGGTATGACCCTAATACGTGTGTGGGTTATGTGTCTACTGATCCTTTATTTAGTCTAAACTCGCTATTGTGTCGAGTATTCATGGCAGTTTTTTTTGGTATATTAACGTGAAGATGGCATGCTGCTCTAACATCTTAGCTATTTCCTGATAGTTTCGAATCGTGGGATAAAAGCATCTGTCAATAGGTTGCTATTCTGTCAATCTCCTTCCCGTAATTTCTAAACTTCACATAAGTTATCTTATTTTCTTTATCTTTGTTTTCCTTTAGTTTTCTTTCGTGAGATAGTCTAATCTGAATTTATTTCCTTAAAGCATGTGAAGTTGTGAGCTATATTTTGTTCTCTTGTTCTGAAATTCTCTTCTCCTTGTTTTATTGTGATTGCTTTCGGGTGAAGTCGTATGAATCCGCATATGGATTCTAAGAAAAAATGGTAGATTATTCAAAACGTCTTTTGTTTGGTTATATCTCTTCGCGTTCTTAAAGGCCATGAGTAAATTAGCCACTGTTCTTTAATTGCTATATAGTTTTCAATTCATGTTATGCGTTTTTCTGCCCGTGACATGCTTAGTTGACGCATTTAGCTAAGTTTTATTTCGAGCTATATGTGTTTCTTGAATATTGTCTTCCTGGGGTGTTGTTATTTTATTTCTTGGATAAGTTTTGGGGAATGTCACATCTTTGACAATAACAGCTTGCCTTAATGGGTTATCTCCTTGTTCGATAAATATTAATCCTTTGTTGTTTTGCATGTGAATCCGTTCGAGTTCCGTCATGGACTCACGCTCCTTTGCGTTAGCAGAGAGTCGTAAAGACTCACAAATCTCCTTCATCGAGTCAAGCCTTGGAGCCGACGAAGAGATTCCGAAGTTTAGAAGATTGAAGAAGAATCCAAAAACGGACTAGAAGGCTTCATTTCAATTCTTCTATTTTATTTGTAAATGGGCATAAGCCCTTGTCGTTTTACTTGCCTTGTGATTATTTTTGTGTGTTTAGAATAGGACAGGAATGGGGCGAAAACCCAAAAGAAAACAGGTGGGTCCAAAACTCGGTCAAGGCGAACAGAACCCGAGTTTGGACCCAAAATCCAAATCTCCCTCTCTCTCTCTCTCTTTCTCTCCCCTCCCCGTTACTTGTTTTACATGTTTGTGTGGACTATCGTTAGTCTAGGTTTAGAAACTCCAAACCCCCGTCGACGCCTTTTATTTTATCAAATAAAAAATAAAAAAAAAATAAAATGAATCTTAAAACAAATAAGTTTCAAACTCACGAGTTGGCTTAGAATTAAAAAGTTTAAAAAGCTAACTTCAAATGGAATTTTAAAAGCAATAATGTCTTATTAAGTTCGTTTAAGATTTGAGAAATCTAACTCTAAAAAATTAGCAAATTGTAAAATAAATAGTCAAATTGTTAATCGTCGGAAAACCGTATTTAACGGAGTGTTTTAGGTGCCTTACACCTTCCTAAGACACTAATAGGAATCCCGAACCCTTAAAATAATTTTCAAACAATTTTTCTGTTTTAAGTTGTTTGGAAAAAAAAAAAAAGTTTTCTTAATTTTTTCAAAATTAAGTGGCGACTCCTAAAAGTCGAAAATACCGAAAATAAAACAAACTCCTTTCGAAATAATAATTTTTCGATAAAACAGAAATGGCGACTCTGCTGGGGACGAGGATTCTAACCCTAAGACTAATTATTTGACTAACTTGTAATTTGTTGTTTAAATTGCTTAGTTTTTGAAAAATTGCATTTCTCTCATGGCATATTTCCGATATGTATATACAGTATATTAAAGGACGGTTTGCGGAACCGCAGCCGGGCTTTTTTATACTCACCTTATTTCGAAATTAGCGGCAATTTATTGGTTCGTTAGGCGTCCAATGGTTGTCACGAGTTTCAGCCCAAATTGTCCGTTTGGGTTCCCGGTCCTTTAAAAAGCCACTCTTAGTCAACTAGTGTAGAGCCGAGCCAAAATCCCGAACGTAACAACATTTGAACTAAGACGACCCAACGCCCAAGGCGCGTTGAGCCCATTAGAAGCCCACCTTATGTCTATTTGGCCCAAATTGCCAAAAACAGACAATCATGCTTATGTGTTAATTGAAGGATGTATATGCATTTTAAAAACAATTTATTGTCTATGGGGTGGGTGGTTGACTAAATTTTGTTCGCTATTTGTAGGATGAATTCGACACACAAACCTTTGAAAACAAGAATGGTTACTATCCCCGACCCTTTCCTTAAAGTATGGTGGAAGTTCATGAACAACGATGATAAAAGGATTGTTCAGAAACACATAGGTCATCTTCCGTCGTTGCTAGAGATGAATGCGTGGCCTGGATTAATTGGAACGATGGTGAAATTATGGGATAGCGAGAATATGGTTTTTCGATTCGGGGAAGTAGAGTTGACGCCGACTATAGAAGAAATTCTTATCAGTTATGAAAGTGTCGCCATGTGCAACAAAAGGAAACGACATCCAGATACAGATCTCCTAAATCCTATAACATGGGATTTTGCCGAAATTAAAGAAAAGTTGTCATTGGTTAAAGCCGAGTGGATGAACAAGCTCCCTAGCCCGAATATACCTTTCCGAAAGTTATATTATCGATTTGGGCGTGCAAGGGCTTATGAGAAACATGAAGATGAGTTCGTTTCAAAAGAAAAATGGAAAGAAATGCGTCCCCTTGCATTTGCGATATGTTTGCTCGGCACGATGGTTTTTCCCCAAGGGCCAAAATACACTATTCATCCTAGTGTATTTATGGTCACTCATGCCATTTTTTATGGAGTAGATTACAAAACATCGACGAAGTATTACACTCTAGCGCCTATGATTCTGGCTGACATCTACAGGGCTTTAGACAAGTGTCAGAACGGAGAACGTTTCTTTCAAGGGTGTAATCTTATACTACAGTGGTGGATGATGCGTCATTTAATCAAGACTCATAACCCAAAAGAACCTGATCCCTTAAGACGATCGGACGAGCTACATAGTCATGACTGGTGGTTGTATCACAATCGTTGCAACAAGACTGGAGGAGAAAGTTTTTGGTATCCAAGGCTTCGAGGGCTGAGAGAAGAAGACGTACAATGGTCAATAGATAGTTTGGTGGTAACTAAGAATATGGTGGTTCGAACTGAAAAGGTCCCTTATTTGGTATTTGCTGGGTTAAGAGGAACCAGGCCATACGCTCCCGGTCGAGTGCTGAGGCAACTAGGAGGGAAACAGGAGTTGCCCCAGATTGCAGATATGAGGAAATTCGTAACTGACCACGAGAATGGGCGAGTTGCATTTTCCGAAGACATGCGTAGGATGTGGAGATCTCGAAGAAGTGTTATGTGAGCCTGTACCCGATAGGTTTCGTCCAGAATGTTCGAGGGAGTACAAAGAATGGTTAAAAAAGAGCCTCGCTGGAACAATTGAGCCTGGTCCGAACATTCCTCACATTATTGACGATGTTGGAGCCAAACATCAAGTCCGACTTCACCGCCTTCAAGAGAAGTTTGATAAGAATGAATTAGAGCATCAACGTCGCCATTCTGAAGATGCCAAAGTCATAGCTCGATTGAAACAAGAACTGCGAAGTGCCAGACAATGCATGATGGAGTTAGATGATAGCATGGAGCGACAGATTCAATCGATAGAGGGGTTCAGTCATCAAGAAGGAGCTCGATTGGCGAGAGATCATCTCTGGGCGGATAGATATGCCATGTGGGAAGAGGTCAACATCGCCAAGAGGACCAGACTTGGCGAAGGATCGGAGGAAGCCTGATTTTTACCATCCCCTGCGTGGGACTGTTTTATTTGTACTTTGTTTTTTTACTTTCAGGACTATTTTCTATTTACCAGACATTTTGGGTGCTATTAATGAAATATTTTGGGGATAATAAATCGGGTTTAAAAAAGCATATACATCCTTCGATTCGTTAGGCCTACCCTTGGCACAAAAGGGTCACATGCATTGTTTAGGACAAGATGTATTTGTTTAAATGCTTGTGTGTTTATATGTTTTCTGTGCGATATTATGTATTTTGTACTCAGGATATGCACTTACAAATTTGCCTTTGAGTTGTTTTACCTTACAGGTACCTCTTACTGATCTGTGTCGATAAAGCTGGCAGATCACCTCTACTTCACGAGATCAAAAGGTCCCGCAGATTCCTACCCCGAACCAAACGCAAATACAGCCATGGGAGACAACAATGAGGAAGTCAGCCTTACAGATGTTGTGGTGGCTCAGCCCACCGCGGCAGATCAAAATGAGTTAATTATGCAGCTGATGCAACAGATTGCCGAAATGAGGGTCGAAATGCAAAGAATGCGGGATTTGCTTAATCGAGTGTCATCCTTCAAACTTCCGAGAGATGGAAGACCTCCACTCCACTTTCCTCCCTCAAGCACGGAACAAGTTCATAAATCGAAAGGAAAAGTGGAGGAGGTAAGTACGGTCACGGCTACTCATATGAGGTCGTTTTCTCAAAGCAAATATCAAAACCATAATGTCAATCAGGAAATTTAGGAAGGCTCCTAAAGTATTTACACCATTAAGGGAATCTCAAACTCAACTTTATGAAAGATTGAAAGCAATGGGTATGCTCTATCCTATAGAAGGAAGACCAGCCAATCCTTTGGGAAAATTTTACAGAGCTGACCACAGATGTGCTTACCATTCAGGAGCGTTGGACATGACACAGAGAATTTTTCAACTCTGAAGCACAAGATACAAAACATGATCAATAACAACTTGATCAATATTGAGGAAACCACCTGAATGGATGACAGGTTGGATGCTCAAGAGTGAGTACAAGACATTCCTGAACTGAATCATTTGGAGATATTCATTCGAGAAGAAGAATGCCCAACAGTGGCCAAATTTTGCGTACGAAGTTTTGTTACCTTTCCTTTGAAAATGTATCGCACATTTGGAACTACGTTCGACCTGAATTCTCAAGAATGACATACGTAGGCGGCCTATGTCGGCCTCGGTCGTTTCATTATCAAAACTTCCTATTTGGTTAACCCTTGAGAGGGGAACTACGTTTGACCTGATTCCTGCTCCAATGGGATACGTAGGCGCCACAACGGCTCGGTCATATACCCGGTAAGATTTCCATTTCTCTTCATAATGGAAACTGGGACAGAATTTTTAAGAGGATCTCAAAAATTCATTGGAAGTTGGACTTCTCTAACAAGTCAAAACAGAAGACCAAAATTCTACAAAGATTAACCTTGGGTGGATCTCAAAAATTACGACAATCTAGTTTGCAACTGGGACAGAATTTTTGAGATGATCTCAAAAATTCCACAAATTTCATTTGTTACTTGTTGAGGTAAATTGGGACAAATTTTGAGGAGAGGTCTCAAAATTCCAGAATGAACAACCTCAAATTTAACAGAGCAAGTTTATGAGAGTTCTCATATATTGTAGACCGGGACAAATTTTCGAGGGAAAATTCCATCAAAGATGTCATATAAAGGACGGGCGAGCGTGTAAGCCAACTGCAGGAAGGAGCATGGAGACCAGACCGACACAGATCAGTCCTTCAAGCTAATAATTTTTCTTTGGATGCAGGAACATTGAAGTCACAAAATGGCTATACAAAGCTGTCATGAATGACAAAGGGCGTCACTTGCACCCATCATGGACTCATCAGCGAAAACCTAGAAAATCTTCAATCTCATTTATCTCTATTGCTTTATATTGCCTCAAGTGATAAACAAGTTTCTTTTTATCTTACAGGAATATTAAGACCGAACACTGATGGATTCTTTCAAAGTTGAAAGAAACAAGGTGCAGGAGGTTTGCTAGTTATGAGTCATGATCAAAGTTACCGTTGGACTCATCATAGCCTAATCTGGATAAGCCAAATGACTCAATCTAGTTCCTCAATTTTACTTTCATTCTTCACTTCATCATCGATACTAATATTTGGTGTCGAGCTTTGCAGGTGATAGTATTGATAAAGTCGAAAGTCGTATATTGATTCGACATCAAATTTTGAAAATGAT